>CM056193.1:144429371-145029371 GCA_029692085.1 Gymnothorax javanicus
AGCAGTTGGCGGACACTTTGTTCTATTTTCTCAGCATCCCTCCAGCTCAACAGGGTTCCTCAAATCTGGAAAAATTTGATGATTATTCCAGTACCTAAAATGAATTCATTAGATGTCTAAATGATTACAGACCAGTAGCTCTGACTTCATTGGTTATGAAATCATTTGAAAAGATTGTTAAAAAGGAGCAATTGACCATGGTTCTGGCTGATCTGGATCCTTTGCAATTCGCATACAGGCCTGGCAGGGGAGTGGATGATGCCATCAGCACCTTGCTGAACATGACCCTGTTGCATTTAGAGGGCGCTAAGACCTTGGTGTGACTACTTTTTAGTGATTTCTCTTCAGCCTTCAATTGTATCCAGCCTCATGTCTTAGCACAAAGACTGAGGGACCACAGTATCAATCTGTGAGCTTCTGGATTTTCTAACGGAGAGGTCACAACGTGTAAAGGTCAATGGTGTATTGTCTGATATTGTTTTTTTCTTCCACTGGATCCCCTCAGGATTGTGTCTTATCACCTCTTCTATTTGTTCTGTACACAAATACTTGTCAGAGTCAGCACACAGGGCATCATATTGTGAAAATTTGCAGATGACTCTGTTATCTTTTCATTAGTTAATCATGGGAACTCTGACCACAGCCCTGAGGTCGACGATTTTGTTCAGTGGTGCGGGTCTTCCTACCTTGACATAAATGTTTCAAAAACAAAGGAGATGATTGTTGATTTTGGGAAAAAATCCTGCCATCATTTCTCCGGTAACCATTAACAACATGGCAGTTGACGTGGTTAACCAATATAAGTATCTTGGCACCCTGATCGATGACAAGCTTACATTTGGGCCATAGGTGGATGCTGTGTGCAAAAAAGCACATCAGAGACTTTTCTTGTTTCGCAAGCTCAGAAATTTCGATGTTGACCAATGACAATGTTTTATTCTTGTTTTATAGAATCTGTATTGACTTTTTCTTTTGTGTGCTGGTTTGGGCTTCTAAGTCAGAAGAACAAAAATCGCCTTCAGGGAATAGTTAAGTTATGCAGCAAGGTTGCAGGGGTTCCCTTGGACAACCTGGAGGTTGTATTAAAAACCAGGACCATAAAGAAAGCTCGCTCTGTCCTAGCTGATCAGTCACCCCCTTCATGGCCACTTTATGTTGCTCCCCTCGGGCCGCAGATATGCGGTGCCACAAGCAAGAACAAATAGATTCAGTAACTCCTTTCTCTCGGTGGCCATTGGGCTCTTGAATAAGGTTGGGTGATTTATTTATTTATTTATTCATTCATTTTATTTATTTATTAAATTGGTGTGTACTTTTGTATCATTTCCTGAATTGTTTTAGTAACCGTTTGTTGTTTTTGTCGTTGTGGTTCTTTTGACCGTTGGCTGCAGAACTATTTGCCCCATTGGGGATAATAAAGACTACCTTGAACCTTGAACCCACACCGGCCCTTGTTGAATAGCCCTGTTCTTGGGGCTGAAACAGGCATTGCTGGATAATCCCACCCTCACACATCTCAACTTCAGTAAGTCATTCCTGCTGTCAGTCAATGCCTCCTTCAATGGTCTTGGTCAGCGAGCCACGCTGTTGCAACTGGTTGAGGGAGACAATGTTGCTGGACCCATTGTATTTGCCAGCAAGTCACTCACCTATGCCCAGTTTCACTATCTAGCTCACAGTCTGGAATTCCTCATGCTTAAGCGAGCTGATTGTGACAAATTTTGCCACTGGTTGAGAGCTCAACGATTCACTATATGGAATGACAACAACCTGCTCTCTTACATTCTTTGTAAGCCAAAACTGGTTGCCGGTGAGGTGAGATGGGTGGCATAACTGGACCCATACTATTTTGAAATTAGGTACATTCCTGGCCTGTGAAATGTTGAGGCAGATGCCCTCAGCCGGGAGCCATTTGTGCAACTCAGTGTTCCTCGTCGCCTTACAGCAGTTCCTTATGGCACAATCCTGGAGGAAGCGAATGCCTTGGACCGTGACTGTGCGCAGGATGCTTTTTGTCTCTCCTGTGATCCACTGAGCCAGCTGCGTGTGCACCATCCTCTGCCAATGGCCTCCAGCAATGCAGTAGCAGTGCCCCAGTATCCATCAGTCTTCTCTCAGGCAGTGTCCGCTGTGTTTGAGCCTATTCCCTCCTGATTTCGTCTTTCCTCACTCAGTCCATCTAACCACCTGAGCAGTCTGAAGTCTTCCCACAGCCTCAAGACAAAATGATAGCCATTCAACGTGGTGATCCCTGTTTGAGTTCAGTGCTTCACTTTGTGGAACAGCAGAGAAGGCCATGAAGACGGGAAGGCCCATATGAGCCTGTTTAGGTTCTGCGGCTCCTTCTGAACCGAGAACAGCTCAATATCAACATGGGTGTGCTGTATCGTGCTTCCAAGGAAACAGATACAAAGAGAAGAATTTACCGGTACCTTGTACCCTCTGCTTTGAAGGAGAAAGTTTTCAAAGGCATACACGTTGAGGCAGGTCACCTGGGGCAGAGACAGATGCCCTATTTGGTGAGACTGCGGTTCTATTGGCATGGGATGGATGATGGTAAAGGATGTCAAAGACTGTGTCAACGCTTCGCTGTTGTGTAGTCAACAAGACTCCAGAACACAAAGCCAGGGTGCCACTCGAGAGACCTCCAGATTGCATTGACTTTTAGTCAGCTGAGGACTCATTCAACGAGGCTCTTGATGTGCACATAGGGACTGATCATTTCACAAAGCTGCCTTAAGCTTATCTCTGTCCCAACCAGTCCACTACGGCAGTCGATCATCAGCTCTGGAACAATTTATTCTGTGTCTTTCTGAAATATGCAAGGCCTTCCCTGAAAGAGACATTGTCTAGATGGGAGCGTATGTTGCTGTATAGGTTTTACAACAACCTATGCTCCCATCCAGACAATGTCTCTTTCAGGGAAGGCCTTGCGTATTTCAGCAAAACAATGCCAAACTACATACTGCATCCATCACAACAGCATGGCTTTGCAGTAGAAGAGTCTGAGTGCTGAACTGGCCTACCTGCAGTCTAGATCATTCTCAAATAGAAAACATTTGGTGCATCATAAAACGAAAAATCCGGAAAAGAAGACCCAGGACTGTCTAGCAGCTCGAATCCTACATCTGACAAGAGTGGGACAACATTCCTCTCCCGAAACTTCAGCAATTCATCTCCTCAATTTCCATACGTTTACAGACTGTTGTTAATAGAAGACAGGGCTCGAAATTAACTTTTTTGCTTGGTAACACTGCGCTCCCAAGTTCAAAAAGTTAGGAGCGCCAGCCAAAATTTAGGAGCGCACACACCAAAATCTAAGAAGCACCAATATATATATTTTTTAATGTTTGAAAAACTACAATATATCACTCCACATTAACAATACAACTGTCTCTAACAAATGAATATTATTAAACAATATGAAAGTTTTGAGTTAATTGATTAACAAAGGTTTCCACTACATTGGCTTTATGCCATATTCGGAGGCCAGGATTTAAAATTGGGTCAAATGGCTCTCTGCTCTTCCATCCATCTCTTCACTACCTGTGAGGCATCAAGTATGTCCAGAGGAGGACCCTCCACACTGATCCAAATCAAATCTTCAACTGTGTTAGGGTTAAAGCAACACTAAAGAACTCTCATTTTTGGTTGAGTTTGGCAGTGCCTGTGGAAAAAAGCGGTAGTGTTTTGCCTGAAGGATGACCCCATTTCCCATGAGCACCAGCGCGTAGCGTTGTAAACATCCTGATCTCCCGGTCGCGTGCAGTTATTTTGGAAATTAACAGAAGACGAGTCCAATCTACGTTTCTGTTTCCAGCAGCTGTTTGAGGGATGAATAACGATGAGGTAATGTATCTATTTGTGGCTAAACAATATCATATGACAATGTTGAAAATGAGACATGTTTAAACAAGCAACAATCTCTGTAATTTTAGCTACACTCAGCGCAAGGTGCTAGTGATAAGCAGGACTAAGAAAAGTCATAACTCAATGCACACGGGTTTTGTTTTACTGATTATTTAGAGCAAGCAACGCGGTTTGACGCGCCGACGCATTTGATAGACTTCTTTTGCAATCACTGTACTCAACTCAGCAAAAACACGACAAGAATCCCGTTTGTCTCTGAAACTATTACCTAACAATCATCAGAAACTACTTGGTCAAGTACAAAACCCAAAACCAGTGAAGTTGGCACGTTGTGTAAATCGTAAATAAAAACAGAATACAATGATTTGCAAATCCTTTTCAACCTATATTCAATTGAATACACTGCAAAGACAAGTTACTTAATGTTCGAACAGGTAAACTTTGTAATTTTTTGCAAATATTAGCTCATTTGGAATTTGATGCCTGCAACATGTTTCAAAAAAAGCTGGCACAAGTGGCAAAAAGACTGAGAGAGTTGAGGAATGCTCATCAAACACTTATTTGGAACATCCCACAGGTGAACGGGCTAATTGGGAACAGGTGGGTGCCATCATTGGGTATAAAAGCAGCTTCCCTGAAATGCTCAGTCATTCACAAACAAGGATGGGGCGAGGGTCACCACTTAGTGAACAAATGCGTAAGCTGATTGTCGAACAGTTTAAAAACAACATTCCTCAACGAGCTATTGCAAGAAATTTAGGGATTTCATCATCTACGGTCCGTAATATCGTCAAAAGGTTCAGAGAATCTGGAGAAATCACTGCACGTAAGCGACAAGGCCGAAAACCAACATTGAATGCCCGTGACCTTCGATCCCTCAGGCGGTACTGCATCAAAAACCGACATCAGTGTGTAAAGGACATCACCACATGGGCTCAGGAACACTTCAGAAAACCACTGTCAGTAACTACAGTTCGTCGCTACATCTGCAAGTGCAAGTTAAAACTCTACAATGCAAAGTGAAAGCCATTTATCAACAGCACCCAGAAACGCCGCCGGCTTCGCTGGGCCCAAGCTCATCTAAGATGGACTGATGCAAAGTGGAAAAGTGTTCTGTGGTCTGACGAGTCCACATTTCAAATTGTTTTTGGAAACTGTGGACGTCGTGTCCTCCGGACCAAAGAGGAAAAGAACCATCCGGACTGTTATAGGCGCAAAGTTCAAAAGCCAGCATCTGTGATGGTATGGGGGTGTATTAGTGCCCAAGGCATGGGCAACTTACACATATGTGAAGGCACCATTAATGCTGAAAGGTACATACAGGTTTTGGAGCAACATATGTTGCCATCCAAGCAACGTCTTTTTCATGGACGCCCATGCTTATTTCAGCAAGACAATGCCAAGCCACATTCTGCACGTGTTACAACAGCATGGCTCCGTAGTAAAAGAGTGCGGGTACTAGACTGGCCTGCCTGTAGTCCAGACCTGTCTCCCATTGAAAATGTGTGGCGCATTATGAAGCGTAAAAATACGACAACGGAGACCCCGGACTGTTGAACAACTTAAGCTGTACATCAAGCAAGAATGGGAAAGAGTTCCACCTGAAAAGCTTCAAAAATTGGTCTCCTCAGTTCCCAAACATTTACTGAGTGTCGTTAAAAGGAAAGGTGATGTAACACAGTGGTAAAAAGGCCCCTGTGCCAACTTTTTTGCAATGTGTTGCTGCCTTTGAATTCTAAGTTAATGATTATTTGCAAAAAAAAAAATAAAGTTTCTCAGTTTGAACATTAAACATCTTGTCTTTGCAGTGTATTCAATTGAATATAAGTTGAAAAGGATTAGCAAATCATTGTATTCTGTTTTTATCTACGATTTACATAACGTGCCAACTTCACTGGTTTTGGGTTTTGTACATACAGACTGAAAGCGTTAAAAGAGAAGGATATTAGGTGCTCATGGGATGAAAAAATCTTTTAGTTCAAAGAATAAATCTGGTGCTCTTGGAAAAGTGGGACGAGAGGACAACCAAAAATTGTAGGTCTTCCAGGCACTCAGAAAAGATACTAGGGTCCAAACGAAGCCAAAATCCTATCCACGGTGATCAACTTGTCGGACATTACCCTGACCAGGTATCCGTACTTTCTTAATGTCTTTCATTTGCTCCCACTTATTACACCACATTATTCCGCACGAGGGTGGATCTTATCCGCTTCTACCGTAATCTCCATTTAAAAGTGTGGTACTACAATAAGGATCAATCGTGAATCCCTCCTAGCTCTACTCCTTCCGTTGTGGTTCAGCCTGACTCTGAGGGACCCTCCATGCCTAATGAATTTGGCTATATTGCTTTAAAGCCCAAATCCTATTTTGGCCCCATTGTTGCAATTCCCGCTTTAATAACTTTCACAAATAAAGCTGACAGAGAGGTTGAACGATCTTTTATGGCACCCTGCGTAGGGTATAAACATAATCTGACAAGGGTAGAACGTGTGGCTTTGGATGAACTGTCAAATAAATGAGGATATTATTATTCGGTCTGCCGACAAAGGCGGTGCTATTATTGTGTTATCTTGTGACACGTATGTTGCGGAGGCCTTACGTCAACTCAACAACACCAAATATTATGAGCTGCTCCGCACAAATTCCCTCATGGTTTTGCAAACTCAATTTTCCAACATGCTCACCCGGGCTAAGGAATCCTCTTGGATTTCTGACAACGAGTTCGGTTTCCTATGTGTTGATCACCCTGTCACTGCAGCTTTTCACCTGCTCCCCAAAATACATAAGGAACCCAAAAATAACCCTCCTGGTCGTCCAATTATAAGAGGCAATGGAACACTTACGGAACCGGCTTCTCAATTCATTGACTCATTCATCAAACCGTTTGTTAAAACCTTACCGTCCTATTTCGAGGACTCCACGGATGTACTTAACAAACTGTCCGGCTTGAACAACATCCACCCTCACTTCCTGGTTACAATGGATGTTGAAAGTCTCTACACGAACATTCCACACTAAGAGAGTCTCTCCGCCTTGGCTCATTTTCTTTCGCACCGTGTTAATGAAATGCCCCGTACGCACTTCCTCCTGCAACTGACGGATTGGATTCTCCACAATAATGTTTTTATCTTCATGGATAAACTATACAGGCAAAAAATTGGTGTTCTGATGGGTTCTTGTTTTTCACCTAATTATGATTGTCTGTACTTGGGTCTCTGGGAACAAACCTATATGATGAATTCTGCTAACCCTTTTTTTGATTCTATAACTTGGTATGGCCGATAGATTGACAATTTGTGCTTCATTTTTGATGGTGATGGAACTAGCTTATTGGCTTTTCATAAATATTTAAATTCCATCTCTAATCATATGAAATTGTCGATTGAATATTCTAAGGAGAGTATTAACTTTTTGGATCTTCCTATTTCTAAAGACAACGTTGGGTTTTTACACACTGACATTTTTAGAAAGTCTACTTCCCGTAACACAATTCTGAGAGCGGATTCTTTTCACCCTGTGCTCCTCAAAAATAATTTTCCTTTTGGTCAGTTTCAACGACTACGACATATTTGTGACAGAGATGATGTCTACGTTAAACAGTCCGTTGATATGTCTAATAGTTTTCGTGAGATGGCCTACAAGCCCTCAGTCATTAAACAAGCGTGAGACAAGGCATATTCGCTCAGTCGTGTCAACCTGTTAAATAAACGTAAGTGTAAGAACCGCCCACAATCTTGGCCCTTCTTTGTGACACAATACAGCACTCGTGCTGCACATATCAGAAACATCATAAAATCCAGTTGGTCCATTGAGAGTGACCCCAACCTCCACAAGGTTTTCCCCAAGCCACCAATGCTTTCTTTTCGACGTGCCCCCACTCTAAGAGATAAACTTATGTGAAGTTATTTCCCTGCCGTAAAAACAACAAATTGGCTCAGTAAACCCGTTGGTACTTTCAAGTGTCATAACTGCAATCACTGTGCCAATATCATTCAGACCAAATCTTTTTCTGATTTTAAAACTGGCAAAAAGTACATGCATACAGATTTCATTAATTGCAATACTGTCTATGTGGTCTATCGTCTTTCATGTCCCTGTCCTGGAATTTTTTATATTGGCCGCACTAAGAGACGTCTTCGCGATTGCCTAACCAAGCACAAACATGCCATACGCAAGCAGAATTTCACTTATCCCATTGCAAGACATTTCGCAGAGGCTCATGATAGTAACGATTCCGCTCTCAGGATTGAAGGCATTGAACACGTTCAAGCGCCTATCAGAGGCGGTAACAGATTCTGCAAGCTTTGCCAGAGGGAAGCATTCTGGATACATGCTTTATGCCCTTAATTATCCTGGCCTTAATGAGGATCTTGATTTTTTGTCATTTTCATAATTCCCCTCTTTTCTGTATTAATATTGATACCTCCTGTACCCATTTTTTGTATTTGTCTTTACATTGATACTTCCTGTACCCGTTTAACATTGATACCTCTTGCCATTTAATTTTCAATATTGCCTCATTTATGTGTCTTCTTCATCATTGTTACTGTTATTTTTACAACCACTCTCGTATTATATCTGTCACTTCTCCATTTTATTGCTTTTACAACCACCCGTCTGTATTATATCTGTCACCTCTCTATTTTATTCTTTGATTAATTTTGTAAACCTAAGTGTCATTTTTGTACTTTTTGTACTTTTGCTTTCAGCAGTTTATCAGATGACACTAGTCTTTCTTCGTTATTGGTTGGTACCATCTATATATGTCTGTCGAAAGCCGAAACATGTCGGCTTTTTAATTTGCTTCAGCCATGCTTTAATAAAGGCTTTTTATCCTAAGGCTTCGTTTGGATCCTACTATCTTTTCTTAGTGCCTGGAAGACCTACAATTTTTGGTTACTTACAAACTGAGACGATAATCCCACAATGATCCAGTATGACTGATCTTCCATCATTGGTACCTTCCACAGGAGGAAACTACATATTTTACTCAAACATTTATATTTGTGGTTTGCAGTCATCACTTGCGATGCTCAAATCACAATGATAATGCTAATGTTAGCTATCGGAAATTTGCGTGGTAGGAATAAATAGCCACCAGCTTGATAGTTCGCAGCTCCACAGTGACACAACCAGCCACACAACAAACTCAAAAGTACTGTAACGTTATAAAGAGAAAACAATGTGTAACGTTACTTACTAGTCCAGCAGTAACAGGGCCAAGGCAGCATCGGTCAACATCCCTCCTCGTCTTTGAGCTCACGCTAGCGAGTGAAAGCCTGGCCAATATTGATCCTTGTCTGGGCTTTGATTCTGTTACTCTCTCTCTCTTTTTCGTTTATTAGTCTCTTCAGACAAGACTTTAATTTCTTCGGTTTTCTTGCTGCTTCTGCCATGATAGCAGTAATCCCACATAGTCGTTCGCATTGACTTCCGTCTTTTTAATGAATGAGGAAAGGGGGAAGTGACATATGCCATAAAGCAGTCAGCACATTTAGTTTTCTGTGTGGAGGGGTTCCTACCATCCACCTCGAAACTGCATAGTGCCAGTGAAAGTGATACAGACGCCCTCAGGCCATGACAGAGGTGTCATTCAACCTGTTTTAAGTCGATGTACCATCACAAAAGTCCTGAAAATACTATATGAAGGTTGAAAAGTAACTTAGTGTTGCTTTAAATGCTGATCTGACATAAGGTCGTAAAGTCTTTGTTTTCACCTTAATATTGCAATATGAATTAGTCTACAGAGGTAACTACGCTATTTGTTAGCTTATTATAACATAAGCAGATGTTATAATGAGTTGGATACATTTGTTTTAAGATATATGCCGCACGCCATCTATATATTATTACTGAGTTGGCGATTTGCGTAATTTCACACATCTCCTCCGAAACCACCGTGAATAATGAGTCTGTTTTCCGCATACACCGGTTTTACTGTGTGACAAAGATGATGCGCCAGGTTTCGAACTAAGTTATTAAGTGAAAACTGCATTTTGAAGCTGTTTTTACAAGTAAAACCAGCTAATTCAATCAAAGACAAAACAGTACCACAAATGTTGTATACAAGGAAATTCTATGAACTTTTAAACCCAGGCTGCCTACATAGCATCAAAAAACAATGCCCGCACATATAGCCCGTGCATAGCACGGCTAGTTGTCATCTCATTTCTGCATTTTCAGGAAAACATAGCATGTACATGCAAAACGTTTACAGGTCTAAAGACCTGCTGAAAAAAATTCTTTTTATTATGTTTGCAGACAGGCTACTTAAGATATGAGCGAAGAAACCAAGACGAAGATTTTAGGTCTGAGCAAGCGCAGAACCGCGAAGCAGCATATTTTGATAGGTTGCAAATATTAACAGAACACCGAACCTACTCGTTCACGCACATTTGTCACAGAATTTTCTGTGTTTGCCGTCTCCATGTATGGAGGTACATGAGGCACTTTCATGTTTAAAGTGTTTGGACCCAGTATTTAACGCGCTGTTATCTGCGAGATCTGGGCCATAATCTTTACAATGAACACAGTGCCTTTCACCTTCTTTTAACCCCAGCCATTCAAAATGTCGAAGCCACTCTTTGCGAAAATAATAAACTCTTTTCGCCGCCAATTCGTCTGAATCACCGTTGTAATCATTGTCATGATTCTCAGTTTCAGTAACTGTTATTACTGATTCTTTTTTTTTGAACGTTAACGGTACCAAAAAAAAAAGTCTTCTATTGTTCTTTGTTTCATTTTCCGTCTAAATCTTGTGTACAGTTGCAATATTAACTCTCAGTACCGCAAAAATGGAGTGATTGACGGTTAATATTAACCACTCTAGAATGAGTACTGAGGTTTAGGACGTCAAGCTCCGCTTTGATTGGTCAGAATCACTGTCAGCTCAAGGGAACACACTGGGTGCGCTCCATTCTTATACTGGTACACCCGGCTGCGGTATGTCCAGTAGATGCATGCACTGGTCCGGCACATAGCCCATCTCTATTCAAGCTGCAGCAGCGGTTTGCATGCCGATTGACTACCAAATGTACCCGAAAAGAGGCGTTTAATTGGGGGGAAAAGCGGTCGCACAGGTGCGACTATTTTAATTCAAAGGTCGCACAGTGTTCATTTTGGTCGCATATGCAATCAAAACGGTCGCAATTTCGAGCCCTGGAAGAGGGGATACTAAAAAATGGTAAACACAGCCCTTTCCCAACTTTTTTGAGATGTATTGCTGCCATCAAAATGAGCAAATATTTTTCATGAAATGGTAAAATGTCTCACTTTTAACTCTGATATGTAGTCTATGTTCTTTTGTAAATAAAATGTCAGTTTGAGATTTGCAAATCACTGCATTCTGTTTTTATTTACATTTTACTTAAGCCCTGGAATCATAATTATCATTTAACAATTGTGAAAAAAATTAAAGTAAAAAGCAATCTTGCTTTAAAATTTGTGGATATATCTAATGTTTAACTATGTGTGATGTTTACTTATGATCATGTAGAGATAAATGGCCACATCCATTTAAACCAGGGGTGCCCAAATGTTCGCACCCCACCATAGATATGAGGACTCGTCAAATGTCGAGTTGAAATCTACAATTCCGATACCATTAACACAAACTGACAAGTGGATCTGATGGATTAAGTGACAGATTTGTTTGATGATAAAACCAGAATTAACTAACATTATTAATGTGGAGGAAGACAATAAGAATGTCATGCCAG
Source organism: Gymnothorax javanicus (assembly GCA_029692085.1). Taxonomy (NCBI): domain Eukaryota; kingdom Metazoa; phylum Chordata; class Actinopteri; order Anguilliformes; family Muraenidae; genus Gymnothorax; species Gymnothorax javanicus. Next base: position 144,440,960 of record CM056193.1, read on the forward strand.
TAATCATAAAAGTGAATTTAAATTTTGAATGAGATAAAAATCCAGGTTAATAATTAAGCAGGATAGTCCAAGCTCATTGCTGAGCCACCACTCCTCCATAAAGCTGATGAATTACAGAAGAACAGGGGGTCTTTTCTTGGTTTCCTTTTTTTTGTATATTACCAGACCTACTGTTCCTGAGCATGGCTCATATTCACATAAACAATTATCTCTATATTCCATTGCCCTCTGCTTTTGTCATCACCGGGCCTTGGTTGTCTTGGGAACTAAGCCCTGGCTTTGACGTGGTGTAACAGTATCCCGGGGCATCAAGCACCTGGTCATTGCTCCTCATGGCCTGACTCTTCTTTGCCTTAGTTTCTTGTTGGTGGAGTGATCTAAATCACTCATCACTGACTGTCCTATAAAAACTAAACAAAATATCAGGCGATGCATTAATGGTTTCATTGATTGTCATACCTTTGAAGGTATCACAAATTTGACTCAAGCTCAATGTTTCCTCAGCAAATGCAGTATTAGCTCAATAGGCAAATGCACCTTTAGTTGCTTCAGTACAGTTGGCTCCAAAATTACTGGCATCCCTGACTGGCAATGCACAAATAATCCTTAAAAAAAAAATTTTAAATTTATTTTGTACAGAAACCCGACAACGTGAGAAATACTGTAAGATATTAATGTTCCAATGGAACCAACCAAAATCATATACTGATTATATTAAAAAAAACAATTTTACAATTAATGGCACCTTAAAAGATTATTGTAAATACTGTAACATCTCCCAATATTAAACTAGGAATTAAATTCCACTTATTTAAGTTTTATCCACGTGTTAAGGAACTATATCAAGCCAGTACATCACTTCTTGTTTCACAATGGGATAAAAATAGCGGCAAAGCCACTGTGCCCGCTTGGCCAAACATGGCCAAAATGGAACGCCCCCTATTGGCGAAAGTATCGATCCGATTGGGCTCAAAATCATACTTTGTCTAGACCTTATGACACTATATGCACATATGAAATATGAAAAGAATCGGTGAAAAACTGAAGGCGCTATAGCGCAGACAAACCAAAAGTTTACGCACGCACGCACGACAGACCACCACTAAAGACCTCGAGCATAATTGTCACATATTATGACCTTTGACCTGTATAACCTTTAAAATTAGGTCAAATCAAAGACCCATTACATATATGATGAACCCTTGGCAGAACACCTACAGTAAAAATTTGAGCATCTTAGCTTGCAGAATAAGGGAGCTAGAGCTGTTTGAAGTTTTACAGAAAAAGCCCCCTGGTGGCCAAACCAAAAATCGCAGCATGCCCAAAATTGAACTCAGGCTAGATCTTGGGCCCATATACAGTCATATAAAATATGAAAAGAATCCGTTGAAAACTGAAGGCACTATTGCACTGAAAGAAAATCTGTTCATTTTATGACCTTTGACCTACATAACCTTGAAATTTATGTCAAATCAAAAACCCATTATATATGTGACGAAGCCTTGGCGGAACAACCTACAGTAAAAATTTGAACATCTTAGCTCGTAGAATAAGGGAGCTAGAGCTTTTTGAAGTTTTGCAGAAAAAGCCGCCTGGTGGCCAAACCAAGAATCGCAGCATGCCCAAAATCAAACTCAGGCTAGATCTTGGGCCCATATACAGTCATATAAAATATGAAAAGGATCCGTTGAAAACTGAAAGCTGTATCGCGCTGAAACAACAATTGTGGACGCACACACGCACGCACGCATGACAGACCACCAGTAATGACGCTAAGCACAGCATAAGCCCGATTGGGCCTGTCGGCCAAGCGGGCTAAAAATGATGTAACACACATGCAATATCCTTTTGTCATCCAACAACATGAAGAAAAAACAACTGTCAGTTCCAAAGAAGCAGATGGTCATAGACCTTCATAAATTTGGTAATGGCTACGAGAAGATTCACAAACAATTGAACATGCCACTGAGCACTGTCAGGGCAATTATTTAAAAGATTCCAAAGATATGGAACTGTTGGAAAACTCAAGGGTAGAGGACACAACTGCATTTTGCCCCCAGGATACTGAGGAGGATAGTGAGAGAAGCAACAAAATCCCCAAGAATCACTGTGAAGGAATAGCAGGCCTTGATGGCATCTTGGAGTGACCAGGTTTCAATAAATCGCCCCCTCATGTCCATGGCTTTTCGATGATGTGTTTTGTGTGTTTCAAGGCAACTCTGATGACTTGAAACATTTCTTTACATTACTGAACAGTTTTAATAGTAATTTAAAATTTACCATGGAGTGTACCCGAGAAAAAGTCCATTTTTTGGACATGTGGGTCATTAAGGATAATGGTACCCTATCTACTACTATATATCGGAAAGAAACGGACAAAAACACCCTTTTATTGGCTAGTAGTTTTCACCCAACCACATTAAAGAGAGGACTCCCCAAAAGTCAATTTCTCAGGCTTTTTATAGGAAAAGCCGTGGACATGAGGGGGCGATTTATTGAATGTGGGTACCTGTCCGAATGGATTGATTAAGCCTACAAAATGGCGTAGTCGAGACCCTGTGCAGAACTCTTGGAAAAAAGTACTAGGAAAGAAAAGCAATTTTCTGTTAAGTGCATTACCACCTATTCTCCCCGCTCACATGTGATAAAAACTGTTTTTAAAAAATACTGGTACCTTTTAAAATCAGACCCGGAATTTGCCCCGATTTTTAAGGAGCCTCCTCTCTTTGTGTACAAACGCGGAAGGAATTTAAGGGATTTGCTAGTCCATGCAGATTTCGCACGGAACAAACCCGGTCCACTTAAGCAGACACTGCTATGTCCCAAACCCTTTGGCAACTATCGCTGTGGGAGTTGCGCACAATGCAACAACACGCAAAAAACCCACACATTTTCTCATCCACATACAAATAAGATATTCCCAATAAAAAGCGTTATCACCTGTGCTTCTACTCATGTTGTATACATGCTACATTGTCCTTACGGGTTATCCTATGTGGGTAAAACAACTAGGAGACTGAAACAAAGGATCAGTGAACACGAGCACTATTCGGAGGAATGATCGTGACTACCCAGTAGCTGTACACTTCAATGATGCGAAACACGCTATTTCTACGTTAAAGTTTCGTGGCATCGAAACTGTTAATGTACCACGTAGAGGCGGTAATAGGGACCTGTTATTAAAAAGACGTGAAGCGTTTTGGATTTTCATGCTACAAACACTGGCACCGAAGGGTCTAAATGATGAATTAGCACTTAACGTCATGCTTTGATTTCTATACTGTTATGACCACGGCTCAGTTGGTCGCAACAAGAAGGAAACACCAGATCGGTTTGGCCAACAATAACAACAATTTATTTTATATCCAAAAGAAACAACTCCAACATAAGGAAAAGACGGCCGTCCAATAAGATTGGAAAGTCAGCGTTGTCAGTGGTGTAGGATGTGGATGAGGGGAAAGTACGGTGTAGTGCGTGTTGGTTGCAAAAACATAACAAAACCACAAATAAAACGAGGTGCGTGGGGGAGCGACGAAACGTCCCACGATGCCAAGGGCTGACTGGTCCTTTAACCCCTGGAATCACCGAATGCAGCTGGACTGAGTTTGGTTAATTTCCTCCAAGCTCCACCCCAACAGGTACCTAATACAAACGGACTACACAGGCCCTGGAAGACCACCAGGGTCGTAACAATACCAATGCCTTGATCCTCTTCTCTCTTCTCTTCTCCTTTTTAGGGACAGAATGTAAAAAAGATGATTATATCCTGTTCTTTGAAACAATGAAAAAATTAGATATCCTTTTTGGGTGCAAGAAATGTGCTGTATTTGTTTCTGATGTTTTTTGGGTAGCCTATATACTGTTTTTTGAGGGGGGATATTTTTTTTATTTTTTCACTTTATTTTCTTGTTAGAAATAGTTATCGATGTTATTAATAAAAGAAAAGAATAAGCTAATTAATATCTATCTCTTACTTGGGTGGATTCACTGATGAGTGAGACTTCTGATTGGCTAATATGTGCCTTTCTTTTTAAATGGGGTGACTGCAGTACCCATGTAATTCAACCTGATAAAGGTCACACGACCGAAACGTTGTTGGTAATAAAGTATTTTTTTGCGGAGAAGACAGTGTGCGGGAGTTTTTCATTGCTACATTGTCGACCATTGGTCCTCTCCTACGCACCTGTCAACCTAATAGGTGTGCAAAAACCTTCCTACCGTGAATCCTGTTGCCTCTGCCAGAAGGCTGGGACTTAGCCGCAGGTGAACTTTCCAATAAGACAATGATCCAAAGCAAACCTCAAGATCCACACATAAATGGTTCCGTGACAACAAAATAAACGTTCTGCAATGTCCATTTCATTCGCCAGACTTCGTTCCAATCAAAAACTTGTAGGCTTAGTTGAGAGGGTAGTTGATCAATGCAAACCCAGGAATGTGAAAGGAACTGCTTCAAGGAATGGTCCGAAATCCCCCCAAATGTGTGCCTTAACCTTGTCAAAAATGACAGGAAAAGGTTCCACGCTGTTATTCTTGCCAGTAGTGGTTGCACTAAGTATTAAATGAAGGGTGCTAATTATTATGAAAACTTGTTTTTGTTGAAATTTATTTTGTATTAAACGATTGTTATGATTTTGGTCATTTCCACTGAAACATCAATAAAGTATTTCACACATGTTGGTGTATTTCATATCTCTATTATTATATTTTTCATGTTTTTTGTATTGTTTGTGCATTACCAGTCAGGAAAGACAGTAGCCCTACCCTGGCCAATACCAAAGCACTACCCATTTGTTAATCAGTTTTAGCCAAAAAAGAATAGCCGACATGGGAAGAATCATTATCAGTAAATGGGATAATTGATTATAATAAAGTACTAGGCACAAGTTCAAGTGAATGTGTCGCTCAAATCAAATGGGACATTATAGGCTACAGATATGGAATTATATGATTGTTGAGGCGGTTTCGGGGGGTGACCGCGTGCGGGGAAAGAATCCTGTGTTTGTTGAAGCGTTGCCATGTCCTTTAGTTGCAAACCTGACACTGGAGTAGTTTAGAGATTTCAAGTGCGTAATTTCTAAATGAAATCATATAAACTGTCTTTGATTGTTATTTTTGTGTGACTAGAATGTTCTCTTTGTCTTCTTCCCTGTCTTCCACGGAACAAACAGGCTAGTGTAGGAGGGGCACATTTTCAATGCTCTGATTGCGCTGGTTGAGAAGCGCTAAATTCTTTTTTTGTTATTTCATTATCGCGGCAATTTGTTTGTTTGCATAGCTTTAATGTAATGGTGGCTTGAATAAGAAATAAAAAAGAGATGTCTGCATTACTTCTTGTAGGCTAATTGGCACAGACATACAAAGGCCTACTATTACAGTGACCTATCATCGGCCTGCTGATAAAACCTCGTATCTTCAAAATGATAAACTTCACATGAAAATAAAAAATAAATATAAATTTTTTAAAAAATATATAAATTATAATATAATTTAAAATATTAATAAAATAAAAAATGTTAAATTTTGCATGTAAGACTAGTGGACATACGAGTTTTTGTTTCTTGTCAATTTGGAGATACGAGGTTTTATCAGCAGGCCGACGATATTCAAATTTAAAGTCTGGTTTGCGTTTGCCATGGACTACAGCTGCATTTCCATGGTTAATCAGAAAATCCTGCCTCTCTTTTGGATTAGTCACACCTCTTTCATAAGGCCGCCTACATTCTGAAGTTAAGCGCTGTGGGCGTGATCGAAGCGCGTAGGGGAGAATACGCATAACTCAAATGCGCATAACTCGAATCGCGTAAAAAAGGACTTATGCGCAAATGGGAGAATTGACCCCTTTGTGAACAACTGCGTGAGCAAATAGACCAACAGTTTCAGAACAACATTTCTCAACGTGCAATTGCAAGGAATTTAGGGATTTCATCATCTACAGTCCATAATATCATCAAAAGATTCACAGAATCCGGAGAAATCTTACATAAGCGGCAAGGCCGAAAACCAACATTGAATGCCCGTGACCGTCGGTCCCTTAGGTGGCACTGCTTTAAAAACCGATATCATTCCGTAAAGGATATTACCATGTAGGCTCAGGAACACTTCAGAAAACCATTGTCAGTTAACACAGTTTGTTGCTACATCTACAAGTGCAAGTTAAAACTCTACCATGCAAAGCGAAAGCCATATATGAACAACACCCAAAAACACCATCGGCTTCTCTGGGCCCAAGCTCATCTGAGATGGACTGATGCAAATTGGAAAAGTGTGCTGTGGTCTGACGAGTCCACATTTCAAATTGTTTTTGGAAATCATGGACGTTGCGTCCTCCCGGCTAAAGAGGAAAAGGACCATCCAGATTGTTATCAGCACAAAGTTCAAAAGCCAGCATCTGTGATGGTATGGGGACTTGTTCGTGCCCATGGCATGGGTAACTTGCACATCTGCTGAAAGCTACATACAGGTTTTGGAGCAACATATGCTGCCATCCAAGCAACGTCTTTTCATGGACGTCCTTGCTTATTTCAGCAAGACAATGCCAAGCCACATTCTGCACGTGTTACAACAGCGGGGCTTCGTAGTAAGAGAGTGTGGGTAATAGACTGGCCTGCCTGCAGTCCAGACCTGTCTCCCATTGAAAATGTGTGGCGCATTATGAAGCGCAAAATACGACAAAAGAGACCCCAGATTGTTGAGCCACTGAAGTCGTACATCATGCAAGAATGGGGAAAAAATTCCGCCTACAAAGCTACCACAATTAGTGTCCTCAGTTCCGGAACGCTCATTGAGTGTTGTTAAAAGGAAAGGTGATGTAACACAGTGGTAAACATGCCCCTGTCCCAGCTTTTTTGGAATGTGTTGCAGGCATCAAATTCAAAATGAGTGAATATTTCGAGAAAACAATAAAGTTTGTCAGTTTTAACATTTATGTCTTCTAACCATTTAACATTTAAATGTCTTGTCTGTGTAGTGTACTCAATTGAACATAGGTCATAAAGGATTTGCAAATCATTGTATTCTGTTTTTATTCACAGTTTACACAACGTCCCAACTTCATTGGATTTGGGGTCTGTACAACCCCATTTCCAGAAAAGTTGGGACGGTGAGTAAAATGTAATTAAAAACAGAATACAATACGATACGAAAACTTTATTGTCCACAGAGTGGAAATTCATCTTCGGTTCCACCATTGGCATGTCTCAAGACAGTAGGACACATAGAACATAATAAAACATTGCAGAGTAGAAAAATATAGTAGAAAAGAATAAAAGTCCGCACACTGTTTAAGTTGCTCCCAGAAGACTTTATTCCTTGCACAACATTTCGGCCGACGTGGCCTTCGTCAAGTGAGTTCCACACATGTGATAGGGGTGGGGGTGGGGGTTTATATACACTGAAGACGGTAGACGGACCAAACCAAAGTGCAGTGAGTCCCAATATACAGAAATAATCACATCAACCCTATATTACCTATGATACCAAAACAACACTACATACAAAAAGAAAGAGAGAAGTCTGTCCATTAGCCAGTTTCACCGTGCCCGGAGAATCTGTAGCTCCGACTCCCTATATCAGAGTCAAGCCACAGACCTGAGCAAACGATTTTTAGAGAGGGGTTATAAGAGTGAATGGGTTGATGTGGCTGCTAATCGCTTCTGCACTATTACACAGGATGAGTGCCTTAAGCCCCAAACCAAGGCAAACAAAGACCAGACTCTCTTCTGCTTTACGAAATATTCACCGGTTAGCTTTGAACTCTCCAAAGTCATTCGCAAACACTGGCAAATAATTGAAACGGACCTTAAATTGAAGCAGGTATTCAGGGAGCTGTCGTCCATCGTTTTTAAGCGCCCTCCTAATTTAAAAGACAGGCTAGTGAAGTCATATATCCCAGAAAAATGGGATACCTTCCTGAACAACCTGCCTGAGGGCAATTACAAATGTGGAAACTGTGCGCAATGTGGTTACACCATCAAAAGCAAAACATGCACACATCCTCATAGCGGAAAGTCTTGTAGAATTTGGGGTGTGGCTTGGCCTACGTGGGTAAGACGAGCAGGCAACTTAAAACTCGCATTTGCGAACACAGGAGTAACATCCGTAGCAGAGATGAGCGCAATCCCATAGCTGCACATTTTAAACAAGCAGGACACAACATTAGCACTCTATGCTATATGGGTATCGAGAAGGTTAAAAAACCCCCCCGTGGTGGGGATCATGATAGGATTCTTTGACAGTGCGAAACCCATTACATTTATACCCTCAATACTATGGCTCCTTTTGGTCTCAATGAAGAGTTCGACTTAAAACCTTTTTTATGAATTGTAGCTACTATTGTCAGTTTTAGTTTTTGCATAGAATGTGCTTCTTTCTGACTGATTTTGATGTACTGTATTTGTGTTTTCTTTGCATGTGTACAAATTGGGAGTTTTAAACTGTACCTATGCTTGACCTATGGGTTTAAAATATACCTTGAGATACTAGGCTACCTACATCCTTTGGATGCAACTTGAATTGCATACAATATTAAATGTGCTGATTGTTGTGGAGAGTAGCCTACTATACACATTGTTGATATGCCTTCACTTCTTTTTGTATGTATGTAGTGTTGTTTTGGTATCACAGGTAATATAGGGTTGATGTGATTATTTCTGTATATTGGGACTCATTGCACTTTGGTTTGGTCCGTCTACCGTCTTCAGTGTATATAAACCCCCACCCCTATCACATGTGTGGAACTCACCTGACGAAGGCCTTGGTGTTGAACAAGGTTACAGTCGCATCATCTGTGCCCCTCTTGTTTTTATATGCGAACTATAAGCGGTTAAGGCCGTTCGATATAGAGGCTGTCATATGTCTACTTAAAAGTCTCTCCATGCACTTACCTACAATAGAGGTGAGTGCAATGGGCCTAAAATCTTTTAATTCTGAAGCCCCTGGCTTTTTAGGAATGGGCACAATGTTCGACATTTTCCAAATTTTGGGTACTGTACACGAGTCAAGCAGAAGCTGAAATAGTTTAGTCAAAACTCCTTTTAATTGCATTGTGCAATCTTTTAACACTCTACTTCTCAGGCCATCAGGCCCTGGGGCCTTATTGGGTTTTATACATGCCAGACTTGTGACGGTGCGTTCAGGAACCACACGCGAGAGCAGGGAATCCAAAAATCGTATGCCTTTATTGAAAGCAGGGTCAGGACCAGAAGACACAAGAATTGCCAAGCCAAAAACGAAATCCAAAAAACAAAGTCGACTAGACAGGCCGGGGTCAAAACCAGTAAAGCAGAAGTGCGACAGTACATAGACAGCAGGCCAAAATCGTAGTCGAAATACAAAGCAGAGGGTCATTCACAGGGCATCCAAAAACCGTAGATGTGGTCAGACAGAAATAGGTCAAAAATGCAAAAAGACAAAAACAAGAACAGAAGGGCTATGGCAAAATCGAGGTCGGACGAAACAGTCATGAAGAAACAATAATCAATTGGCATACAAGAGGCTCTGCACAAAGGAATATTGATCAACGTTCTAACGAAGTCAGAACAGCAGTGAGGACTCTAAATAGACAGAAGGGAAGTCACATGCTATGCAGGGAACAGGTGAATTGGATGAGAACTAGATACAAAGGAAGGTACACATGGGGAAGTCCTAAACCACAACAATTGGCAAAAGCCAAGACACGGACGGGATTCACCCAGACATCCTATGACAAATAAACAGCTCCGGTTAACGAGTTCTAAGTGCACAGACAATGAGTGCAGGAAAGCAATTAAGCACGTGTGAGAGATCTCGCAGAAACGTAGGGAGAGACAGGGAAAGCCAAGCAAGGGGCAGAGACTAGAACAGGGCGATTGCTGAGATTGAATTAGTAACAATTAGTAGAGGTGCAGCTTTACAAGTTAACCAAAGTGCTCGTTAGTGAGTTAGTAATATATACATGGATTAGTTGGGTTAGTAGACTATGATACAAAATATAAAGGTTAGTCTTGTTAGTAATCTAGAAAAGCAAGGAGAAGGAAGTAAACGAGAATTGAAGTAATAATATGAAACACCAGAAACCATTGAAATCACCCGAAGCAGGTAAGCACACAGACTGGGGAGAAGGACTGAACCAACTAGATCACAAGACAGGGGAGACAAGTGCAATGAAACTTAAAATGGCATGAACTGAAAACCAGAGAATACAAAAACCAAAAAGAATAAAGAAAAGATATGACCATGAACATAAAGCATGAACATAAACACAGAACCATAACAAGACTAGAGGCAATTTCATGTTCTGTGAGTGTCACTGGAACATATTGTGGAATAGAGTTAGACACTTCATCCCGCTAAATGCAGAAATTTGTCTTATCAAATCGGCTATAAAATACGTTTAATTCATTTGCCCAGGATGGAGAGAGGTGGGTCACAGGGGCATGTTTTTGCTGTGCCTCCCTCCCCATCATTTGATTTAGACCTTCCCATGTTCTTTTAGCACTACCAGAGTAAAAGTGTTTCACTACTTTGTCCTTGTACTCTATTTTGCTTTTTTCAATTTAGCCCTTAATTCACATCTCCTCTCTTTAACAAGTTCTGTGTTCCCATTAACAAAAGCAAGTTTTTTTTCTGATTTATGAAATCTTTAAATCACTGGTTACCCATAACTTATTATTTGGAAAAATTCCGTTTTTGTACAAATTATGTTACTTTCACAGAACATTATATAAGATGTGATAGTGTCTGTCAGGTCATGAGGGTTACCACACGAATCAAAGAAGATCTCCCAGTCCATGTCTTCCAGACAGTCTCTCAGTTCCTCCTTACAATCATTTGACCATATATGTATATCCTTATGCACTGGCTTTTCCCGTTTCAGTTTCGCCCTGTACCGTGGGAGCAGATGTACCACGTTATGATCAGACTTTCCCAGGGCAGGCCGACAGATGGATTTGTAGGCTTCTGGTAAATTGCCGTAACACTTATCCAGGGTGCACGTCAGACGGGTCGGGCAATCTACATACTGTTGTAATGTGGGCAGATGATTTGACAAATCGCAGGAATTAAAGTCCCCCAGTACGAAGACGGGTTGATCAGCTGATCTGGATAGCGCGTAGTTGTAACTCTCCGCAATCTTAGTTGCCGCCCCTTCAAAGTCTGGTCCAGGTATATAGGTTAATATGATGGTGATCTGGCCAAATTCTCTGGGCAAGTAGAAGGGAAGAAAAGATACCACCAGAATTTCATAATCACGGGTGCAGACTTTCTCCTGAACAGTGTACTGTGTGGCCCATCGGTTGTCAACAAAAAGACACATGCCACCACCAGTTGATTTCCGTGACAGCATATTGTCTCTGTCCGCCTTATTAATGTGTAACCGGGGAAATTTGGATGCATCCTCCCCTCTTTTAGCCAGCTCTCTGTGAGACAGATGAGATTGCTTTGTCTAAAATCACTGTCATACTGGACTTTCGCCGTCAGTTCATTAATTTTGTTACTCAAAGAGCGGACATTAGAGAAAGTTATTACTGGCAGGGGATGTTTGCAGCCGCGTCTCCTTAGTCTTTGTTTCACTTCTCCTCTCAAACCTCTTTTCTTTGCTTTGGACCTTCCTTGTGTCCGGATCCTTTTTAATTCAGTATAGCTGTCCAGTATGTCCAAGTTAAGAGTACCCCTCCACTTTGCTGGGGGTTTGAGTGACAGCAGGCATTCACGTGTGTAAGTGAGGATGCCGTGATTTCCTCCGGAAAAACCTCGTCCTTCGGCAAATAGCCATCCAAGAAGGCACACAGCCAGCCACAGAATCATTCCGAACATAATCTTAATTTTCCCACTCAGATATCCACATCCACACCATTAAAAACAGACAAAAACACAAATAAAACAGACATTCCAGAGCAGGTGAAATACAGGGTCAGCAGCAGCGCCTTGCCCCGGAACACTACGCATGTTTTTTTCAGGAATCCAATGATTTGCAAATAATTTAAACGCTATATTTAATTGAAAATATTGCAAATGTTGAAACTGAAATTTTATTGTTGTATGAAAAACATCTGCTCATTTTGAATTTGATGCCAGCAACACATTTCAAAAACTTTGGGACAAGGCCACAAAAGACTGTAAAAGCTGAGTGATGCCCAAATAATACACCTGGTGGAACATCTCACTGCAACGAGTCAGTAACATGATTTGGTATGAAAAGTCTTTCAGACATAAAGATGGCAATGGCTTGACCAACTGCATGGGCAAATAGTAAAACAATTTAAAATAACGTCTTTCAGTGTAAAATTGCAAAGAATTTCGGGATTTCATCCTTAACACTTAATATTGATATAATACTTAATATTATCAAAAGATTCAGAGCATTGAGAAAAATCTCTGCATACAACGGAAAAGACAGAAAACCAATAATGAATGGCCATGATCTTCAGGCCCTCAGGCAGCACTGCCTTATAAACAGGCGGGATTCTAAAGTGGAAATCACTGCATTGGCTCAGTAACACTTCTGTAAACCATTATTAGTGAACATCATTAGTCTCTGCATCCACAAATGCACCTTAAAACTCTGCCATGCAAATATTAAACCAAGATCCAAAAATGCCAAGGGCTTCGCTGGGCTCAACCTCATTTAAGATGCACTGAGGTGAAGTGGGGAACTGTCCTGTGGTCTGACCGATCAAAAATGTGAAGTTATTTTGGGAAATTATCGATGGCGCGTCCTCCAGGCCAAAGAGGAGAGGGACCATCCAGCTTGTTATCAGTGCACAGTTCAAAACCCAACTTCCAATATAGTATGGGGGGTGCATTATTGCTCATGGCATGGGTAACTTGTAGACGCCATTAATGCTATATATTCAGGTTTTGGAGTTTCATAAACTGCCATTCAGACGTCTTTGACAGGGAAGGTCTTGCTTATTTCAGCAAACCAATGCCACACATAACAATATGCACATATTATAACAACATGGGTTCATAGTAAAAGAGGCTGGACTGCCTGCTAAACTGCGGGCCAGGCCTGTCACCCTCTGAAAATATTTGGCAATGAATAATGACAAAGAAGTCTGTGAAATGTTGATCAGCTGACAGCCTAAATCAAGCAAGGATAGGAAAACATTTTGCTTCCAAATCTACAGCAGTTGGTCAGCTCAGTTCCCAACCTCTCTAAGAGTATTGTTAGAAGAAAAGCTGATGCAACACAGTGGTAAACATTGCCCCTGTCCCAACTTTCTTGAAATGTTGCTTGAGCTGATATTTTTCCAAAAAAAAAAAAACCCCAATAAAATCTCTTAGTTTCAACATCTGGTATGTCGTCTTCGCACTGTTTTCAATTAAATAGAGGGTTCAAATTATTTGTAAATCATTGCATTCTGTTTTTATTCACATTTTACGCAGCATCCCAACTTTTCTGGAAATGTGGTTGTAATTAAGAGGTAGTTATTATTTCCTTTATTTAACCAGGAAGTCCCACTGAGATTCAGAATCTCTTTTACGAGAGAGACCTGGCTAAGGTAACAGCCAATCACAAAATATTAAAATATAACAAGTACAACATATAAAAAAAACAACAACAAGAACAACTATTAAAGCATAGTCAAACATAGTGGACCTCTCAAGAGAAACAAGCACATGTCTCTGCCACCACATTCTTTATGGTGCCCTTAAATTTATCAATAGATATGAGTGTTTCTAATCGAAGATCTTTCTGCAGATTGTTCCAAGCCCACGGTGCACAGCATAGTAAATGCAGTTTTTCCCAAATCAGTTAAAACTCAGGATATATTGAAAACTAACCACTTAGAGGAGCAAAGCTGGTAACTACCAGAGTTAACACAGAGAAGGTTACAGACGTAGGTTGGAAGTTTGCCCAATATTGCTTTATAGATGAAAATGTACCAGTGCTGTTGTCTGCAAATGGTCACTGATGTCTAGCCTACCAAATCATAAAGAATGCAGAGTTGAGTAAGGGACTTTGCATTTGAAATGTAACATAAAGATGCATGGTACACCGAGTCAAGGTTACGTAGGATGGAGGAGGCTGCATGCATAAACAATGTGTCACCATAATCAATCATAGACAGGAAAATGGCCTCCACAAGTTTTTTCTTAGCACTGAAAGTAAAGAAAGATTTGTTTCTAAAATAAAACCCAATCTTCATTTTAAGCTTCCTGACTAGAGTTGTAATATGAACATTAAATGAGAGTTTGTCTATCCATATACCCAGGTACTTGTACGAGGGAACGCTTTCAATGGATTTCCCTTCAGATGTAAAAATGCTATACTCACCTGGTAACTGTGTGCGAGCTTTTGAGAAGACCATAAACTTTGTTTACTGAGTCTTTAGAATCAACTTTAAGCTCAGCAACGTAGTTTGTAATGTCTGAAATGCAGCCTGAAGTTCTTGCACTGCCCCTGCTATGGAGGGAGCATGGGTGTAAATAACTGTATCATCAGCATATAAATGTATTTTTGCTGGAATGCCTTTACCAAGATCATTTAGGAAAATAGAAAACAGAATAGGCCCCAGAATAGATCCCTGAGGGACACCTTTAGTTATCTCAAGAAATTCAGATTTATGGCCTTCTGCATAAACACACTGAGTACAATCTATAAAATAATTTTGGAACCACTTTACAGCCTAAGGACTGAAACCAATAGTTCTTAGTTTGTTTAGTAACAGTCCATGGTCAGCTGAATCAAATGCCTTAGAGAAATCAACAAATAAGGCAGCGCAATGCTGTTTTCTGTCCAGGGCACCAATGATATCGTTTGTCACGATTGTAGCAGCAGTGAGAGTGCTATGGCTACTTCTAAAACCCGACTGAAAATCATTTAAAATATTGTTATCAACTAAAAACTGTTTGAACAGTAAATTTACATGGGATTCAAGGATCTTAGCCAGGACTGAGAGTTTGGAAATAGGACGGTGATTGTTCATCTCTGAAGGGTGTCCACCTTTAAGTAGAGGGAGAACATAGGCAGCTTTCCAAATTTAGGGATGGACTTGGAGAGAAGACTCAAGTTAAAAATATGAGTGATTGGCTCAGCAACAGTATCAGCTGCCACCTGTAGGAGATAAGGATCCAAATTGTCTGGACCTGCAGACATTTTGTGATCAAGTTCCCAAGCTACCAGAGAACTACATACTGTTGACTCGGATATCTTCAGAAATTCGTTGTCTTTTTTAATTTTCTGAAGTCAATTCATTTTCTTATTTTCTCAGATCCAACAGTGCCATTCAAAAGGCAGAACAAGCCAGTGCATATCAAACTAGAGGCACTCCGAAAGTGCACCCCTCCGCCAAGGAAGCAGTCAAAATCTTGTTGAGTGAACATGGCTCATAAGAAATGTAAGGTATCTGCAACATAGGATTTTGAGATGGTTGCTGTGGTGGCCATATTGTTTGACCGATCATGGTCAAAATCAATATGCTCTGTCCCCGATGTAATAGCAACCCACTCACAAAATTTCAGATATCCGTTCATTACTTTTTGAGTTATCTTGTTCTCAAACAAACAGACAAACGGCACCGATTACATAACCTCCTCCTGCCAACTTTGTTGTTGGTGGAGGTAATAATCACCAGCTTCTACCATTTATTTTCTTCTGATTTGCCTAAGGTTCAGTGAGTCATTGGATCCTGTTGTCTAAGTATATACTTATATGAGAAATATTGCTGCATCCACTGACACAATCCATAAATGAGCCCCTAAGAACCATACCGGGCCATCCCGCACTTTTAGCGAAATTGAGTTGAGGTAGTCAGCATGTGCAGAAAACTGAGATCTACGTTTCCTAAATGAGCCAACCCAATCTACCCACATGGATTGTTCAAACAAGCAAACGTCCTCTCTGCCACTGTACATATGCACTGCACTGCCTTAGCCATAGTGGACCATCCCACAACTTTTCCATTATTCAATGTGAACATGGCGGCTCGGTATCTCACTAATGAGGAACTGCTTGCTATGATTGATGATGATGGTGAAGTGGAAGATAATGGAGACCCAGAGTTTGTCCCAAATGAATCAGAAGATGATGGTTCTGCTTCAGAAGGAGGTACCTTTCACTTTAAATGAAACAGAAGGGCATCCAAAACCCACATAAAAAGTGCATAACGTAATTTTACATATCTTGGGTTTATAACATAAGCAGTGTTTCTAGTTCCCAGATACTCTAGATGACACAGGAGGCTGGCAATTTTAAGTCCCATTTTCTCAGAAGTTCCCCAGCATGGGTTGGCCCAGTATGGCTCTTAGGGGCTCAAATGTGAACAGGACATGTAGAACCATTGCTTTTGAAACCTGCTGAAATTATGCCTAAAAAGACCATATTGACCTCCAGCAGAACAACAAAAAAAGAGATGACATTTATCTAAGGTTGTTGCAGTCATCTTTAAAATCCCTTCAAAAGGAATAGTTAAAGCCATTTTAAAACCCCTTAACCCCATAAAACTACAGACCCATATTCGTCCATATTGTTGGACAAGGTCACATGTACATTCTGTATCTGCTGGTTGCAACGCTTCACCGAATTGACACCACACATATGTAGAGAAATATTCAAACCCAGGACCTGATGTTTTTGTGGCCACACCATTCCATCAAATAGAAAATATCTAGAACTTGTGCATCATTTTATATACACTGCCCATCCAAAAAACTGTAATATTTTGTTCGGCCACCGTTAGCTTTGATCAGAGCACACATTCCGTGTGGTATTGTTTCAACATAAATATACAATGTTGCAACGTTTATTTCCAACCAGATTTGCTTGCATTTTTGGCTGAGATATTGTATTGACAATGGTTGAGTCAAACCACTCCGTTAAGTCTTCTCCAGCACATCCCAAAGACTTTCAATTGGTTAAGGTCTGGACTTTTAGGTGGCCAATTAATGTTTGAAACTGATTCCTCAAGCTCGATGAACCATACTTTTAGAATAAGAATCATAATCAGAATAATTTATTAATGACCACTAAACCAAGGTTGGTGGAATTTGCTTTCAGTACTGCAGGATTACCTCAGATCAGCCTGTCAAGAACAACATCGGCGGCAGCATCTCATGACTGGGATAACAGGCAATATATACAAGATTAACACTTGTCAAAAACACAGACACAAATTACTTGAAAACATGAGAGCATTAAAGTGCAGGTTCCTTGAAGTCAGTGCTAGAATTTAGAGTCCTTATGGCAGTGGGGATCTTTTTAAAATGGGAGGTTTTGGTACATATGGATCCTTAACGCCCCCTGGAGGGCATGAGTTGGAACTGGTGGTGAGAAGGGTCAGACATGATATTTTTTTGCTCTTCTGATTGTGCATTTGTGACATAATAATTCAACTGATGGGAGGGGGGAGCCAATGATTTTTGATGCTTTATTAACTATGCACTGTAGTTTGTTGTGTGAGTGACTGTCCAGGCTGCCGTACCAGACTATTGTGGATGAAGTTAGAATGCTCTCAGTAATGGCTTTGTAGAACTGTAGCAGGATATTTTGTTTTACTTTGAATTTTTTGAGCTGCCTCTGGAAAAACAGTCTTTGATTCGCTTTTCTTTGTAGATGTAGGTTGAGTTGTTGTTCCGTTTGAGTGTGGAAGTGATATGTGCACCAAGAAATTTGAAAGAGTCCGTTGTGGTTGTGGGTTCATGGAAGACATGAATGGGGGTTTTGGGGAAGCAACTGTGTGTGAAGTCTATTGATCGTTCCTATGTTTTGGATGTGTTGAGCAGGAGGTTGTTATCCTTGGCACTGAGCAGCTGCTTGGGCTACCTGCTCACGGTATTGGTCTTCATTATTGCTGGGTTATGAGTCCAGTTATGGTCGTACTTAAAGATGATGTCTGAGCTGTGGTTGGATGACATGCGGTTTGTGTAGAAGGAGAAGAGCCACGGTGAGAGGGTGCAACCCTGGGGAGCACCTGGGCTGACGGTCATAGATAGGCTGCTCATTTTAACCCACTGTTTCCTTCTCAACAGAAAGCTCTGCATCTAGTGGCACAAGCGGGGGTCAATGCCCATGTTCATCAGTTCATTGAAACGGTTGACTGGGTTTATTGTATTGAAGGCTGAACTAAAGTCAATGAAAAGGTGCGAGCAAAGGTGTTTTAAGACTCCAAGTGACATAATGTGTGATGGAGAACGAGATTGACGGCATCCTCAGACCTATTGGCACGGTAGGCAAACTGGTGAGTGTTCATCAGAGGGGTGGTATATTTTCTCAAATGGGAGAGGATATAGCTTTCAAACGATTTCATGACTGCAGATATTAGAGAAATTGGTCTGAAGTCGTTGAGGCAGAGGATCTTGATCGATTTTGCCACCGGGATTATGATTGATGCCTTGAAGCATAGTGATACTGCACACTGGTAGAGAGAGATGTTGAGTATGTTGGCAAATGTTGGAGCCAGTTGAGCTGCACAGTGTTTAAGAGCAGCTGCGCTAATCCTGTTGGTTTTCAAAAACATTGCCTTCACCTCCTCCCCCTGGATGTAGAATGGGGGGGGCTGGAAGGGGAATTGTTGGGGAACAACGAGGAACAGAATACTGCTTCAGTCTCCCATAAAACTCATTGAGTTTGTCTGGGAGGTCACCATCAGTGTCAGGAATGGGTGACAGGCTTTTTTTTTGTAGATAGTCATGACCTTTAATTTCTTCCTGACAGATCTTGTTTGCTTTGATGCAATCTGTCGCTCTAGTTTCACGGCGTAATTTGCTCTGGCTTTCTTAATTGTGGACCTAAAAGTAGACATGTATTGAGAAATCAAAAAATGGGCAAATTATACGAAAAGCTATTGTTGTGGAGATTAGTAAAACACTCTCTGGACACTCACTCAAACTGGAAGAGAATAAAAGAAGCATTTTGAAGACCGTTTCTGCTCGTGTTTGAGGAACACGAGTTCAAGGTGTTGACTCCCCAGATCTCCATGCAACTGAGCATCTGTGGAATGTGCAGGACACACAAGTCTGATCCCACCTCACAACTTACAGGACATAAGGAATTTGCTGGTAAGATCTTGGTGCCAGGCACCACAGCTCACCCTCAGATGTCTAGTGGAGTCCATGCTTCGATGTGTCAGGGCTGTTTTGGAAGCAGAAGGGGGGCTACACAATATCAGGCAGGTGGGCATAATTTAGCTGATCGGTAAACTAATCAGTCATAATATTATGACTTCTCACAAGTGAAGTGAATGTATATTTATCCAGAATACAGCTGTCTTATTTAAAATTATATTTTAAATTTCACCTTTACATTTAATTAGCACTTTTTTTTTTCACTATACAACCCCAATTCTGAAATAGTTGGGACAAAGTGTAAATTGTGAATAAAATCAAAACGCAATGACTTTCAAATCACACCAGCCAGTATTTTATTCACAATAGAACAGAGAGAACATAGCAAATGTTAAAAGTGAGAAATTTTACAATTTTATCCACAAAATGAGCTCATTTCAAATTTGATGGCTGCTACAGGTCTCAAAAAAGTTGGGACAGGGGCCTGTTTACCATGGTGTAGAATGCCCTCTTCTTTTTAACACAGAGAGGAGGCATCTGGGCATTGAGGAGACAAGTTTCTTGAGTTTAGCCATTGGAATTTGATCCCACTCTTGTTTAATACATGCTTCGAGCTGCTGGAGAGTTTTGGGTCTTGACGCCACACAGCATCACACGGCAACAACAATGAACCCTGACAAAGGGTTCAATGTTGACAAATGAAATTGACAAATTATGCGCCAAATGTTCTCAATTGGTGAAAGATCAGGACTGCAGGCAGGCCAGTTCAGCACACAGACCCTTCTACTACGAAGCCATGCTGTTGTAATAGCTGCAGTATGTGGTTTTGCATTGTCCTGCTGAAATACACAAGGCCTTCCCTGGAATAGATGTCGTCTGGCGAGGAGCATATGTTGCTCTAAAACCTATATATACCTTTCAGCATTCATGGTGCTTTTTAAAACATGCAAGTGTCCTGCACCACATGCACTAATGCATCCCCATACCATCAGAGATGCTGGCTTTTGAACTGAACGCTGATAACAGGAGGGGTGGTCTTTCTCCTCTTTAGCCCAAAGGACACGACGCCCATGATTTCCAACAGGAATGTCAAATTTGGACTCCTCTGACCACAGGACTCTTTGCCACTTTGCTACAGTCCATTTTAAATGAGCCTTGGCCCACATAATATGGCGGCGCTTCTGGATCATGCTCAACAATGGCTTCCTTTTTGCATGATAGAGTTTAAGATGGCATCTGTGGATGGCACGGCGGACTGTGTTTACAGACAGTGGTTTCTTGAAGTATTCCTGGACCCATTTAGTAATGTCAAAGACAGAATCATGCCGGTGAGTGATGCAGTGGCGTCTGAGGGCCCGAAGATCACGGGCATCCAGTAAAAGTCTTCGGCCTTGTCCCTTATGCACAGAGATTTTTCCAGTTTCTCTGAATCTTTTGATGATGTTATGCACTGTCGATGATGAGACCTTCAAAGCCTTTGCAATTTGACGTTGAGGAACAGTTTTTAAAGTATTCCATAATTTTTTTACACAAGCCCTCACAGGTTGGAGAGCCTCTGGCCATCTTTACTTCTGAGAGACTCAGCCTCTCTGAGACATCCCTTTTATAGCCAATCATGTTACACACCTGATGCCAGTTGATACTTGATAAATGTTCTTTCAGCTGATTCTCTTATATATTAATTGCTTTTTCAGCCCTTTTTTGCCTGTGTCCCAACTTTTTTGAGACCTGTTGCAGCCAGAAAATTTGAAATAAGCTCATTTTTTGGATAAAAATGTAAAATGTCTCAGTTTCAACATTTGAAATATTATCTATGTTCTATTGTAAATAACATATTGGCTTGTGATCTGAAAGTCATTGCATTTTGATTTTATTCACAATTTACACTTTGTCCCAACTATTTCGGAATTGGGGTTGTATATAAACTCCTTTGATTGTGATCCTGTTGCTCTGGTCTCGACTGATACTAATCACCAGCACATTAATTTAAAATGGTGAACAGACCATTTTACTGGAACTACTTACAGTTGAGGTCAGAAGTTTACATACACCGAGGCAAAATACTCAGTTTTTCTCAATTCCTGATATATTATCCAAGTAAACATTCCCCGTCTGCGGTCAGTAAGGGCCACTACTTTAAGAATGTGATATGTCAGACAAATAGAAGAGCGACTGATGGATTTCAGCTTTTATTCTTTTCATTGCATTCCCAGTGGATCAAAAGTTACACGTAATGTTTGATAGCATTGCCTTTACATTGTTTAACTTAATAGGGTCAAACAATTTGGCTAGCCTTTTACAAACTTCTCACAGAAAGTTGCTGGAATTTTGACTCATTCCTCCTGACCGAACTGGTGTAACTGAGTCAGGTTCGTAGGCTCCTGTGCTCACACATGGCTTTTCAGTTCCACCCGCAAAATTTCCTTTGGACTGAGGTCAGGGCTTTGGGATGACCTCGCCAATAACTTGATTTTTTTGTCTCAAACCATTTTACCACTGCTTGGGAGTATGCTTGGAGTCATTGTCCGTTAGGAAGACCCATTTGCAACCAAGCTTTAACCTCCTGGCTGATGTCTCAAGATGGCTTCAGTATATCAGAATAATTATCCTTCCTCATGATGCCATCTATTTTATGCACTGCACCAGTCCCTCCTGCGGCAAATCACCCCCACAATATGATGCTGCCACCCCCGTGTTTCACGAGTAGGATGGTGTTCTTCAGTTTACAAGCATCCCCCTTTTTCCTCAGAACATAACAATGGTCATTATGGGCAACAGTTCAAATTTTTGTTTAATCATTTCTCCAAAAATTTAAATCTTTGTCCCCATTTTCAGTTGCACACCACAGTTTGGCTTTTGTATGGCAGTTTCTGAGCAGTGGCCTCTTCCATTCTGAGTGATCTTTCAGGTTTTACAATGTATTCAGATCATTTTACACCGGTTTCCTGTAGCATTTTCACAAGGTCCTTTACCATTGTTCTGGGATTGATTTGCACTTTTCTCACCAAAGATATTCATTTGTAGGAGACGGAATGCGGCCCATGATTATTGTATTTGAATACTATTATTTGTACGAATGAACAAGGTACGATGGTAACACTTTACAATAAGGGTACAACAATTAACATGAATTAACATTAGTTCATTAACTATCAGTTAATTAGCAGGTAACTAATGTGTTAGATAGCTTAATAAGCATTACGTACCATAATTGAGCATTTATTAATTTTCTATGTATCCCTTATTGTGAAGTTGAAAACATCCCTTAAGTATCCCCTATGTAGTACTTCAAACTATTAAACCATAATTTATAAATTAATACCTTAGTTGATGTGAACATCATTTGTAAATGATTACCAGGTGCATTAGTTAAATGTTAATTACCTGTCAGTAAATGCCTATTACTGCATTAACTAATGTTAATTGTTGTACCCTTATTGTAAAGTATTACCGGTACGATTCAGCATTTGTAATTGTGTGCTTGCTTCAGTGAAGCAGCACACTCTATTCTCTTATTTCTTCTTCTTCTTTTTCTTCTTCTGCCTAAATTTAGCCGACTAACTCGTCCTATACCGTTTAAGCTATTGCCTCCATTCAAACTTTAAAAAATTCGGCTTGTTCTGAATTTTACGATGTTCTGTTCTCACGTTGCAGCTGTACAGATTTTTGATTTTCTTTTTAGTTTTTGAGATATTTAATTTTAAATGACATTTTTTGGGGTCCTATTAAATCAATCCATTTTTGTGCTGATTCAGTAGATTCAGCTATTTTCTTTACTCTGTCATACTTTTACCTAGAAATGTCATTCAAACTGCAAAATGTTAAGTTAAGCTTGTATAATTTTACCACTGTTCAAATTTTTTGTAACTTCTATAATTTTTTTATTATAATTTTTAAAAATAATTTCTGGGAACTTACAGTGTGGTGACGTCACTATTAGAGTGGCGAACAGCTGTAAAATCGTAAAGAAGTTTTCTCTTAAACTTGCTCTTAACTCCCACAGTTTTCACTCCACATAAATATTTTTACAGCCAAGCTGTAGCAAAGGTTGTGCTGGTCATGAAAATGTAACTATGCAAGATATCAGACAGACGGTTTTGGCAGTTTGAGCCTAAAAGCGACGGGAGCACTAACCGAAACTCCATTAACTCTTACATTAAATAAGACAAGAAAATTCCGGTTGGGAAGCTGAAAGACACAGTTTTATAACTTGCTTGTGTTCCCACATTTTTGGCACTACACACACAATTTTGACATATTTTGCTCAGCAAACTCTCCTCTTCAGTATGGTACCTCCATTTCGTAGATTGGACTTACTGTGTTTGAGGTAGAGGCAGTAGTATGTAAGAGATGCCTTACCTAAAACCTCTGTTGGACTAAATGCTTTTACCATTAACTCAAATGGCTCAGCGAAATTGCGGCATAGTGGTATTGCAGTTCAATTCTGCCCTCTGCTGGACTTTTTCCTGGCCTCAGCATTATGATTGTTCGGATTAAGATTGATGCGAGTGTTAGACAAATCTCATTCTTCTGCGTCAAACTCAGTGAAACACTTTTCGGTATCGTCATTTGTACAGTCACTCAAACCAGCTCCAAGAGAGCACATTTAGGGCAGCAAAGACCGGTCTTTTTGCAGGGCGGGTCCATGAGAGCACATGTTACAGTAAAAAAAATTGCAAAGCAGAAAACAATTGCTCGAGCTCCTATTCCAGTATATACAAGAAACTTTTTGCACTAGCTTGATATATTTACGATTGTATCTAAAACAGGAAAAATATTGGTATCAAAATGACCGTAACTACCATCCTTGCTAAGCCAGCAGACGTAACTTTTCCATACTCATTGAGTAGTTTAATAGTTAACGTTAGCTAGCTATTGATTATGTCATCTGCAGTGATGGCAATTTCAATGCTCATGTTCAACTCGTTTCGAACATGTTCTGTGCACTGTGTTCGCTAGATTACTAGCTAATAATTGCACAGAAATAAAAAGAGAGCTGTGAATAATATCACAACGTGTGTTAACGATATCTTGCAGCTTGCTATTATAGCTATTTAGCTTGTGAACACACAGCACACAGAAATGAACAGAGAGCCACGAATAGTTGCATTTTACTACTTGGCCAGGTCAGCGTTATTTAGTTAGGGACTGGGGGACACACTGACAATGAGCTATAAGCAACAACACCTGCGGCAACACCTGTGGTTTGCCATGTTTGCTCCACTATAAAGCTAATTTCTCAGCATGCACTGCGTTGACCTAGATATGCACAGAGCCATAGAGAGAAATGCGTCAACCTCATTGACTCCAATTGACCTTTTTTTTTTTTTTTTACAGCTGTGTTGATGAAGAGTAGACTTAGTCATGATGAAGCAGAAAAGTCACAATTTCTTAAACAATTACTTTCAGCTTTAAAGTCTTGTGTTTACATTTCAGCAGTTTTTCTACATTTCATCAGCAATTTCCTTTGCCTCTCAGTTTCCAAGCACCTTCATTGTATAAGCCAACCTCTTCAACTTGAAGCAAGCGCAAAAATTTTCTTCAGAAAATGTAGCCTTTTCTAGTTGTTCCTAAGGTTCAACAGACTTCTGGAGGTCCACAATTTTTGTTCTGAGGTCTTGGCTGATTTCTTTTGAGTTCTACCGTGATTTCAAGCAAAGAAATGCAGACTTTGAGGGTAGACCTTAAAATGTTTCCCCTGGTATACCTCCAAATGACTAAAATGATTTGCCTATCGGAAGCTTTTAAAGCCATGACATAATTTTCTGGAATTTTCCAAGTTGTTTAAAGGCACGGTCAACTGAGTGAATGTAAACTTCTGACCCACTGGAATTGTGATACAGGTAATTATAAGTGAAACAATCTGTATGTAAAAAAATCGTTGGAAAACTTACTTGTGTCTTGCACAAAGTAGATGTCCTCACTGACTTGCCAAAACTATATTTTTAACATGAAGTCTGTGGAGTGGTTAAACAATGAGTTTCACTGAATTCAACCAAAGTGAATGTAAACTTCTGACCTCAAAAGAATTCATGTAAATCCTGCAGTCAGTCAAAATTGAGTATTCACCTAGACCATAGTATAATTTGCATTATTCCCCGGGTCTGTTAAATACTTGGGTTGAAGGACGTTCAAATTGAGTGCATTATTTTTAGATTACTGAACACCTCAGCAGAAGATCCAAACATGCTAACCTTTAGTATTAATTCACCAGGTTTGAATTACAGGTAGAATTTAATTAACACTTTGCGTCATGACATTTGAAATATTGGAAGTGGAGGCTAAAATAGACACAGACAACATTTTTGAGTCAATCGATATAATCAATAAAATCTTTGGCACACATGGTGATTATGACAAACGGGTGAAAACACAATGCAAAAATGGCTGAGTGAGATGGACTATGATGCTTTCATATCTATGAAATAAAATAAAAGTAACAACTGCACTCTTGCACATAGGGACAGAAATTTCAACTGTTACAAAGGAACTTAAATTAATAGACATGTAAGCAAATATTCCGCATATGAGTGAAATTTTTGGATGAAAACATGAAAATTAAGTCTTTCGCGAAACATTTGTGTATATTAACCATGATGTAAGTGCAGAAAACAAATCCATGCCGGTCATCATTCGAAAATAGTTGCACACCTAAGTGGTTAACGGTCCTGCGTTTTGTGTCGGGCCGTACTATACAGTACAGTAGATTAAAAAAAATCTCCAAGTCTTCTGTACCACAATCAGCCGTTGCTCACGTTAACCTCTTGAAAGTGAAAAAGTATGGGCCCCCTTCCTGATTTCTTCTATTTTTGTATATTTGTCACCTTTAAATGTTTCAGATCATCACTGATTTCATTTTTAGACAAAGACAACCCGCAAAAACATAAAATAAAGTTTTTAAATGATCATTTCATTTTTTGAAGGAACAAGCTATCCAAACCATACTGGCCCTATGTGGAAAAAGTTACTGCCCCCTCAGTTACTTGATCAAACAATTAAATAAACGTTATCAATAATTCAGTTTCACTAGATGCAATCTAAACATCACTTAAATAGATCCTGTCTGGCAATGTGAATTTGGCAAAAAGCAGCATGATGCCACAATCTAAAGAAATTCAGGAACAGATAAGAAGCAAAGTCATTGACTTCGATCAGTCTGGCAAGGGTTGCAGAGTCATTGTAATACTCTGACACCCCAACAAATCACGGTGAGTGCCATTATATACAAATGAAGAAAACATGAAACTGTGGTGAACCTTCCTAGGGGTGGCCGGCCCACCAAAACTTGTCTATGAGTGCATAAAAGATTTATTCAGGGATCACAAAAGAATCCAGACTAACATCTAAATAACTGCAGGCCTCACTTGCTACAGTTAAGAGTGCCTCTCTCAAAGATTAGCCCAATACTGGCAAAAGTGGCCAACTCGCCATCTCCAAATCTCTTCATACTTCATAATTATTGAGTTTGGGGCAGGGAATAGGGAAATCAGTCATGACCTTGGTAATCAACCCCTCCCCTGCTGAGCAGGCCATGCCCACTTTTCTGTGCCGTATTGAGTGGTAACAAAATTGACTGCTCCATATTTCAACCTACATGGAGGTCCCAAGTTTTTATTAATTATTCTTGAAACTAGAGTTGGTGGACTGAAACTTAAAATGAAAAAAATCCTGGGACCTCCATGTAGGTTGATGCTAGCGCCACCTGAAGGCATAAGCGATGCCATTTCCGACACATGGAAATTGGGTTCTAGTTCCAACCTACATAAAGGTCCCAAGCAAATTATAACTGTTTTCCAATCTTTGCATGCCAGACATCAATAATCCGCATTAAAAGTTTTGGGACCTTTCTGCAGGAGGGAGAATAAGGGACCAAAAGTGCTGCTGCTGCTGACTGCTGACCAAGACTCATCTCACATCAGCCAAAAAACATCTTGATGACCCCCAAGACTTTTGGCATATTATTCTGTGAATTGATGAGTCCGAAATGGAACTTTTTGGAAGACATGGGTTTCGATACATCTGATGTAAATAGAACACAACATTCCACAATAAGAACATCATACTAACAGTCAAACATTGTGGTGGTAATGTGATGGTTTAGACGGCTTGCTCTAAGTATTTGGGTAAATGTGACTGGCTCCCGCTGTGAAAGTACTGTAATCATTTGCATAATGTTAGAAATGTTCAACTTTTGCCCCTCCCACTTTGCCACACCTGAGCTCATTTGCACCGAAAGATATCCCAGCAAAAGCAATGGTACAAATTGCTTGCATGCCATAGACAATGGATGGAATGTGGATGAGAGCAGAGTTTCCCCGTGTGTAGAGGGGATTCACCCTTTGGACTGCAATAATTTTTGAATAAAAAATGGCATGTCATTGTGTTGCTGAATGTTATCGTTTCCGCCTATGTAAACAGTAACTACTTTGTTTAGCTGTGGTATATCATCCAAAATCAAAGATTATTGCATGTCCTTGCACTTCCACCTGCTCTGAAAAAGCAACTTTGAACTCGATCATACCTTTGAACTACCAATTTTCGTTACCCTAACCTTAGCCAAATCCCTATTCTGAACCAAAAAGCATAATTTTTGTTATGATGCAAACAAGGAACCAGATGCAGTGTCAGAGTACAATTCAATGAAGGCGTTCATTGATAGGACTATGGTAATTACAAGAAGGGACTGGACCCAGAGTCATACGAGCAGAGTTCAGTTCAAATGGTATAATGGTTTGGGTAAGAGGCGTGTCCGTGCCCAACCAGGGGCCTCCTGGGGCAGCAGCCAGATGGTGTTCACCCTTGCCAGTGCAGAACTGTTAGATGGCAGGTCTGAAGGGGTTAGCAGGAACACAGTCCCAATCCTACAGCCTGCTGAAGGCTTGGGAGGTGTTCCTTATAAACAAGGCAGAGGCATAAACTGGAGAGGCAGTTCAACAAAAACCTGGTCCCTATCCTGGAGACTGAGGATAAGGCTTGGGAGTTTGTTCCAATTATTCAAGCCAAGAAGAGTACTTTTACTGTGTATGTTAGTATCATTACAAACTCAAACTACGAATAGGTTGCTAAGGGGCGTATAACAAGGACAATCCAGCAACTCTTCAAGACTCAAAGTAAGGTTATATACACAATGGGCATACCCGTGAGAGGGACGCACAAATGCATCAGACCTGAAGGGGCACATAAGATGCTACACAAAAATTAAAGGGCACAATACTTCCAAAAGACACGCAGGTTGCTGGATGCGAGGAGGAAACAATGAGTACTCACATGCGGGTTGTGACAATTCCAATAATTTTTCAATTAAAATGGATGAAAATTCCCAAAATATAATTTTTTCAACTAAAGAATGACACAATTTTCTATCTGAAACAATTTAGTTTTGAATAAATTTAAAAATATCCTAACATATAAAGTGCCTGATTTTTCTGCCTTTGCTTGGTCCGATAATATTTGCACAGACTAATCACTACCTCCTATGCTATTTTGCAAAGATCGAACTGTCATTTCTTGGGAACACTCTGAATTAGAAAGTAGCAGGTTAATTCAAAAAAGTAGCCAGTTAAGAATCACATGTGGTGCCACACCACTACTCGGGCTGTAGGAGGGTCCATATGCTCCCTTGGAAAATGTTTTTTTTTTTTTTAAGGTGTATTTTGGCGCATTCTACTGCACTTTAGATGGCCTAATGCAAGTATTTTTCAGTGTAAAATGTTAGGATTTTCTGGTCAAATTTCAGTTTTGTTTTTTTTTAGTTGAATCTCCATAATCAATTAAGCAACATGCCTCTATTTTAATCACAATACTAACTAGCGCCATAAACACCCTAACATTTAGTACTATAAGCAAGCATAAATTAACTTGAACACCACATCAATTATTTCTTTGAAGCATTTATTCCATTTATTATTATATTATTTATTCTTTATCTTACAATGGTAACCTATCTTATGCTGTAGTATAACACATGTATAAAATAATTACCATTTGCTAGCAATTACACTTTCATTTCAACATTTCAGTTCTTATTGATGTTCATGTCTTCATTTAAATGTCTGTGGCTTTTTTTTGGCACTGATTAATTGACTATTTGTTATCATACCAACATGGAGATTCAAGGAATAACTTGAATAAGTTTCTCAAGAAAACTGTAACAATATCAATAATAAAAACTGCACTAAATACCTGGAAAAAATTATGGAATCTCCACTCACAGAGGATGTTCATTTAGCTTTTTACTTTGTACCACACAAACAAACTGCAGATATGACACAAAACAATTTTTCAACATTAGCTTATCATTCAACCACCCTAAAATACGCCTCACACAAATATTATTTTAATTGATGGAATATTTTTTTCTTAATCAGGTAAAAGGAAAAAAATATAGAATCACTCATTTACTTCAGTTATTGGGTTGGTCAGCACTGCTGAAAAAGTGAGTTTTGCATATGTCCCATGAAAAATGCTAGCATAAGCTGATAAACTGGTTTTACTAAATTTGAAATATGTTAATTGTCGCATTCTCATGTTGCATCATTATACATAAAATGTATGTGCCGATAGTGAGTATTGATGGTACATTCACTAATTTCAGATTTGGACCTCACCCCACCTCACATCAACATCATTAAACAGGGGTCAAATTGTGCATTTAATTTAACAAGAGTTAACTTCTTCAACCTGAACACCTCGGATTTTTTGACGAATCTTCTGTGGCCTGTAAACCATCAGAGGCATGGAGCTTCACGCTGATTTATTTATTTATTTACTGCATCATTGCGCTCAACCAGTTACAGCAAAAGATCGCCTGAGTAACAATAGAGGGTATCACCAATATGAAAAAAATGCCCGGATGTTGCATTCGCTCCCCGTTTCAGATGCATTACGGGATAGTTCAGTAACCCAGTCGTTTCCGGTCTCTGCAGAGCCCAGCAGTAACTGAACTGTAGTCATTAAGGCCATGGGTTGTTACTGTGAAGCTGCCATGCGTTCATCAAACGAAAATAAGCGGAAAAAACTTCAGAAATACCCCTGGGTGAGAGACTTATACGCACAGTGACCATATATATGTATGCGTGTGTACATTGTTAAACTGTAGGCAGCTCACGGTAAACGATAAACGTGATCTCAACAACGTACCGGAAGTGAGTGAGTTCCGGATGTAGGAAGACATTTTGCCGAAAGTGCTACCTCCAGGCATTTTTTTCGTATTGGCGATACCCTCTATTGAACAGTTTTTCTTAATTGAATAATTAAGACCGCTATAAAAGCCTATAATGATTAAGAAATTATAATTCAAGGGAAAAAATATCACCGATAGGTGACACTAACAACGAACATAATACCCTACATGCGATCTTGTAAGGATGGCATTAATCCAGACAATTAATTAATCCAAAAAATTTACCACGAATTACAGTGCTCGTTTCTGCATTTTCTTGGCAGTGTAATTTATTTTAAGATGGCACTTCAATACTCAAAATGTCCTCAAAGGTGAAAAATTATTTATAACGGGAAACATCTTGAGCGAATCGGAGTGAGAGCACTGGCGCAAAACTGCGTATTACAGCTTTCGCCCAGCTAAATATATGCCGTCTCATGAGCTACAGGATTCAGGATATTCAACAGACAATTGTCATTTAATGCCCTCATTAAGAAAAAATGCATTATAACCTTTTTTTGATGGAATGAACAGGAATGCAAGCTATGAACAAATTTACTAGCCCAGTCTTCGCAAAAGAGTGAATCCATGCTTGGTTACGGAGTAGATGTGGAAAAACACATGAGCACAATCGCCGCCACAACGCATTAATAATATATACATTTACCAACGTTTTGACACAGGTTTTCTTTGGGACACTGTGAGTCGAATCAATACCCTGAAGACTTTCGTCGAAACAGCTGGTAATTAAATACATGAAATGATCGCATAGGCTACGTTCAGACAGCAGGCAAATGTGGCCCAAATCCGATTTTTTTGCCCATATGTGACCTGTATCCGATCTGTTAAAGACAGTTTGAACAGCAAAAATCTGATTTTTTAAAATCCAACCCAGGTCACTTTCATATGTGGTCCTAAATCCGATACATATCTGATATTTAGTCGAGCCCCCGGAGGGGTTTGTGAGACTATTGTAATCACCTTGTGAGTCTGTCTGTCTGTCTGTCTGTCTGTGTATGTGTGTTTCCGGGCAGATATCTCCAGAACCACTTGACCGATTTCGCTCATCTTTCACATGTAAACACCTTGGGCTGACCTCACGGGATGACATAAATTTCGGGCTGTTGGGCCAGACTATGAATTCTCTGAATGCTTGTTTGCAATGCAACTGCTGTCTGAACTGCCAGGTCGCATTTATCTGACCTTTACGTCATTGAAATGCGACAAACGTCACAAATCTGCGTCCGAGGAGGAGGAGCGGCGGGAAAAACAATAACAACAGCAGCCATATTTGCGCATGCAGGTCACTTCAGGGTCGCATTCAGTTCATACTCAAAACTGATAGAAGTTGTATATAATATTTACTATGAACGAGCGCACAAAAAATCGGATTTCTCCAAAAAATCTGAATTGTGCATCAAGACCTGCTGTCTGAACGTAGCCATAGTGGCTTTGAGTGTCCTCGGGCTAACACTGGGGCATCAATGTGGTAGAAGGCTCTTGTTCTACATAAATGAATATACGGGCGATTACTTCATCATCTCGCATGGGCCAACCTCTCAGCAGAATTAAATCTCATCTATTTATAACGTTGAAATGACCTTTCTTTACAAAGGATATCAGCAATGTTTGCCCGTTAGACACCCCCTTCTTCTTTAAGTACGACCAGCTACCGAATTAAATTAGAATATTTTCAGAAAATACAAAGATATCATGCGAAGAGGACGGAAGTAGAATTATTGGGGTTCATATGACATAGGCATGTTATTGGATGTTCAAATCGTTCTCGAGTAATCACTGTGGCTTAGAGCAACGTTTCAATACATCAGCAAAGAGAAGGTCAGTAGGCAAACTGAAAAGCGTTTATCAAAATAAAAAACGGCGAAATTCACCTAAAAACTTGTAAATTTGTTGGGAAAGTAGCCGGCGGAAGAGGACAGAGTAGTCGGCGAAATCGCCGGCCGCCGGGGCTTGTGGAACACCCTGCTAATTTCTCATTTTCTGTGCGCATATGATGCAACAGGGCAAAGAGTTGGTTCTCATGGGTGCAGGTCCACTTCAGGGTGAATTTTCAAATTCAATTCAACTGCAAAACTGGAAGTGTCATTTAAATGTGTATAAGACCCACAAAACAATACCAACAATGGAAATTGCAGGGACCGAAGGCTCCACGTGTTCTTTTGGCTGGCGTTAACTCGCGCGACCTCCTGGCTGGTGTGAATCGCAATAAAATAAATCTATTTTCTCCGTTCGAGGAACTGGGCACAAAAGCACAACGGTTATACTTAATCTGACTCCATAGTAAATTTAGACTACCAAATTGAGTTAAACCCTCGTTAAATATCTGACTCCAAATTAGAATTAGAATTTATAGTTTAGGGACAACGTGTGAATCTCGGGGCAGCTACGCCGCCAGACTCTTCCGTGAAAACCACTGTACTCAATTGACGCCCCCGGGTAATAGCGCAGTTGCCGGATCTTAGTTCGGTGAGAGTTCTAGAGGATGGAAGAAATTACCATGATAGTAGCACCTTTGGCATAAACATATCATGAACCCAGATTTATGTGCACCACAGGGCCCCTTAAGGGGATCGGCCAGGCACCGGCTTATAAGCCCAAGGGTGCCCTTAAGGCCAAATCCCCAGGACCGGTACTACATAAACCCTTTATATAAGTAGAGCGTAATCTGCAATCCAACTTAAAACCCATCACTACCTATAAACATCAGCTAGCTAGTCTGGAATGGTAAGGAATTGCCCCTAAGTACCGGTCGTAACGTGGCTAGAAAGAATAAAAGGATTAGGAGTCACAGAGACCACGCAAGTTTAAGGAATAACAATAATTTATTCACCAGGTAGGCAAGAGCTTAAATCAACAGACCAAATATCAGTTACCACAAATTTAGACGAATATAAAAGTCATACCTGGTGACAGCTACACACACAGAGTTGGGTGAGTGCGAAATCAGAGAGACGATCCGCCATAGCTATAGAGTCTACTCACGCACTTACGTACGCGGGGAGAGATCGGATACGATCTTCCATAATTAAAAGGGCTACATACGGCATAGGGATGCGTATGGGAAGTCGACTACGATCTACCAGAATGGATTGTTTCTCTTTGCTTTAAGCCAAACCACGTCTTTGATCCAGGCGGCATGGCCATAAACACCTGGAAGGGGGGTCGAATCCGGTTTTTGGGTTTCCACCATTGGGAGGATGTAATAAAACACTTCAGCAGAGAGAGGAGAATAGGGTGATTACCAGAGAGGATACTGACCAAATTCTCAGGAGTTTCCAAAGGGGAATGAACCATAATTTCAATGGGAATGAAACATACTCCATTCAACTCCTTGGATTCCCCCGAGAATAACAAGACCAAACATGATATGAATATGTACTAATACAATGCAGTTGTCATGTAAAAGTCTTAAGATAAATTAATATATAGGTAAATTGGGTTATAAGTCCAGAAGTGATTTCTTAGCAGAATATTGAACATATAAGCATATTATGAAATTCCCAGAGGTTTAGATTATTTGAACCAGATTAATATAACTGGACTTTAACTTAAGAATAAGGACAGTAATGTGACTCCCACAGGCGCATTGTGTCAGTCAGGGCTTTGCAACTACCCCCCCCCGTACAGAGTAAAACCAGGGACACCGAAAGACCATTGACACCTTCCACTTGCAGGCTAAAGGAACATCCTAGGGGGAAGGCCCTAAAAGTTTTGTTGCTATTTGGCCAGGCTCTGGTCCGAGCTTATCAGCCATACGCAGGAACGTCTCCAGATTCTACATGTGGTTGTGTGAGGTGAGGTTAGGTATCTTCCTGAAAAACACCATGTGCATTTGACTCACCCAAACCACATTTAAACTGACGCACAACCTATTTTGTGATTCCATCAATAGGTGCCCACAAATATGAGTTCAAAAAGGTCAGCAACTATGCTTATTTTGGGAAATGGAATAATGTGCTCTGTCAACAAAGTTACTGGTATAAATAATGAACCATTATTATATCATGCGTCATTAAAGACACGTAACAGTATTCAAAAGATATTAGTTTGCAACATAAGATGAAACCAAGAAGTTGTTGGCCGGAATTAATTTACACTACTCACAAAAAGTTAGGGATATTGAAGTGTACAAAGATGTTATTGAGGGTATACTTTATGCCTGAATGACTCGGTAAATGATTAAGGTAGGTATATACTCCCAAATACATTCATTTCTATTTCATTCATAACAATTTAGTACCAACATCATATGAACAACTACTAAATACAGAATTAATGTTATGGCTAATTTACATAAATTATGCTAATTAGGTCCCGAGATGGCTACCGCAATGTGGAACTTGATCAAGTACCTCAGGAAGGATATCTCTAAAACTTTTTATTACTTTAATCTCAAATTTTCACAGATCATTTATGACTATATAGTGCATGTTCTGATCAGAAGGTTTTCAGGAATAATATTTCTGTGAAAAAATATGGGCATTTTAGTGTTTTTTTTTTTTACTTTATTGGGTACCTAATTACCACAAAATCTAGAGTTACACAAATGATTTCTTCAAAATGCCTGATCAGTCCATAGACATGCATCTGGTGAACTTATATTCCAAGTTTCATAATGGCAGCATGAGAGAAAGAGGAGAAATGGTGTTTGAAGCAAAGCTTGGCAGGTCAAAATCAACATTTTTGAGAAATTGACAAAAAAACAAGAGATGTCCATATTTTTGATAGTCCTATCAAGTACACACACTATGAACTTACTGAAGGTTATTTTAAGAAAATGTCAAAAACAATTTTTTTTTTTTTTTAAAAGAGCCTATTTTGGGAGTGTATACCTACCTTAAACAATTGTATCTGCATGCCAGACATACCTTGTTTTGTCATGCCTGGGAAGTGTGCTCAGTGTACACGGTCCGTCTGCCATGCTTGGATCACTACTCCAAAAACGAAGTAGTGGAAAGTCATGTCAGTCAGGCCCTCCCTTCTTTTTCAAGGGTATAAATTTGAAACATGATGAATATAGCTTCACCAATACATCATATCTTAACCATTGAATGCAAGCCGACAATTGACAGAGGAGCAGCACCATCTGACCATAGCCCGTCACAGGGTTGGAAGTACACAGTCTGATGTCGCCACTGAACTTATTGTGTCCCAGAGTGTCATCAGTAGACTGTATCGATGTCATCGAGCCACTAGTGGCATGCATGGTCAGCCCAGAAGTAGAGCACCACATGTACAGTGGGGTGCAAAAATTTGGGCACCCCTGGTTTAAATGTCTGTTACAATTAACCTCCAAGTGACTGAAAGTAAACCTGAACACTAAATGCTACAAAGTATAACATGAGACATTCATCACATTTTAAAGCAAGAATAATTTTTATTTTTAACTTTTTACAGTTTCAAAATAATAAAACAAGGAAAAAGGCCTTGTGCAAAATTTTGTGAACCCTGTCAGCTAGTACTTTGTAACTCCTCCTCGGGCAGCTATAACAGCTTGCAAACGCTTCGTGTAGCCAGCTAAGAGTCTTTCAATTCTTGTCTTTGAAATTTTTCCCCATTGTTCCTGACAGAACACCTCTAGCTCAGAAATATTCTTCGGCCTTCTTGCTTGCACGGCATGTTTGAGGTCTCTCCACAGATTTTCAATAATATTCAAGCCTGGAGACTGTGTTAGCCATTCCAAAACCTTCATCCGTCTTTCCTGGAGGTACCTCATGGTGGATTTTGAGGTATGCTTCGGGTCATTGCCTTGCTGGAATACCCAACGTTTCTTCAACTTCAGCACTGAGCTTGGAACATTAGCCTCTAGAATGTCTTGATATTTGGTGGAATCCATTCTTCCTTCCACCCGCATAATATTACCTGTGCCCCCAGCTGCTACACAACCCCAAAGCATAATGGATCCACCTCCATGCTTGACAGTTGGCAATGTGTTCTTCTCTACAAATGCTTCACCCTTTTTTCTCCAAACATACCCTCTTTGGTTGTGGCCAAAAAGTTCAGTTTTGGTTTTCTCAGTCCAAAGCACATTGTTCCAATAGGCTAGAGGTTTTTCAAGGTTTTCTTTTGCATGCTTCAGACGCTTCATTTTGTGTTGAGGTCGTAGGAAAGGCTTCTTTCTTGCAACTCTGCCATGTAGGTCTCTGTTGTTTAACCCTTAGACAGTCAAACTGCACCATTAAGAAGTCGGTCTCGACTAAATGCTACCTCCAGAATTCGGTCTCGACCCTAGGTCGAGACAATACTAATGCATTGAAATTCCGTGATTTCTCTATGCCTGTGGCACGCAAACCTTTCGTTTGCTTCTCTAATGATAGACGGCGCTCAGAGCAATTGTTTGGTACCAAATGCATATGGTGTTCCAATAGAAATATACCATGCAATTTTCGCTTGAAAAGTGCCGATTTTTTGTGAATTCAAGATGAGTGTGGACCAAGTACTTGACAAATTATTTGCCGATAAGGACCAGCAGCGGAGCTAGAACTGGGAATTGGCCAATGACGATAATTGGAAAACGCGTCAATAAAGGGCAATGATTGAGAGCTAGCCAGGACTAATTGTTGTCATAAAGGGACGTGTCTGTGCCCCCCCAATTCCCAGTTCTAGCTCCGCCACTGATGAGGATGCAGGGGATGAAGATTTAGGCTCTGAACCAAGTGACAATGAAAATAATGATGATTCAGGCGATTGGTTGGAGGGCTCTGATGTTGAGGGTTCTGTTGTGTTTTGTACACATTTTCATGCTTTTTACCCCAAAATGTGGTTAGCATACCAACATAACTGGTACCATCTGACACTATGGAAAATTCCCCACGAACTTTTTAATTATTTCAAGATGATTGGACTTACGGTTTCAGAGCTATAGGGCTTCAAAAATGAAGTGCATAAAATCGCGATATTACCTAAAACATGCTTGAATTCTTAAGGTACCACTATGTAAAACATGCTTGAATTCTTAAGGTACCGCTATGTAAAACATGCGTGAACGCCAAAGGGTTAACTCTTTAAGGCCTAATGCAAAAATCCCAGCAGAGAATCATGCTGCCATGTTTACCATAGTAACCTGTATCTGGGCTGAAGAACAGCTTCTCAGCTTTCAGGAACAGTTGGAATTTTTTTCTATTGCGCAATACTTACAGTAATTACGGTACTTTCAAAATTACGCGCATATTTGTGTCGGCAACGACACGTTCTTAAAGTGCGCACATGCTGTCCCGGTTTAAATGGGTTAAGGTACGCTGTATTGTTGTCCTGTGAACAACTAGACCTGTGTCTGCTACTCTTTTTTGCAGCAAGGTGTGGGTTCTTCAGAGCATTTCTCACCAGATCTCGGGCCATTCTATCTGAAATTTTTCTTGGTCTGCCAGATCTTGCCTTGACTTCAGTTGTTCCATTTATTTTCGATTTTCCTACAATGTTTCAGACAGTAGAAATGGGTGGTTTGAAACGTTGCAAGAGTTTTTTGTAGCCCTCTCCTTGTTTGTGGAAGTGATCATCTTGATTTTGACATCCTTGAACAACTGTTTAGAGGAACACATGGTTTTTAACACCAGACACAACAGCTACCACAGTCGGATACTTTAGAAGGCATGGAGTTACCTCAGAAAATACATTTCAACCCTGGAATTATATTCAGCTGACTCATTGAAGCCCTAACAAGTAAATCACCTGGGTCTGGGCCTTAGTAATCATCTTCTTAAAAGGTAACAAAGAATAATCCAAAAGGGTTAGCAAACTTTTGCATTGGGCCCTTTTTCCTTTCTTATCATTTAAAAACTCAGAAAAATTAAAATAGAAAGAAATCTTGCTTTTAAATTTGCAGAAAGGTGTCATGTTTAACTTTGTAGCATTCAGTGTTCAGGTTTGCTTTCAATCACTTGGAGATTAATTGTAACAGACATTTAAACCAGGGGTGCCCAACTTTTTTCCCCCCAATGTAACTGATCAAGGTGATGACCAGTCCCTCATTACCTGTACTCTCTAAAGACATCGGGCTCTAATTTCTTAGCACAGCGCAGGGTGGCTCAGAGTGGCGCAGCCCATGCAGTGGTAATTTCATCCGAGCAACCCGCGCAGTGGTAATTTTGTGCAGTGCAACACCGTGCGCAGTCACTTTGGCAATTTGGTAGACGGACGCGCGCCGAGATGGGTGTGGCGGCGTAGTAGGGGGAGGTGTCACATATTCATCATGACACAGTGACAGTTTTGTGGATAAAGGCTCTGCCGAAAGTGCGCAGAGAGCTCGCCAGCTCCAACCTGGTTTACTTTCTGTGCAGTGGTAATTTGGCTGACCGGCAGCACAGTGACACGTCACCGAAAACCTCACAGGCAGGTTTCCAGAATGTCAGGAACATTTCAATGCAATAAATAATTACAGCAACCACTATTTAATGTAACTATCTGAATCAAGACATAAATTACAGTATCTACAGGGTGTATCAGAAAAAATGATACTCTCTGAAAAATCATCATAAAATTAACATAGATAATGGTTCTGTAAATGTGGGCGTAAACCTTGGTAGAGGGGGTCATTCTGCTTGAATGATACCAGTATCTTAGTTCACGCTTCATGCTCCAGTGAGCACGGACGCTTTTGAATTTTGCAAAATTCAAGTCTTTTAAGAGGGAATGCGAGGGTTAAAATTGGATTCGTCACATTAAATTAAAAGTTTAGACAGGGTTTTTACCAGTATGCCAAGGCGCGTTTTTGAATAATTAACCCTTTCACCCCCTAACCTCGGCACAAAATGATCTCTTTTATGAGTGGATCGTAACCAAAGGGTTAACACATGCATTTGAAGTGGCCGTGAACAAGTGGATCAAGCTAACAAGCATCATTCAGTGGGTATGTCATTTAATTATTCCATAATCACATAATGTCTTGTCAGTTTCTTCCTTTCATCACACAGCCAATGATCACAAATGCGTTATGTTACGCATTGCAAGAAACGGGGCCCACGTGGAGGACTAAGGACATTTCAACTCTTGATGTGAATTCATCATGAGAGCGAACTTTGTATGGATAATTCTTGGACATCAAAATGACAGGGACTGTCTTTCTCGGTCACTTCCACCGAGAGCCTTTGCAACATCTATCGCCAGGGTGGCAACAAAAGCAACATGACACACATGCACACGCAACTGAACCTTCAAGGAAGCCGATTCAGTTACGTTTGGTAACCCCTTGGTGATGATCCAGTCCTCTCATAAGAGATAATTTAATGTCGAGCTTAGGGGGTGAAAGGGTTAATTATTTAAATAAAGCCTTGGCATACTGGTAAAACCTTGTCTAAACTTTTAATTTAATGTGACAAATCCAATTTTAACCCTCGCATTCCCGTGCGCAAAAGACTTGAATTTTGCAAAATTCAAAGCGTCCGTGCTCACTGGAGCATAAAGCGTAAACCAAGATACTGGTATCATTCGAAGCAGAATGACCCCCTCTACCAAGGTTTACGCCCACATTTACAGAATTATTATCTGTGTTAATTTTATGATGATTTTCCTGAGAGTATCATTTTTTCTGATACACCCTGTATATCGATTATCCTGATGTGAGATCAAACGCGGTTGGCACGCGTAATGGAAACTCGACCTGGCTTAATCAACACAGCTGAATCTGTGATGCAAACTAACGACTTCATATCTTTCTCAGCCAACCACAAACTGCCTCGGCATCAGGCAGTGCGTATATATATATATATTGCGTTCTATGCTCAGTAAAGCCGCTTGCACACTGGACGCAAAACAAATTTTTTGCAAGACTGATTACATTCAAAGTGTATTCTCGTCTTTGCATTGACTTTGAATGTAATCTGTCGTGCGAAAAATTTGTTTCGCGTCCAGTGTGCAAGCGGCTTAATACTACTATTATTGTCACTTAGGTTTTATCGTTTCTAGTGGGGGAAAGGAATACAGCCTGATTGCTTTGATCTCGTACTGAGTTAAGAACACATATTGAAAATAAATGTGTAACGTATCTTGCATTGTTGTCCATGCATGTTAATCCCAAAATTTTAAGCAGCAACAGGGTGTAATAACAGGAACACGCTATCCATCGTTGCTCTTCCCAATGATGCAGGCAGAAGAAATAAATGAGCAACCGTCGTATTTCATTCCAACTTCATAAGTTTGAATGATCTGACATAGTTTTGTTTTGAAATTCCATTCAAGTTCGCTATGGTAATAATTCGCAAATGCCCTAGCTAGCCAGTTAACTCATATTCGTAATTCGTAACTCATATAGACGTAAGCGGTGCAGAAAACATGCCTGAAGCAGCAAAGTAAAATTCAACATTAACACATCATGCAGATATAGGATAGAGGCTTCTTTTTCCAACATTTTAAAGGTCAGGAGAGGAGCTCATTTGATTGGTGAAAATTTGACTCGGCTGTGTTTAATCCACTCACGCCTTCTTTCCTCCCTCTTTGTCACTTGCGCCAGCTGGAGGGACAGAGGCAGGACAGAGTACTTGTGCCGGGCACGAAATTGGCAAAATACGCCTGGATACACCCCCTTGGTGCGGCGCTCCCCCCATTCGCCGCGCCTGCGCCTGGTCAATGAATTTAGAGCCCAATGTGATGCAAGTACCGCGCAACTCCAAGCACATCTACAAGATGTGAGAGGCACCAGGGTGTCCCAACAGACCATCCGCAACTGACTTCATCACTTCGGCTTGACTGTCAACCGAATTGAGCACGTCTGGGATCAACTGAAGCGCCGCCTGGATGAACGTACCCCTCCACTGCGTGACCTTACCGAACTGCTCGTAGCACTTGTGTAGGAGTGGAATGCTCTTCCATGAAACAGTATTATGCAAATAATTAGGAGTATAAGGCGTTGTTGCCAGCAGTGATAGATGCAAACGGTGGAAATGCTCATTACTGAAAAAGTCATTTTCTGATCATGTGGGTATATGTAAATAGTATGCAGATTGTTGTTGGAAATAAGTTTTAAAATGAATAGCTGGAGTGTTTTAGCATTCACAATTAGTCATACAAGTAGGTTTAAACAGTCATTTGAAAATATTTAATTCCCAAATTAAACCACACCTAACAATATGCCAATATCCCTAACTTATTGTGAGTAGTATATTTGTGACCAGTCCATTAAGAAAATGATTTTTCACATGCAAAAAATGTCCATTTGTGTTGCGTGAGTATGGAATTCATGATTGCCTGTGGCAAAGATGGGCTTTTGTACTAAGGTGTTATTTTACATTTTGGATACATACTGTATGTAAAAATGAAAGGAGATACAGCAGATTGACAAAAAATTTAATAAACATGTTTCTCAAAAATGACTCTGTCAGTGTTGACACTGTGTTTCTTTTGCAACAGCACACCGCTTTCGACCATGGCATATTAAATTGCATATATTGCTCGGAATTGTCCTATCACATATTTTTCATTCACACAGTGCTCAAACTCATTGTTGGTGCGAAGAATGACAGAGAAATATGGTGATAGCCATATCATTTTCACAAAATGACACCAGAACAGTAACTTTGAGAATCTGACAAACATTTTTCCTCTTTAAATCGCTGCCTTTCTTGTGACTTGAATTGAATTTGGTGCTGTTGCCTTCATTCCAACATCTTTCATGTGTTTCTTCCGCTCAATCTGGTTGATTGTGTTTGTTTTGGGACTGTACTGATAAAGCAGAGGGAAGATAAAGTGCTTGATATCAGAGGAGATGATGCACCATTCTCTAATTAGATTACACTGAAGAGAGTCTAATGGGAAGATGCTCCGGAATGTAAAATTGCAAATTTATCTGTCCTAGACAGGACCTTTACGCAATACGTAATTAATGAGTCATGTTTGCTATCTCTTCTATTGAGACTAATCATAGACACTGACAGCAAAGGAAGAAATACTGATTAACTTATTGTACTGACATGAAAGTGATGGGTGTGCCCCCAAGTCACTAAACTAAACCTGAGTTTTAAGATAATATAACATGATGTGGTATTTTTTTAATAACAGTAATGATATTTTTTAAAAATAGAGTTTGTCAATTTGACATACATGGGGAGTCAGTATGAAAAGTACTTTCAGAGAAAAATGCTGTGTATTATTTTGGCATGAGGGAGTCAAGGACTCAGCAGCAGATTATTATTCACACTTACAGAACACCTATGTTCAGACCCCATTAAATGGAATGTATTTCACAGATCTGCTGATTTATATTTATACCTGTTTTCAAGCACTACACATTCATTGACTTGCTCTGGAGAACCGCGGCAGTATATCAGTGAGATTTGGACCCAAAATATTTTGAGTTATAATTGGATTTCTTTTCTTCGAATGTGGGCTATGGTCATT
The DNA here is from genome assembly GCA_029692085.1 of Gymnothorax javanicus. NCBI lineage: Eukaryota > Metazoa > Chordata > Actinopteri > Anguilliformes > Muraenidae > Gymnothorax > Gymnothorax javanicus. The sequence continues at coordinate 144,483,456 of CM056193.1, forward strand.
GAGGAATTTACAGAGGAATTCCTTGCTGGATTCATGGATGAAACTGTATTTATAAAAATTTATGTGCAAATTAATTATTGAGGTAATAGAGTCAAATAAGGTCAAATAGTTTTACATACAGGTGGATATTGAACTAAACTGGATGTCCCTTTCCAACACAAACTCATTACGATTCATCATTTAGTGACGCTACCTGATATAAGCGTTGATATACAACGCAAAAGTAACCTTTTGGCGTTTTTATTTGATGCTAAGGGTTAGGGTTCGGATTAAGGGTTAGGGGTTAGGGTTTGTTTTAAACTAGCGTCAAAGATTTGACTGGGCTCATCTTTCTCGGAGTAAATGACATTTATTGATGTCTTTCATGAATAATTTCATTGGATTGTGCTTTTGTGCTTCTTTTATTATGTCTGCAGTAAGGATAGAATGTGAGTCAGAATTTGATATAATCAGTCTTATGCCACCACAGGTTTGACTTTTGTCAATCTGATGCCATTATAATGTTAAGCCCGTCACCATGACAGTAAAAGGAGCAGTATGTAAGAAATGTATGTTGATTAATCATGAAATGGCCCTGATATATCACCAGACATTAAGGAATGATGTTAATTTCAAATACTTACATCACTGACAACAGTAGTCCAGCCAGAATATTCTCATTACAAAAGTGAAGTTGCAACCCACAACTAATGTTGATGTTGTCATTTTGTGTTTTGGCCTGATGCGCTGCCCTCCACCTATCTCCCAATCACAAAGTCAGTAGCATTTCGGCATCCAGGTTGCCAGTTACCACTGAGCTGCAGCTACCAGCGTTTCAGAGCACAAATGTCTGACGTTACTAAACCTAAAAGGCCTTGTTATGATTTCCAAAATACGTCGTGACAAAGTCAGAAAAAAACAAGGATCTGTATAGGACATGCCTTTGAAAGATGGAGACTTTGAATGTCATCTGTCGCGCGAAAAATTAGTTTCGCGTCCGGTGTGAAAGCTGCTTAACGCGCCCGTAATGCGTGTATTCGCGTCTTTGCATTGACTTTGAATGTAACTAATCTGTCACGTGAAAAATTTGTTTCACGTCCAGTCTGAAAGCGGCTTGACGTGCCCATAACGCGTGTATTCGCGTCTTTGCATTGACTTTGAATGTAATCTGTCCCGTGAAAAATTTGTTTCGCGTCCAATGTGAAAGGCACTTTATGGATAGTACGCGACAGCTAGAGAGAGCTCTGGTTATGTTATGAACATAATACAGGTTTTACAGACTGTAAGTTCCGTTAGCGTGGACAACTTGCTTATTTGGAGCCAGCGAATCGATCACTTCTACAGGAAAGAATTTCCTATTTAATCTCCGCCTTTTTCGGCTTTTTATTAGCGACAACAATTTCTAAAGGGGGATGAAATTATGTCACAGTAGTGCAGAGAAATCATTTGTTATACCAGACACGGTAGAGCTTCTGCGTTTTGCATTGCTTTCATGGTAGCATCAGAGAGCTTGCCCAGATATTTGTGAAGTATCCGGCTGATGCCAGTCATGGATAAGTGAAGCGATCACAAGCAGCCATAAACAAACCCAAACACATATCCCAAGCCCTGCAAAACCTACGTCTGGTCTAACTGCAGCCTTTTCAGCCCAACTTTGCAGACGCATAAAACACCTCTCCGGTTAGCTTCAACTGTAGTGGCTACAATCGGGCAATGTTATGATGAAACTGCCACATTGATGCTTACCGAAGTAACACAAGCATACTGATCAGAATTATTTCATATAAGTTAACCAGGAGCATTTTTCTTAGCACGGCACGCAAACTAACATGCAGTAGCTGGTAACCGAGCGGTCATAACAACCACAGAGACAAACCCTTGCAGTACAGGTTTTACAGACAGTAAGTTCCGTTGCCGTGGACAGTTGTACCAAGCATCCAAATTACAAACAAGTATAAAAAGTTAGCTTCAAATGAGGTTATGTTCACAAAAAAAAAAATCACAAAAAAATTAGGAAAAAATATCCTGTGGTTTTTAAGTAATTGGTGTTTAATTGTACAATGTACAATTTCCGGCGTTTTCCGAAAACAAAATTAATAATTGCGCCAAACCAGAAGTGACGTCAACTCTGGAAAACAAAGGTTGTAGAATACGAAAAACAATGGCGACTTAAAGAGAAAAGAGCGACTCAGAAAGCGATTCTGAAGCTTCTTTGAAAGAAATCGAAGAGGAATACATGTTGTTCCGTACCGTGCCACAGTACGATTATCCCCCCTCCCCCTGCTGGTCAGCTTTCACACTAGTAACATCTAATTGGACCCGAGTACACTTGCATATGTCCAAATTCTGATACAGCGCGTTGCAGTATGCACCTAGGTGGTTTAAAATGAGAACGATTTTAAAAGGAGGTGCCAATATATTTCGGGGGGTTTTATTATTGGGAAGGGGATTTAGAATATTAATATCGCGAATGCATATGCTGCGTGTGCAATAGCATCCCGGTGTGTCATCGGTAACATGGATTACCACGTATAGCAGCACCAGAAATTAAATCGAAATTTTCTTGACTGGATGCTTAATGTTTTTACTCACTTGTATCTTTCTCTGGGTGCCCAAACATTAAGGAAGCCGAAAAAAGAAAAGTACTGATTACTTTCGATATTGTGGGAGGTTGAATATGGAATTCTTTCCCCCTTGCATTTTTGGCCGATTATGCTGTCCACTGCCTTATAGAGGGATTATTTGTTTATCAACTCGGTGGATGCACGCGCAACTTGACTGCAGAAAGAGCGGCCCCTTTAAACTGTTTGACAGGTTGTTATGGTTATCTTGCAGTTGCTAGCCATGTCAGCGTAGCCTACTACAACAGTTTATCGCTGAGTGATAAAGCAAGTTATGCTGCTAAATTAACATTAGTGAATGGGATACGTCTTAACACGTTGACTGCCAACTACGAGATAACTCGTAATGGCGGGTCAGGGCCAGTGCTAGACCTGAAAATTCGGGGGCAATTTTCCATCTCTTTTTTAACAACAATTAGTCCTGGCTAATTCCAGATGGTTTTCCTATATTAACGCGTTTTCCAATTCAAGAATAATCAAGTGGCAATTGAAGACACGGCTTCTCTCCCCCATGCGATCTAACAGCAAATAATGGGCTACATTCAGTAGCCAAAAGAAAAATAATTCAATAATAATTAGGTCTATGCACTGGCACTCAGCAACAGTAATTTTTTTTACCAGCGAGAGCGGCATTTCAGAACTCTTCAGCGAATGAAGGTAACTCTGGTGACAAGTATACGTGGTTTCCTCCGCTTACATTTTCAAGTCTGACAGCTGTCTATTTTTTTTCCGCAAGTTGCGTGACCGTGCTTCAAAAATAGGTGTAGGTACTTGCCGGAATTACCTTCATTCGCAAATGAGTTCTGAAATGCCGCTCTTGCTGGGGAAAAAAAAAATAATCGTTGCTGAGTGCCAGTGCATAGACTTAATTATAATTTAATTATTTTCTCTACTGAATGTAGCCCATTATTTGCTGTTAGATCGCATGGGGGAGAGAAGCCGTGTCTTCAATTGCTACTTGATTATTCTTGAATTGGAAAACGTGTTTATAAAGGAAAACCATCTAGAATTAGCCAAGACTAATTATTGTCAATAAAGGGAGGGATAATTTCTCCTGAATTTTCAAGTCTAGTGCTGGCTCTGACCCGCCATTACAAGTTATCTCGTAGTTGGCAGTCAACGTATTAATGACCCATACGCTTTAGGTGCAGGTGAGTAGATAAATGACGAGAAAGATGTATGAAGTCTGGGTCATTGTGAACAAGAAAAACAACTGCATCCTGACCACAAACTGCACCTGCATGTAATTTAGAATAATATAACGTTACAAATTAATTTTAGCTTCCTTTGTACTTGTACACATTTGTTTTTCACCCCCTCTCATATCACTATCTTTTTGAGCTGCTGTAACGATAAAATTTCCCCACTGTGGGATCAAGAAAAGTTTATTTATCTTTCCACTGCTATGTCACCTTGTCTTCAGTCAGTGTTGTTATTGTAGTAAGCATTTCACAACTCATTTGCTGCAATAATACAGCTGTGCCTGCGGGCATATCTAGCTTTATCACCATTCAAACCAATGAGTCTAATATATTATATTGCTCGAAATTAATACCAATGTTCTTTTTTCTCTCAGCTTGGGGTCATGCTGTAGGTATGCTGCAGCACTGATGCTCAAAGTCTGTAAAACTTGATCGTTTTGTTATTCTTATTGAAACGGTTTGTGCAACCAACGGCACAACAAGACATGGTCGCGGCTCTTCCTGCTCTCTTTCTGCAGTCGACATGCGCAGTAGAGCGGGGTGACGTCTGTAGTGACATAGACTGATAATCCCTCTATACCACGAAAATTTATCTTTCTCATAACTTGAGCTGCCAGACTTTCACACTGCGTCCTGCACTTTGAAATATCGCAGCTGCATTTTCTTTACTTTGTCACAGCACTGTTCTGTGATAACCACACAAATGTAACTACTCACAAATTATTCCATAAATCTCCGAGGTTTTGTGTGTAGTATCCAGTTGTGATTGTATGTTTTCATCCGCCTACATTTCGAGCAAGACTTGAATTTCTTCGTTTTAATGGAGATATCTTTTCGCCACTGTTTGTTAGAACGAGAGTCGTAACACATAACAGTAATCTTCCGTGCTCAAGTACGGTTGCTTTCACATTCGGTACGGAAGAACTGTGCCTGAGTCCACCTCTTCCAACCGTACTCGTGTACCGTGCCTGAGCACGGTAGGCTTGTGTTCACACTTATCAAATGAACTGGACTTTGGGGTCAAGTGTTCTCGGATCCGTGCCCAAGTCCCTGGTGTGAAAGCACCCCAAGAATGCCCAAATTCTTGCACTGAATCTTGAAAAGGCCTGGGAAAAGGCCCCTTGCAAATCAAACTTCAGGTGTCCGGAAACTGAGTACCTTGACTGTGCAAATATTGCACATATCGATTCCAGGACATGGCCAACCCGTTAACTATTGCGAATTTTTGTCAAACAAAGGTCGTGGAATTTGATCTCACCTTTTTTGAACTTTGTTCTCAATCTGAGCAATAAAAATTGGTATTTCAAAGCTCTCCGGTGTGAAATGATGAGAGCGTATTACGGTGGAAGAACTGGTCATCTTGGGTTCCGCAAAGTGCGCTCTTGTCGTCTCGACAAATCTCACCTACTGTCAGCGAATTCACACATCTTTTGGGAATGTGTGCAATGACACACCCTTCTCCTGATCCGCAGTAGCACTGCACCCAAAAACGACACAATCTGTTGACCATTTTCGAGGACAAAAGGAGCAACACAATGAACTTTATTGAAAGCGTTGAATGGTTGATTCCTTTATTGGCCGAAGCTGTGTTCCTGAGTTTACGTCATCACCCAAAGATCGGCGAAGATTTTTGCTTCTTGAAGAAGGGCATGATCCGCCAGTACCATGCGCTGAAAATGATCATTTTTTATTTCAAATCGGCTAATTCAATTGTTTTCCTCTCATATGGAAGCCTCATGGTCAGTTTCAGTCCAGACCTTTAAGTGTGACAAATATGCAGAAAAATAAGAAATCAGGAAGGGGGGAAATACTTTTTCACAGCACTGCATCTTACCCCTACATTGTCTTTTGGCATTGTCTCGACTTTCTGATGCCATACTGGGCTTTCCTGTTCTCACTGGGGTTACCAGTGCGGAAGGCTGCTGTCTGTGTTCTGAGCGCCAAGCAGACCACTCTGTTAATTCACGGCTTCTGGTTGGGATACGTTCGTACAGTCACTTGTGGTAAAACTGTCATGGTTTTTGGAGGCTGGCGAGCTTTCTTTGTTTCTTTCGTCCGGGACGATATCGTTTTGCCCACAATCGAATTCTTTGGCCAGCTGGCATTAATTTTGGGCGGCGCCCGGACTCTATTTAAACCCAAGTTCCACCTCGCCGCCTTTGCTAGAGTGTCAGTGTAATTTTGCACTTTAGCCGGTAAGGTCTCTAGCTAGAGAATTGTTTGAGGAATTAGTTGCAAAGAGGAAAGTGCTAGTTAGCAAGGGAATCTTTCGCTCGTTATTTCTCTTTTTCTATGCACCGCCTGGTGCCTTATCTCGATATCTCGTAGCCGAGATTTTCCCTTTATTTCGTTTCAGTCCTGCTCGCTTTGCTTCCTTTTGTACCCAGACTGATCTTTGTCCGTTGGAAGCGCGAGTCTCTCTCTCTCCCTTTTTGTCGGTTTGTCTCTTTTATTTTGCTGGACTTTCTTTCGTTTTGTCCGCTGCTTTTGGCATCTCGAAACACCAGCCATCACAAAAACATTGTCAATACATTTGCTGATGTATCCCATCACGTGCTCTGTATACACATTGATGTTGTTGTTGTTGTCAAAATATGCTCCAGTCTGTGAAGCAGGAACAGTCTGGCAGGGCAATGTTTGATTAGTCACTCCAGTGCTGTATGTTCCACATCACAGCCCACTCATATTTCAATGTGCCTGTAAGATGGCAGCAGGACCGCAGAGTGATCTAACTTGCTGAAGGCTGGGGGTGGGGGGTGGGGGGGGGGGGGGCGCGGGCTTTGTAGGCATGCCTGACCAGAGTGTAGACATAGTCCAGGATGTTATCTCCATGGGTTGGAAACTCCACATATTTATGGTATTTGGGCAGCACTCTCCTCAGGTTGGGTTTGTTGAAGTTGCCAGCCACAATAAAAGTAGCCTCTGGTTGCAAAGTTTCATGTTGGTCAATAACCCTGTACAGCTCCTCAAGTGCCCATGTGGTGTCTGCTTGTGAGGGGATATAAAGAGTGGTGAAAACCACACACCCACACCACCCCCCTCATCCCCACACACCCTCCACCCCCCATCCCTTTCTCATGCTTATGTGCCCATGCCCCCACAAGAGCAACACCCCACTCAGGTTAAATATAACATCTTTAGTGTTAGTTGTGGGAACCTGTCTCTTTCTTGTGCTTTGTGCCCCCACCCACCCAAGGTGAAATATACCTTCCAAATAAACTGAAGGTAGTAACGGGAACCTGCCACTCTCTCATGCTTTGTGCGCACTTGCTACATGAACCACACCTTCAAAACTATACAATGTATCATATCTTCCTACAAACCACACATATAGAACTTTCTTTGTGTCTTGCTCCCATTTTACTCTGTGAACATAGTGAGTAGGCAACTGCATAAGTGGCTGTCTCTACAAGAAGTTCTGGACCATGTTTTTGAAGAAAGTGATGATGGAGAGGATATTGAAATTGAACCGGAGATAGAGGAGAATGTCTCGGAAATGGAAGTCAACATGGGTCTAGAGATTGACCCAGACTACTGTAAGAGACCAGTCAACAGACGAGGAAGAGGTCCCTGAGATAGAGGCTCCTGAGGTGACATTCCAGTCCAAGAATGGCAACTCGCTCTGGCATTCATCTTTCCTGGACAGCGAAAGTAGAGCAAGAGTGGAAAACATAAGGATGACCCCAGGGCCAACACGCTATGCAACATCTCATGTGGATGACATCAAGTCCAGCTTCCAAATCTTCATACAAGAGTTCATTGAGAAAATTATACTGGACATCACAAACCTGGAATGAAAGCGTGTTTGGGGACAAGTGGAGACAACTGGACCAGGTACAACAGCAAGCCTGCATAGGTCTATTGATTCTGGCAGGACTATCACTCAATGAAGAAGCACTAAGTCTCTGGGATACAGAGTCTGGGAGGCCTATATTCCGGGCAACTATGTCCTTGCAACAGTTTGATGTCCTGTCAAGAGTTATTCGATTTGACGACAGAGAGACACGGCTTTCCTGCTAGAAAAATGACAAACTGGGTGCCATCAGGGACGGTGGGTAGAGCGCTTGCCACTGATGTACAATCCAGGCCCTGAGGTGACAGTTGACGAGCACCTGGTCCCTTTCAGAGGGCGCTGCCCCTTCAAACAATACATGCCAAACAAACCTGGCAAGTATGTTATAAAGATCTGGGCGGCATGTGACGTGAGGTCAGCTACGCGCAGAATATGCAAATGTACGCAGGGAAACCGGTTGATGGAAGGCCTGAAAAAACCAGGGCATGCAGGTTGTGCTGGACATGACAGCTGGTCTGAAGGGGCATAATATCACGTGATAATTTTCTCACTTCATATCAATTTATATGTGCTTGGTCAGGAGTTGCTGAAAGGAGAGCTCACACTGTTTTCAAGATCCATCATATTCTTGAATTTGCGTTTATCAACTGTCCTCTTCAACTCACAGGTTTTCAATTGGATTGAGGTCTGGCAACTGAGGTGACCATTGCAGAACATTGATTTTGTTGTCACGGAAGCATTTTTGCGTGGATCTTGAGGTATGCTTAGGGTCATTGTCTTGTTGGAATGTCCACCAATGGCCTAGTCCTGGCCTCCTGGCGAAGGCAACCAGATTCAAAGCCAAAATATCCTGATACTTGGAGGAATTCATTATGCCATTAATCTTTACCAGTGCCCTTGGACCTCTTGAATTGAAACCACTCCCAAAACATGACTGATTCACCGCCATACTTTACCGTGGGTATGAAGTGCTTCTCCTTTTATGCATCTGTTTCACTGCCAAACATGCCAATGATGTATCTGACCAAAATGTGCAATTATGGTCTCATCTGACCATAGCATCTCGTTCCAAGCGCTTGCTTCTGTGTCTACTGGTCAGAAAAGGGTTTATTCTGGCAACCCTTCCAAAGAGCCTGCGATTGTGGAAGTGGTGCCTGATGGTGCCACAAGGGCCGGCAATTCCTTCACAGTGATTCTTTGGGATTTTGTTGCGTCTTTTACAATCCTCCTCCATATCCTGGGGGGCAAAACGCAGTTGTGTCCTCTACCCTTGAGGTTTTCAACAGTTCCATATCTTTGGAATTTTAAAATAATTTCCCTGACAGTGCTCAGTGGGATATTCAATCATTTGTGAATCTTCTTGTTGCCTTTACCAGATTTATTAAAGTCTATGACCATCTGACTCTTTTGAACTGAGTATTTTTGTTTTCTTCATGCTGGTAGATGACAAAGGGATATTGCATGTTTATTACCTCATTTTTATACCCGAGTGAAACAGGAAGTAATGTAATGGCTCAATATAGTTCCTTAACACCTAGATAAAACTTAAATTAGTGGAATTATATTAATTTAATTCTGGTGGATGTTATTTACAATACTCTTTAAAGTTGCCATTAATTTTGAAGCCTAGATTCAGAGGAAATGGATTTTTAATTGAATCAGCGAATGATTTTGGTTGGTTCTATTGGAACATACATATTGTGCAATATTTCTCAAATGTTGCTATTTAGAGTTTCTCTACAAATATACATTTTTTGAATTTTTTAAAAGTATTATTTTTGCTTTGCCAGTAAGGGGTGCCAGTAATTTTTGAACCCAGTGTAATATGTTGTTAAGGTTAAAAGATGTGAGTAGATGTGATTATTATTTTTGGGCTTTGTTAACTGGCTAAAATGTTAATGAAGAGTGCATGAATATTGTAGGCCTGTTGTTGTTATTGTAGTCAGTGTGGTTTGTTTGTGTGTTTGTTTCCGTGTCAGTGTGTCAACAATCTAGTGTCTACACGGTTGCACTGATTGACTTCAAACTTTTACAGTAGGTGGGCAATGGCCCGTTCATTACCTGATTAAATTTTGGGGGAGACCGGGTTGAGGTCAAGGTCACCAGATAGGTCAAAATCGTTTTTTGCAATAACTGTCTTCAAATTCATCACATTGATTTCAAACCAAAACCAAAATGTGTATCTTTCAATTCTGCTTCCAACCATATGCTGCATCATGGGGTAGCTTTCATACTTAGAGGGGTCAATGTCATTAGTGAAAATTATATATTTTCTATTATAACTCAAAAGTTGCAGATAGACAGATGTTTACTATTATGATATTATTATTTACCCTGGACCGTCCAAGCCCTATCCCTCACCATGAGCGCTGGCTGCTGCTGTCCTGCTGTCCTGATCCAGTCCTGATCCAGTTCTGCATCATCCTCGACTTGCCACTTCCTAGAGCTACCTAGAGCTGCCACTGTTCAGATGGACATAAATGGAACTCTTTTGGCATTTTATTCTAGTTTACTTTATTTTGTTATTAATAAGCTAGCCCGTGGAGGATGGGCTTCCCCACTATAGTTGGGTTCCTCCTGAGATTTCTTCCCACTGGGGAGTTTTTTCTCACCACTGTTTGAGGATTTTTCTCCCTACTGGGAGTTTTTTTGCCTCATTTGCTGTAGTGGGGAATAGGCTGGGCACTGCCCTTTCATTTATTTAATCTCTCACTGTAAAGCATCTTTGTGACAGTCTCTGGGAAAAGCGCTATACAAATGAATTGAATTGAATTCTTTGACACCATGACCTTGAAAGGTCAAACTCAATGTCACAGATTTTCAGAAGATTATAAGCTGAACTCTGTTAAGGTCACACTTGTAAAATTGAGTCACTATGAAAAAAGCACTAAAATAAGTTCTGGCGGGCGAGGTTTGTTTTGACTGGCAACACTTGTTTTAATTTTGGAATTGTGTTAATGTAATAGGAAAATGTAGACCAAGAAGGTTTATTTCCAGTGCCTAAATCACTGTTTAGATGTATTTACACATACCTATATTTAGAATTGTAGTATGCTAGTTAATTCTGTTTACCTTTATAGCAGAGTTAGACATGTAGAGAAATTACCAAGTCTTCGTGGGGTAAAAATGTGAATCTAAAATGTAGAGCATGGAAACATTAGTGGAACAAGATACATTTGTAAAATTGACAAGAAAAAAATGATAATTGACTAGAAAAATTCTGTTTAATAAAGACAGAGGACTGCCTGCCTCAGAACATACTGACATCTCCTGTCTCTTTTTGTCTTGTTTAAAACAGGACGTATTTTCTGTTATTCGGCATCTTCTCTGAGGCCAGTAACACAAGCCACTTAGTACTGTACTGTTGAACTTTGAATATTAAAGTGCAAACTAATGCGAGATCACTCTAGTGACTTTGCTATTTTAAAAAAACAGAAAAGGGTAAAAACTGCCAGTTACAACTAATATAATTGTTAATGTGTGTTAGATTTACAAATGATGTAAATGTATTCAAATTATTGAATTTAAGTAATACAAATGACCATGAAATTTCTTCTTCATCTGAAATTCCGGCAGGCTGTACACCGTGCGGCAAAATGCTGCCCTCCATAGTTCATTACAAGACACTATTCAAATCTCACCGTTCGCTCTCACGCTCATACCTATGGGCAATTTAGAGTCTGCAATTAACCTAAAATGCATGTCTTTGGACTGTGGGAGGAAACCGGAGTACCCGGAGAAAACCCATGCGAACATGGGGAGAACGTGCAAACTCCACACAGAAAGGCCCCAGGCCGAAATCAAACCCATGACCCTCTTGCTGTGAGGCAACAGTGCTAACCACTATGCCACTGCGCCACCCTTCCATGAAATTTAAAGTGCTTGTTCATCCAAAAATAAGATTTGGACCACGGAATCTATTATATAAATACATAGTTTGAAATGACCAGTGCACAAAGTATAATCAGACGTTACAAATTTATTTGCATTTTAATCACTGCGAATCGCTATCATCTTGTAAAAAATTTTGTCTTTGGCCACGTTCGACGTTGTCGCCGAAGGTATTTAGCTAGCGGCAGAGAACACATCGTCAATGGCATTGGACTCAGTTATTTGTCATTGTGGATTATTCCCTTGGGAAATGCCAAATATATTCCTTGTTTACAGCTGCAACACTAAGGCCAATGCAAGCAGAGGCATCAAGGTCCTTAAATTTCCAAAAAAAAAAACCCAATGTGAAAGGCATGGGTAGATTTTGTGAAGAGGAAACGAGTGGATTTCATGAAGCGTGATGTTGTGTCCGATCCTGCTCCCCCATCAAATTATGTTCTTCGAGAGAGTTTTGTGATGCTGTTGCTGATTTTACAAACTCATGAAAGAAATAACGTAATGGGCATTGATGAATCAGCTCACTCTTAAGAAAGTTATCACAGATGACACCTTATAAAGCGATAAAGTGATCTTAAAACATTCTTGATCTAACGACAGCTTGGACAGTTTTTATATATAAACATTCATTTTTTGTTTTCTCAGCAGGCATCTACTAGCCTTCATGGAATTAGTTATTATATATTGTTGTGCTTTGGTTTTTTTCTCTCAGAAAAACCAACTTTTGCTCTTTACTGATTGAATTTCTCTCATATTTTGTCTTTCTCGTGATTAGCTCTTCCATTCCTACCCGTCTAATCTCTTAGCTCTCTTTTGTCTGAGAGCTGATCTCACCTCATTGACCTTATTTACAGGCTGCATCTCTCCAGTGTGTCATGCTTTCTCATACAGGCCATGCTCTTTAAAGCTGCCCATTCCTAAAAGAATAAGACTTAGCCATTCCTGAAAAAAAAAAATCTTAGAAGGGTCTCACATGTAGGTCATATTAATTCATCCCAAATGACTCCTTCTTCTCAAGTTAAAGCCTGTTATGCTGCGCATGGTGGTCCTATTCAAGCTAGTATCTGATTTCTGTCCCTCAGAGGCATCCTTGTATCCTCAATAAGTGTTCACAGATAAGAAAAAAACAAAGAGAAAAAAAAATCAATTTTCTCAACAGAAAAGGATGGGTTTCAGCAGAACTCCTGACTGCTCTCTGTCTGATTTCCCCTCTAGCTTTTCATTCCTGGAGAAAATGGTAGGAGGCCAGCATGAGAACTCTGTATCACTAGACAGATTTGTTAGGAGAGTTTCAGAGGAGATGTAGAGCCTGGTCCTACCCAGTCATTCGTAACAGTACAAGAATAAAATGCCATGAAAATTAAAATATACTAATCGAACCATGCAAGAGCCCTAGCAATGACACAAAAGTAGTCTATGCAAAACACTTTAACCAGCAATTTTCTACTTTCTTTTCTTCGTTTCTGGTATCATAATTATTTTAAGATTACACAGTTTTGCAAGATGCTGCTATCCTAATTGACATACAAGAAGTACATACAGAAGGTCACTGGAACAAATATAGGACACAGGTCTCATATGGTAGGCTTAGAATAATGTGTGATTTATGGATGGATGTCCATGACGGTCCATGGTTATCCCGAGTCATAATCTAAGCTAAAGATGGCCCAACCAAATATTATAGAGTGCAACTTTTTTAGAATGGCTGTTTATCATTACATTAGAATGTGGGCAGTAGGATTTTGCAACAGTGGGAATGAGAAAAAAACTTGATGAATTGAATTTTTGAAGGAAAGTTTGGAGTTTATGTGTAAGTAAAACTTCAGAATACATGTTGAATAAAAACTGACTGGTCAATATTTTCATTTAACCTGTCATATGGAGATTTTACCTGTCTCACTGCATGACTGCATACTGTAATCAATGTAAGTTATGGTAGTGACTGTGCTCAGGAGCATCCCTTAACAAAACAAATGGTGATATCTTTAGGGATCATGCAATGAATGATTCATTTGCCTGATGAAGACCCCGTGAGTGGTTGAAACGTTGCACTTAGTCAATAATAGTTTGGGAGCTTCAATCCAGTGTGCGGATTTTTTACGTCTTTTTGCTTGAGTCACATGCCAATCCTGCACTGGGCCTAATTTTGATGAGATGTACACACAACTATTCCCCCGTACATTAGGTGTCATCCCAGATAAATATGTCCCAGCTAGATGATTGGGCATTTTAGGCCGAGTTTTATTTTTAGATGAGTTCCAGATAGACACGTTCCCATTAGAGACATCTCGATTAAAAGTGACTGTTTTAATGCTTGTAAAGGATAATGGACCGTGTTAATGGTACTGCTAATTTGTTTTATTAACACATATGCAGAGTTTATGATCCCTGGGTTGTACAGCCGCACACCTGAAGCTACGTACGTGATGGAAGGTTAGTACCTGACAATGGTTCAACACTGAATTAGGCCTATGGGACCTATGGGTCATGTTTTAACTAAGATGCATCTATATGGGATGCGTCTATCTGGGCGCATCTTCCTGGGATGCATCTATCTGGTATGAAAACTTACAACCCCAATTCCGAAATAGTTGGGACAAAGTGTATATTGTGAATAAAATCAAAACGCAATGACTTTCAAAATACCACCAGCCAGTATTTTATTCACAATCGAACAGAGATAACATAGCAAATGTTGAAACTGAGATATTTTTGAATTTTATCCACAAAATGAGCTCTTTTCAAATTTGATGGCTGCAACAGGTCTCAAAAAAGTTGGGACAGGGGCCTGTTTACCATGGTGTAGCATCCCCTCTTCAATTTAACACAGAGTGGAGGCGTCTGGGCATTAAGGAGACAAGTTTCTTGAGTTTAGCCATTGGAATTTGATCCCACTCTTGTTTAATACAGGCCTCCAGCTGATAGAGAGTTTTGGGTCTCCTTTGACGGACTTTTCGTTTAATTATGCGCCAAATGTTCTCAATCGGTGAAAGATCAGGACTGCAGGTAGGCCAGTTCAGCACACGGACTCTTCTACTACGAAGCCATGCTCTTGTAATAGCTGCAGTATCTGGTTTTGCATTGTCCTGCTGAAATACACAAGGCCTTCCCTGGAAAAGATGTCGTCTGGAGGGGAGCATATGTTGCTCTAAAATCTTTATATACCTTTCAGCATTCATGGTGCTTTTTAAAATATGCAAGTGTCCCGCACCATATGCACTAATGCATCCCCATATCATCAGGGATGCTGGCTTTTGAACAGAACACTGATAACAGGAGGGGTGGTCTTTCTCCTCTTTAGCTCGGAGGACACGACGCCCATGATTTCCAACAAGAATGTAAAATTTGGACTCGTCTGACCACAGGACACTTTGTCACTTTGCTACAGTCCATTTTAAATGAACCTTGGCCCACAGAACACGGCAATGCTTCTGGATCATGCTCAACAACGGCTTCCTTTTTGCATGATAGAGTTTTAGGTGGCATCTGTGGATGGCACGGCAGACTGTGTTTACAGACAGTGGTTTTTTGAAGTATTCCTGGGCCCATTTAGTAATGTCAATGACAGAATCATGCCGGATGAGTGATGCAGTGGCGTCTGAGGGCCCTAAGATCACGGGCATCCAGTAAAGGTCTTCAGCTTTGTCCCTTATGCACAGAGGTTTTTCCAGTTTCTCTGAATCTTTTAATGATGTTATGCACTGTCGATGATGAGACCTTCAAACCCTTTTTCAATCTGACGTTGAGGAACATTGTTTTTAAAGTATTCCACAATTTTTTTACGCAAACCTTCACAGGTTGGAGAGCCTCTGGCCGTCTTTACTTCTGAGAGACTCAGCCTCTCTAAGACATCCCTTTTATAGCCAATCATGTTACACACCTGATGCCAGTTAACTTAATTACTTGCTAAATGTTCTTTCAGCTGATTCTCTTATATATTAATTGCTTTTTCAGCCCTTTTTTGCCTGTGTCCCAACTTTTTTGAGGCCTGTTGCAGCCAGAAAATTTGAAATAAGCTAATTTTTTGGATAAAAATGTAAAATGTCTCAGTGTCAACATTTGAAATGTCATCCATGTTCTATTGTAAATAACATATTGGCTCATGTGATCTGAAAGTCATTGCATTTTGATTTTATTCACAATTTACACTTCGTCCCAACTCTTTCGGAATTGGGGTCGTATATTAATCTGTGTCTAAAACAATAAAGTGGCACAGTCTGCATGCAGACACTACAAATTTCCTGAGTTGATGTTGGTATAAGTCGGTCATTCTCTGAGTTGAGTCGGCTAAAATCTAGATTTTAATGGATGACAGTGATAAGAGTTTATCATTTCGAACAGACCTAATATCACTTTTAAACAGTGTATTAACGGGAATCAGCACTAAAGCATTTTTAGCGTTAAAGCTATACATGTTTTTAAAAAATGATAGATAGCAGCCATACCACTACTCGATCTGCTCCAGCTGTGTGGCTGAAGCTAAGCAGGTGTGGGCTTGGCTACAACTTGGATAGGAGAACACCTGGGAAAACCAAGCTGCTGCTGGAAGAGGAGTTGGTGGGCCAGTAGGTTGCGATCTTCCCTCTGGTGGAAATATCCCCAATGACCCAGTGCAGTGATGGGAACACTGTACTGAAGGAGACGCCATGTTTTGGATAAGACGTTAAACCGAGGTCCTCATTCACTGTGGTCATTAAAGATCCTATGACAATCTTCAACAAGAGTAGGGGGTTACCTGGTGTCATGGCTAAATTCCCAAGCTGGCTCTTTCAACCTGCCACATAAGCATCCCCTGATCTAGTTGGCTATGCAACCTGTCCTCTCCCTCTCCACCTCAACCTCCAGGGCCCCCTTGAAAAAGAGATTTCAATCTCGATGGGACTTCCCTGATTAAATAAATAAATAAAAATAAAGCTGGAATAAATTCACCAAAGTGTGCACAACCCCTACACACTTCAAACGACTATAACTTTAAGATTGTAGCCTGTGGCAACAAAATTTCTGCCTATTGACTTTAAATTTACACTGCCCGCCAAAAAAAAAAAAAAAAGTTGCAAACTATTTTATCGAGTCGCTTTTTAGGTTTAATCGTGGCGCGCATTCTTCATGGCATTGTTTTGTCAATCGTATGTGACGTTTTAACATTCATTTCCGAACAGTGTTGCATTCATTTTTGGCTGAGATATTGTGCTGACATTGAGTCAAACCACTCCGTCAAGTCTTCTCCAGCAAGGTCCAAACTCTGTGGTGGCCAATTCACATGCAAAAATGATTCCTCATGCTCACTGAACCACACTTTCACAATTTGAGTCAGTTGATTTTTGGCATTGTCATCCAGGAGTACGCCTGTGCTGTCAGCCATTAAAAAGTCAATTGATGGGATACTGGTGAATGAATATATTCAGGTAGACTGCTGAATTCATTTTATTGCTGCATAACATTGCGGAGTCCAGACCTGACCAATTGATTCAACCCCAGATCATAACACTGCCTCCACAGGCATGTACAGTGGGCTTTATGCATGATGAGTGCATCAATTTGTGGGTTTCTTCTCTTACCCTGATATGCTCATCACCCTGGAATAGGGTAAATCTGGACTCTTCAGACCACATGACCTTCTTCTTTTGATCCACAGTCCAATTTTTATGCTTCCTTGCAAACTGAAGTCGTCTTCTCCCGATTAGCCTAACAAGTGGCTTTCTTGTGGCCACGCTGCTGTTTAGTTTAATTTCTCCCAGTTCTTATCACATTGTGAGTATTAAATGCTCTTACTTTCATAATTAAACATGGCCATGAGTGGTACTGTTGATTTTTTATGATGAGCAATTTACTGATCTCCGATCACTATCATTCATGATTTTTATCTGGCCTATTTCTTCCATGAAGTTGACAGTTCACCACTATCCTTTCTGGTTTTAATCAATTGTTGGACAGTTCCTAATCCAATTTCAGTGCCCATTGCACTGGAATAGGGTAAATTTGGACTCTTCAGACCACATGACTTTTTTCCATTGATTCACAGTTCAATTTTTATGCTTCCTTGCAAACTGGAGTCATTTTTTCCCAATTAGCCTAACTGAAAGTGGCTTTCTTGCGGCTAGGCAGCTGGTTTAGTTTAATTTTTCCCAGTTCATGTCTTAAACATCGCCATGAGTTGTACTGTTTATTTTCTATGATGAGCATTTTAGTGATCTCCAATCACGATCATTCATGATTTTTATCTGGCTTATTTCTTCCATGATGTTGACAGTTCACCACTATCGTTTCTGGTTTTCATCAATTGTTGGACAGTTCCTGATCCAATTTCAGTGATTTTAGAATTCTCCTTAGCTATTGTCGTTGCTTGATGCAGGCCAATAATTTGCCCCTCTTGAAACACAGTAACATCTTTTCAATGACCATTTCAACGACTATCTTCCAAAATGGTTGTTTAAGAAATGAGAAGCACACTGAATCAGGAGGGTTGAAAGAATTTTTGCCAGCTGAAACATATTCATCACTGCAATAATGATTTTTATGCACAAAAACCAATTTGGAGGAGGTGAGTTGGGAAGCACTGGTTGATTTTACATGGAATGACCCAGTCTCTTTTCAAAACTGTGTTCTTGTTATAAAGCCTTTAATTATAAAATTGGCAAACTTGGATTGGATATGTTCTAATTTGCCAGCAGCTTCAGGCCTACCAAAGAACACGGCCAAGCTGTAACAAAAGTTTGTCAGATGTCTACCTTTTTCAATGACCAGCAATACAAAATCAGAAACATGGCGCATTCTCGCTAAACTTCTCACCACAACACTTTGAAGTTGATACATTTTCACCAGAACCAAGCTCAAAAAATCACACAGCTTGTAACAAACCCAGAGACGAACCAAATTAGTTTTCAATTGTGTGTTGCTGGTTCTTTGAAAGAAGTAAACAGCTGACAAGTTTTTTTTTTTTTACAGCTTAGCCATTTTCTCTGGTGGGCCTGAGCTTTTGGTATGGATCACAATTAACAGCTGTACTTTCACTGTTAAAATAGCACACTGTGAGTGGACTCTATACAGTCAGTGTAATCAGGTTGACTGAATAGGTCCTGTCATCACTGTGTTGAGAATATTTTTACTCTCGCTTTATTGTCACAAATCAACTCCTGTTGAAGTTAAGGGACCCTGTTTAGTATTTAATAGCTGCAATGCTCTTAGAAATGAACAATATTCATTTTTGCATTGACTCACCAATTATTTTCCTTTTGAACGAATTCTGAAAAAAAAAAAAAGGAAGAATTTAATAACCAACTGAGCCAAGAGTAAGCTTCACCCTGCATTGAATAATGCTTTCAATTCGAAACCCCTGCAATGGATCTCATTGGTTTTATAGTACTGGCCAGCTGTGATTGAATTATAGAGTGGTCATTTATCCTCCTCCATACACACTCCACATCGGACAAAAGCAAAGAGAATGGTGTTATAGACAACAAAGCTGTAATCAGGCCATAATGATGATGAGCTTAGACTCCTATTTGCCACTGGGTTCATTCATGCTGGAATGAGCATGTCAAACTTGATGTGATTTAGATTGTGTTTTGGCTGCTGTTGTGACCTCAATTCTGGTTCTGGTGATGAGTACAAATGTGATCAGACTCTATGTCCGTCGAATTTCTTTTTGCGAGACGAGGTACCTTCACGCGCTTACACTGGACCATATAATTACCTTCAGATGAGCAGAGATCAATATCGCGCTTTTGTAAATTATTGACTAATAAATCAATTTCAAACATAATTCTCCAATGCATAAAATTAACAATGCATATAATTTCTGTTTAACCATGTCATGAGAAGCAAACATCAACGGCTGTATAGATGCAAATACCATTTATTTGTTTCGTATTTGGAGAGGGCCTGACAAGTTCTACAGCAGAAAATCACAACATTTTACCATTATTATCGGAGGCACCAGTGGAATGTGTGTGGATTTTATACAGGAGCCAGGTCCCTCAGCAGTAGATTGCATGAATGACCTGGAACATAACCTGTTACCAAGGTTCCGTAGATCTATTTTCCTGACAATCCAAGAAGGCCTCTTCATCCTCAACAAATTTTAAGAAAGTATGATCCAAGGCTTACTTAAAAATGTAAATTTTGGTCCAATGCCTTTATTGGAGTTGATTTAGAACTGCACCACACAGACATTTACACCTTATCAGCAACATTATAATTAAAATTATTGGGTTGAATCATTTTTACTAGTGTTTGTCCTGAACCAAATCTGAAATCCGTATTTTAATAGAACTTCAAATAATGAATGGGCTGCACCACTAAACATTCAGTTCTCTGGTTGGAAACCCCATTTGTGATGTCAGATTGTTGATATGTACAGTTGCTGTTTTTGGAAGAACTGCTTTGCATGGAGTAAATAACCAGGGAACTGTCAGCAATCAATTCAAAGCAACAAGACACTTTGGATTAAATGTATGCAGAATTGTAATGCCCTCAAACACAACTTTGATTGCAAGAAAGCTAAGGTAAGACATAATATATGGTTATGGCTGTTTTAAGCGCAGTTTGTTTTTGCTCTTTTCCAGCTTCCAATCCAGTTTGTTTCGGTCGTATAGTGATAAACCTTGTATGGTTGCAATCCGTAGAGTCTCTGCTTTTATATGATTCATCATTATGTGGCAGAATGAAATTCTAGATTTGTTAGCACTGCATATGCGAAACATGCACCTTTCGCATGTTTTTGCATATTGTTCATTTACAGTAGTTGCTTGCTGTTGGAATTGTGTTTCATTTTGGTAAAAACAGTAATCATGATGGCTATTAACAATAGTTATAGCTAGTTATAATCGTTATCAAAAAAAAATCTTTTAGCTAAGTTTCCACTGGTTAAGTGGGTATATAACAGGACAACGTTACCACTAGGTTATCATGCCCTGCCTTGTATGGGCATAGCATGAGATACGCTCCTGCTCCCGGTAATGGGGGCATTCGGGTTCAAGATGTTAAAACATCCCCCAAATCCAATTAATACAGTGTGGAGGGAGTGTAAATAGAACAGGCATATGAGTAAAATATTTAATAGTTGTATAAAGGCATGGGCCATCTAACTGGCCACCCCAAGTGCCACCCCACCCAGAGTTGGAATTTGATTGGTTGTTGGGCTTGTCAGTATGAAGCATCTACAAGCAATCTTTTTTCCCTACCAAACTAACATTTTAAATTTATCTTTATGTGAGTTTGCAAATCAATTAGAGAAACCCTTGCCTAACTGTTGAGCGGGACATTTTCTGAAAGCTTAGTTGCTAACTGTGTTAGCAACTTAGCTACCTAGCTAGTTTGAACGGGCGTTATGTCCCAGCAGGTTTCCAAGCGAACTGGTTCCCTGGCGCGTGCATATTGTGGCAGGCCGAAGAAGGGCCTGGGCGGGGAATTGAGCCCAAGACTCCCGGGTAAGCATCACACGTGCTGACTATATTGCCAAAGAGCCAGGCTCATTGTCAGGGTAGCCAGGGCGCATACTTATTAGGAGGCATTTCTAGTGACAGCACCCATCAACTGTCCTTGTAAAAAATTTTATCTTTTTGGCTACTGCCTCGACCAGTTGTCGCCGGGTTTTAGAATAGCGGCAGAGAAACCACATCGCCAATGGTACGGAATTCCAGTTATTTGTCATTGGATTATTCCCTTGGGAAATGCCAAATATATTCTGTTTACAGCTGCAACACTAAGGCCAATGCAAGCAGAGGCATCAAGGTCCTTAAATTTCCAAAACCAACCCAATGAAAGGTAGATTTTGAAGAGGAAACCAGTGGATTTCATGAAGCGTGATGTTGTGTCCCATCCTGCTCCCCCATCAAATTATGTTCTTTCGAGAGAGTTTTTGATGCTGTTGCTGATTTTACAAACTCATGAAAGAAATAACGAATGGTATTGATGAATCAGCTCACTCTAAGAAAGTTATCACAGATGACACCCTTAAAGCGATAAAGGATTTAAAACATTCTTGATCTAATTCGACAGCTTTCTGACAGTTTTTTTATATATAAACATTCATTTTTTGTTTCTCAGGCAGCTACTATTTTAGCCTATTAGTAATTAGTTATTATATATTGTGTGTTTTGGTTTTTCTCAGAGAAAACCAATTTTGCTCTTACTGATTGAATTTCTCTCATATTTTATTTTTTTCTCGTGATTAGCCTTCCATTCCTACCCGTCCTAATCTCTTGGCTCTTTTTTTGTCCGAGAGCTGATCCTCAAATCATTGACCTTGTTTACAGATTGCACCTCTCCCGTGTGTCATGCTTTCTCCTTACAGGCATGCTCTTTAAAGCTGCCCATTCCTAAAAGAATAAGACTTAGCCATTCCTTCCTTGAAAAATCTTAGAAAGGGTCTCACATATAGGTCATATTAATTCATCCTAAATGACTCCTCCTTCTCAAGTTAAAGCCTGTTATGCTGCGCATGGTGGTCCCTATCAAGCTAGTATCTGATTTCTGTCCTCAGAGGCATCCTTTGTATACTCAATAAGTGTTCACAGATAAGAAAAAACAAAGAGAAAAAAAATCAAATTTCTCAACAAAAAAGGATGGGTTTTCAGCAGAACTCTTGACTTTGCTCTCCGTCTGATTTCCCCTCTAGCTTTTTCATTCCTGGAAAAAATGGTAGGAGGCCAGCATGAGAACCTGGTATCACTAGACAGATTTGTTAGGAGAGTTTCAGAGAGATGGAGCCTGGTCCTACCCAGTCGTTAAGTAACAGTACAAGAATAAATGCCATGAAAAATAAAATATACTAAATCAAACCGTACCTGCAAGAGCCCTAGTAATGACACAAAAGTAGTCTATAAAAACACTTTAATCCACAATTTTCTTTAATACTTTCTTTTCTTCGTTTCTAGTATCATAATTATTTTAAGATTACACAGTTTTGCAAGATGCTGCTATCCTAATTTGTTACAAGAAGTACATGCAGAAGGTCACTGGAACAAATAGGACACAGGTCCTATGGTAGGCTTAGAATAATGTGTTATTTATGGATGGATGTCCGCGACGGTCCATAGTTATCCCGATGCGTAATCTAAGCTAAAAGATGGCCCAACCAAACATAGAGTGCAACTTTTTTTTAGAATGGCTGTTTTATCATTACATTAGAATGTGGGCAGTAGGATTTTGCAACAGTGGGAATGAGAAAAAAAAAACTTGATGAATTGAATTTTTGAAGGAAAGTTTGAGTTTATGTGTAAGTGGCAAACTCAGAATACATGTTGAATGAAAACTGACTGGTCAATATTTTCGTTTAACCTGTCATATGGATTTTTTTACCTGTCTCCTGCATAGACTGCATACTGTAATCAACAATGTAAGTTATAGTAGACTGTGCTCAGGGGCATCCCTTAACAAAACAAATGGTGATATCTTTTAGGGATCATGCAATGAATGATTCATTTGCCTGATGAAGACCCGTGAGTGGTTGAAACGCTGCACTTAGTCAATAATGGTTGGGGAGCTCAATCCGGTAATGGATTTTTACGCTTCCTTTGTTTTGAGTCACATGTTAATCCTGCACTGGGCCTAATTTTGATAGAGATGTACACACAACTATTCCCCATTTGGGTGTCATCCCAGATAAATATGTCCCCAGCTTAGATGATTGGGCATTTTAGGCGAAGTTTTATTTTAGATGAGTTCTAGATAGACACATTCCCATTAAAGACATCTGGATTAAAAGTGACTGTTTTAATGCTTGTAAGCGATAATGGACGTGTTAATGGTACTGCCTAATTTGTTTTATTAATACACATGCAGAGTTTATGATCCCTGGGTTGTACAGCCGCTTTTATGAAGCTATCGTGATGGAAGGATTTAGTAATTGACAATGGTTCAACACTGAATTAGGCTACTGGGACCTATAGATTAAATGTTTTAACTAAGATGCATCTATATGGGATCGTCTATCTACGCTTGCCTTCCTGGGATGCATCATATCTTCATATGAAAACTTTAACTCTAATTCGAAATAGTTGGGACAAAAGTGTATATTGTGAATAAAATCAAAAACGCAATGACTTTCAAAATACCACCACAAAGTATTTTTATTCACAATCAAACAGAGATAACATAGCAAATGTTGAAACTGAGAAATTTTGAATTTTATCCGCAAAATAGGCTCTTTTCAAATTTGATGGCTGCAACAGGCCTCAAAAAGTTGGGACAGGGGCCTGTTTACCGTAATTGTAGCATCCCTCTTCAATTTAACACAGAGTGAGGCGTCTGGGCATTAAGGAGACAAGTTTTGAGTTTAGCCATTGAATCGATCCTCACTCTTTGTTTAATAAGAGCCTCCAGCTGGATAGGAGAGTTTTGGGTCTCTTGACCGGACTTTTTACGCTTTAATTATGAAATGTTCTCAATCGTGAAAGATCAGGACTGGCAGGCAGGCCAGTTCAGCACCACCGGACTCTTCTACTAATGGGCCACGCTCTTGTAATAGCTGCAGTATCTAGTTTTGCATTGTCCTGCTGAAATACACAAGGCCTTCTGGAAAAGATGTTGTCTGGAGGGACATATGTTTACTCTAAAATCTTTATATACCTTTCAGCATTCATGGTGCTTTTTAAAATATAAGCCGTGTCCGCACCATATACTAATGCATCCCTATATCATCAGGATGCTGGGCTGAACAGAACACACTAACAGGAGGTGGTCTTTCTCCTTTATCTGGAGGACACGCACCCATGATTTTGCAAACAAGAATGTAATTTGGGACTGCTTTCCAATCACAGGACACTTTGTCACTTTTGCTACAGTCCATTTTAAATTTGAACCCTGGCCCACAGAACATTTAAGACAAGTTCATGGATCATGCTCAACAACGGCTTCCTTTTTGCATGATAGAGTTTTTAAGTGGCATCTGTGGATGGCACGGCAGACTGTGCTTACAGACAGTGGTTTTTGAAGTATTCCTGGGCCCATTTAGTAATGTCAATGACAGAATCATGCGGATGAGTGATGCAGTGGCGTCTGAGGGCCCTAAGATCACGGGCATCCAGTTAAGGTCTTCAGCTTTGTCCCTTATGCACAGAGGTTTTTCCAGTTTCTCTGAATCTTTTAATGATGTTACTTCGATGATGAGACCTTCAAACCCTTTTTTTCAATCTGACGTTGAGGAACATTGTTTTAAAAAGTATTCCATAATTTTTCGCAAACCTTCACAGGTTGGAGAGCCTCTGGTTTTTACTTTGAGAGACTCAGCCTCTCTAAGACATCCTTTTATAGCCAATCATGTTACACACCTGATGCCAGTTAACTTAATTACTTTTTGCTAAATGTTCTTTCCTCAGCTGATTCTCTTATATATTAATAGCTTTTTTTAGCCCTTTTTTTGCCTGGGTGTCCCAACTTTTTTTTTTTGAGGCCTGTTGCAGCCAGAAAATTTGAAATAAGCTAATTTTTTGGATAAAATGTAAAAATGTCTCAGTGTCAACATTTGAAAATGTATCCATGTTCTATTGTAAATAACATATGGCTCGTGATCTGAAAGTCATTGCATTTTTGATTTTATTCACAATTTACACTTCGTCCCAACTCTTTTCGAATTGGGGTGATATTAATCTGTGTCTAAAAAACAATAAAGTGGCACATTCTGCATGCAGACACTACAAATTTCCTGAGTTATGTTGGTATGTTCGATTATTTCTCGAGTTGAGTCGGCTAAAATCTAGATTTTAATGGATGACAGTGATAAGAGTTTATCATTTGAACAGACCTAATATCACTTTTAAACAGTGTATTAACGTGGAATCAGCACTAAAGCATTTTTAGTTAAAGCTATACATGTTTTTAAAAAAATGATAGATAGCAGCCATAACGACTATTCTCGATCTGTTCCAGCTGTGTGGCTGAAGCTAAGCAGGTGGGGCTTGGCTACAACTTGATAGGAGAACACCTGGGAAAAACCAAGCTGCTGGAAGAGGAGTTGGTGGGCCAGTAGGTTGCGATCTTCCCTCTGGTGGAAATATCCCTAACGACCCAGTGCAGTGATGGGAACACTGTACTGAAGGAGACGCCATGTTTTGGATAAGACGTTAAACCGAGGTCCTCATTCACTGTGGTCATTAAAGATCCTATGACAATCTTCAACAAAGAGGGGTTACCTGGTGTCATGGCTAAATTCCCAAGCTGGCTCTTTCAACCTGCCATAAGCATCCCCTGATCTAGTTGGCTATGCAACCTGTCCTCTCCTCTCCACCTCAACCTCCAGGGCCCCCCTTGAAAAAGAGATTTCAATCTCGATGGGACTTCCCTGATTAAATAAATAAATAAAAATAAAGCTGGAATAAATTCACCAAAGTGTGCACAACCCCTACACGCAAACGACTATAACTTTAAGATTGTAGCCTGTGGCAACAAAATTTCTGCCTATTGACTTTAAATTTACACTGCGTAAAAAAAAAGTTGCAAACCATTTTATCGAGTCGCTTTTAGGTTTAATCGTGGGCGCCGCATTCGTCGCGGCATTGTTTTGTCAATCGATGTGACGCTTAACATTCATTTCCGAACAGTGTTGCATTCATTTTTGGCTGAGATATTGTGCTGACATTGAGTCAAACCACTCCGTCAAGTCTTCTCCCAGCAAGGTCCAAACTCTGTGGTGGCAATTCACATGCAAAAATGATTCCTCATGCTCACTGAACCACACTTTCACAATTTGAGTCAGTTGATTTTTGGCATTGTCATCCAGGAGCACGCCGCCAAGGTCAGCCATTAAAAAGTCAATTGATGGGATACTGGTGAATGAATATATTCAGGTAGACTGCTGAATTCATTTTATTGCTGCATAACACTGCGGAGTCCGACCTGACCAATTGATTCAACCCCAGATCATAACACTGCCTCCACAGGCATGTACAGTGGGCTTTATGCATGATGAGTGCATCAATTTGTGGGTTTCTTCTCTTACCCTGATATGCTCATCACCCTGAATAGGGTAAATCTGGACTCTTTAGACCACATGACCTTCTTCTTTTTGATCCACAGTCCAAATTTTATGCTTCCTTGCAAATGAAGTCGCCTTCTTCCGATTAGCCTAACAAGTGGCTTTCTTGTGTGGCTTTCACGCTGCTGTTTAGTTTAATTTCTCCCAGTTCTTATCACATTGTGAGTATTAAATGCTCTTACTTTCATAAAACATGGCAAGAGTGGTACTGTTGATTTTTTATGATGAGCAATTTACTGATCTCCGATCACTATCATTCATGATTTTATCTGGCCTATTTCTTCCATGAAGCTGACAGTTCACCACTATCCTTTCTGGTTTTAATCAATTGTTGGACGGTTCCTAATCCAATTTCAGTCATTGCAATGAATAGGGTGTAAATTTGGACTCTTCAGACCACATGACTTTTTTTTCCATTGATTCACAGTTCAATTTTTATGCTTCCTTGCAAACTGGAGTCATTTTTTCCCAATTAGCCTAACTGAAAGTGGCTTTCTTGCTGCTAGGCAGCTGGTTTAGTTTAATTTTTCCCAGTTCATGTCTTAAACATCGCCATGAGTTGTACTGTTTATTTTCTATGATGAGCATTTTAGTGATCTCCAATCACGATCATTCATGATTTTTGTCTGGCTTATTTCTTCCATGATGTTGACAGTTCACCACTATCGTTTCTGGTTTTCATCAATTGTTGGACAGTTCCTGATCCAATTTCAGTGATTTTAGAATTCTCCTTAGCTATTGTCGTTGCTTGATGCAGGCCAATAATTTGCCCCTCTTGAAACACAGTAACATCTTTTTCAATGACCATTTCAAATCACTATCTTCCAAAATGGTTGTTTAAGAAATGAGAAGCACACTGAATCAGGAGGGTTGAAAGAATTTTTGCCAGCTGAAACATATTCATCACTGCAATAATGATTTTTATGCACAAACCAATTTGGGAGGAGGTGAGTTGGGAAGCACTGGTTGATTTATATGGAATGACCCAGTCTCTTTTCAAAACTGTGTTCTTGTTATAAAGCCTTTAATTATAAAATTGGCAAACTTGGATTGATATGTTCTAATTTGCCAGCAGCTTCAGGCCTACCAAAGAACACGGCCAAGCTGTAACAAAAGTTTGTCAGATGTCTACCTTTTTCAATGACCAGCAATACAAAATCAAAAACATGGCACATTCTCGCTAAACTTCTCACCACAACACTTTGAAGTTGATACATTTTCACCAGAACCAAGCTCAAAAATCACACAGCTTGTAACAAACCCAGAGACGAACCAAATTAGTTTTCAATTGTGTGTTGCTGGTTCTTTGAAAGAGGTAAACAGCTGACAAGTTTTTTTTACAGCTTAGCCATTTTCTCTCTGGTGGGCCTGAGCTTTTTGGTATGGATCATAATTAACAGCTGTACTTTCACTGTTAAAATAGCACACTGTGAGTGGACTCTATACAGTCAGTGTAATCAGGTTGACTGAATAGGTCCTGTCATCGCTTGTGTTGAGAATATTTTTACTCTCGCTTTTATTGTCACAAATCAACTCCCTGTTGAAGTTAAGGGACCCTGTTTAGTATTTATTAGCTGCAATGTTTTAGAAATGAACAATATTCATTTTTGCATTGACTCACCAATTATTTTCCTTTTGAACAATTCTGAAAAAAAAGGAAGAATTTAATAAACCAACTGAGCCAAGAGTAAGCTTCACCCTGCATTGAATAATGCTTTCAATTCGAAACCCCTGCAATGGATCTCATTGGTTTTATAGTACTGGCCAGCTGTGATTGAATTATAGAGTGGTCATTTATCCTCCTCCATACACACTCCACATCGGACAAAAGCAAAGAGAATGGTGTTATAGACAACAAAGCTGTAATCAGGCCATAATGATGATGAGCTTAGACTCCTATTTGCCACTGGGTTCATTCATGCTGGAATGAGCATGTCGAACTTGATGTGATTTTAGATTAGTTTTGGCTGCTGTTGTGACCTCAATTCTGGTTCTGGTGATGAGTACAAATGTGATCAGACTCTATGTCAGTCGAATTTCTTTTTGCGAGACGAGGTACCTTCACGCGCTTACACTGGACCATATAATTACCTTCAGATGAGCAGAGATCAATATCGCGCTTTTGTAAATTATTGACTAATAAATCAATTTCAAACATAATTCTCCAATGCATAAAATTAACGATGCATATAATTTCTGTTTAACCATGTCGAGAAGCAAAACATCAACAGCTGTATAGATGCAAAATACCATTTATTTGTTTCAGATTTGGAGAGGGCCTGACAAGTTCTACAGCAGAAAATCACAACATTTTTACCATTATTATCGGAGGCACCAGTGGAATGTGTGTGGATTTTATACAGGAGCCAGGTCCCTCAGCAGTAGATTGCATGAATGACCTGGAACATAACCTGTTACCAAGGTTCCGTAGATCTATTTTCCTGACAATCAAAGAAGGCCTCTTTATCCTCAACAAATTTTAAGAAAGTATGATCCAAGGCTTACTTAAAAATGTAAATTTTGGTCCAATGCCTTTATTGGAGTTGATTTAGAACTGCACCACACAGACATTTACACCTTATCAGCAACATTATAATTAAAATTATTGGGTTGAATCATTTTTACTAGTGTTTGTCCCGAACCAAATCTGAAATCCGTATTTTAATAGAACTTCAAATAATGAATGGGCTGCACCACTAAACATTCAGTTCTCTGGTTGGAAACCCCATTTGTGATGTCAGATTGTTGATATGTACAGTTGTTGTTTTTAAAGAACTGCTTTGCATGGAGTAAATAACCAGGAACTGTCAGCAATCAATTCAAAGCAACAAGACACTTTGGATTAAATGTATGCCGAATTGTAATGCCCTCAAACACAACTTTGATTGCAAGATAGCTAAGGTAAGACATAATATATGGTTATGGCTGTTTTAAGCGCAGTTTGTTTTTGCTCTTTTCCAGCTTCCAATCCAGTTTGTTTCGGTCGTATAGTGATAAACCTTGTATGGTTGCAATCCGTAGAGTCTCTGCTTTTATATGATTCATCATTATGGGCAGAATGAAATTCTAGATTTGTTAGTACTGCATATGCGAAACATGCACCTTTCGCATGTTTTTGCATATTGTTCATTTACAGTAGTTGCTTGCTGTTGGAATTGTGTTTCATTTTGGTAAAAACAGTAATCATGATGGCTATTAACAATAGTTATAGCTAGTTATAATCGTTATCAAAAAGAAATCTTTTAGCTAAGTTTCCTCTGGTTAAGTGGGTATATAACAGGACAACGTTATGTCGAGGAATTCGTACTGGTTAGCGTTGACTTTTAAATGAAGGACCCAAAAACAGTTTAGCAGTTCAACAATTTTACTGTAATAATTCAGAAGGTAAAAACATGAGTACAATAAAAGAAATTCATGTGCACAGATACAGACAAATGAAAAATAGCCTTCAAATCATCAAATGATACAGAAACCATATACAGCCGATGATCTTTAGCAAAGAGTTGGAAAGAAGAATACCAGATAAACAAAAAGCTTCTGTGAGTACAGAATCTCTGGTCGTGAGGACCAGAGGGCTGAGAGCAGCCCCGTCTTCTTCTAAGTCCCCATCTTTATAGTTCCTTAACTTCCTTTTTCAGTTGGAGGGCTTACATGTCACTCATATACAATGTATCATATTAACTTGCCAGTTTCATAGTTTCCATGAGAACCAACCATTGTGCCCCTTCTCAGATCTAAAGATACTTGACCTACACCTGACATGGTATTGCTCCTTACTCATTGTCTAGCTCGCTGCTATAAATTTCAGCTTGCGGTTAGGCCAAGACTTCAACTATGGTTCACTTCTTGACTTTAAATTTAGTACTTCTGTGTTCTTTAGATAAGAGGAACAAAAAGTGGAAAATCCCAGATGGAGAAGACAAAGAGAGTTTCAGCACAATTTACTCAGATATACATTGCTTTAGTGAATACTTGATTATTAATGCATTTGTATATATAATGAATTAATACAACAATTCAGCAATAGATCAATACAGTAATGCTTTTGTTAGTTTTAGATTGAGAACACATTTGAATATAATAGATTAATATTTTCCCACAGTTACCACTAGGTTATCATGCCCTGCCTTGTATGGGCATAGCATGAGATACGCTCCTGCTCCCGGTAATGGGGGCATTCGGGTTCAAGATGTTAAAACATCCCCCAAATCCAATTAATACAGTGTGGAGGGAGTGTAAATAGAACAGGCATATGAGTAAAATATTTAGTAGTTGTATAAAGGCATGGGCCATCTAACTGGCCACCCCAAGTGCCACCCCACCCAGAGTTGGAATTTGATTGGTTGTTGGGCTTGTCAGTATGAAGCATCTACAAGCAAGCTATCTTTTTTCCCTACCAAACTAACATTTTAAATTTATCTTTATGTGAGTTTGCTAATCAATAAGAGAAACCCCTTGCCTAACTGTTGAGTGGGACATTTTTGAAAGCTTAGTTGCTAACTGTAAGCAACTTAGCTACCTAGCTAGTTTGAACGGGCGTTATGTCCCAGCAGGTTTCCCAGCGAACTGGTTCCTGGCTGCGTGCATATTGTGGCAGGCCGAAGAAGGGCCTGGGCGGGAATTGAACCCAAGACTCCTGTAAGCATCACACGCGCAGGACTATATTGCCAAAGAGCCAGGCTCATTGTCAGGGTAGCTAGGGCGCATACTTATTAGGAGGCATTTCTAGTGACAGCACCCATCAACTGTCACATCTCTCCCCCTCTTTCGGGAGCGTGTCCTCACGCTCCATGCTTTACGCATGCTGCCATCCATTGGGATTCCCTGAATCCTGACGATTACGCCAGAATGCAGCAGGCCAAAGAAGGGCCTGGGTGGGGAATTGAACCCAAGACTCCCAGGTAAGATTCACACGCGCTGACCACACCGCCAAAGAGCCAGGCTCGTTGGCAAGGTAGCCAGGGCGCGTACTTATTAGGAGGCATTTCTAGTGACAGGACCATCAACTGTCACAATACATTGTGTTTATCTGGCAGCAGCAGCTGTGGTGTGCCACTGTCGCAGATTCGTCACACATTCACAAATAAATTACTGGTGATCTTGAGTCGCATCTTCATCTTCGCATCTCCCGCAGCGAATATGATTGCATAAGTGAGTGTTAACTGCAATGGGCAACGACCATGCGACTGCCCTGCTCCAACACTGCAGTGCATTCTCTCTCCTAATTGGGAAAAGTAAATTGGAACCAGTTTGGTGACACCTTGCATTTTAGGTTACCGAAAAGCATTTATATTTCAAACTGAATGTCGCTGAAAATCCAAAAATAAACATTAATTTGCTCATAGATTAATCAAAAATGTTGACTTTAGTCACTAGTGCAGTGGTTCTCAAACTCGGTCCAGGCGTCCCACTGTATGTTAGTTTTCGTTCCAACCACAGTTGCAGTCTTAGGATTTTAACAAAATGTTTATTTGTTTTAATTAGGGGCATTCATGTTTACAGCAGTTATTTATCCTCTTAAGCCACATTTGAAAAACCTATTTATGCCATGAAGAATAAAAATTTTATTCCCACATTCGGATATATTAGAAACTAGTACAAGTATAAATAACTGCAAATGGAAACAATTTAACAAAACATTTAATCAATTTAAACAATTAATACAGTCCTTGTTGGTGAAACTGTTGGCAGATGGTTGCAGAAACTAACAATGTATCTGGCAAACAACAGAGTCACACCTGTTTTATCTCATGTTCATTTGTCTTTAAACTTCAGGCAAATTATTCTGAAAGAACTCAAAACACCTGTGTTCAGCAACCTAATTTGGAGCTAACTGTTTTTCTCAGAGCCTAATTTGATCTGTTCAAAAATGTTTTTACCTGAAAATCCTCACAATTTAGGAAAATAAGCTTAATATGATTAAGGGTATTTATTCTTCATGGCACACTGGATACATCAATCAAGATGTGGCTTAAGATGGTAAATAACTACTCTAAACGTGGAATGTAGGTGATTCAGACAAATTAACAGCTTTTTAAAATTTTACAATCGCAATTGTGGTTGGAACAAAAACCAGCATACACAGTGGGGCACCAAGACAGACTATGAGAACCAGTGCACAAATGACATTTTGTCTCAATAGCAACATTGTCTGCCTTGGCATTACAAAGGAATTAATGGTAACATACCTTGCAGTCGAGCCAACTGTACAAATGCACAACAGTGAATGATTTTATTAGCATACATTGCTAGCTGAGAGTCTGTGAAGATGATTTTGCGTTATTTTTAATTTGGGATATATGTTGTATATTACATAATAAGGCAGGATTTTATTAAGTTTCTATTGCCAAATAATTTTCTGGTAGTTTTTTGCTTAGGTTGGAGACCAAATGGTCTAGGTACTGTATGAGCCCCCTCATTTTGATGGTCAAAAAGATAAAAAATATATATATTTTCTTGCATTTGATGCAAGAGTTTGTACCATGTGTCAAAACAGTTGGTTGGACGCAAAACATTGCATTATTCATAATGCACACCAAAGCAAAAATCACTTCATTTTTGGCTGTTTGGAGAGGATGGGGGGCAGCTGGTATTTGGCTTCACAGAATCATTTGCAATGAACTTCATTCTCAGATTTGGCACACCGTGAGGCCACGCCTCACGCCCTCAGCCCGCCAGTCTATTAAGATCCCGACTGCATTCCTCAACTCCTCATCATTACCTGCAGCTGCTCCTCATTTCCACTGAGTGGTAGCAGTGTGCTATTTAAGACCGAGTCCCGCACCCATTCGGGGTGAAGTATCGTACAAAACCCAAAACCAGTGAAGTTGGCACGTTATGTAAATCGTAGATAAAAACAGAATACAATGATTTGCAAATCCTTTTCAACTTATATTCAATTGAATACACTGCAAAGACAAGATGTTTAATGTTCAAACTGAGAAACTTTATTTTTTTTTTGCAAATAATCATTAACTTAGAATTTAAAGGCAGCAACACATTGCAAAAAAAAGTTGGCACAGGGCCTTTTTACCACTGTGTTACATCACCTTTCCTTTTAACGACACTCAGTAAATGTTTGGGAACTGAGGAGACCAATTTTTGAAGCTTTTCAGGTGGAACTCTTTCCCATTCTTGCTTGATGTACAGCTTAAGTTGTTCAACAGTCCGGGGTCTCCGTTGTCGTATTTTACGCTTCATAATGCGCCACACATTTTCAATGGGAGACAGGTCTGGACTACAGGCAGGCCAGTCTAGTACCCGCACTCTTTTACTACGGAGCCATGCTGTTGTAACACGTGCAGAATGTGGCTTGGCATTGTCTTGCTGAAATAAGCAGGGGCGTCCATGAAAAAGACGTTGCTTGGATGGCAACATATGTTGCTCCAAAACCTGTATGTACCTTTCAGCATTAATGGTGCCTTCACATATGTGTAAGTTGCCCATGCCTTGGGCACTAATACACCCCATACCATCACAGATGCTGGCTTTTGAACTTTGCGCCTATAACAGTCCGGATGGTTCTTTTCCTCTTTTGGTCCGGAGGACCACGCGTCCACAGTTTCCAAAAACAATTTGAAATGTGGACTCGTCAGACCACAGAACACTTGTCCACTTTGCATCAGTCCATCTTAGATGAGCTTGGGCCCAGCGAAGCCGGCGGCGTTTCTGGGTGCTGTTGATAAATGGCTTTAAGCTTTGCATTGTAGAGTTTTTAACTTGCACTTGCAGATGTAGCGACGAACTGTAGTTACTGACAGTGGTTTTCTGAAGTGTTCCTGAGCCCATGTGGTGATGTCCTTTACACACTGATGTCGGTTTTTGATGCAGTACCGCCTGAGGGATCGAAGGTCACGGGCATTCAATGTTGGTTTTCGCCTTGTCGCCACGTGCAGTGATTTCTCCAGATTCTCTGAACCTTTTGACGATATTACGGACCGTAGATGATGAAATCCTAAATTTCTTGCAATAGCTCGTTGAGGAATGTTGTTTTTAAACTGTTCGACAATCAGCTCAATGATTTGTTCACTAAGTGGTGACCCTCGCCCCATCCTTGTTTGTGAATGACTGAGCATTTCAGGAAGCTGCTTTTATACCCAATCATGGCACCCACCTGTTCCCAATTAGCCCGTTCACCTGTGGGATGTTCCAAATAAGTGTTTGATGAGCATTCCTCAACTCTCTCAGTCTTTTTGCCTTTTTTTTGAAACATTTGCAGGCATCAAATTCCAAATTTTTTGAAAAAATTACAAAGTTTACCTGGCATTAAATTGTCATTTCAAATCATTGTATTCTGTTTTTATTTACATAAAAAATGAACATACCTCCTAGTTGCCCTGTTTCAATGTGTCCGACGATGTCGAATTCTGAGACTCATTTTTCACTGTGTTAACACGAGTTTGTACTCGCCCAGACATTTTATTTTAGACTAGTAATATTTCTTTTTTGGCATTGTTTTATCGCCCAATGGAGGTTAGGTTTTGGTCGTCATTGGCGACTGGGCGACCGGCCGTGTCGAGCACTGCATAGTTTTCACATATTTTTTTATTTCCTCACTTGCTAATCCATTCCATATGTCTTGAACTTCATTCCAGAGATTCTTTTGATGTTACAAAAAATTGCTCAATCCAATAAAGAGCTGGACCAAGTCATAACTTTTATGTCACCCGATGTTTCTTTCTGACTGAGACTATTCTTGCACAACTTAGAAGTTGGTTTAGGATCCTTATCTTGTCAAAAATAAAATCCCTGACTAATCAGTCTTCTTCCAGATGGCAATCCATGCCTCACAAAGATGCTGTGATACTTCTTTTGATCCATGACTCCATCAATTTTTCTGTGATCACTGGCTCCTTTCCAGCTCCTTTTTGTCAGCATAGTATGTAGATCATTCATACAAAATTTCATACGAATCGGATGAATGGTCATGGACTAGTTAATTTTACTTTCATTTTTAGTTTTTTGAAATTGGTGGGAAAAATCATAGCGGAAATTGGCAGGAATGGGTGCATTAGATTTAAACCCCAAACCATAATATTTCCACCTCCATGTTTTATGGAGGGGGTTAAACAGTCATTTTTGAAACAATCTCCAACTCTACTGCATTTGGGTGAGAAATTTTTTAATTTTGATTCATCAGTCAAAAGGACTTGCTCCCAGTCCATTCGGGTTCATTCCTTAAATTTTTCGGCAAACTCAAGTCAAACGTTTTTTGATGTTGCCAGCTCTTGGCAACAACACAACCAATCAAACCATTTTCACACAGGCGTCAGGAAATGGTAGATCTTGAGACTGTAATCTCTTCATTCATGGCATGATTAATATCATCGCAGAGTTGCTGTGCTGTCAACCACCAAATTTTTTTTTTTTTTTTTTTACTTGTCATACACAGAAAACAAATATCAAAGGCTCTTAACTTCCGTTTTGCACCTCTATTGTCACTAGTTTTCAGCAATCCGGTCTTTTTAAAATGCTTGATGGTGTTTCCTACAGTGCCATAGCAGAATTTCAGCATCTTGTAAGGCCACAATGTGGCTACAAACAATCTCAGAAGGCTCCATCCATCGTGCTATCATATTTAACACTGTGACTCTGCTCAAAGTTCATGTCACCTTATATACTAGAACAGCTTACCATCAGAGGTAATTTTGCTGAATAATGTTGCCTCAAAACAGTTAAAACACATTTTTTTTTGCATCAATTATCATAGAATGAGCCTTCAAACATGCATTCAGGCTATGCAAGAATAAAAATAAATAAAATTTTCAACACCTTTCAATTGTCAGAAAAATTAGATGCTTTCAATATTTTTGTATTTTTTATCTCTATACTTGTGGTAATGATTTTTTTTTTATCTTGTTGCCTACAATAGTATTTTCCAATACATTCTCACCAAAATATTACAGAGAAGTAATATATTAGGACCCCTTTTAGACAAAAGTGGTGGCGTAAAATTGTCACTGCACACTACTATAGCTCTGCTAAATCAAAAGTTTGAAAAGTAAACCCCTGTATTAATGGAAAGGCTGAGATAATTAATAAATAGCGCAGCTTTCATAATCCTCTTTGAAATACATTTAATACTTTAGTTAAACTTTAATACAGCTTAAAAAATTGTTTTTAATCTCTGTGGTGAATCACAAGCAATTAATTCTTACTCTGTTTATTACAAGGTTGTACAAACTCTTTTTCCACTATAATGTCAATATTTTACTTTTTTGGTCTCCAAATATAATTTGTAAAGTCAATACCATGAAGTAATACTTTGTCGCATTGAGTTTAGTTGTCTTGGATTTGACTGTGCAATAGCATTGGTGTTCCCATGGAATTCCCACATACAAACGGGAGACCTTTAAAATTCATATTTAGCCAAAGATGATTTGAGTTTTACACACCATTTGCTTTAATTAAATTTGTATTGCAGAACAAATGATTGCTTTTAGTTTAGTGTAATAATGCTTCCAAAAGCAACGTAAAGCTACAGACCTTGAAAAAGAGTTAAATCATGATGTCACCACTGATAGAAAGGAGCGATGCTCATGGTAAAATGACAATCTCCAGCAATACATTTGTCACATGGAACATCCTGCAGAGATGCTTGTTTTCTCAGAGTGAAAACTCTGAATAGCAGAATTGCAGAACTGAAATGAGTGCCTCTTCACATCCTTCCAATTATAGGCAACCAAATGATATGCTCAAATTACACTAGGTTGAAGCCATTCCTGCTCCAATTCACGTTGTATCCCAGTTATCTGTCTATGATATTCATTCCCTGAGCCAATCAGAGATCGGGAATCACAACTGAAATACTGAATTAGCTGAATTCTGAGTAGAAATAGGCAACTGGCACCATATATTTGAATATTAAAACAAGGAAATTAACATGGTCTCAATAATGTTTTTTAGAAACTGAGGCAAATGATGAACCATTTCTTTATCACATCTTTTTAATTAATGAATTAATGTCAGGCAGACTTCAGTCTTGTTGTCTCTCATTCATCTTCAGTTTCACTGAATACATATTAACCTCCAATTGTCACTCATTCTTACTGCTTTTTGGCAATCAGTGTTATGATCCAGAGGAGGAACCATATGCAGATTCAGGGTAAAATCCACAACAAAGTATTTATTGATAGGAAAACAGTAATAATACAGGGTGAGACCATAGCCCCAAACAGAGGATGGGGAAGTCCAGCTAAGTCAGTAATGACTGGGGAGGGTTGGGGCGTGACTGTGCCTAGGCCAGTGACTGTCCCGGGGCGGAAGGCAGGTGGTGAAATCCCGTCGCCGAAGCTGGGCTGACTGACAGCAGAACCAAAGGGTTTAGCAGGAGCACAGTCCCAACTTTGGAGACCAATGAAAGCTTGAGGAGGTGTTCCTGATAAACTAGCTGAAAAACAGACTGGAACAGACTGTTGACAAAAACATGATCTCATTCCTGGAGATCGACATGGTTTTGGAGCTAGTTCCTCTTAATAAGACTCCTAAGAATGACAGCATGTTTCTTAAATTCACCTCAACACACTGAAGAGTACTGCTCAAGACTAGCAGATACAAACTGACTGGAAAGCTTTGTCGAGAATAGAGCATTACAATCCAGCAACCTCGCTGAAAACAAAGTAAGCTTATATAGACCAGGGGCCTCATTTATAAACGGTGCGTAGGCTCAAAAAAGATACATACGTCACTTTCTTTGCAGATTTCTGATTTATAAAAACAAACTTGACATTAAAAAAAAGAAATTATTAAGTTTATGCACAATGTCAATAAATTCCAAGTCCATCCTGATTAAATAATTGAAAATTCCATGCAGTTTATTTGACCCATAGGTTTATAAATTATTATTTTTTTGTGGTTGTTTTCCACAAAATGTCATTTCAATTATTTTGCGCGTACGTATAATTTAGGTATGAAATCCACGCAAATTTTTATAAATAAGGCCCCAGAGCTTCACACCAGGAGCGGGATAAACAATACACAATACCTGGGTGCCAGGGGGGACATGAGACAGTGAATCAATTAAAGGAGACAACACCATAAAATACATGCAGGCTGCTGGAAAGGGGGAGGAACTAATTAAAGAAACACGAGGGTGTGACAATCAGACTGTTTTGCAGAGGAATGTCATGAAAAAATACCAAGGAGCATCCATACTCCCATGAACTTAAAACTATAAAAATCTCTATATGTCCAATGAAAGTAGAAGCTGATTTTTTTTTCCCTTGCTTGTGTGTGGTCTATCTCTATCATTCCGGGTGATCTTACTTAACTTCATACACCCAGTGCTGATATTTATTTTCTAGACAAAACAGCCACCCACTCTTTTCAGAGAAGAGAACACATACTCTGGGAGAGCTCAGCATGTGTTCATCAGCATCGCCTGAGGTGCACATCTAGGAAGTACTCAGCATGATATCCTGGTTTAGCTCTTGGGCAGATGCTGTGTATTTGGCATCAGCATATATTTCCCATCCAAGTAAATTGAGATCAAGCAGAGTGAACTTACAGCTGCACTGGGGATTGATCCATGATCAACAGGAAAGAGTTACTGTCACGTCCTGAATGTTTGTTAATAAGTGTCTCCCCACAGTCTAGCTGTATGTGGCCTAGTCCACGCGTACACGTTGATTTTTAAAAACAGTGTTTCTCCTCCAAATAAAAAAATTCCCGTCCACATGAAGATGCAAGAACGTAATTGTAGTGATGTAAAAGGGCTTGCAAGAACAGCAGTTGGTGATGATTTAATTTATTGTAAGAACATGTAGGCCAATCACAAGCTTTAGAAACTTGCTATATGGTTCATGCAATCTAATGTCACAAGCCATAAACTCTGTTTTCCCTGTCCACATGTAAATAGTGAAGTCAGACTTTGTAGGAATTTTTATACTGGATGCTAGTTTCCAATATGCCCAGTTTCAGTGACTGAAAATGCAGTTTGCATGTGGACGAAAGGCCGAAACAGGGTTTTGTTTTGTTCATTGTTTCTTAGTATTCAGTTATGATTTTGTAGCATTGCCTCTCCCTTTGTGCTTCTCCCGTGCTCTCTTGCACACCTAACCCTCATTGTTGATTGTTGTCTCTGTGTGTTTAAGTGCCTGGTTTTCATATTCGTTTTTCTGGACTGTTAACGTCCATTGCATCGTGCTGCTCCGTTGCATTCTTCAGAGTTTAATATGAGATCCAGTTTTCAGTTTCCTGCTCCCTCAAGTCTCTGTTTTGCTGTCTCTTGTGTTTCTTTATCTTCATCCGAGTCATTCCCCAGCCTCATGTCCTCCGTTCCCCCCAACTTGACACCCTGATTTCTCTTCTGACCTCTGTCTGCTTTTCCCCTCAGATCCTGTGTGCCGCAGGCTGAACCAGACGATCCCTGACAATGCTTTGCCTTACATACTGTTTTCGGCTGCCAGTTCATTTATTAACCTCTTATACTTGGGACCTTGCAAGATTGGCTGTTGTGTGTATAAAAACTCTTCAGTGACTTCCCCCTATAATGCTCCAAACTGGTTCTCTCTCACTTCTCCTAATAATCACCCAAATATTAATTTTCTCACTTGTGAAGACTAACTGGAAGAATAAACTACCTATTTGTTTTTAGGGGCATTATTGTACATTGCATCACATAGGCTGGTAATCAGGCATTTTCCTATTCACGTCAATGATGACATAAAATGGAAATATGCCTTTCGAAATATGTCTGTCTGAATCCCTTTTGTGCTGATTTTCTATAAGCCTAGGGTTTAGTAAGCCAAAGAGGATGGTTCCCATTTGAAATATATTCTTCGTTTATGCTGAATCAGTGACATATATACAGATTTTTCGGTTGCCGGCCATAGGCCAGTAACCTATTGTTGTCACGTTGCGTCCTCCAGCGTCGTCGGCGTCGTCCGTTTAAAGCCTTATCTCAAAAACGGTCCGATTAATTTTTTTTTTAAATTTAGGGATGTGATCAAATGGGTCATCAAGTTAATGCCCGAGCAAAAATTTTTTTTTGATTGAATCATTCGTTTAGACTTGGCGGCCATTTTTATGTCAAAAATGGCCATTTTTGGCACTTAGGTGCAATTTTCTCAAAAACTGTCAGATAAATTTTTTTTTTTTTTAATCGCAGCAATGGAATCAATATCATGACCTGCTTCAACAGTGTAAACTGCGTTTTGATTGTATCGCTCCTTCATAGCGCTACCTAAGCAACGTGCCTGGACTTGGTCATTTTTCTGGGTGTTTTGGCACAAAATGTACTGTAACTTGCTTATTATTGCATTTATAGTTTAGGTATGCATTGAGCATGCACAGCATATCGTGATTGCCGAGCGTCGTCGGTTGGTCGAATTTGACCTTGAGCCGGCTGTGGTCATATGAGTTCTGTACACCAGTGACGGATGATAAAATAAAAATTTGTGAAGCACTGAACATCACTTGAAAATAATTATTGGTCTTAAACTGTTTTAAATAATTAATTTAACATTACATAAACACCAAAAACACTAAACGTTATCAGATTTGACAAGTTTTACTCAGTAATTTAACACAAAGACAATGCATCATTGTGACATGAAATTCCATTTCAATCAACGTTATTTATTTGCGGATTTTTGATGCCAATTTTCATTTTCTCTATTTTAAACAATTGTGAAGCTAAGATGTGATAGAGCAGGATGTGCTGAAAGCAAACAAAAGTTAACATCGTAGTTATTCTTTTTTTAAAGTGAATAAAACATTTTCTCTTTAATCACTTGCAACATTGCATTAGGAAGGAGGCTGTGAATTTAACTCATTTAACTGCCGATGGCTGATTTTTATCATTGGAAAACGTGTTCATCAAGGAAGACACCCACCCGAACACCCCCCTGAAATTTTTCACCTGGCCTGGCTGCTACGCTATAACCGTAAGTGCCTGTAATAGCTCACACATAGAGACTGTACAGCCTGTGTAAGGGAACAGACCCTCCAACTGCCGGTAGCGTTACAATCGTAGGCTCGTCAAATAAGGTAATGCAGTCTGTGGGTAAAGAGACCCCCGCTGCCATCTGTTTTGCAGATAGGTCTTACTACGTAACTCACCAGAAATAACGTCTTGTCAGTGAATCTTTTTTTTTTTAAATTATTACAAAGAAACAAGCAGAAAACATACAAAACAGCCAGCCTTAAAAAAAAAAAAAAAAAAAAAAATACAAATAACCAATTACACAATAAGTGAACAGAATAGATACATAACTAAGCACAAACTCTGGACACAAAGGGATGAGACAGAAAGGTAACTTATAAACATGACAGTGAGAAGAGACCAAAAAAAGAGAAAAAAGAATAGGTGTGTGTGTGTGTGTGTGTGTGTGTGTGTGCGTGCGTGTGTGTGCGCCCGTATGTGTGGGATGAATATGAAGGAAGTGTTAGAAAAAAAAAAGTTTTTCAAGAATAAATTACTTCAGAAGTATACTCCAACAATAAAACAAAAGAATTGCTTGAAGCATTCTCCAAGTCCTCACTGGGTAATGCTGAGGTCTGAATTTGAGGGCAGCTCCTGTACTCACATAAATTATAAAAAATCAGATAAAGTAGAAGTTATGTTGCGCAGTGGTTAATATAACATAGACAGTATAAGAAGAGACACCAAATTTCAAAATCACCACGTATAATTTTCTGAAATAATAAAACAGATCATGCAAAACATTTTGTCTTTGGACAATGCCCTATCCCAGCTCTAACCCTCTAAATTAGGACAATGCATGCATCACCTTCACAATATGTTTCAGAGGTTGAATTAATCATTAAGTGCCTTGTGCAAGTTAATGGTCTTGATGGCAGTAACTGAAGTCAGCTAGCAAGCTAGTTAACGTTAGGGTAACTCGATATCAAACGCAGCTTAATCTACTATTTACGAGCACAACATCCATCATGCTGTAACAAACTTTTTCAATGTTTTTCTTCCCTGTTTACTGCACTCTTTCCCTTTTGTTGTGCGCCCGTCTCCTTCTTGGCCAAACTCGAAATGTTGTTGTATTTTACCTGCATACTTTTACCAGCCAGTCTTTTAAGAGTTACCCAGTTAGCTACCCAGCCGAACTCTGAAGTAGATGCATCAATTCCAGCTGTATTTTCGCACCCTGGTTTACAAAAACAAGCCCCAGCGATTTCAATTCGTTACGAGAAACGCTGAAGGCATTAGCTAGCCATGTGCAAGGATCTGATGCTGATCCCCTGGGTAAGCAGAGTTCATGCTTTGAAGCAGTCGTCTTCAACATCATTCCTGGGGACCCACTGTGTTTGCTGGTTTTTGTTCCAACCACAATTGTAATCGCAGGATATTAACCAGCTGTTAATGTCTTAATTAGGTTTTTTTTTCATGCTTAGAGTTATTAATTACTCTCTTTAGCCAAATGTTACATATAAACATCCATGAAGAATAAAATACCCTAGAATATAGTGTGTTTATTTCTATATTGCAAGAAATTTCAAGTAATATAACATTTCAAACAGATTATATTAGACACTGAGGAAATCAGTAAACCCCAAATTGGGCTGCTGGAAACAACTGTTTCAAGTTCTTTCAAAAAACTTCAGGTGAACTTAATTAGATTAACAAAACATAAAACTGGTTTGACTCTACCATTTGTTGTTGAAGAAATTTGTCAT
This sequence comes from Gymnothorax javanicus, assembly GCA_029692085.1. NCBI lineage: Eukaryota > Metazoa > Chordata > Actinopteri > Anguilliformes > Muraenidae > Gymnothorax > Gymnothorax javanicus. Next base: position 144,526,542 of record CM056193.1, read on the forward strand.
GATGTGCAAATTAGTTTTCACCATTTAGGAGCCAACTACATCTTTAATTTGATTTTATACTGTTATTTCTGATACATCGCAATGTGGGTATGGTAGTTTTTCATTCTTGTTTTTTATTCTTGATGGCAAACATAGATGTTTCCGTTAACTTGTGAGTTAAGAGGGCAAATAACTGCTCTAAACATTAAATGCACTTAAGACAAATTAACAGCTTGTTAAAGTCCTGCGATTACAATTGTAGTTGGAACAAAAACCAGCATACACAGTGGGTCCCCAGGAATGACGGTGAAGACCACAGCTTTAAAGGCAATAGTTATCCAGCTAAGTAACTAGCAGCTGTGTTCATCTTAAAACTCGGGGATAATGATCGCGGAATTGGACAACTAAACAAGGCTGCGACGACTATGCCACTGGATTTATATAGCTTGCTAGCTTATTCAAGTTCAAGTACAGAAGAGTGACATCATATGACAGAATATCATTAACTTCATTCATATGTTTACCTTCATGGATATTCTTGAAATAAAAAATATATATATTTCGCAAGATATGAGTGGCTACCTATTACCATTTCCCCCCATATTAAACATTAACGTTGCATTGATTGCCGTCTTAACGTTAGCTAGCTAGCTACATGATAACTTTGCTTGGCTAACCGTTCAACGTTAGCTAATGAAATATGAATTTGACTTATTGAATAAAACTGCAAAGATCCTTTAAATCAGTCAGATCGGCTAGTGCAGGTCACTCCAGAGCAGCTCATTTCATCTTTTTTTTTAATCAATCTGTAGGGCCCAAAACACACAATCGTGGTTAGCTAACCCCCTGAAAAAATTTCAGTGAACGCAAATCTCCAGTCAATGTTCTTACGCCAGCTACATAAAGATACTATTCTCAAAAAAATGTCCGCAGCGGGCGGGGGCCAAAGAGACTCCGTGACGTACAGCTGCTGTCAATCACATCTGCCACGCCCGTTTTCCATAGAATCAAATAAATGGTTAACTGCAAACTTATAAGAAAAATGAACATTTTCGGTTAAAGCATCACATTGCGAAGCAGATGTGACTATCACGGCGTGGGTTTGAGCCCCAGTCGTACCAACCGGCAGTGGTTGGCAGCTTTTTCAGAAGTAGTGCGCAAATGGCCAATGCGCTACAGGGATGCAAATTGGGAAGGGTCTGCTGGGTAGGGTAAAAAAGTTGCTTTGTTCGTTGCTTAGGCACCTCCTGTTGGCCAGATGGGCACTCGTCAGGAAGATTCTAAGCGCGTTCACGGCCGCCCCTCCCCCCGCCCCCTCCATCAGCCCCACACTGCCCCAAGTCTTATTTTTTTTCAAATAAAGAATCTGAATTCAAATGTGTCTGACTCACATTCATGTCTTTCATATCATAAAAAAATGTTTTCTATATCTTGTATGCAGCCTAATGCCGTGCCAGATGTAGCCTATAGAGACAGTGCAATTTGAAAGACGTCTCCTTTGTTTTGATACATAAGCGAGCGCATTGTTTATTTCCTGTTAGCTAGCAAAGGCAGTAAATTCAAGCAACGATCAAGAAAATGTCACAGAAGCGGATTTCGCATTTCTTTTCCAAAGCTCACACGGAGTCTGCTAAGCGTCTAAGAGAAGCTAAACCGAAAAAGAGATGCTCGAACAAGTGCATGTTGAGGAAAAAGGGACGCGATCGCAGCTATGCGAAGTCTTGAATAAACATAGGGAAAGCATACCAATGTTGGAGAGAATTCCGGGAATTGAATGGTTTTAATTGTGACGCCCAGGTCGCCTTGTTTCTACTTAAGGTGAGTAGAGCTGGGCCCCGTTTCAGAAAGCCGGGTTAGCGGTAACTCTGAGTTTGTTATCTCAGAGTTGCCGGAAACTCCGAGTTATCCGGTTCACAATGCGAGTTCAGTCCAACTCTGAGTCAGTTACTGCGGCAACATACTCCGTGAAGCTAACCTGCTCGCTGGCAGGTTTTAAAATAACTCAGAGTTTCTTCTCCTCCTGAAAGTGCAGACTGAGGAGGTTTTAGACATTTCGTGTCCGTTCCTTGAAGAGACAGAGGACATTGAAGCACAAATACTGAGAAGAATTCTCCGTTTGGAGAGTTATCCGACCACGTTTGGATGTTTTATTGTTTTTGGACGAATATTTGTTTGAGCGTTCCGTTTCTCTGTGGAATATGTAATTTATTTCAACAAAATTTTCAGCCCGCATATTGCTCGTGTGACACACCGAGGACACTCTCTCAGTTCAGAACAAGCTCTTCGTAGCTCTGCGGTTTTTTAAATTATTTATTTATTTTTTATTTTTTGCAAACGGCAGTTTTCGTTATCGTTTTGTTTTATTATGGAAAGAAACAACCACAACTTCATTCATTAAAGGCATAGTCCGTTTCTACCACGGGTGGGCTCTTGAAAGTACAAAATAATGAATAACTCTCTGGAGAGTTTTTAATTCCTCACAATACATGTTGGAAAGTCTGCTAATTTGCTGTAATGAATGATCAGCAGTTCGTATGTTCAATTCAATCCAAGTCAAAAGACCTCAAGATAGAACAACTAATGTTTTAAAATGTGAAAATTAAAGTCTGTGGAATTATCCTGAAATAAGTTATTTGCATCAGCTTGGAATGAGAAAAGAAGATTCCACTTGTATCATCTTAAATAAAATAAGGACAACTTAAACTTGCATTTTTTAAATTTCTTTGCTTCCTGCAAGAACAAATGCAGTAGTAAATATTTTGTATGTCGTTCAAACAAGTAAAATCATCCACCTGTTATCCCCTCATCCACCTGTAACTGATGCTCCAGCATTTGGATTTCTAATTTAGTTTTCTGCATTCGCAATTTAACCTTCATTTGGTTGTTTTTTTAATATTCTCGCATTGACTCGGTCAGCGATTTTCTGCCGCACAAACTCATGCTCTATTGCAGCTACAACTGTACTTTTTTTTAAAAATAAGTGTTCGTACTCAGCGTACGCCTTTATTAATTTGTCCAACTCTGCTGGAGAAAAGTAAGACGCGGGACTTTTTTTCTCCACCGTTGCCATGGTGAATCGTGTTATCTATATTCCATTGATGAGGGCTTTTAACATCCTCATGCACACGCCTGACTGGCGTAAGTTAACTCAGAGTTGATTGAAACAAGTGTTATCACCTGTTCTGAACCCGAAAACTCCGCGGTCAGCAACTCAGATTAAGTCAACTCACAGTTACGGAACAAACTCAGAGTTTGTTTACCCTGCTTTCTGAAACAAGGCCCTGGTGCTAACTCGGTTGGATGTGAATCGTAAATTGTCATCCTGAGCAAAATTGAGGGAAGCTCGTGTATTGTTTTTATAAGGCTATCTTGCATAGATCATGCTGGTCAGAATGAATCAAACAGCAGAGAGATCGATATTTCCTCTTTGAAGTGAGTTAGCAACCTTTGCTTACTCTCGGTTGGCAAGCTAGTGAGTTTGCTAATTCTGTCTGATCAAACCACAGTTTGTGTTCGTGTAATAACATTTTTTCTCTGGTTAGTACTCAGAGTTGAAATTCGTCGATGAATGTATAACCGAGTGATAAGTTTAGCTAAAAGTGGTGATCTATGTGACGTTGTTAATACTCATTTTGTAATGCCGAGCTAAGATACTTGTCAGATACCTTGTTGTAGCTAATGGTGTAAATTTATCGTCTGGCAATGGTCGTCATTGTTGCTACCGGGCGTCTATCACAACAAGCTGTACACGGCCATTTACCCAGCTGAGTGAGCCTTTCTGAAGCTGCTTTCACACCGGACGCGAAACGAATTTTTCGTGCAACAGATTACATTCAAAGTCAATGCAAAGACGTGTCAGAAAACATTGTGCGTATATATATGAGCACAAACCCCCATCAAAAATCCCGCCCTCCCTCTCAGAATATAGTTCCAACGTCTATGGGTGGCTGACAGGCGCGTGCTTCAGAGGAGAGCCGCAAGCTGTCTTCACTCTCCTGAATTGCCAATAGTGGGTCGCATATGCGAAAGCCTTGTACATAGTTCCCCAACTGGACATTCCAGATTCGGGTGGGATTGGAGATGCCAAATTTAAAAAAAAAAAAAAAAAAAAAAAAAAAAAAATGAACAGTTGATAATATAAAAGCATGGTATGAACTTCTTAAAAAGGCAGAAACTATCTTCAGAAAAAAATTATTTGACATACTCTTGATTTTCTTTTGTGTAGCCTGTGCCCCATTCACTATTACAGAGGGGGTGGGCTTATAAATTGTACTGCAGCCAGCCACTGGATGGCAATCGAGATGTTTTGGCTTCACTTTTCAGGAGCTGTTCGGCTGTCCATCTTTATATACAGTCCATGGCTTCACAATTGTTCAGCTCACCAGGCACCATTGTTGTAAAAGCCCCACCTTTTGCTCACTGGTTAGCACTAAAAATGACTATTTATTTCCCATCAAATTGACAATGCATTGAGTTTCTACAACCTGCTCCCACCTCGGGCTCATAATGATACGGCCGACCTATTCCAGCTGCCGAAATTCCAGCTTGAATTTCACAATATTCTGACATTTCTGATATTTCAGGGACTCTGAAAACAAAGCATTTTCTCTCTCATCCTCACTGCTGTCATTGGAGGTGTTGCATGTTGTTTTTATCGAATTCGGAAATGAAAAATGCGGAAAAAAAAAAGTTTGTTAATAGCAGAGGTCGCGTTACACTTTCTGATTGTCCGTCATTGTCACGGACAGGGGCATAAAAATTCTGTCATAATCAATTATTATCCGTCATTGTAATTTTTTTTTTTTTTAAATGATAATCGTTTATTGTTTGTTATAAAATAAACAGAATAATGTATAGATGACTGCCGACATTGATTCATGTAGATACAAATTGCACACTGTGTTAAATACAGCACTGCGTGGATTTTCGAACTTACTGCTGTATGAACTTTATAAAACGTAACAAATGATTTCTCCCCCCGCACAGTAACAGTGCGCAAATGAACAATGCTTTCAGTTATTGCTGGGCTTCACCAAGCCTAACAACCGCAGTCTCGCTAAGTGGTCCTACAAAGCTGCTTATCAACTCATTATGTCAACCGGGGCTTCACCGACTTAGATATCTGCATGTTCACATAATAGAGATGGCGTTTGTAGCATATGATCAATCGTCTACCAGCAGTGGAGCAGCATATTTTACAAATGAAGAGCAAATGATCATACTACAAAAATATGAGGAATACAGGATCATACCAGAAATGCCAAGTCTCACGCATTCGGCAGTAGTCTCTTGCCTCTTAATGGCATTCACGGTCCTGTGCTGTAGTCAGCAATTATTCAATCAACCCGAACTGAAGAAATTCACTCGCGGAATTCAAGTCATTGTGCATTAAGTTAATCAGTTTCACGTGTATTACGGTGGATTTCCCCATTAGTGACACGGAAATTGATTATGACTCGGGAATTCTCACGCTTGTTTTTACTGAGGGATTGAAAGCAATGGAATTGCATAAAAATGTTTCAAATGGTCTTATTTCATTTTAACAATTTAAACAATCATGAAAGGCATGCATTGTTTCCAATCCCTGAGTAGGGGAGACCGGGTCTAGTTGTTACACGTCCATGTTGTTACATTCTAAATAGTTCCGATAATAAAACACAGACGGCGCTCAAATTTTTCCTGCTGCTCCGCGAAGGTGACCCGCATCTTTACGTGACAGAAGGACGTACGTTGAAAGTCGCAGGTTAGTGTGTCAGAAAAATGTTCGAAAAAGTAACTTTCTTGGTGTTTGAGAGATTTCGATTCACGTCAAGAATAATTGATACATACCCGAGATTTTATGGATTATGAAAGAGGAAGACATTATCCACTGTGTCATGACACACCCATGTAAAGATTGCACTGGAACATTTCAAAATGTCGGGACAATGGCGAAGGGTTGCTGATGGACTAGTTGATACATACAAGTTGTTACAATAAGAACTTGCCCCAAAACCTGTAACAACTTGGGCAAGAACAAATTACCTCACTGAATGACTTTCTACCTTTTTGTCATTCAGAAAGATGCCTTGAAATTACAAACGAATAACGAAACATGGCAATGCCATTAGAGAATGACTCAAGAGGTTCCTTACTGTGGCTTTGTGGGATAATAGTAGTAAGGCATCCCCCTTCACTTGCCTACCTAAGTGGGAAACACGTCTCACTTAAGCAAATTCTTAGTGTAACAAAATGCCCCACAACCTGCAACAAACTACCCCTCCTGTAAGGTGACAGGGGTCTATTTTTTCCTCACCAGCATTACGCATGGGCAGAATATAGAGGTTGCTGCAGTTCAGTCATGTAGGCCAATAAACTTTCTATCTTTACAGTGCATATAACAAAAACCCATGAGGGGCCGTACAAGACATAATTCATTCTGGCCCTCACAAACACGTACATTCTCCTTCTCACACACATTCATTCTCCTTCCACACGCATACATTCTCCTTCTGACACACACATACATTCTCTTTTAATACACATACATTCTCCTTCTCACACACATACATTCTCCTTTCATGCACATATATTTTCACTCTCGCACGCACATACATTCTTGCGAGAGAAGAATACATGTGTGCGAGAAAAGAATACAGGTGTGTGAGAGGAGTATATATGTGTGTGAGAGTAGAATATATGTGTGTGTGTAAGAGAAGAATATATATGTGTGAGAGAGAAAGTATAGTGGAAAAGGAAGTAGTTTAGTGGAAAAGGAAGGCAACTCATTTATTTGCGCTGTGATTAGCTGTTCAGGTGGGACTGGGTGGGACTCCCTCAAAACTACTTTTGCGAAAGGATGCCATTTTTTCTCTCGCATGCGACATCCATTAAGCAGCCGGCAAACAATCTAGCGACTGATAAGCCAGCGTTGGTAAATGAGAAGCCGGCTATTAACTCTCCGAGGCTTGTAACTCATTGGATTTGCTACTGGCTTGGCTGGCCACTGGCTTTCCTCTGCCGGCCACTAGCATTCCTCGGTAGCAGCTCATTGGATTCGTGACTGACTCGGCTAGTCACTCACGTACCTAGGCTGGTAACCCTCAGACCTAGCATGGCAATCCATTGGAATTGCGACTTACTCGGCTGGTCACTCACGTACCTAGGCTGGTAACCCACAGACCTAGCGTGGCAATCCATTGGATTTGCAACTTTTTTTTTTTATTGTTTCTAAATTAACATGGGGTCTCATTTGCAATTTCAGTCTACCGGCAGTTGTTCAATTCAAGCGAATGACTGGACAAAAGCAACAATGAGATTCATAAGTGGCTCGTGTAGTAAAAAATAAACACACGTGACTTTAAAAGAAACGTTAAAACCAATACAAAAATCCAAGTTTATAATTCTTTAAGTAGTCAACTAATTATATTACCACTTTCAATTCTGTCTTTCAATGACGAGGCAAAAGAGATTGCAATAGATGGCGTTGATGCCAAAATAATACGGATCAATTTCTTGTTTTCTATCGGCTACTTTTTGGTGAGGGGCAATGATTAATCAAGATTGATGCAAACCTACTGGTTCACTGTGTCATTTGATAAGGTTTAAAATTTTCATTTGATTAATCCAGTTATTATATTTGAAGCAAACAGCAGTAATATTCTGTCAGTAATGCATTATGTGTACGATGTATATAGCTCTCAGAAAAGAGGGTTCCAGTAGGGTTCTTCACAGAGGTATGGGGTTCTGCCATTTGCCAAAGCACCCTTTTTCTTTTAGTCTTCCAAAGGGGTTCTTAGGGTGGAAAATGGCTTCATCAAGATCCCTTTGTTTTGAAAGAATCCTTTTTGGAAGAATTTATACACGGTATCTTTGGAAGGAAAAATAAGGCAAGGCAACACACACACCCTTGCACGCACGCACGCACACACACACGCACACACTTTGTAACGTTCTGACTATTAATTAGAGGCTCGGAGACAGCAGTGCTTGGAACAACAGAAACTTTATTTTCTGCATTTTTACAAACTCGTTTAGCAGCCCTCCTTAATTAAAACATCCTCCCGCCTGCATTTATAGCGTCGATTTTCGTAGACATCGGCAGATACATTGGGCAATTTTTTTCCCCGAGACATAAACGTCTGATTTTCCAGGACTTTTTTTTTTACTTTTTGCAGGATTTTCCAGTATTGGAATTCACTATTTCGTTTTTCCAGGTTTTTCAATGAGTTTCAAGAACTGTACGTGCGCACCCTGAAAATGTTATTTAACGTTTATAATTTAAAATTTCATATATTTTTAAAATAGATTTGCATTTTAATTCATTAAGCTATTCCTCCGTAGGTCAGGCGTGGTGGGAGCTTCGACACTGTCAGTCTTGCCTTTTTGGCACTAGCTGACAGCTGCACACTGCAACACCGGCCACTGAAAAGGGATGAGATTCGGAAACAAAATTTCAAACAAACCCATTCAAAAAGCCCATTCACTTCGAGAAAAGGGAACCCATAGTGCATGTTTTTTTTTTCAGACTTCTTTTCCCGATGTCCCGAGTCAGACCTCTATACAACCAAGTCAGTTGAAAATTAATCGTTTTTACAATACCTAATAGACACAAATAAGCTACTGCGGAATAGCACTGTAAAGTGTTGTCCACACATGCACTATATTTCTGACATATATCTAGCTAGCTATGTAGAGTGAATTAGCTCATTAATTTGCTAATAGCTTGGCAGCTAAAATACATATGTTACAAGATTAGTTCTGTAGCTAATAAGATGAGTCATCAGGCTGATAGGGCGTGATAGGATACTCAAATACGTTACCAACTTAACTAACATGGCAGTAGCAGCTAATAAAGCATTTAAGATTGCATGCTTTGTAAGAAACGTGAATGGTGTTAACGAGCATATCATATAATGATTATAGCTACCTATTTGCAGACATGCATTGGTTTTGGAGATCGTATTTTTAGTGTGGCAATTTTCAAATAACACACCAGTAGGTTTGCATCAATCTTGATTAATCATTGCCCCTTACCAAAAAGTAGCCTATAGAAAACAAGAAATTGATCCATATTATTTTGGCATTAGCGCCATCTATTGCAATCTCTTTTGCCTCGGCATTCAAATCTATAATATAATTAATCTGTAATATAATTAGTTGACTACTTAAAGAATTATAAACCCGAACTTTTTTTTTGGTTTTAATGGTTTTAATGTTTCCTTTTAAAGGGGACCTATTATGCTGATCCTTTTTTTAATACATATTAGTAGTGTTATAATGTTGGTTGTCCATACTCAACCTCTGAAAAGTTTCTAAACATAAGATAGAGGTTTTGCCGCAATCCAAGAACGTGATTTCATGAACGTGATTTCCTCTCTGAACAGCTCCTCCCGAGATCTTCACAAGATCTGGGCAAAACCTGACGTCAGGTTGTGCCATCCAATTAGTACAGACTTAGCCAGAGCCAATCACGGTGCTGGACCTGCCCACACCGGAAACTATTCTAGCAGGCACTAACAACGGCAGATCATACTATGCCTTAATAGCGTCTACACTTTTGGAAATACAAAAGAAGAACCGCAGATCATATGAGGTGCAGTTTTGTCAGTATCTCTCCCAAAGCTGCTTGTCCGTTTACTTTTGGATGCAGAGAAAAACACCTATTTCTCTTCCAAAAGAGAATGCCACCAGAAATCAGTGGGTAGCTTTTTTTGTTTGCTGGCAGCAAACAGCCACGGCCAAAGGGAATGTTAGCTGTTTGTGCTCAGCATTTCACCAAAGACAGCTTTGTCAATAAAGGATCATTCGACACAGGATAAGCATTTCAGCTGCTTCTCAAACCTGAAGCAGTTGCATCGATCAAGTGCTCGGAGCCACAAGCTGTAAGTAACGATATAACAGCAAATAATGTAAGTGAAGCTAACGTGTTACGGGTGGCTAGCAGGACCGCTAGCAATAGCACCAACAACTGGCCTCAAACGCAGGCTTTGTAAAATATCTGAAGATAAAGCCTGTATTGGTCGCGACTGTCCTTGACTCACAGACACAGAAGCTTTAAGTTGCTTTTACTGCATAAGCCAACCTGACGTGATAGCCAGTTGATTGTGGCTGTAGCACAGCGGCTAATGTAGCCAAGTTACTGTTGCTAATGTATGTGTCCTAAATATGCAAGAGTAATATCAGGGGAAATTCTACAGAAGGTGTGTGAACATAAACCTCATTTGAAGCTAACTTTTAATACTTGTTTGTAATTTGGATGCTTGGTACAACTGTCCACGGTTACGGAACTTGCTGTCTGTTATACCTGTATTGCAAGGGTTTGTCTCTGTGGTTATGACCGCTCGGTTACCAGCAACTGCATGTTAGTTTGCGTGCCGCCGTGCTAATTAAAAATGCTCCTGGTTAACTGATATGCAGTAATTCTGATCGGTATGCTTGCTACTTTGGTAAGCATCAATGTGGCAGTTTCATCATAACGCTGCCCGATTGTAGCCACTACAGTTGAAGCGGCTGCTTATGATTGCTTCACTTATCCATGACCGGGATCAGCTGGATCCCTATCACAAATATCTGGGCTAGCTCTCTGATTCTACCGTGAAAGCAATCGCAAAACGCAGAAGCTCTAATGTGTCTGGTATAACAAAGGATTTCTCTGCACTACCGTGAAATAATTTCATCCCCCTTTTGAAATTGTTGTGGGTAATAAAAAGCTGAAAAAGGTGGAGATTCTACAGGAAAGAATTTCCTATTTAAGTGATCGATTCGCTAGCTCCACATAAGCAACATGTCCACACTAACAGAACTTACGGTCTGCAAAACCTGTATCATGTTCATAGCATAACCGAGCTCTCTCTAGCTGTCGCATACTATCCCTAAAGCTGCTTTCACATCGGACGCGAAACGAATTTTTCGCAGGGACAGATTACATTCAAAGTCAATGCAAAGACTTGAATACATGCGTTATGGGTGCATTAAGCAGCTTTCACACCGGACGCGAAACTAATTTTTCGCACGACAGATTAGCTACATTCAAAGTCAATGCAAGGAGGTGAATACACGCGTTATGGGCACGTTAAGCGGCTTTCACACCGGACGCGAAACTAATTTTTCGAGCGAGAGATTACATTCAAAGTAAATGCAAAGACAATGTATTGACTTTAAATGTAATCTGTCGCGCGAAAAATTCGTTTCGCGTCCGGTGTGAAAGCAGCTTATCGCGCCCATTTTCTGCGAGCAAACGCTGGTCATTCCAACGCAATAAGTAACCATTACCACGGGCAATTTCCAAAAGGCCGTTTAGCCTGGAGCTTTCGCCCCTTCGTCATAGACCAGCGCAGAAGCTGTTCGTTACTCCATGCTAACGACACACCACAGCTATGTACACGAACCAGCAGGTCCTTATAATACACACCGAAGCAGTCCATAAGTTGTTGGTCCACTTTTTGCTGCTCCTTACTGTCCATGTTTTCCTCTAAACTCAGACCCACCGGATTTCTACGGTCTCCGGTCTACACTTGGGTTTGTCGACCCGTTCTACAAATGTGTCTATATCGGGTGGATTCTAGCTTTCCCTCAATCCTAGCTATAGAGTAGAAACACTGGTGTACTCACCATAGTAGCCGTAGGTAGACAGCAAATTCGAGCTTGAGCTGCCATACATTTGCACTGCGTCCTCCACTATCGCCGTTGCGTTTATTAGAACAAGTTAATTTCATTAGATCTATACACATGTACAGTGGGTTGACCGGTTCCGCAATTTGACCGATTCCGCAATTTGCACAAACCAAACTTTATTTGTGGGAAAAGGACTTCGCCGTCAGCCTCGAGTTTGACACCGCTGGATCGATAAATTATTGTGGATTTAACTCTTAACTATCGTTTCGAGATATTCGGCTTGATAGAGAAATAAATGCCCGATAACTGTTGCTTGCCATTGCAGCAGTACCAAATCAACGCCTGTGATAAGGCGCACTGCGCAGTGTGTGGCCGTTAAACGCGTGTATTCCCGGGATTCATCACGTTATTAGTGTCATTATGATCAGAAATGATCGTATATTTGACCATATAAATCCCAATTTGGTACTCTTGATACTTTTTCATCAACACCCATTAGAGTGACTGCTTGTCGTTTGACTAGTTCCGCAAACACCATTTTGTCGGTTTCAAACTTGTAATTTATGAGACATGTTCATTCTTATTTATTTTTCGGAGAGAATTTTATTAAAGTTTAATGTAGTCAATGTGAAATAAACATCTTTTCCCCTGCCATAACTATTTTTCAGTGGCTCAACGGGTTGATCATTACTCATGTCCTGTGTTAATCTGAATTTGTAGTCTCATCCTGATAATTTTAATGTATACTTGGTATGTACTTCAATTGGAAAGAGTAGAAAGAATCATCCATAGTAGTCGCTGATAGCAGTTGAATATCGATGGATGCTCAAAATCGTCTTGAACTGAGGCCAGTGCACGTGGATTCCAGCTGACACAATGTCGACACACGGAACAATTATCCATAAATTTGACCAATTATTATGATACACCCTGCAGAGTAATGCTGGCTAAAATTGGTGGAAAATACATGTGTCTGTTCCTTTGTGGTCAGGGGCACGCAATTATGCCAATAAACAAAGAATATCATAAGTTTGGCCTGACAAAGGGCGCTGTTTGCGAAACTGGAAATTATTTGTGGAACCAGTCAAGGGACTTACCACTGAAAAATGACTGTGCAAGGCTTTATTCCAAATGACTGAAGAAAACTAATTGATCCAGAAAGTGCGTGAGTAATTTCCGCAAATTCGTGAACAGATAACTTTCCGCCACCGAAAGCTGTACCGATACCAGATGCTTCAGGCACATTCCGTTTGCAGAACTGGTCAACGCGCTGTACTGCGTTTGATTGCGGAATATGCCCATCGATTCCTTTGGGAGACGCGTCTCAGTTTCACTCTGAGGAACCGGACCCGGAAAACTGCGTTCTGTTGCCTTGTCCCGCCTAGATCCGCCCTCCACAGAGCTGGCCAGTCAGAAGAAAGTGGGCACACGAAGAGTCATAATCATAATAATCATATTTAGCCATTTTGTCCATCTTCTGCCACCCGCGAAATTTAGACTTCCTCCTGTCATTCCAACACTAACACTGACAACAGCGCTAGATACTGGCTATTAAGACCACTTCCCAAGCTTTATCAACACACAACACGCAACCTAAGAGAATTTCAGTACCTCCATAACTTCGTCAATTTGCCACACTTCGCGGCTGCCGACTGTAATTCAATATTTTTTTCTTTTTTTGTTCCTTTCACATGTCGGCATCATGATAGGAGTTAAAAATAGAGGAGATACATAAATTATTCAGGAATAATTCTGCGCCCACGATTGCAAGAAAAGGGCGAAAAAGACAGCTGTAAAAGCCAGTGGCAGGTCATCGGCCATAACAAAGGGAAGCCAAAACCTTGCCCTTCAAAGCTTAATGACTTAAACCTTCCGCAGTTTACTTTTCTTGATCAGCAGTTGCTCATACGAATTGTTAGAAGAACAGTCAATTGAGTCAAATTTATTTTTGATAGCATTGTTACACATTGCACCACGAAATTGTTTTGGTTTTTCTTTCACACATAAATTACGACATAAATTACCAAAGGCCTACATCTTTATAAATTCCGCGCTCAAGAAGCTCACAAAACGGCATAGATTCGCAAATTGATTAGTGAGGCTCATTAAGCAATAAGCTGTGCAACATCGCATTCTTTACTTCTGTATTAAGATTATAGAAAACGGATTGTCGTGGCTTCTTGCGAAAGAAGCCTCACAAACTAATTTATAAAGACGTATTGATAATTTGCGTCGTCATTTGCTATCGAAAATAAATTTGATTGTCCTTCTACCAATTCGTATGAGCAACTGCTGATCAAGAGAAGTAAACTGCAAAATGTTTAAGTCATTAAGCTTTGAAGGGCGAGGTTTTGGCTTCCATTTCTTACGGCCGACAAACCGCCACTAGTAAAAACGGGAAATGCTGTGTGATTTATTTATTTTGGGTTGGTGTTTTGGCCGAGGGGCACATAAGGCAATGCGGGGAAAGGGCACGGCATTCTACTGCCGTGAACGGGGGCTTTTCTAGGTGGGCAGCACGGCAAACAGGTAATTGCCGTCGATGCCCTCGTGAAATTCGAGCCCTGGGCTCTCACCGTGGTTTGCTGGAGTCCCAAAGCCTTAGAAATGGCTTTGTAACCCTTTCCAGACTGATGGTGTCAATAACTTTGTTTCTCATCTGTTCTTGAATTTCTTAGATTGCAGCATGATGTGCTGCTTTTTGAGATCTTTTAGTCTACTTCACTTTGTCAGACAGGTTCTATTTAAGTGATTTCTTTATTGAACAGGTCTGGTAGTAATCAGGCCTGGGTGTGGCTAGTGAAATTGAACTTAAAAAATGTAGTTAATCACAGTTAATTCATGATTTAACGGGATTTACCTTTTCACATAGGGCCAGGTAGGTTTGGAGAGCTTTTTCCCTTAATAAATGAAATCATCATTTAAGAACTGCATTTTGCATTTACTTGGGTTATCTTTGTTTAATGTTAAAATTTGTTTGATGATCTGAAACATTTAAGTGTGACAAATATGCAAAAAAAAAAAAAAAAAAGAAATCAGGAAGGGGGCAAATACTTTTTCACAGCACTGTATGAGCTGACTCCAGGACCAGAGTGAGATCCATCAGTATTTGGCTTGTGAAACAATTTGACATACATGGTTCACCTCATCAAGTTCAGGACTGCCAGCTTTTATCATGAGCTCAGACACATGACCCACGTGTTTGGATTCCAGCCCTTTAAAATTGTGCCGCAATTCATTTACTCATAACCTTACTGTGATCTCAATCCAAAAACAATTAAGATTTTTTCACTCTGGTGCATATTATGAAAGAATACAAATCATGGGAGAGACAGTTCTGTGTCAAAAGTAGTCTGATATGGAGATGAGGACAGAGAATCCTCTCTCCATGATAGTCATTCATTATTGCACTCGTACCACTTAAAGCTGCAGTTGGTAACTTTGAGAAGAGAAAGGACTTGGCATAAAAAATTGAAAAAATGCAACTTTCAGATCCCTCCCCCTCCCTCTCCCCTGCACTCCTAAGACCCTCCCCCAGAAGGCTGCCGTGCACACGAGCTGTTATGCATGCCACTGTGGAGAGGTTTTGCAAGTTCACATTATGAAAACGGCCAAGTTGTCAAGGCTAGACATTACTGTTGTGAACAGTCAACATTGCTTGCCAACAAACGAGCAGAAATAAATCATGTCGACATGAAAAGTAATCTACAGCAGTATGTATTCAGTAAAAACCCAGCACACGCTTATTTCAGTAAGTTACCCATTTTTATGAGCACAGAAACTGTCGTGAATCCTGCTGAATGGCCAGTAAACCATTTATGACATAATTTAGCTGTGAGAGCACAGAAACATTACACATATTTATGAGGACAACAACACAACCGATAAGACTGCCAGGTCACTTAAAAAAGATAGTTTCTGCTACTTTCTAATAAAACGACGCCAGTAACGTTAGCCCTAGCATCGGAAACAAGCTAACGTTAGCTCGACTGCAACATCACAGTAACATCATATGCACTACAGAGTACTGCAACAATTACAAGATGCTGGCTATACGAACAGCGACTGTGCTTGCAAGCGACGTTCACTCGATTATTTGCAGAGTGAAAATGAATTGATGCCGGTTAGGGCTGGGGTTAGTACCAGCTGTGCATGTGAGCGACGCCAACTGTATGAATAAAGCAGGGGGTTTTACCTGTCAAGCAGAAAAATAAAGCCAACTCGTCAGTTCTTAATCCTTCCAGATCACGGGAGTTCCCTCCTCCCTCTAGCCACTCTGATGTTCCTCTGGTTTTATCCAGGCTTTGTCAATTCTTTCTTTTGTTTTTTTTCCTTCTGGCTTCCTCTTCTTGCTTGTCTTAGCCGTGTGTGCTGTTAGCCATTAACGGAGGCATGGTATTTTTTCTAAGCTGATGGCTGTTGTTGTGCCGTGTGGTTTCCTGTAAGCTCCTGAACCTCTCGAATTTGGGCTTGACTGAGCACTAGCATGGACTAGGGAGGAAGGAGGAGGCTGTCCATAGCGTGCATGTGCACTGTTTGTGGCTGTCAGACACCATCTAGCCTAATTGGTTCTTTTAGTCGGTCTGAGCGATTCTTTTTAAATTGCAGTAGGAGCAGTAGGTGGGTTTAAGAACCTTTTTTTTTTTTAATTATAGAGTACTAGTTTTATGTAATACTGTCCATACACAGTGACAGTTTTATAAAAATAAACAAAAGTTACTTTTATAAGACTTACCAACTGCAGCTTTAAAGAGCTGTAGTGGTCAATAATCAGTCTTCAAAAAGAGAAATGCAAGACTACTGCTTATATTTATTGCCTTTTTTCAGAAAAATATACATAAATAACAGATATTGGACTTTGAA
Source organism: Gymnothorax javanicus (assembly GCA_029692085.1). Lineage (NCBI taxonomy): Eukaryota > Metazoa > Chordata > Actinopteri > Anguilliformes > Muraenidae > Gymnothorax > Gymnothorax javanicus. The sequence continues at coordinate 144,542,979 of CM056193.1, forward strand.
TAGCTGGATTTTACAATCATGGATATCCTTAATGGCAGCACTGGATGTGATGTCAGATTGTTAAAACTGCCAGGCATAATTCCCCATGTAGGGTTACAGCCCCTATTGAGAAGGACGGGATCATCAATCACCTTTATACAGGGGCAGGTCTAGAAATTTTTTTATGGGGGGGCAGGTGGGGGCACAGATTTAGAGAAGGGTGGGACATGAAACTGACATAAATAATAATGTAAACAGTAAAATGGATCAAATTACCCTTTATTGGATTCTAGGTAATACCATTAAATTATCTGCATTCTGGGTAATAATAAAGTGTACATTATTAAACTCTTTACAAATATTCCAAATCAAGCCAATCCCTGCCTATTGTGCATGACCCTATTTAAGGCTTCATAACTCTAGATTTCAGTGTCACAGAGACTGGAAAATTATTTTAATGAAGCAAGACACTTGAATGATTTGGAAATAAAACTACAGCCCCAATTCCGAAATAGTTGGGACAAAGTGTAAATTGTGAATAAAATCAAAACGCAATGACTTTCAAATCACACCAGCCAGTATTTTATTCACAATAGAACAGAGATAACATAGCAAATGTTGAAACTGAGAAATGTTACAATTTTGTCCACAAAATGAGCTCATTTCAAATTTGATGGCTGCTACAGGTCTCAAAAAAGTTGGGTCAGGGGCCTGTTTACCATGGTGTAGCATCCCCTCTTCTTTTTAACAGAGTGGAGGCATCTGGGCATTGAGGAGACAAGTTTCTTGAGTTTAGCCATTGGAATTTGATCCTCTAGTTCAATACAGGCTTCCACCTGCTAGAGTTTTGGATCTCCTTTGGACTTTTAGTTTAATTATGCAAATGTTCTCAATGGGTGAAAGATCAGGACTGCAGGTGAGCCAGTTCAGCACAAGGGACTCTTCTACTAAAGCCATGCTGTTGTAATAGCTGCAGTATCTGGTTTGCTTTGTCCTGCTGAAATACACATGGCCTTCCCTGGAATAGAATATGGAATATGTTGCTCCTAAAACTTTATATACCTTTCAGCATTCATGGTGCTTTTTGAAACATGCAAATGTCCCACACCACATGCACTAATGCATCCCCATACCATCAGAGATGCTGGCTTTTGAACTGAACACTGATAACAGGAGGGGTGTTCTTTCTCCTCTTTACCCCGGAGGACACGACGCCCATGATTTCCAACAAGAATGTCAAATTTGGACTCGTCTGACCACAGGACACTTTGCCACTTTGCTGCAGTCCATTTTAAATGAGCCTTGGCCCACATAGCATGGCCGCGCTTCTGGATCATGCTGAACAATGGCTTCCTTTTTGCTTGATAGAGTTTTAGGTGGCATCTGTGGATGGCATGGCAGACTGTGTTGACAGACAGTGGTTTCTTTAAGTATTCCTGGGCCCATTTAGTAATGTCAATGACCCAACAAAATCATGCCAGTGAGAGTGATGCAGTGGCGTCGAGGGGCCCGAAGATCATAGGCATCCAGTAAGGTCTTATTGTCCTTACGCACAGAGATTTTTCCAGTTTCTCTGAATCTTTTGATGATGTTATGCACTGTCAATGATGAGACCTTCAAGCCCTTTGCAATTTGACGTTGAGGAACATTGTTAGGAAAGTATTCCACTTTTTTACACAAGCCTTCACAGGTTGGAGAGCCTCTGGCCATCTTTACTTCTCAGAGACTCAGCCTCTCTAAGACATCCCTTTTATAGCCAATCATGTTACACACCTGATGCCAGTTAACTTAATTACTTGCTAAATGTTCATTCAGCTGATTCTCTTATATATTAATTGCTTTTTCAGCCCTTTTTTGCCTGTGTCCCAACTTTTTTGAGACCTGTTGCAGCCAGAAAATTTGAAATAAGCTCATTTTGTGGATAAAAATGTAAAATGTCTCAGTTTCAACATTTGAAATGTTATCTATGTTCTATTGTAAATAATATATTGGCTCATGGGATCGGAAAGTCATTGCATTTTGATTCGTCCCAACTATTTCGGAATTGGGGTTGTAATTTCCATTTATTTATTTTTTCTTTTTTTAAATTTGGCATCTCCAATCCCACCCGAATCTGGAATGCCCAATTAGTGAACTATGTACAAGGCTTGCTCGTATGCGACCCCTTGCTGCCAATTCAGGAGAGTGTAGACAGTTCGCGGCTCTCCTCCAGTACCAGCGCCTGTCAACCACAACTTCTTATACACTCGGTGGTTGAATCTTTCACTAGTTCAGAGCAGTGAGAAATACCCGGTTCTTGACCAGGCTTAGAATCTTCCTGACAAGCGCCCATCTGGCCAACAGGAGGCGCTTGAGCAACGAACAAGGCAACTATTGTAATCCCTTCCGGCAGTCCCTTCCCAATTTGCAACCCTGTAGTGCTATAGCCAATTGTGCGCTACTCTGAAAAAGCTGCCGACCACTGCCGGCTGGTACGAAGCGGGGCTCGAACCTGCGGCGTGATAATCACTTCTGCTTCGCTCCCCGCGATGCTTTACGTGAGCTATCCGGCAGTTCCATTTCCATTTATTTTCTAATTTTTGGGAGAAAAAGCTGGAAACACCAGGGAATATACTGAAAATTCAACACTAAGGTTAAAACAATTAATTTTCTGGATCATTAACTCATTGACTAGAGGGGTTGTGCTTTGTACACAGATCAGGTGCACAGAGGACAGGAAGTTGAAGACTCGACTCAGGTGCAAGGATGGACTTGGTTATATTTATTATGCCTATTGCGCAGCAGAAGGCATGAATGAAGCAACACCAAACAAGCAGGAATCGCGGCTCCTTAATAAACACTATTGGCAATACAGACCCTGAGCATCAGCCGCAGCAACAAATGCACCACAAACAGAAAAGAAACAGGAATCGCAGTTCCTTAATATAAAGTGCTGGATAAAACAATGAGCAGCACTAAGTTAGAGCTGGAGTTGAAGTACACGTGAAACGTGGGGAATACGTCTTATAAAAGACTAGGAATTCAACTCAGGTATATAGTCACAAGACTTGACAAAGACACAATACACATAGACAACACGGAGATGCAGCTACACGCTAGTACTACACACTATACGCGGGGAATAAGTCTAAACACAATACACATTGCACAGAAACAAGGCTTATGCATTCTACTTTTGTATAAAGTTAAACCAATGTGAAAATCACAAGTCTCTGGCAACCTGTACATAGTTACACTGTGACTATGATCCTGTAATTCTGTGTGTTTTCAATAAAAGTGTTGATCATAAAAAAAAAAATCAAGAAGAGGGAGGGACCTACAACATTAGCAGCAATGGTGTCTCAAAATCAATTAACCACTGTTTAGGGTTGCTCACTGTTCTGTTTAAGGACTCTCGGTTTGTTGACAAGTTAGCTAGTTCGAATTGATGTTCGCTACAACAATGTAGATTAGTACAGCCCAACTGCTGTAGCTAGGTATACTTTTAACACTTCTTTAGCTTCCCGTTTTTGTTAACATTAACCGGGGTTGCTTTGTTTCTCAAAGAACAGTCTCAAGCTACGTTAGCAACTTACCTATATAGATTGAACCATATACGACTGTATATGGTTCCAGTTACACTTTTGGGAAATGAATACTCATTGGTTCAGTTGCTAAGACTATAAGAGATTTCTTTTCATTGTTTTAGCTAACCTTTCTAACGTAATGTAACGTTAAACAACAGAGACTTGCCATTAGTAAAGATGGATTGCAAGTGCCAAGATGACAGATTTTGTAACTTAGCAACAATAAGCGCTGAAGAGGAGCGTTCTGAAAATGAGATTATGGGCGCTTACAGCTCAAAAAGCTCAGCTCAGAAAAAAAAGCCTGCTAAATTTGCCAAGTAGCTTCTTATCATGTAAATCAATAAGTATCAATCATAATGTGCTAGAGTTTGGATGTTGTTATGAGTATAATTTATAAGTAGGTTTAGATCTACGAATCAGATTGTACTACGAGCTAGCGATAGTCAATATGTACTTTCGTTTTTTGAACATAATTTATAGCTGTGTAGTATACCAATTTTATATGGGAAATGCACTCTTTAAAAGAGATATTAAATTTTTGACCGATTTCTATCATCAATAACCTGCCAAGGAGATTACCTGTTGCCAGTGCTACTTTTATTTTTGCTTTTTTTTAAATAATTATGATCATGATGTAATACCTTAGTCCTGTCTGATTTTATGTTATTATTTGAGCAATTTAATATACCAATAGCAATTTCAGCTACCAGTTCTCATTTTGGGCCGGTAAAAATAAGTTTCCAGTCGCCCCAAAGAAAATGTTCAGGCCAGCCATTGGCTGACCTGAGTGTCAAGCACTGCTATACCTGAAATATTAAATGCTGTAATCAAAGCAAAGGTTGGCCATACGAGATACTGACGTTTTCTCTCAAAAAGACATTTTTATTTTTGTTTTTATTACATATTATTATCTGTTTACTTATTTTCATCTATACAATCCAATATTACATGAAATACTGGAATAGTAATTGGTTTCTAATTTATCTTCATACATTGCTATTTGATCCTGTATTATCAACTCATACAGTTGTACTCAAAAGTTTGCATACTCTAGCTGAACTTGTAAAATGTTGCCATTTATTTTGAAAATATGACTCATCATGCAAAAAAACTTGTATTTTAATGATGGATAGTGATCATGTGAAGTCATTTATCATCACATAGGTGTTCGGCTCCTTTTTAAATAATAATGATTTCTGAAATCACCCAAACAGCCCTGATCGTAAATTTACATTCCCATGAATGTTTGACGTTGTTATATAGACACAAGGTGACACACTCAGGTTTAATTGGCTGTTAAGGGTTCCACACCTGTGGCTTTTTAAATTGTAGCTAGTGTCTGTGTACAGTCATTGAGGTTGTTAGATCGCAAGTGGATGCACTGATCTGGTCAGACACTGAGCCATGGGGAGCAGAAAAGAACTTTCTAAGGACCTTCATGACAAGGTAATTTAACTTTTTAAAGATGGGGAAAGATAAAAGATATCCAAAGACTTGAAAATGCCAGTCAGTACTGTTCAGTCCGTGATCAAGAGGGGAGAACTACAGGATATGTCGATACCAAGCCAAGGTCAGGTAGGTTAAGAAAAATTTCAGCCCAAACTGCCAGGAGAATTGTTTGGGAGACAAAAAATATCCACAAGCTACCTCAAGAGAAATACAGGGTGCTCTGGATAAAGATGGTGTGATCGTTTTAAGGAGCAAAATAAGGAGATACTTTTTTTTTTTTGAGTTTTCTCCTTTATTTAACAGTGCAGTGGAGATGGACAGGGAGGGTGGGGAGAAGAATGGGGAAGACATGCAGTAAATTGCCTGGGCCGGATTCGAGCCCAGGCTGCTGCAGAAAGGACTTTTGCCTTGGTATGGTACGCACACTTAGCCGATGAGCCACCGGGGCGCCCCCAATAAGGAGATACTTAAACAACAATGAGCTGCATGGTCAAGTTGCTAGAAGGAAGCCATTATTGCGCCAATCCCGCAAAAAAGTTCGCCTAAAATATGCCAAACAACACTTTGACACACTTCATTACTTCTGGAATACTGTCATTTGGATTATGGTCACAATCATAAGCTCTATGTTTGGAGAGCAGTCAACAAGGTTTTTTTTTTTTTACTTCTTTTATTTATTTTTAATAATGTTTTACGTTGTACTTCTTTTTGTATTCCTACTCCTGTTTGTTCTTTTACTTTGTTTAAAGTACTTTGCGCTCCTGCTGGAAAAGTGCTATATAAATAAAGTTATTATTATTATTATTATTATTATTATTATTAACAAGGCCCATGGTAAAAAATATACCATTCCCACTGTAGAAAGCATGGTGGTGGCTCTCTGATGTTTTGGGGGTGTGTGAGCTCTAAAGGCACAGGGAATTTTGTGAAAATTTATGGCAAGATGAATGCAGCATGCTATCAGAAAATACTGGCAGACAATTTGCATTCTTCAGCACGAAAGCTATGCATGGGACGCGCTTGGACTTTCCAGCATGACAGCGATCCAAAGCACAAACCCAAGTTGACCCCCCAATGGTTACAGAAGAGAAAAGAGAAGATTCTGGAGTGGCCGTCCCAGTATCCTGACCTCAATATCATTGAGCCGCTTTGGGGAGATCTCAAACTTGCAGTTCATGCAAGATGACCGTAGAATTAGCGGGAGGCACTCCGGTGGCTCATCGGGCTAAGCGCGCGTACCATAAAGGCTGTGTCCTTCCCGCATCGACCTGGGTTCGATTCTAGCTCTGGTCATTTGCTGCATGTCTTCCCCCATTCTTCTCCCCAACCTTCCTGTCTCTCTACACTGTATAACTGTCAAATAAAGGGAAAATTCCCAAAAAAATAATCTTAAAAAAAAAAAAAAATTAGCGGAAGAATGGGCAGCTATACCACCTGAGAGAATTAGGGGCCTCATTGGCAACTATCACAAATGACTGCACACTGTTATTGATGCTAAAGTGGGGAATACACAGTTTTAAGAACTAAGGATATGAACACTTTTTAACAAGGTTCATTTCATTTTTTTCCCTTATGCCCATGTTTTATTTGACGACTGTGCCATTCTACATGATTTACAGTTGGATTTGAATCCAATAAGAAATAAAACAAATGCGTTTTGGGCCATTCATGTTTTCTTCCAAAAAATATTACCAATTTTATAAATTCAGCCAGTGTATGCAAACTTTTAAGCACAGCTATAATTCCTGTATTCTATCAGGGTCATTCCATGTTTCATATCTTTTGGAATCATCTGTCTATGAGCCTGTCCTTTCCGACAAGGTCATGCAGTGGTATATTTGAATTATTGTGCATGTGTTTCGGAGCTCCCAGGAAAAACACTGCTAGTGTGAATGATAGTACCCCTCAAATAAGATAGCACTCTCTGGGATCACTGAGGTGTGTAATGAGTGCTAACGCTCCCCTCTTGCACTTTTCCCAGCTGCTTACCTCTGTCCTTGCCACATGGATAGCACAGCCTTTCACACAATATGGGTTTCTATATGAACATAATTCTGAAAACCAACACAGGATATTAAGTATAATGGGTATTTTCCCCATATTGTTCTTATGATGTTTCCTCATATAGTAATGGGAAATACGTTGTACAATATGAAACCTGTTTTTCAATACTAGTTTTGCTCTTCCAAAAATTATTTTTTTTCATTGTTGACATGGCGGAGACAAGATGTCTCATGTTTTGTTCGATCTTAATTTTATTAAATCTACGTACATCCATTCCCGCCGTTCAAGCCTGCTGCACATTTCAAAAAGAAATTTGGGACAAGGGTAGTTTAGCACTAGTTATGTCTTAGAAAATTTGAATAATGATGTTTTTGAAAACAGCTGACGTGAACTGGTGATTGCACTCATGAATTGGTGCAAAAGCAGCATCCAGAAAAGGCTTAGGAGCAAGGATGGCCAAAAATGCTTGAGAAAATCATTGAAAGATTTAAAAACGATGATCCTCAAAGAGAGAAAAGAAAGGCTTTGGATAATTCACCTTCAACGGGGCATAACTTGTAAAAATCTGGAGGAAGTTTGTGAATAAACAGCAAGGGCGCAGGCCTAAGCTGAATACTCTTGATATCTGATCACTCAGACGGCGCTGCATCGAGAACTGTCATTAATCTTTGAGTGATATAACTACACCGGCTCAGGGTTAATTTAGTAAACCTTTGTTGAGCACTATAATACATAATTGCATGTACAAATGCCAGTTAAACTTTGCTGAGCAAAAAGGAAGCCTGATTTTACTTTTTAGGGGTCCGAGCAGCGTAGCTGCAAGCAACCCTATTGTAATTGTACAGATTATTATTAGGGGTCCTAGCAGCATAGCTGCAAGGAACCCAGTTGTAATTGTACAGATTATTATTGTTATTATTATTATTAGGGGTCCGAGCAGCGTAGCTGCAAGGTACCCTATTGTAATTGTACAGATTATTATTAGGGGTCCGAGCAGCGTAGCTGCAAGGCACCCTATAGTAATTGTACAGATTATTATTATTTTCGTTGTTTCCACAAAATTCTGACGTAAAAGTGTCTGGGCAGCAAAAACTACAAGGTGTACAGACACCAAACTTGGTAGGTACGTAGGTTTCTGACCTCCCAAGGATGTCAAATAAATACAACGGCATAAAAATACTTTTAGGTGGCACTGTAATAATCACATTTACGTTTTGGGTCATATCTCGGCTTTTGTATGAATTTTTTGAAAAATTATTTTTTGTTTGATTTCCTGGAATCTCCCAAATCAAATTCCCGCCAATTTCCACTATGATATTTTTCCTGCCAATTTCAAAAAACTAAAAATGAAAGTAAAACTAACTAGTCCATGACCGTTCACCCGGTTCGTATGAAATTTGGTATGAAGGATCTACATAGTATGCTGACTGATGCATGAAATCAGAAGGCACCAAATGGAGTCTTTATTAAACAAAAGAAAATGAGTTTCTGGGCCAACGAAAAAACTTGGCCCAAAGGGTTGCAAAATAAAAAAGGCTACACAGAGCTAAGTAACAAAAGATCCAAATCTATTACAAAAACAAAAATAAACTCCTTTTCAAAATTGTTAAGGCAGGAATATATATATAAAACAAAAGAACTAGATTTAAAAAAACACAAAAACTGCACTGAACCTCAAGGGCATGAAACTAGACACTAAACACAGTGAGAACTAGGCATGGAAATTTGACAATGAAAACTTGGTGATAAACTTGGCATGGAGACTCTTCTGCCAGCCAACTCCACCTGTCAGATAAAGGGCAGAAAATCAGAGCACATGAGGGGCAACACCTGGAGAAGAAAACAAGAGGCAAGGCAAGATCAAGAGACAAAAAGACAATGATAACTGGAATTTGCTCATTAAGAAAAATAGCGTGCTCCTGAAATGAAGTATGCAGGTTGGAGGGAAGCCAACAGAAAAGCACAGCAAGATCTTGAAATAGCAAAGCAGGAATCATGACAATAAACTCCCTACCTAAATTAGTATATTTTTGCCTGTCCAATTTCCCGTGACTGTTAACTAAAAAGTACTAAAAAACAGTAAAAATCAAGCCTAGGCAGCCCTGAATCAGCACAGCAAAAGGAAGGGGGATCCAAAAGCCAACCAGAGCTCTGAAGTGTGCAAAAACATCTGGTTGGGCAGACCTGGCAAACTACACAAAACCTGGAAAAGTTGAATAAACATGAACTATGAATGATGAAACCTGGCATGAAAACCCCCCAAAATTTCAGTCTGCTGAGGCCCAGGACCCTGAACACAACAGCTGACAAAAACTTCCAAAATTTTGATGTTTCATTCCGTTTCAAAGTTACATGTCAATCAATATTTTAGGCGTGGCTCATATTGTATCTATTGCCTATATCTTATGATTTGATTGTCAAAACTTGATGAAACTTGATACACACAACCAACACAACATTATTTAGAAGCAATCAAAATTTTGTAAAATTCCATCAATTGGGGGTGCTATAACTGTAGCATGCCAATATTCAAGAACCGCTTGAGAATTTAAATATGAAATTTGGTATACTTTACTTGGTCTCATTCAGACGCAGTGCCTAAAGTCAAGGCCGGATTATCCATATAATGACTGGTGTGCCTACACTGGGGCATCATGCTGGGAGGGGCATCACATGATTCACGAATCCTCAGTTTTTTATTTTTTATTTTAATCGGAAGAGATGCATATGCATATTATGAACAAATTCAAACTTAACGGTTGATATGAAAAGAGAATATTTTTAAAAAAGAATACAAATAAAAAACTGTGATTTGGAACTGCCCTGCCAAAGTCACAGAAAGGCCAAACTGGTCCCAGATCAGTGTTGCAAGCTGAGCTAGAATCCCGCCACTTAGAAACTGAATGGGCACTGATCTCTAATTAGTTGTTGATCACAACGATGCGCCTTCGTTCTGACATCACGTGCTACAACACAATGAGCAGCGGGGGAAGCAACCGAGGGGTTGTGCTAATCTGAAAATAGCAGAAGAAAAAAAGTACAAAACATATCCACGTTACCGAATGTACCAGAAATATCTTGCTTTTTTAACATTGCTCGCGGCAAAGAAGCTATTGGTAGAGAGCAACTGCTCCGCCCGTCTATTCCGTTCCTCCAGCGCTAGCAGCAAGTGCTTACGTTACAAAAGTTATCATTGTACGTTAGAGGCTAATGCTAATGAGGCAGATGCAGCAGTGCATAACATTAGCTGACGTTAACAGGAGCCTGTCGCAGGTGGGCTGACGGCAACAGCTGAACTCGGGCACGGAGAACGTTAGCATGGTCGCAGAAGCAGACAATAGTGAGTTCACTGCACGAAGCCTTTCCCTTTTTAAAACCCTCTGCCATAGAATTTCAGTTCTTAGTATTTAGTAAATGTAAATGTGCGGCCTTTGTTGCCATAAATTTCAATACCAAAGTTAAGTGCCATTTTAGTGACTGGATGGAAAGTACTCATAATTAAGATTTTCGGTACTGTCCCTGAAGGCAGCAGGGTTGTCACACTGTCCTTGAAGGCATCGTTATTATTATCACCATTGGCAATCTTCTTTTAAAGGCTTGTTCAGCTGGTGCTTTAGCTGTCATTATTGCTGTATGCCAGTTAAGTTGTTAATAAATGAAATGCTAGTATTATCAAAGAGAAGAGCGGTCCATTGCTGCGTTCTATAAGCCATGTTAACTAACTTTTTTGCGGGGGGGCATTTCATGATCGGTCACACTGGGGCATAGCACTGTGTTAATGCGGCCCTGCCTAAAGTATGGATTGGCTGAATTTCCAAAATGGCCACCAAACAGCCAATCAAAATTCAATGGCTAATATTTGCTATTGAGAATGGCCAATCTTCATGAAACTTAATAGTTTTTATTTGTCATTTTGAATGAAACTATGTACCAAATATGAATTAAATTGGCCACAAGGTGGTGCGATAACAGATACATTTTCATTTTTGCTTATATTTTATGAAATATTGGGCTTAGAATAAAAGCTTTTCTTTCCAGTGCTTCATTGAAAGTTCTTGAATTTACCAAACTTATTGCTAATTTCTGCCTTCAGATTTTCCTGCCATTTTCAAAAAACTAAAAGCGAAAGTAAAACAAAAAATTAGTTTAAGGCCCTTCATCCAATTTGCTTGAAATTTGGTATGCATGATCCACAGACTATGTTGAAAAAAAGTTACCCAAAGAATTTTGATTAGTAATTGTGTTGTGAAGTTACATGTCAATGAAAACTTTGTGCGGCCCATACTGATACTATTGCCTACATCTTGTGATGTGATTGTCCAAACTTCATGAAACTTGACACACATCTTTGAAGACATGTCTCTTTGCTTCAGCAGTCTGTTCACATAGGGGCATTACAACTGATATACAGCTGCTCTGCTGCTCGGACCCCGATGATCATCGCTTGCGTTTATATTTATTATCATTTTCGGTGTTTCCACAAAATTCTAACATAAAAGTGTTCAGGCAGCAAAAACTACAAGGTGTACAGACACCAGACTTGTTTGATAGGTTCCTGACCTCTGAGAGATGTCACACAAGTACAATGGTGAAAAAATACCTCTAGTTGGCACTATAATTAACACATTTACATTTTGGGTCATATCTCAGCCTTTGTATGGAATTTTTGAAAAATTCTTCCTTCGACTGATTCCCTTCCTTCGTCTGATTCCCTGGAATCTCTCAAATATAATGCACCTACTCCCGCCAATTTCCACCATGAAATTTTTCCTGCCAATTTCAAGAAACTAAAAGTCAAAGTAAAAAGAACTTGTTTGAGACCGTTCATCTGATTTTCATGAAATTTAGTAGGAATGATCAACACAGTATGCTGACAAGTCACAAAATTCTGATATGCCATCCCGTTTTAAAGTTACATGTTAATCAATATTTAAGGCGTGGTCCATATTGATTCTATTGCCTCTATCTTGTGATGTGATGATGAAACTTGATGAAACTTGATACACACCACCATCACAAGATTCCTTAGAAGTACACCGCATTTTGTAAAATTCTGTCCATAGGGGGCGCTATAACTGAAACATGTCAATATTCAGGAACTGCTTGAGATTAAAATCTGAAATTTGGTATACTTATACTTGGTCCCATTGGACGCAGTGCCTGAAGTATGGATTGGCCTAATTTCCAAAATGGCCACCAAACAGCCAATCAAAATTCAATGGCTAATATTTGCTATAAAAAATGTCTTCGTGAAACTTAATAGGCTCATTCAAAATGATAAATAAAAACTATGTACCAAATATGAATGAAATCGGCCACAAGGGGGCGCTATAATAAATACATTTTCATTTTTGCTGATATGTTATGAAATGTTGGACTTAGAATAAAAGCTTTTCTTCCCAGTGCTTCATTGACAGTTCCTGAATCTACCTAACCTATTGCTGCTAATTTCTGCCTTCAGATTTTCCCATTTTCAAAAAAACTGAAAGAAAAAGTAAAACACACTAGTCTAAGGCCCTTCATCCAATTTGCATGAAGTTTCTTATGCATGATCCACCGACTATGGTGACAAAAAGTTACTCAAATAATTTTGATTATGAATTGTGTTGTGAAGTTACATTTCAATGAAATGTGTGGCCCATAATGATACTATTGCCTACATCTTGTGATGTAATTGTCCAAACTTAATGAAACTTGACACACATCTTTGAAGACATGTCTCTTTCCTTCAGCAGCCTGTTCACATAGAGGCACTACAACTGATATACAGCTGCTCTGCTGCTCAGACCCCGATGATCATCATTTGTGGTTATATTATTTATAATTTTTTACTGATGTAGCTCTTAATCGTGAGCACTACAAGACAGTCCTCATATCAATGGGCCGGTATTGCTACTGCTTAGGTTGTACATCACGTCTCATGTCTTTCAGCACTAAGCTCAGTTTTACGTTTTTTCTTTTGTTAGCGTCTTCTGCCCCACTCTCCACATTTTGTTACATTCATTGCGTGTTGACTCCGTAACTGCCACACCTACTTTATTAACCCTTTATGTCACTCCCTGCATTGTGCTTGCCACTGTTTTTCTCCAGTGCCCGCTTCTTTGTTCCTGGGTTCCTCCCTTTCATCCCTACTCTTGCATTCTCTTGCCTCCCGTACCCTGTGTCTGTTTCTGCCCTGCTCTACCCCCACCTTCATTCATCTCCTCTCCTACCCCTTTGGATTTATCCACAGATTCTGATCCTTGCTAGCCCTGTTGACTCCATTCCTGCCTGCGCTGCTTGTTTCACTGACCCTCAGCTGTCCACCCACTATAACTTGTTTTGTTTGCTTTACTGTGTCTGCAGTGCTCCATCTACCGTTGACCAGCCATTAAAGAACCTAATTACCTCAACTTCTGGGTCTTTGTGTGGTTCATGTATTCCAAGGCTGACTGCAAAGGGATGTTAAGCCAAATTAGCTCAAGGGTACAGGGTCAGAGCTGCAGAAGTTCAGACAATGTTGGACCCTCCAGATAGGCAGCATGAATTGCAGTAATTCAGTAAAATAAGTACAGAAAAATAAATTGTGGGAGTCACAGCAGTTCCTACTATGGAAATACACAAATTTAATAATCAGCTACACCATCTTGCATTTAAATCCCATCATTCAATGAGACAGTGCAGCTGGAATAACTACATTTTTCAAGTTTGCTGAGTACACATCCACTGTGCAGGCTGCATTTTTACTGTGCTATTTTCAATCACTTCCTACTCATCAGTTAATTTTTTTTGCGTCTTGGGTTAAATAACCCATCAGGCAGCAGTAGAATGACACCATTTACAATTAGTAAAAATGGGATGTTGTATTTCAATAATGACATTATTCATAAATTAATATTTCTTTTTTGCTTGGAGTATGAGAGACAGTGCATGAACTCATTTTGTGTGGAGAAATCAGCTTCTCATCTAAACACTTGGTATGAATTCCATTCCATTGGCTATTTTTCTCAAAGAGCTCAGTCTTGGGGTAAACAGCCTTTTCATTAATCAGGTGCGTCATGCGTTCTGGCAAACTGCTGTATGTGTTATAAAATGTGCAAGGGAGGCAAATACTGTTCGTGGACCAGGAAAAATGGGAGGGAACATATGAGCACAGCTGTTAAAGAATCATCTCAGAGTGATGGCTGAATGATGAAAGAGCTGAAGGGTGACAGGAGCAGAGTAAAATGATGAATATGTTGTGCAAAGGGAATAGAATAGTGTGCGTGTAGTGGTCTTCATGGCTGCATTTCACACGCTGTATTCTTATCTACAGCGACCATGAAAACTATGGTCAAAGAAGTCAGAGAAAACAAAATAGGAAAAAAGATAAAATAAGCACAGTCTGGCAGGGTTTCTGCTAGTCTACCCAGATAGTGGATTAAAGGGTTTATGCAGGATTTTAAATGTATCACAAATGCAGAGGCCAAGTTTCAGTAGGGAGTATGAAATATATTAAGTGATTACTGATTTTCTTAAACACATTAAGGAGCGAGACAAAGATAAAGTTTGATACTTTCCACATCATTTAAAACTGCATTTTGTGATTAATTTTAATATTCAACAAAAATTACCAGTTTGATGATCTGTAACAATTTAGTGTGACGAATATGCAAAAATCAAAGAAAAAGGCAAGGGGCACATAGTTTTACACAGCACTGTGCATTTCCTGAATCATAAACTCCTTGACTACATCTTTGGGTGTGCAACATCTTAGAGTGATTCTCAGAACTATACATTATCTGTGAAGCCAAATATATTGCAGTGACTGAGCAAGCTTAAGATCTGCCTTACAGCAAGTGCATGGCAACAAGTTCCTTATAACACAATGCAGAGACTGCTATGGGGTGATTACCGAATGTGCCTTGATGAGAGTCCTTATACAACTGTATTTGTTATTCCTTTCTTTAAATGTTATTCATTGGTTATTGTTTGTGTGTTTCAAAAAGTTTTTATGTGCTCATCCTCATTATGTTTTCCTTTTTCGTAAAGAGTCTGCTTATATGGCTACCCTTGTGTGAAATGTGCCAGTAAGAGGCCAGACTTAGATCATAACCTACTGTTAGGATGGCAATGAATGTAATGTGAGTGGCACGCCCGTTCCAATGGAAGCATATAGCTAACAATATTAAAATGAAAGTGCATCCTCAAAAATGCTTTCTTATTTTCAAGAAGTCAACGCATTATTTGTATCATAATGAAAATGAAAATGTAATCATCCACTTTTATGGAAGTAAATACGTGCAATCAGATTTCAAATTTAGCCATTTAATTTTTAGCACTGAATATTTATGCATTGAAATCATGTATCTTAATTTTTTGCCTCTGAATTTGATTCCTCAGACTTTCAATTAATAATTTTCACCTTTAATTTCTAGTGTTCAAAAATTCAAGATGAAAAAATTCAAATAATATAAATTCAAGTCACTTAAATTTCCTGGCTAAATTCAGATGCCAAAATAGGAGGTATACAACTCAGCCAGTACATTTTCTAGTTGCTCAAATTCGATAGGTCAAATTCAGATGCCAAAATACGAGGTGTAAAATTCAGATTAAAGATGGGAACCCAGGGAAAAGCTGTTGATTCTAGATCAAGTCGAACAGACATCCAGCCAATAACATTGCGCTCTGTTGGTCACGTGACACCGATGCGGGAAGTTTGTCATTTTACCAAAGAACGTACGACTCATAAAAAATTAAAAAAGTACTGATGGTGAAGTGAAGCTTTTTGAACCAGAGGAGCTTCAAATATAATTGCGTCAAAAAAAGTTAATTACTCGAAGCTCCACAAATCGGAGCTCGATGAGGACCTCTGCTGGACAAAGTAAGGGAAAGCACTGTGCTGCATAATGATTTGCTCATCCAGCCCACAAATCTCATTGAAGTAATACGAATGAATAGAATTGATAGATGAACAAATGAATAAATAAACACACAAAAAAATTTTCCCCATTGCATACTCAATCGAAAAACTATAAAGATAACACTTTACTTTCTTTTTTTCTTGACATTTTCTCTGCTTGTTGACCAATAAAGCTTGTGTTCAGAAGGAGTAAATGAATGCAGGGGCATGTATGCAGGTACGCGCTCGCACATTGGCACATGGTGATTGTGAATCTGCATGGACAAGAAAAGTAGTACTGCAGGCCAGAAGACAAAGCTTATGGGGCTTTGTGCAGTACAGTGACCAATATAATGGTTTTCGTTGAGTTACTGGTGCTTGGTGAGGCACTGGTGCTTTTAAGCGTTTAAAACTGAGAGCAATGCACTGTTTCGGAACTTCATCAAATACTAAAGCAGTTTCACTGAGTCTTAAATAATGAGCTATAAAGAATAAGCCAAAAAATTTTCTCAACCTTGTTGGGCGAACTCAAATTAAAGTGTTCCCACATTTTAGGACAGCCTCTCTTTGCAGCAGGTTCCACAATGTAAGAATAAGCATCTCTGACAAGTCACACCGCAACTCGTCAATGCACCGCAACACCCAATAAGAGCGTGCTGTGTTTAGCGCTTTTAGTACCTTTGAATCTGATTACGAAACAGTCACATGGGTGTGTGGGGAACGACACTTCGGACGTCATTGGTCACGTGATTTTGATAGGACGAATCATGCCTCAATACAAAGCTCCGCTGAACATTAGCCGTTTCTCAATACCAAGAATGCTAAGAACGAACTTGCATTCTTGGGAGGAACATTCTCGCTAGTCGTTCTAGGAAGAGTACACTTCCAAGGCTACGAGCACTCAGAACGCTATCGACGGTTTGAGACGATGCGTTCTCGTTGGTATTACGCAATACGCCAGCCAGTGAGCCGCGACTTTCTCCGCCATCATCCTTATTTTTCCCCGGTAATGTTATCTGTGGGGGAAGAGGGGTCTGTGAGCGTGAGCTAATTAAGGTGCTTAGCTTAGCTACATTCCGCCGGCTGTTGCGGAGTTTCTCTACTACGAAAACATTGGAGCATATTCGACATAAAAAATCGTAAAGCAGCCAATATTCCACATGTACTCAGATAATAGTTAACGTTAAGATTAGTGATACAGGCATTGGCCTACTTTAATTGCTCATTTCGATAAAGCCTTGAAACATAATGTAAAATAAAAAATCTGGAGCTTGGCAGCATTACTTTTCAGTCAAAGACTATCGAAAAAAAAACTGGAATGAATTTGCAAGCAAAGTTTCACTTATCCAGTTAAACAATGCACATGGCATAGGCTACACTCGAAAACGGTAGGTCAGCAAGCTTACTGAATATTCTTTCCGCGCATTTATGTGTTTGATCGGTGAACAATAAGAGTGAGTTGTTACATGTCAGCTATTGTAGGCAAATGGAAATGGAGTTATTTACAGGCTACTTAATTTGAACTGTATTTCTTGGTGCACCTCCATTACATCACGAGCAGTCCAAATGCAACTTCAAGTTGACAACCAACATAAAAATAGCCACTGTCTTAACGTGAACTTGGAGCTAAAGCCCGCTGGTAGCTACCTCCGAAAAAGAGCTGTTACAGATGCTCGTCACTGAGGCCAGTCTGACCAGCCAAATCCATTTAGAGAACTATATTAGAAATTTAGAGCCAATTAACCAAATAAAACTTGTATCTTTTGCATGAGGGTCATCATTTGTTTATATAATGTAATTATACCAATTCAAACTTAACGTCGCGGAACATTCATCAGGCATGGATGGCATTTTTAGCTCAATTTAATTGTTTATAGATGTGACAACGCTTTAAAATGGTAGGTAGCCGAGTAGGTTACGTTTTCACAATAGAAAGCAATTTATGTTCACTCTGGATTGCAACTAAATTACAATTTGAGGCATAATGTGTGAATTTGCTTTATCCTATTTATTTCTTTCGTAATTTCTTTGTCATTAATAATACATAAAATCTGCAAGTGCCTACCACCTGACCTCCTCAGAATCAGCTGATTGTTCTAGTACAATAACGTCAGTATATTTAGATAATCCTTATCTAATATTTCTTTGATGTTGTGAAGATTTTTTGAGTTGTAGGCTCTAAAAGTACATGGGAGTAGGTCGAAATATCATTCTTTCTAACTCAAATAATTTTTTCCGAGCATTTTTGATCCCTCATAACTTCATGTGTATTAGAGATGGCCACATTAAATTTTCAGAGCTGAAAGACATATCGGAGCACTATTAAAAACTGCAACGAAATCAATTGTATGCCCATTCTGAGTGTCACAATCTCAAGCCAAGATCTGTATTTTCTTCAATGAGATTTGTTCTGTGACCAACTTCAAGCTTCAATATCATGAGAAGAATGGACGTTTCAATATCATGAGAAGAATGGACGTTTCAATTGCAACAATGCACCAATGTAATAACTATGATATAGTGTAGTAAAAAAAAAAGTATTGGGACCATAGATTTATCATGTGTTTTCTTGTAATTTCACCAGAGAAAACCTGAAAAAGTGCATGTTAGGAAAACTTCACGGGGTCTCGTCGCCATTTGGGATAGGCTGATGATCAAATCAGGTTATGGCATATGAAAGATCTCATTTTGAACTATATTTTGATACTAGGCTCATACTCGAGCCATGATTCCTTCAGTGTCAAATAATTTTCATACTCGTCAATGTAGAGCTGCAGCCAGTGCCGCTACAAGATGGTAGTGAACTGTGTGAGTAAAGTCAAAAACCATCTACTTAGAGCTGCTTACCAGTGTATGAGTAGCAGGGACGTGCGGTCAGGGTAGACAGGGATTTCTCCTTTTTTATCGCTAGATTTTGTCAACCTGTTTCCACGTACTATGCCTGATTGTCAATCAATCAGTTTGACCTTTTTTTCTGGTCAATTAAGCCTGTATTGATTAAGAGGTGATAGCGAAAAAAAGATTAATTTACCTTTATGCTTTGATTCGAGACTGCAAGGAAGGAAGTAAATTTTAATAATTAATTAGGAAAAAATATCAACTCTATCGGTAATTCCGTATATTGTTTTGATCTTTTGTTTATCGGATTATGAAAGAAGACTGAAAATAAATGCCCTTTTTAAAAAAAAAATGGCATTAAAAAGTACGTGTCTAAGGGGGGAAATATTATCGTAAACATATTGACCACACATTGAACGCCGCATAAGAAAGGTTTTAATATTTGTTAATGGCATTGCGTTAGTTTCCTCTAAGCAAATATGAACAAACTTGCTGTCTGGTGAGCAATTTAAATTTGATGCACTGAGCAATAATGTTGTGGATGGAACTGGCACACCATTCTCCCGTTTAGTCTTGTAAATTAATTAATCAATCCTCAGATTGCCAATCAAGCAAAGTAATAGAGTTATCGTTTGTTTAACGGCGAGGATTCTGCCTATCCTAACTGACCTCCGACGGCACGTCACTGATGAGTAGACTAATGCCACAGCCAGTAGTTTTGCTGAACGGCTGAAATTGAAACGGCCGATTTTCCTTTTGTGTATTTGAGTACATAATCCTGTCTTTTGTATTAGGTATTGAATCTTTTTGTTTTAAGTAATATTGTAATGCTGAATATCAAAAGCAAAATGTATGTGTATATATATATATATAGGGGTGTAACAGTACATGTATTCGTATCGAAAATTTTCGGTACAGGGCGTTGGGTTCGGTACGGGACGTTGGGTTCGGTGCAGAGGTGTACAGCACAGGTGAGTTACAACACGAGTATAATAAGTGGCGGAACACAAGTTTCGAATTCGTTCTCAATTATCCATATTCACCTGCAAATACATGAGCGAAACAGTAGAGGGCAGCAGTACGCCAAGGAAGCGTTTATATCGCCGTGCTTTTGGGTTTTGCTGCCACCTGGCGGTGGAATTCAACAATTCCCAACATCAGCCAATAAAAATAACTCATGCACATGGCAACTCATGAGTTGCCTTGGCATAGAGGAGGCACTGCGCTCTCTGAGTGCTCTTGTTTGAGAATATTTTATTTACTGGAAAACTTATATTGTAATCTTTGTTTATTTGAGAATTTTATCTATTGGAAAACTTATTTTATATATTGTTTATGATGAGAATATTTTATGTGTCGGAAAACTTATTACCAGCACTTGGCACCAGTATTCTATTTTTTTTTCTATATTTTGTATGATGTTAGATTAAAGTTCCTAATGAACAGGGAATTTTATGTATTGCATTTTGTTCCCATACTGTGCCGAAAATGAACCGAACCGAGACCTCAAAACCGAGGTACGTACCGAACCGTGATTTTTGTGTATCGTTACACCCCTATCACAATCATTAACTTTTCTATTGTTGGCTGCACTGGAAGAACACATCAACAGGGCGGTCTACCAAACCAGTATCTGGACTACTAGCCTCCAGGGGAAACAGAATGCTCCACCTCCTGGCTGGTCCGGTTGGACAAAATGTGAGAGCTATTGGAAACGATTTTGGACCCGCCAAGTGTGGTTGTAAGGCAGAGCTACTGTGTTCTCGGAAGTGTCGATGCTATTATGCGGGCCTCCTCGGCACTGCTTTGTGCTACTGTGGTGGAGATTGTGACGCTGGTCTGAGCTGAACTATTTGTTAATTTTGGCCTGTTTGAACAAACTACACTGGTTTGAGCTGAGCTATGTGTACTATTAGGAATATTTGAACTACAATTACGCTGGTTTGAGCTAACCAGCAAGAAAATGGGTAATTCAATAATGTTGATTGTCCACTTGTTTTTACAGCGTAGCCCCTCCCTCAAGTTGCATTTGTTCTACTAATGGCAAAACGGGCTGTATATTTGGTGATGCTCCTTCTAACATTGTTCAACATTGATCCGGGGTAGAAAAAGCAATTACAGTGATCACTATCAGATAAAATCATCTTGTAATAAAATTGTTGGCTTCAACTTTTTATGCTGTTTTACCCCCACAGCCCCACTGGGCCTTCCTGTGGCTTCAGGGGCGCATTAGTCGATGGCACCCCTTTTGAATTTGTTTAGTATACTCCAAAGGTTGAACATGCAAAGTTTGATGCTTCTTTCCACCAGGTCATGTTTTTTTTATGATGAGCTACCGAGCTACAAGGGGGCCTTGTCTTTAAGCGCATTCTTGAAAGCAGTGCAGCAACTGCGGTTCTCTGTGTGTAGCATTGGTCAGGAGATTCCGTACTGTCGGCTTATGTTATTACCAAGTCAGTAAAGTGAGCAGGTGTACTGGCACCAATGCTTTCATTTATTGTATTTGATGAATGACTTTGCTATGTAGCGACTCGACTGCTTCACCTATCTGTAATGTAACGTTACAGAATATACAGTAAGGTAGCAAAGGCTGTTGTTGGTTAACTAAGGTTGGATAACGGGCGCGTATTCGGTAACTATCGAAGGTCCTATAACCGTGCATGTAGCTTACACTTGCTTTGCTTTTTCATATTAAAATGTTCAAGATGCGCCTAAAGTGAGTTGTATATTTCCATTACTTTGAATATCTTACACCGATTCACGGTACTGTGTTTTGCTGCTTCATGTATTATATGCGGGCTACGTAGCTAGCTAAGTAGCATTAACCACGTCCATATGTGCACTTTGAGCACGGTATAAATTCAGCACAAAAACTGCACGGCTAATCAATTATTTACCATTGTATGCACATTCTTTATTATTAAAACAGTAGCAGATGTGCATATACTTGATGTCGTAACTTTTCAGCATCTTTTTAAGATACAAAATATGAAGTATCTTATTTTATGCTAGGCCGAACTTGCATGACAGCACTACACAAACAGAGACAGTATCTGTAGTTCAGCCTTTATTAGCTAGAAATGTTGAGTGGGTTGGAAAGGCTGGACAAGTTGAGATGTGAACGACACATTGTTAGTGAGCAGCATCAGTGCGCAGGAGTGATGCTGCGGAGATTCGCTGATGCGGCTGAACTCCATCTGCGCAGAGAAAATACGAGAGTCCCAGAAGAAAGAAACGGATGAGAACGAAACGAAGATTGACTTTATGAATATTTTATAACTGGGCTGCTGATTATGTGAGGACTTGCGAATTTGCTAATCCTGTATAAGGGGAAGGAAAAGAATTCTGTATTGAAACCCCAGGAATATCGAATAAAATCAACACTTTTTCAGCTTGCCTTGATGTTTGAGTACCAAGGGAAACATTCGGGTTGTAAAAACGTCAAGCATGCATTTAGTCAGGAAAACTTAAGAGTTTAATTTCTAGTGCTAATAGACGCGGTAATAGCATATAACGGCAGCAGCTATAATACTGATGACACACCGGGTCGCGAGGGCATGCGCAACATGCATTCGCGATGTTAAATATTAAATTCTAATGAGTAGTGTGTGCACCCTGCGATGTATTGGCGAGCTGTCCAGGGTGGGTCCCTGCCTTCCTTCCAGAGTCAGCGGGGATGGGCTCCAGTTCCAGGTATAGAGAATGGATGGATTTAATGAGCTTTGAGCATGCATATGCTAAAAGTAATTTTGCTTGTCAGAATTGGCTAAATACTTTAATATACGTTATCTACTTTAAAACTTATCAGTTCAAAAAGCATGGACAGTGCTCTGTGCGGTTGGGTTATCGTCTTGAATCCAGTAAGAATAGAGGAGGTTGCGAGCTAACGAACTCAAAACGTTTCACTTTCTACAAAAACATTTAGCTTTGAACTGTGTGGAAAACGAGGCTAAACTGTCATCTTATAGATCAGCAACTCAACTGTTATGCTGACTTTGTTTGCGATGTAGTGAATAATTTTATTTCCCTGTTATATAAAAATAGTTTATCAACACTTTATATCCCTATTAGGTATATAAACTGTTTTTCCAAACCACATTCATGCCGAGTGCTATGTTTTCCCGTTCGGTACAGAACTATTGCATGGGTTTCGCTGTGGTTTTGCAGTGGATATAATTAGCTACATTTCAGGAGAACATTGGTCGTGAACATGCATCCTGTGTGGGATAGCCTGCAAGCTCGCTCTCTTGTTTGCAATGGGAGGAGCGAGTTGAGAGGTGGTGATGGGAGAGGGAGGGAAAAGAGAGCCTGCACAAAAGCCAAGGGTTTTTGAATTCCCCGCGTTCGTCCACGAACGCAGCATTCTGATTGGTCGAATTTGACAGTTGAACACTTGCAGGGCGGGCACTAGACCTGGAAATTCGGGGGCAATTATCCATCCCTTTATTGACAACAATTAGTCCTGGCTAATTCTAGATGGTTTTCCCTTATTAACACATTTTCCAATTCAAGAATAATCAAGTGGCAATTGAAGACACGGCTTCTCTCCTCCATACGATCTAAAAGCAACAAGATAATGGGCTACATTCAGCACAGAAAAATAATTTAATTATCATTAGGTCTATGCACTGGCACTTGGCGACGGCATTTCAGAACTCTTCAGCGAATGAAGATAATTTTGGTGACTAACAGGTGGTTTCGTCTGTTTACATTTTCCAATCGGATAGCTGTCTATTTTTTACAGCAAGTTGTGTGACTGTGCTGCAAAAATAGGTGTACATACTTGTCGCCGAAATTACCTTCATTCGCAAAAGAGTTCTGAAACGCCACTCTCGCTGGAAAAAAAAAATTACCGTTGCTGAGTGCCAGTGCATAGACCTAATTAGTCTAACCACGTCGACAGCTTGATTTAAGGGTGGAATTCAAAAACCCCTGGCTTTCATGGAGGCTCTCTTTTCCCTCCCTCTCCCCAATCCTCTTGCCGCCTCTCAACTCACACCTCTCATCGCAAACAAGAGAGCCTGCTCTCAGGCTATGTGTGGGAGTGCTTTAGGCGCGGACCGTTGTCATAGATACCTCAGGCGTCGGTGCGTTCATGAGCCCCCCACTACGCATGTGCAGGGTTCTTCCGATGCTGGTCGGCGCTGGTGGGCCCCGACCAGCACTCGGAATGCACTGACCACCACTCAGCTTTTCACGACCGCCACTATTTTTTTCAAAGATCAGTTAAAATGAGCGCATCCAGCGTCCAATAAAACCGCTAGAAACAATACATAAATGACCCCAAATATGCTCCCCCTTTCTATTCTTGTCAGAATAGCGAACTTTCATTTTCGACCCGCGCCCTGGCATCCTGGCCGCGTTCTGGCTAGTTCTCAATCATTTTCCTTTATTGACGAGTTTTCAAATTATTGTAATAATCCATTGGCAATTGAAGACATGACTTCACTCCATATACGATCTAACAGCGATGAAATAATGGGCTGAATACAGTACAGAAACATAATTTACTTTGTAATAGGCCTATGCTTTACGAAAGGCAAACTGCTCTGAAACTTCCGCACTACCTTTTCCGCACATCAGGCGATTTAACTTGCGCTGCATGATCGTTTAAATTCTTCGTGTAAAAACTGAAAAACTTCCATTTCCATTCCGTGTGAGAATCTCTAAAATACACCTGATTGAATAATGACTTACCAGCGTTCCAATGAAATATCGCCTCTCACTCTCGGTACAGCGAGGGTTGATATAAAAAGTGCCACTCAGCAATTAAATATATAAAGCGAGAGATTCAAGCCATATGCTTGCAAGTTGACAGGTATACAATTTTGAATAACGCTGATTTAAATGCAACAAATAAGCGTCCAGATAAATGACTGTCGTCTTACCTAAACGGGGAGAACTAGTAGCACCTGACAGAGTGGAGTGTTCTTGGAGTGAATTTTTTGTTAATTATGAAAATGACTGAGAACAGGTCAGGACAAATAGTTGTTTTAAAGGGATGTTCTGTGCCCCCTCCCCAATTCCCAGTTCTGGCGCCGCCACTGCCAAATAATGATTGAAATAGTCGTTAATGATACAACATATCGAACTGCTCAGATTTGTTAAGCTACATTAGAAATGTTTGAAACATAAATTACAGTTAAGTCGTATTCACAAATTTAATCAAAAGTATTTGGATACAAAATAGAAAAAAAAGTTTATGAATATGACTTCTATCTATGAATATTAGAGGCATCTCGCATATGCTCCATGGAGAACATCAAAGACCTCCATTGTTTCTCAGTCTCTGGCGACGGATTCAAATTGTATCTGGTGACAATTTGCATTCAAATTGTCGCAAAAATTTTTCCAGCTCGCACGCTCGCATTACATATCACCACCAACTATCAGATTAAGCTTACACCCCTCACTGACAATACCATTTGTGAATAATGTGTTTTATGCTTCGTAGCTCATGGAAGGTGGATTGTCAGGTTAGGAGACGGCAGAAATTTTCACTCCTAGTGTCCTGGGCAGAACCCAGGTCACAAAAAGTCACAGCGAAAAGTCACAAAGCGCATGTCCGCGTAACTCCGGAAATAAGGCCCCATGTCGGCGTGCTGCACCACTGAGCAATTTCCATTGAAATGCATGGGCAGCCATTTTTGGTTCAGTATCCAGTTCTTATAATACATCCATGCACTACATCCCTCACAATGGCATTTGTTTGGCATTAAGTGGAGAGAAAAAAAAATTTATTTCTCAGTCAGCCTTGCTTTGGGTTGTCCCAGCAGCCACAAAATATGTGATACATTATCAGAAGCACTTTGCTGGATCCTTTTAAGTAACTGCAAATTGCCCTTTGTGCTTCAACTGTCAGATGACTTCCTATTAGTGGACTATTCAAATGCAAACCTGACCGATGTATCTCTACTCTGAAACATGCTTTTAAAAATGTGAGCATTCCTTCATCCGATGAGAAAACATGAGGTCCATTTCAGGTTGTAGAATTTTTGAGTATTACCTTAGACAGTAACTGATGCAAGCTTCCCTACCTGTCATAAAATTAAATCGTATTTGAGAGATTATGAGGGAAGCACAGGAGGCAGCGGCGCTTTCAAATGGAGGACTAATGCTCAAGCATCTTAATTTTGCCATGCGCATTATCCCTCTGGGTGGCTCATTTATATTCAGGCTTCTCGACTACTCAAAATCTGTCACAAATCTCCATGATATGGTAAAATTAGATGAAGGCTGTACATCAGAACTCCGGTTCTGGTCTCTTTTATGCGATAAATGGAATGGTATCTCATTCTTTTACAATGACAACCAAGAATCCTCTTTAGCATTAAAATTGTACACAGATGCAGCCCCTTCAGTAGGTTTCAGGGGGTTTTTCAATAACCATTGGTTCGCTGACGTATGGCCAAAAAAAAACTTTCATCACTGCCAGATAACGCCTCTTCTACAGCCCTAATGGAACTGTATCCAGTCATTATAGCTTGTTTTTTGTGGGGTGAAAACTGGTCAAGAAAACAAATTCTGTTTTTTGTGATAATAAGGCAACAGTCAATATTATCAACAAAGGGCGCTCCTCTATCCCTCTCATTAATAGATTTACGCGTCATCGTACTTGGTCATCCGTGCTGGGTGATTTTATTTTCCAAGCGGTTCACATCCCAGGCCTGGATAACAAAATAGCTGACTCCTTATTGCAGTTTGTCTTTCAAAAATTTCATCAACTGTGTCCATCTGCCCTGCATTCAGTCAAACCGTGCTCGATTAAATCTGACTCTACAAAATTATGTACGTTCGCCTGCTCACTACATGCGATCTGGCTTAGCTATGTCCACATTAAAAATGTATGATTCTGCATGGTCTAATTTCACATCATTTTGTGCCACCTTCTCTGTAGCCTTCTTGCCTGTCAATATTTCCATCATATGCACCATTTTAGTTCATTGTTTTGAATCTTACAAGATGCAGCCTTCTTCCATTAAGGCACTTGTCGCAGGTATTCAAAGCCATCTGCGTTGTGAGTCCTGTCAGACATACCTGAAGAGGACTTGCACGTCGGCTGGTGTGACATGGTGGCACCAGTAGCCTTTAGAGCAGGGGTGTCAAACTGACCCGTAAAAGGGCCAAGAGGCTGCAGGTTTTCAATCATACTAAGGAGAAGCACACCTGAAACCAATGATTTAATCAACGGATCTAGGCCTGCACAACTGATTAGTTGTATCAGATGAGCTTCTGCATTGTTGGAGTGAAAACCTGCAGCCTCTTGGCCCACGGGTCAGTTTGACACCTGTGCTTTAGAGAGTTCACTGATGCAGGATTCTGAAAACGATAAAGTCCAAATGTAAAATAGTGAAAAATCTATGCCAAATTAGATTTCTGAAATCGTTATGCACTAAATTTGGAGGGAGATATGTTGAAACAAGGTCAAGGATTGCTCCATCTAAGTTTAAAAATAACAACTTGCTTCCCAGTTGTGTCAGGAGGAGAGAGAGAGAGAGAGAGTGCAGTGGGAAAGAGATGAACGGATGAAGCAACGGTGGGTGCTTCTCCGAGTAAAGGTGGGTTAACACCGGAACTGCTGGAGCCTCAGAGAAATCAGTTGTGGGCTGAAGGAGCCGCAGAAGCTGGGTTTCGTCCCGGCGGAAAGGATGGGGGAGGGGGGGGGTGGTAACGGGACGCATGTGCATGGGGCAAAAGTGCAACCTGTGAACACAGGGACGAAAAAAAGGGGACGAAAAGAGACCGGAGGGGTCGTGAACGGCGTGAACAGGCACAGGGGGAACTGACTAACTGTGCATCTCTTTCCCACTGCACTCTCTCTCTCCGCCCCCCTCCCCTACCCCGTTTCCCATTGTTATTAATTCTGTGTTTCCTTCTACAGGTCCACCCCTCCCACTAACTACTTCGGCCGTCCTCACGCAGTTTCCCTTACCACACTTTCAATACACTGTAGCCACCGCCCTACCTCCTGTCCACCCCTTGCAGCCTATTACACTCTCGGAAAAAATGGTACAGCTCTGTACCTTAAAAGGTACAAAGACTTGTCCCTGTGGCAGTACCTTTGAAGGGTACAGAAAAGTACCTAATAAAAGGGGCACATATTTGTACCCTCACAGTTTGTACCTTCAAGTGCCTCATCTGTACCTCTTGGATCACTTTTGTACCTTCATTGGATGGTACAAATATAGTACCCTTTATGATGGTACAAATCTGTACCATAAGGGTACCACCACAGGGACAAGCAGTTTTGTACCTTTAAAGGTACATATATGTTCTCCTGTTACACAGACACAAACACAGATTATAAAAAAACATTTGTTTATTTGCATAAAAACACCATGTAAAAAATACAACATTCCATTAAAATTGATGTCACAGTATGATAACACAGTTCTCAACTATAACTAAAGATACCACAGAGATATTGAACATTGTTTGTTATATTCAGTAGTCCATCACAGACCTACAGAAGATAATTTTATGCAGAGACCTTTTCATTAAGCAATCAGAAAACAAAATCAAACACACCAACCAGCCTTATTATTTTGACTCACTGCCTATGTTTGGGCTCACATTT
Organism: Gymnothorax javanicus; assembly: GCA_029692085.1. Classification (NCBI taxonomy): domain Eukaryota; kingdom Metazoa; phylum Chordata; class Actinopteri; order Anguilliformes; family Muraenidae; genus Gymnothorax; species Gymnothorax javanicus. Next base: position 144,571,252 of record CM056193.1, read on the forward strand.
TTGCTTCCAAAAACACATGCTGTATGCATTCTTTCACCACAGTTTTAGGCAGGTCGTAATAGTGATATAGCTTATGGGTGTATGGTGTACTACAAGTGTCTAGTGGCAACAATTCGCCCATCCACCGAGTACACATCAAGGGCATCAAAATTTGACTGCTGCCCTGGCATTGAACATATCCATTCATCATATTTTACTTCATAGGCATAGACATGCCTGTCAAAATGTACTGGGAGCAACAATCTACCACATAACCACCACTGGGTGTTTATATTTAAAATGAATTTGATTCAAAAAAACATCGGAATCTCTTCTGACTGTACAAAACCAACAATTAACACATCATTCACTGCATATTTGACCCAACGTCGCTTCACTGACTCGTGGCAGCTTATCTGAAGCATTAATGGACTGTAGTCCTGCACAGTTGTGCATAGCATTTTGCAGAGCGGAAGGCAGGGATGAAAACAACATTGTTACACTGGTCCCTGAAAACTTGTCTCCAGCTTGCTCCCATCTGCACAGTCAGATATGATGTAGCTGGCTCTCCCTAAACAAGAGCAAAAAGAAAATACACCACTAAAATCAGTAAATACAATCTGGTGATTAGATGTATTCTAGGGGTGGGAAAGTGTACAAAAAATTCTAAACTTGTACACGCGCCATATAATTGCGTGTACACGTGTCTTCAGAGTTCGCGGATTTTGACTGCTATACAACCGTTAGAGGGCACTTTCACCATTCCAATAACAGTCCACACATCCATTAACACATTTATCAGCTAGATACGTTTATTAAATCAATAGATGGTAACAGTGAATTTGTAGGTTACTCCAATACAAAATTATGGCCTACATCAGATAGGCATAAAATCACAACTAAATGAATAATGTTAGGCCCTTTCACCATTGTAAATGAATTACCCATAAACGAAAATCATCATTTTGACATGAAAGAACATGGACATGAATGAATGCCAACAGTTTAGCTCTGCTTTTATGTCATTGTCCTTATTATTGTACCTTGTTTTTGCACAATTTGATTTGTAAACTTAAACAGCAGACTGCATCTCTCACTCACAGCGGGAGCTGTGTCTCACTATCGTTACGTTTCATAGCGTCATTAAAGAGAATTTTAATTGAGGAGGAAAAGCAGCTGATAAAGTAAAACTAAATTGAGAAACACTTTTTACATCCACAAAGCTAAAACAAAAAGAAATGTAAACTGCGTTTTACGTGTTCTCATTCAAATAACAAAATTAATATGCTTTTAAACGAGCAGACGTGAGGATGACATTGTGCATGCAAATGTAGGCGGCGGACAGAGCGTCCACCAAAAATGTAAAAAACACACAGTGAACAATGCGCGAGGTAAAATAATGAGCTATTAACCAATCGTGTTTTAAAGCAACATAAAGAGGAACTTGAGCGTGGAGACGATGGCTGCGTCCGAATAGTCTTTTTTGCTTAGGGAAAGTTCCTAACTCCTAGAAAACGATCCGGAGGTATTTACGTGGCCATGATGCGTGTGTTCGGACTCTTAATATGTAAAGGAAAGGTGCTGCAGTGCTTCCTAATTTATCACCTTTAGCGAAGGGTACACTGAGGCATCTTTTCTAAAAGAAAGGCAGAAGTGCTATCCTGCAATGCCGCGATGACAGTCCATCTGGCCAATCACGAAAACAAACAAACATGACGGACAGGAGGCAGGTGATCTACGTGCCTACTGTAAGTGCATTCGGATTCTCTTATTAGCGCGGTTCTCTTCCTCAGCTGTAAAAGAGTCCCCTTTACACCTTTCCTTTACCTCATGACATTTTACACAGGTTAAAGAAAAGTGGTAAAGAATTAGACGATAGGACGTTTTTAAATTTTTTTTTACTTTTCGGACGCAGCCGATGAGTGCGCAGTACGCCGGTTAGTGTTTTTTTAGAAATGTTTATGATTGACTAACCGTGTACACGTGTACACGTTTACAAGTCCCACCCCTGTGTATTACAACAGAATTACGTGGAGGTGGTGCTTAGAAGGCTGCAAACTTGCCCAAAAGGACTTTGATAAGACTCATACTGTAATTACATTTACTGTAAATTGAAATGAAGATGAAACTTACATTATTGAGTGAAATGCAGCTGTCCAGTTTCTGCCTGATGATAACTGGTAGCAGCACCAATGCAGCACAGAAGTCCAGGTCTTCCAAAAGAGAGACTCAGGCTCAAATTCAGCAATTCAATTCAGGTTTGAATGAGACACAAATGGGTAGGTAGGCTGAGGGACTTAAGTGGAGTGGTAGACTGACACCTGCCAAGAGTTTACACCTGGCATTTTGTTCATTTAAACACTGGTATTACACACTGGAAAACACTAGAAAATAGTCGAAATAACACACTGGTATTATGAAGATATATGTTAGGGTGTTGTAACACTTTATTACATACCATTTACTTCCTCAGAAGGAAGTTCAGCTCTGACACCCAAGTACGCCTTTTCCAAACATGACTTTCCATGGATTGCTTTCAGCACTGAGGGTACCAGACTTCTGAATGACTCTCGAAACGTTGGCATAAGTCATTGTTTTGCAGATGCGCCCATTTCTTGATAAAGCTACAACCAAATGGAATAACGAAATGTAAAAAAAAATGGTCTTTGTATTGTGACCTAAGCATGTTCGTACTTGATGCTATACAATTAGTTAGAGATGAAAGACTTGAAATGGTATTAAAAAACTTTGGTAATCAAGGGAACAAGACATTTAATTTCTAGGTATAGTGAAATACAGACCAAACCATTTCAAACATACCCCAGAAGGTGTTTTCAGGAAGGGATATTTTTTGGCGATTTCAACACCTGACAATCCACCTTGAAGCAGCTCATGTCTTCTCCAAAGAAAGGTTTGTCTCATTTTTTCTTCCACAATGGCACCATCAGGATGAGTCCGTTCATACTGTATTAGTAAGACTTTTACATGGGCATCAACTGAGACAGCATCTTCACCAACCGATGCTTCTTCAGACTCTTGATCCAGCAAGTGCATACACACAAACATTACTGAAATGTTACTCAATTTGGAGTCTCACAGCAGATACATTCCAGCAACTGGAGGCCTGCCATGTCATTTCTTCTTTCACATGTTGTCGGCCTTGGTCCCTCTTTGGATTTGCCCTTGAGATGACAAAATTTTTCTTTTAACCGTTTAATTTCTTCTTCATCCACAAGTGGTGAATGTTTGGTTTTGAACTTCATTTTTAGTGACATGTGCCAAGTATGCTATTCAAAACAATGATTACCAAAAGGTTAATATTCCATGTATAATATAATTTGCAACATTTCATTTATGTAACTAGGACAGTGACAGACTATTACATGCTAATAACTGAAAAAAATGTTGAATACTTACATATCCATTCCCTTCCAAATCCTTTAAGAAAGGGTATTTTGTCACGAGCACCTTAGCAACCTTGACGTAATCTTCTCCTGAGGGATATCTACCACAAGAAAGGAATCTTCAGACGCCACGGTACTGGTCCTTAAGAAACAGCCTCTTATTTAGGCTTATACTTATTAACTTCATACAACCTGAGGGACAGCACCATCTTAGGGTGTAGTCAGCACTGAATCATTAAAGGGTAACACCAGCGTTACTCCAGCTCTGTTTTCCAGGGTCACAGCGGGCTGACGATAGGAAAAGGAACAGTGAACGACAAATCGGTTGCCCGGGCCAACCAGTTTTTCACACGGACAAGTAAAAACGAAAAATCAGCTGCCCATCGGACAACCACTTTTCTTCTGCGGTACACTCCTATCAAAAATCGCCAACCAATTGAATGCCAGGTTCCGTGTTGACCAATTAAATTATCGCTGCCTCGCTGCAGGCCCATTTGTTTAACCTCATACAGTGTACCGTGGGGGCGGTGACGTTTACACAGACCCACTGCGAAGATACCGTAGAATCTGTGGTTATGCTGCGAATGCGCGACCGCTTATTAAACTATGTTACTTTGTAGATTATGTAGCCATCTAGCTAGCTTGCTAACGTTAACTATGGAGAATCTTTGTTATAATCGTCATAATTAAACGGCGTCATTTGTTTTTGCCCTAACTTCACAAGCTAGTTTGCAGTACCAGTGATTGCTTTTGAGCTAGCTTGCTAGCTAGCCAACGTCCCAAAAATGTGAAAATGCAGCTTCAACGCACGAAAGCTAGCCAAGATAGTAAAGTCATGGTCCAATCATATCATATCACTTAAACAGGATTTTCCAGTTAACGTTAGTGTGACAGAGTGGTTTTTAAATCTATCGACTCTCAGCAGAAGGTATAGATCTTTCACCATTATTGCCTTGCAGTTCCCTGTAATGTTTGCCATTTTTCCCAAGCTATGCCTGTAATGCAGCTCGAAGCAATTTGTATAGAAGTTGCTTCCATGTGAGACAAAGTTGTCCAAGTTTTGAAGCATTTGATTGGACTTGAAGATGCCCACTCAGTTATATGTTAATCGGAACGATTGCGTTTACTCTCTCAATAGTCAGTCTGCCATGGGATGCAATGAGAGCAGGAGATATCCGTGAGGTCGTTTTGTCTAATGCCTTCATGATGTTATTGTACGCAGCAGTGAATGTGCACCTTGGGGCCATCTTTGTAATTAAAGCCGTGACATATCTTGCCTTTGCCACAGAGATGCAAATAACAGTCTACTGTATGCATCTGAGGTGGCTGGCATCCCTCTGAGTCCGTCCGTTTCCGCGGTGTTATTACTCAGTACATCGAACCTGAAATGCTCATGAAACTGCAGATTTGCACGTACTTGCTTACAGGAAGCCAGAGACGTGCGGTGAGGTGATGCAGTGACCCAAACTTTCATCACAGGATTTTGTGAACCTGTTCCCACGTACTATTCCTGATTGACAATCAAAATAACACCAAGCCTACAGGAAGCCCGTATACTGATAGAGGAGATAATGACAAAGAGATTCATTCACGTATACGCTTCAATTCGAGACTGCAAGGATGGAAATCTAAATAATCAATTAGGAAAAATTCTCGGCTCTCGGTAATTCTGTATATCGTTTAAACATTTTGTTAATCGGATTATGAAAGAAGACTGAAAATTAAAGCCCGCTTTTTTTTTGGGTGTGAAAGCGCGAATTTAAAGGAGAATACATTGTATATTGATCAAGCATTGAACTCTGCATAAGTCAAACTGTTATAATATTTGTTGATGACATTGCTTCGGCTTCCTGGAAGCAAGTACGCGCAAATCTGCTGTCTAGTGAGCATTTCAGGTTCGATGCACTGAATAATTACGCCGTGGAAACTTACACTGGCCCGTCATTCTGCCGAATAGTCTAACTAAACTGGTTAATCGTCTGATTGCTTATCAAGCAAAGGGGAGGTTTCTGCCTCACCAAACTAACCTCCGACCGCACGTCACTGGGTCACACAGTGTTAATTATGCGACCAAAACGGATGCACTTTCGAGCCCTGAATATAGCTAAAGATGCTGCAGTGTCTTCGGGAGTGGGTCTGGGAGTCACCGCCCCCAGCCCCCACGGTATGCTACCTCAAGAGCAATCACTGGTACAGCTAACAAGCGGGTTAAATTAGGGCAAAAACAAATGACGCCGCTTAATAAGGACGATCATTTACAAAGATTCTCCATAGTTAACGTTAGCTAGCAAGCTAGATGGCTGCATAATCTACAGAGTAACATTTAAGGGATTGCGCATTCGCGGCATAGCCACACATTCCGCAGAATCTTCGGAGTAGGTCTGTGTAAACGTCACCGCCCCCACAGTACACTGTATGAAGTTGAACGAATGGGCCTGCAGCGATAATTTCATTGGTCAACATGGAACCTGGCATTCTATTAGTTGGCGATTTTTGATAGGAATGTACCGCAGGGGGCGCCCCGGTGGCTCGTCGGTCTGGGCGCGCGTACCACGGGGGCTGTGTCCTTCCCGCAGCGGCCTGGGTTCGATTCCACTCGGGTCATTTGCTGCATGTCTTCCCCCATTCTTCTCCCCAACTTTCCTGTCTCTCTACACTGTATGGCTGTCAGGTGAAGGAAAAATTCCCAAAAAAATAATCTTTAAAAAAAAAGGAATGTACCGCAGAACCATTCCGGACAACCACAATTCCAGACGGGCAACTGATTGTCATTGAAGAGCTTGACCGTGGACATCCAGTCAAAAACACTGATTTGTCGTTCACTGACGAACGAGAAGATTTGGCGCAACATAAGCCAAATACTGGCGCAGCAGCTAAAGCAAACCTAAGAGGGCACTTTTCTTTAGTTTCTGTTTCACGCAAACTGCCCCGTTAAGTTAGCTTTAGCTGCTGCGACAGTATTCGGCTTATGCTGCACCAAATTTTCTCGTTTTTTCCAGACAACACTCACTAATCTCAAGCAACAGACTATGATAAGATAACGCTGGCATTATCCTTTAAGTGTATACTACGACTATGCATGTAAGAAATTAAAATTTGAACACTGAATAAAACTACTTGTGTTGACCTTTTCATTAATACTTACATTGTATACTGAGCCATGGCCTCTTGGAGGACACTGACAATTTTGGTCCGATAACATCCAAGTTTGTGGCATGGTTCTTCATTGTCCGATTTACTCTGAATACTCAATGGAAATTTTGGTAGGACAAAGACATCAGGGAACTGTCTTGATATTTGCGGAGTTGGGACAGGGCTGTATGGAAACAGAACAAAGGTGTTCAGCACCCTCATCTCTTATGATTACAAGATACAAGACAGTGTATTTGTCACATGCAGGTATATCAGTGTGCAACAATAGTGAAATGACTGGTCGACTCCATGACGGTGCAGTGATAAGTTTTTTCTGAACGGTTGGATAGATACTTTGGGAAAATATACTGAGCAGTTTGCACATCTGGCTTAGCTGAGGAGTTTAATTCAGGCAACTCCTGGAAAACCGGGATGGGACCGAATTCGTCCATAATCTAAACCGCGTTCCTGCTCGGCTTGCTTGTGAATATTAAATAACTGATCGTGGTGTGCCATCTAGTGATAGAATATTGTAACTGCGTGCATAAATTTGCAGCTCCATGTCCGCTGGCGGACACATCTGCATAAAGATACCCTGCCGAGCACTGTTGTTTTTCTCGAACACGCCACATCCAGATAATCCTTAAATGATAAATTACATTCATATTTTAATTTGTAACGATTAATGAAGTGGCCAGTGTCAAAGCTACAAAATAAAAGTACACTTTTTATCTTCTAAATGTGGTAGAGTAAAAGTCCCAGTTAAAAAAAAAAAACTCAAGTACAAATCCTCAAAACAACTACTTAAGTACTGTAACGAAGTACATGTATTTCGTTACTATACACCTCTGATTGTCACACAAGTATGAGTTATGTACAATTCATGACCAATTATCATTTCATCAGGGCTATTTCAGTGGGAAGTGCTTGTGGTGGGTGAGTACTAACGTTGCCATTCTACCTCATGACAGAACACATAGCCTGCTGAGCTCAATCGTGAATGTTTTGCCCGAAAATATGACAAAAGACATTCATTATCATTGCCAATCATATTATTCCCGGGCACAAGATTCCCAACTGAGCTCAGGTGAGTTATCGGGTAGAATAGCAAGGCTAGCCTTCATCGACCACGTGCATTTCTGACAGACTGAAATACCCCCGATAAAGCAGCAATTTGATCATAAGTTCTTAATATTTGAATCATATTTGTTTGATAGCATGAAATAGTCGTTGTGTTGCCATTAGATGTATTCACAAGGCTACACTTGGGCATCTTCATTTGACTGAAACAAATAAGCTGGAATTAAAAAGCTAACAGTAGTGCTACACGCAGCACGTGGAGATGGCTAACTCACTAGCAGCTAAATGCAGGAACTGCACCGACCTGTGACTGGTAAAAAGTCGAGAACGCACTGCATAAGCTTACTAGTTCATCTCCTTGACAAAGTAGAATAAAGCGTCGGCTATAGCAAGAACTTCCGTTGGTGAACTGACACTGGCATTGACATTGACTGGCTAGCTGCCTTAGTTCTGGCGAGTGCAAATACACCAGATATGTGCTTCGTGTTTTGTGCATACCAAAGTCATTAACAACACTAATGTCACTCACCTATGAATTTTTCCGCTCAACTTCTGTAACCTCCAGTCCACTTCTACAAAGTTGCTGCTGGAATTCATCCGTTGTCAGCGACGCCAGAGACATCGTGCAGCTCCAGCGACGACGACCCGCTGACACTCGCTCCTCGTTCAGAGCCCGCCCGAATCGTTTCAGATTTAAAGGGATATGTCAACATTTTGACAGACTGGCCTATTGCCATAATCCCTACAGTCATGAGAGTAGGTACATTACCTTTAGTAATCCGAGCCTGTTTTGAGATTTGGGGGAGGGATCAGCGGACATAACGAAAGTGAACGGTACAGGTCCCTCGCGCCTTCAGAACTCATTAAATTCACAATCCAACAGCTCCAAAACGCTCTCGTTGACAAGTTGTGACCTTCACATTCATCACGATATAAAACAATAATGTATAATTAGGAGACAGAGTTATTTACAAGGCAAATACATAACCGGAACTACATTCCAGACATACCGGCTGGGCGGAGTGATTTCAAAAGCGGTGTTTACTGCAGCTACTCCGTAACTCAAAACAATACTTTGTTCCGAATAAGAAAGTAGTTCCGAGTATTTGCTTCATGTGTCGTAATGTTACATAATTATACATTATTATTTCATAGCGTGATGAATGTGCAGGTCACAACTTGTCTACGAGAGCGTTTTGGAGCTGTTGGATTGTGAATTTGATGAGTTCTGAAGGAGCGAGAGACCTGTGCCGTTCACTTTCGTTATGTTCGCTGAGCAGCTAGCGCCCCCCCATCGCAAAACGAAATGCATGTTATTTATTTATTCAGCATAGACGCGCGAAACAAAAAAAGTCTGTTCATTTTGTACAAGATTAATGTCCCTATTGCCTTTTATAATTAGCCAACTTTCTACTGCTCTGTTTAGTGATACCTTGGAAACCAAACAAACTATTAAGCTACAAATTTAGCCTAGGCCTATATCATTCATTTTATTTAGGCAATTTATGACTTACTTGTTTAAGAGCAAAAATAATCAACGTTCAAATTAGGCTACAGAGTTCTAAAGAGGTATTTTACTGTAGTTTGGCTGCTGTCCTTGTTCATGGTACAAAATCATATGGTACAAACATGTACTTTCCCACATCTTGTACTTTCAAAGGTACAACATTGTATCACAAAGGTTCAGTACTGAACCCTTCAAGGTACAACAAACTGAAAGGAACAGTTTTGTACCTGAAGGTTCAATATTTGTACCCCCTCGTACCTTTTTTTTCGAGAGTGTACAAACCTTTCGCCATTATCCCCCATTCTTAGACAACAGATTTTATCCAGTATGTACCTCGATCTGGCCCAGCTCATTCAACCATCCTTTCAGCATTCATATTTCAGTCAAGAAATCCAAACCATCCTCGGCCCTGCCCAGCTCAAACACCCAACCCCCGCTCGTTCCAGGGAGCTCACTACAGCTAAGTTCGCATTCGCCCTTTCACTCTACCAGGACACAATCTGCCAGTCCTTTCCTCATCGGAGGCAAGAACTGGACGATTACCTTACACTCGATCTCGCTTTATGCTTTGGCGGTACGATGAGCGATTGCCTGTTGGCTACATTGATGTAATTGATGTGACTCCGCAGGATGACAATCGGCAAAAAATCCCAAACTTTTGCTGACTTCGCAGCAATTATTTTCGCAATCACTCAGCTGTGCATCGTACCTAACAACGCCATTTAGCTGTCACTTCATTCAAGACTGTAGAACAGATTCTCATGACTTATTGCTCCATGAGCCTCGCAACTAATTTACGCAAATCTGCGTTGTTTCACGAGCCACAGACACAATCCGCCAGCCTCTTCCTCAGCAGAGGCAAGAACTGGACGTGTACTTTACACTCGTTCTCAATTTTGCTATATGCTTCGGCAGTTTGGTAAGCGATTGCCTGTTGGCTATGTTGATGTAATTGATGTGACTCCGCAGGATGATAATCTGCAAAAAATCCAAAACTTTTGCTGACTTCGCGGCAATTATTTTTGCCATCACTCAGCTGTGCATCGTACTTAACAACGCCATTTAGCTGTCACTTCATTCAGACTGTAGAATGGATTGTAATGGCTTATTTCTCTATGAGCCTCGCAAACTAGTCTAAGCAAATCCGTGTTGTTTCTACATGAGCACAGAAATTATAAAGACATATTGATATTTTTTGTAGTCATCGATGTGTGGAGGAAAACGCTATATAATTTCATAGTGCAATATATAACAAGGCTTTCAAAAATAAATTACACTTTCGTGGGTTCTACCAATTAGTCTGAGCAACTCTTGTTATCACATATGCACGTCGTGTTCTTTGCAAATTAAATGTCATACAATTATGGTGCTGTTGAATGATTGCAATGTTTATTCCAAAGTTGTCAAATCATTACAAATGCTAATACACTTTGCCTCGCCGGCAAACATTCATGGATACTGCATGTGTATCCGCCTCACGGCCACTTACAGTGGCGCAGCCCACTAGTGCTTTGGTTATCGGTGCACTTTGCCTCGCCGGCAAACATTCACGGATACTACACGTATCCACCTCAAGGCCACTCGCAGTGGTGCAGCTCACTAGCACTTCGCTAGCGCTTCGGTTATTGGTGCACTTTGCCTCGTCAGCAAACATTCGCGGATAAGACATGTATCCACCTCATGGCCACTCGCAGTGGCAAGGTTCACGCTCTCGGCCGACTTACGGTCTCGCAACCCACCATTCTGCCCCGCCTGCACACCGTCCATCTGCCGTCTCCACACTCAAGCACGTCGCTCCGTGCAATCTGATTGGCTGCTTGCCTAACAGTGGTTAACCCTTTACTGACTCTCCTTTGTCTCACCACTCATCTGCCTCGCCGGTCGCGGCACCTGGTTGGCTAAAGCCGATATCACAAACGCTTAAGATCGTCCCACTCGACCCATGTTTTTTGGGGGTTCTTTTGGAGTTTCCTGAAGGAGGTGTTATTACTTTTCACCTCACCATACCTCATCATCGTTTCCTCCCTCATTTGGGGTCACGAACGAGCCACCAAATGTATAACCGTACATTATGACAACTCGACCACAGTAGACATCGTAAACAAAGGTCGTTCCTGCTCCCTCTTGTTCACACCATTCCTCAGGAAACTAACCCTAATTTCTGCAAAACACCAGTTCATGCTCAAAGCTGCACATATACCCGACCATAAAATGCCATCGCCGACGCCCTTTCTCGTTTCTCCTGGCAGAGATTCAGATGCTTAGCATCGCACTCGGGCATGCACCCCACTCCAGTTCCTCCGTTTTCTGTGACCGTCTACCCCTGACTCCACAACTCGAGCCATCCACCGCTTTATCCCGAGAGGCCATTCTAAACGGGTTCGCTCCACGCCCGCTTTCCTCATCCCTCGCAGGACGGAAGCAATTCAAGAAATTACACTCAGCCCTCCTACTGCCATTCCCAGCCCTCAACGTCACTTCTACCATGAGCTTTATTTCGTACATCCACTCCGTGCAACATGTTCGACCAGCCTCGATACAAGTCTACCTCAGTGGCATCAACCTCTTCGTCAAACTGGCCAGGAGATATCCGTGCTTGTCAATTTCCCATTCTTACGTACAAACATTACTGAAAGGTTTACGTAAACAAGAACCTCCCGCTCTGACCAAAGGTTTACCTCTGACTTGCAGACCTCCTCTCTCGCATCCAGACGCTGCGTTTAGGGTACCATTCTCCATCCACGGATTCCACTCTAGAAGCCGTGTTCCTATTGGCCTTATTAGGTTTCTCGAGATTATTAGGTTCCAAGTTCACTCTGCTCTCCGCTAATTACAATTCTTCTCGTCATGCCAGCCTAAACAACATCTCATTCTATTTATGTTCAAGATAAAAAGAGGTAGAACGGATCAGTTTGGCATTTCTCAGCCTATTTCCTGTTTCGCCTAGACTCTGCTCTCAGTCCGTTCGAGCCAATATCAAACTATGTCACCTCAAGGTACAATAACCACGCTTCTCCCCAAGACCCATTATTTACAACCGACAAGGCGCCACTCGCCACAGGTTCCTCTACCATTTCCGTCATCTTCTAATTACATCCAATATTCCACCCAAATACTCCTCCGGGCATGCCTTTCGCATACCGCCACTACAGCATCCAGGCAAGGATTTCCAGACCACCTAATTAAAATCCTCAGCTGCTGGACCTCAAACTCTTCCGTGAGCTATATTCGCAAAAATATTGACGATGTACGTAGAGCCCATCTCTCGCTGATTCATTAACACTTTTAAGGGGCTTAGGAGCCTACACGGACTCCAACGAGAGACACGAGCCCCACTCTGAGTCTCGCCACCTGGGGCTCCAAAGTTCATTAAAGGGAGTTCCCAATAACATGGGTTAATGAGCAGGACCACTCCCAATGCGCCTTCCTATTCAGCCTTACGCCTATTCATACCACCTACATTCCCCCAATAACCGCTCATCTCGCTTCTACGTCACTGCCACCCTTCCCCTCTCCAAGAAGGAAGCAAGAAACAGCCACCATCTGGGACCCTGGGGGGCTTAGGAGCCTACACGGACTCCGACGAGAGACGCGAGCCCCACCCTGAGTCTCGCCACCTGGGGCTCCCAATGTTCGCACAATCACAGACCAAGTCCATACAACATCATCTTCGCCCCGATCTCCTATCCATCGTTCCACCGAATACTCTCCTCCACTTTGGGAGTGGTCCAAAGTTCATTAATGCTTACAAAAAGTCCCACCATTTTAGGTTGCTTCCTCTGTAAGAAAAACTGTAAATGAGAAAAAAAACACATTTCAAACGAAATGCAGAGTTGTGTATTTGATTACCGAACTGGGACAGTATTGCTCTCATGGATCCGGTCAGATTTTAAAGGGATTTTGAGATAATTGAGAGTAACGGGTAAATTCAAGCTGGACTCTGAACTGTCTTATGCAAACGTCTGAAGCACTCTAAACATTCTTTCTGTACTAAGCAACAAAAGAAATGCATGATAATCCAAGATTGACTAGAAACTAAGAATGTGTGTAATTGTTAGAAAAATCTTATTTAAAATTAGGACATGCACGTTTACTCTCATTTCCTCAAACATTTCTTTGTTTTGCACTCACTTTGACTGAAAGACCATGCAAGTACATAAACTGACTTGCATTTCCTTTGTTGCTCAGTATATTACGGTATCGATTGACTGAAAATTTACGCAGTTTTAGGCATGATATACCACGTCTTGAATGGTCTCCTAACAGGTACCTCTCCAGGGGGATCACAAGAAGACAACAGGAATTGCACAGTTCGCCAGAATAAAGAAGGCATAGCTTTTATTCAGAATAATTTGCTAATTCCTAAATGTTTAATCTTGCATGTTAAATCGCAAATCACTTGGATGTTGATGGACTATGTTCCCTTACAATTTAAATACATCAGAGCATTCAATGGGGCACACAGTTGCATTTGCATGCAATTGATCACACTCGCCATTTTGACATTTATTTTTTAAATATCTTGATTTACAAAATAATAATATTTTCACATTGTAACCTTTTTATTTTTAATTGTTTGCATGTTTGTGCACTGCTGCTTGTCCCTGTGTGTGTAACAAGCATAGCATACGCATGTTGTGCTTTCTCCTACAAAGGTGCATAGTACAATCTTAATAGTGCACCCTTCAAATTGACTTTAGACCCGTGGTTGTTGCTAAATCGTGCAATCACTTTCTGCTGCATCAAGATAGCAAAATGCTAACAATGCGCCTGGCCACACCTCATTTTCAGACCTGCACATCCATGGATGCTTATTTTGGTGCAAGTACACTTGCTATTTGCACAACCTGAGCACTGGATGGGAAAACGGTAACTGCTCCGGTGATAAATTAGCAAAGAGACTTGCGTCATGTTCGGCTTCGCTTTGCGCTGGATGTAAGACAGAGCCCAGAGGGTTTACAATTACAAAAAGAGGTAAACTGTTGGTAAGACAGGAAGTTTGTATCTAAAAAAACATCTAATAAAGCCTGTATAGTTCTGGAGTAACACCCAATGGACCAATGAGACTAAAAATCAGCTCAAACCAGAGAAGTGGGAAGATAAGAGTATGGAGACAGGAAGGAATGGCCAATGATCTGAGGAATACTAGGTCATTGTGAAGCTTGATTGAGTGTGGGCATGTGTGGCTGCCAGTGGACCCATATTTATTTATGGTTTCACTGCTGGCAAAAGTCACAGGATGAATTCTGAATTGGCTGTCACCCTCTAAGAATTAGCCAAATGCTTTGAAGTGCATTGTGCAGCTCTTTCCAGTGTATTTGGACAAAGGCATATGGACAATGAGCCAAGGCTAACTGAAGAATTAACCCATGACTTTTATAACAAAGAAGTGGAATGCTACAAGGCCAAGTGAATCTCCTGACATGCATAAATTCAGTGAGGTGTGCTCACCACTTGCATTACTGAAGATAGCTGCAGTGAAGACCTGGCAGAGATTCACAGTGGACAAAACTTTGTGTCTGGTGATGTCTGTGGGTTCCAGAGTGCAGGCAATAATTGACTGCAAAGGATTTGAAGTATTAACCCTCGTCCAACCAAGGGTTTTTCTACTACAACCCCCCCCCCCCGATTATTTTGAAATTAAGCGAGGAACATCAAAACATCATCTTGTTTGGTATCAGTGTACAGCTACAGATGTCCTCTCTTCAAATCAAGTACAAATAAAACACATTTCAATATTATGACGCCATAGGGCTCTAATTTCTTGACGCAGCGCAGGGTGGCGCAGCTTGGCGTAGCGTGGTAACCACGCTTACCACGCAGTGGTAATTTCGTCCGGTGCAGCCCGCGCAGTGGTAATTTCGTGCTGTGCAACACCGTGCGCAGCCACTTTGGCAATTTGGTAGACGGACGTGCACCGAGACGGGTGTGGCGGCGTAGTAGGGGGAGGTGTCACATATTCATCAAGACGCAGTGACAATTTCGTAGAAAAAGTCTTCGCTGAAGTTGCGCAGAAAGCTCACCAGCTCCAACCTGGTTTTCTTTCTGTGCAGTGGTAATTTGGCTGACCGGCGCACAGTGCGTACACATCACCGAAATCTCACAGGCGGGTTTCCAGAATGTCAGGCACATTTTAATGCAATTAATAATTACAGCAACCACTATTTAATGTAACTATCTGAATCAGGACATAAATTATAGTATCTATATCGTTTGTCCTGATGTCAGATTAAAGGCGGTTGGCACGCGTAATGGAAACTCCACCTGGCTTAATCAACGCAGCTGAATCTGTGATGGAAACTAACGACTTCGAATCTTTCTCAGCCAACCACAAACTGCCCATATATCATGCTTGCGTTCTATGCTCAGTAAAGCCGCTTGCACACTGGACGCGAAACGAATTTTTCGCACGACTGATTTCAGTCAAAGTCAATGCAAAGACACGAAAGTCGGACAGGGTTTTAATATATTTCCATGTCCGAAAGTCATAAAAGTTCTAATTTTTCGAGTAATCCCGGAATTATTAGACGTGCAAACTTGGCTATGTTTGTGTTCGACCTTCACAAAATGCAAATTGATAGCTATCGACTTTTCTTGGTCTTTTTATTCGTGTGTTTTCTTCCGTTGAAGATAGACAACAGTCTTTATTCAGTCTCTCTTTTGAAAATTAGTCAGATGGATCGAACAGATTCACGCTTTATTTCCACACCAGAGATAAAATAGTGCTTATAGTCAGTGAGCAAATCAATTCCATGACCATTGACAGTGTGAATAAATTATCGCATGCATGCATGATCAAGACTGTCTGAGGTGAAATGCAAAATACTCCATGTCCGGCGGCCAGCAGAAAGTAAAAGTATTGGTATGAGAACAGATTTATAACGAAAAAAAGAATAAAAATATATCATCAACAAACAGAGCATCCAAAAAAGATGGCCTGCAAATAAATAAATCGCAGTGTTCATTGGATGTTCTGTTGCTAAAATGTTTCTTTTTATTCTTTATTTCGTTATCAATCTGTTCTAATCGTCCTCTTTTTTTTGGCTGTCAGACACGGAGTATTTTGCATTTAATGTCCGACAGGCATTGTAGGGGAGAGCTGGTACGAAAGTTACATTTTTCACATGGATGTCATTTTAAAAGATAACGTTACAGACCGAAACGAAATTTCGGAGCGATTAACTACTTTCGTGTGTGCTCTGTCAATATCAGGTGCTAAATCATCACCATATATATTGACTTCGGCATAGTTTGACGTCGAACGGAAGTTGCGGATTGCTTCTTTCGACCCATCCAGCCGGGATGAAAGTAATGCACGGGCAGGGCAAAAGTAACTTAATAAAATTTACTGGAATCTTTTTTAAATTTCTCTTTAAAACAGAAGCAAAAACAGCCAAGCATTTGTTTTAAACATTTTAATTGGCTTCAAATGTTCCAAAAGTGACCGTGAACATGTTTAATGTGCAAGGTCTATTTATAAAAATTATCCCAGTGAGCAAGCACCTCCGCTCCGGACCTGCCCGGCTCTGTGCCGACTCCAGCTGATCCGGCTCAGAGCCGGGGCAGATCCGGAGCGGAGGAGCTTGCTATCTGGGATGAAATTACTCATCACAGTTGTGACAGATATAATGAGTGGCACCCTCAGTGCATGCCTCATGCGACCACAGCAGACAAAAGATGCACCGCACCCACACAGGCAAAGATGAGGCAAATGTCTCCCCACAAACAAGACATTCCTCATCCTTGCCCCGAGAAACTGTGGTTGCAGTGTGTCCACTAAGCCTCTTTTTCTTTGGGAGTTTTGAAGAGGACTGTTTTCTCTGGCCCCTCTGCTGACTCTCCTCCTCCAAAGCAGCTTTCACCGGAGTGTCGGTCAGTATTGCTGTTGACCTGCAACATTCAATGAGATAATAATCAGAATCAGCTTGTTTTTATACAAGCAAGAGAACCAAGACGAGTTAAAAAATGACACTATGCCCACCTCTTTCGGCCTCTCCTTTTTACTTTCTTTCCTCGAGCCAGCCTTTGGATATGGGCGAAGCTTTTCTGGGCTGAACCTCTGTACTGGCGTGCCACTAGATGTTCCTGGAACCACTAGCATACCTGGATAGATGGTATGCGCTGGCGATGGAGCTGGCGCTGGTGATGGAGCTGGCCCTGGCGCTGGTGATGGAGCTGGCCCTGGCACTGGTGATGGAGCTGGTGCCGGTGCAGGACGGTCGGTCACGTAGCTGAGGCAAAGTCTTCCTCACTGAAAATATCTGGATTCAAGGGCCAGATACCGGTACACTCGAACCCAGACGAAATGCTGCTTGGTGTCGCAGCTTGAGGCAGAGCTTTAGCCACAAGACTCGGGATGCTGTAGATGGTCAAAGTTCTTCCAGGGTTCATTCGCATCCAATTGTCTGCTGCACTGTTAATGTAGTGCTTCAGAGGGCCAAAAACGCTTCGCTCTAGCGGCTGAAGACGGTGGGAGCAGTGGGGTGGAAATGACAGGAGTACAATGCCCTGTGACTTGCAAAAGTCAATAGCTACCACGGAGAGGTGTGATGCATGATTGTCTAAGAGTAGCAGCAACTTTGACTCCGGGGTCACGCGGGTGTGTCTTGCAAAATGCTGTAAAAAGGCCAAAAAATCTGTCTCCTCCATCCACCCCGATACATTGGCAGAACCAGTGGAGCCAGGGGGACCATCCCAGATGAAGTGGTCATGGAACTTCTTCCTTGGGAAGATAAAGTAAGGGGGAACAAAGTTGCCTTGTGCGTTGGCAGCAAAGGCAACGGTCACCACTGTCCCTCTTTCCCCGGAGGTCACAGCACCGACCTGGCACTGGCCCTTGGTGGCAATGACTTTGTCTGGCACTTGAACCGTTGTGGTACCTGAAATAATCAGTGAAATGAATTATTGCTGGTGCAAATCACTGGTGCTTTTAAATTTATCATCCAAATATAAATTTTTACCTGTTTCATCCATGTTCCAGATGTCATTTGCCTCAAAATTATAGCGGATGAGGACAGTCTTTAGGTTGTTAAAAAATCCGGTCACGTTGGTCTTGTTGAAGCTGGTGGAACAGGACATGCTGGTGGCTTGAGGTCGACGGATGGACAGGGTTCTGTTGCGCTTGAGGAAGGAGGTGAGCCAATCCTTCCCTGCCATCTGGTTTTTCTTCCATGAACATGGAGTTTTGAGGCCAATATTTTTGGCCAGCTCACATGCAAACTTTCGCACCTAAAAAAAGCATAAAAAAGAGGTTCCCAGATAGCAAGCACCTCCGCTCCGGATCTGCCCCGGATCTGCCCCGGCTCCAGCTGATCCGGCTCAGAGCCGTGGCAGATCCGGAGCGGAGGTGCTTGCTGTATGGCGGTAGTGGTGTAGCTCTGTCTGCGGTGTTACTCGCACCTCTTTAGGACTCAGGCCAAAATATTTATTGGCTGCTCTCTTTATATATGCCTGCAGTCTCTTCTCCTGTTCTTCTGTGAAGACTTTGTTGTGAGCCCTGTACCCCAGGGCCCTGGTCTGCTGCCCTCTTGCCTCTGCCCTCCTCTTGCAGTACCTGAACAGGGTGACATGACAAACGCCATGCACCGCTGCTGCCCTCCTTATACTATCGCCTCTTCGGACATCAAAAAAGGCCCTTGCGTAAACCTCCGGGTCAACCGTTCCTCTCTGGGTAGTTCTGACCCTAACTCTGGGCATTTTCTGTCGGTAAAACATCACACACATTTTTATGGAGCTTTTAAACACAAAACGCGGCTGCATTAGCAGAGAGGGACGAACGTAACTGTTGCTACTTCATTCCCGACGGTGACTCCTGACATTTGAACGAGGATTACTTCCAAAGTGGAAAAATTCTGACATTTCAAACTGCACCATATGTTGTGGAACTAAATCACCGATCATTTCATCATAAATATGACACATGGAGCAATAAAGACAATCTTTAAATCGAAAAAGTTTAGCATTCGTCTGAATTTACTCACCGCTGTGGAAAACAGTCTTCTCGGTCTTGTGCATGAGGAAGACTGGGCGCCTCAAGAATGTTCGCGGTTCTGGAGAGGGGCGCGAGCTGCACATGTTGACCTAGTATGACGCATCGAAGTGCGGATGGCTGTGAGTAAATCGCCGTGTTACTTTCGTCCAGAGTTACTTTCACACCGGCGCTCCCCTACATTGTCCCGCGCCAATGTCGACTCACTTTACTGAGCAGAGCTTTAACAGAAACATTGATTGAAATTCTCGGTACTCATCTTGAAGGACTGAGCCCTCTTATCAAAACATTCACGTTTAATGTCTAAAACATTCAGCAGATTTGAAGAAATTAAAACCAATAATCGACAGTCGGACACGGAGTTATATTGAAAACATCCGACTGTCGGACACGGAGATATATTAAAACCCTGTCCGACTTTCGGATACGTAGACACTGCGTTCAACGCAATCTGTCGTGCGAAAAATTCATTTCGCGTCCAGTGTGCAAGCGCCTTAATACTAGGCTACTATTCTTGTCACTTAGGTTTTATCGTTTCTAGTGGGGGAAAGGAATACAGCCTGATTGCTATGATCTCGTACTGAGTTAAGATCACATATTGAAAATAAATGTGTAACGTATCTTGCATTGTTGTCCATGCATGTTAATCCCAAAATTTTAAGCAGCAACAGGGTGTAATAATAGGAACACGCTATCCATCGTTCCTCTTCCCAATGATGCAGGCAGAAGAAATAAATGAGCAACCGTCGTATTTCATTCCAACTTCATAAGTTTGAATGATCTGACATAGTTTCGTTTTGAAATTCCATTCAAGTTTGCTAATGGTAATAATTCGCAAATGCCCTAGCTAGCCAGCTAACTCATATTCGTAATGCTTAATATAGACGTGAGCGGTGCAGAAAACATGCCTGAAGCAGCAAAGTAAAATGCAACATTAACGCATCATGCAGATATAGGACAGAGGCTTCTATATTCCAACACATTAAAGGTGAGGAGAGGAGCTCATTTGATTGGTGAAGATTTGACTTGGCTGTGTTATACCCTAACACGCCTTCTCTCCTCCCCTCTTTGCCACTTGCGCCGCAGGAGGGACGAGGCGGGACAGAGGAGTACTTGCGCCAGGCTACGCCGGGCACGAAATTGCAACATACGCCTGGACACACCCCGTTGGCGCGGTGCACCCCCCATTCGCCGCGCCTGCGCCTGGTCTACGAATTTAGAGCCCACAGTGACATCATAACGAACAGCATATTAGGAAAAAACATCAAAATGAAAAAAATCCATGTTTTTTTTACATTTTTATTAGTTTTAGCTGAAAATAAGTAACTTTCTGTAACCTCTAGAACTACTGATACTACAATTAATATTTTAGTATTATTACAAATGTTATACACTCATGAGTAACATAAATTTGACATTACTATGATGTCATAAATAACTCATTTTGGGAAAGACACACACAAAAGGAAAACAAATAGTTTTCTGAACATTTTTCATATTTTCTTTACTTTGTTTTTCCCTATGATAGAACACACTTGCATAAAAGGTTTATCTATGAATTATGAGAACAACTTTATGAACAATTCTATGAACTTGTATAATAGTAGGCCTATAGCACAGTATAAAAAGAGTATACAGTACAGTAATCAGTCAAACACACAAGTAAAAGCATGTCGGTCATGCACTTCTAATATTATTAGGTGAAGATCACTTCAAGGTTACTGGTCACTGCTGGTCATTGCTGAACTTTGATGGCCTACCCTACCCCCGAGGGGTGAGGTACCCTCATCGTTTTTTCATGAAAATGAGCGCAAAGGATGAATAATAATTACCTAGAAGCATTAGATCAAAACATTTAGATCAAAAAATTTTACATAAAATTGTAATAAACCTATTATTACTTCAAGAACACTGAAATAATTCAGAGGAGCAATGATTGAAGTGGAAACTGTGGTACTTATAAATCCACTCTCATTGTGTGCCCTGATGATATTCTTTTAGTTAGACCTTGATTTGATGGAAATCTGGAGGCATTCTGGAGATATTTAATGCTGCTGATGCTTATCACAACAGCCTGTGATGTTATCTGAGACGATAGACTGTACAAAAGCTTTGTGTTGAAATAGTCTAACATTTTGTCTTCCACACTAATTGTGATGAATCTGAGATTCACTGGCTGGCTTATTTTACATAATCATGCCTGAGAAAATGGTTTGGACAGAGTCCTTTGATTAATACTAATGGAAGACTGTGAGACATGATTCTTTTTAATAATGCATTAATGCCACTTACTTTGAAGAGTCCCTTTAAATTCTACTTTGTTTTTAAACTCTGGAAAATAATCAATATTCAATGCAATAATTACTGCCGGACCATTCATCACCGAAGTGTAGTATATCACAGATGAGAGTGAGAGCCGTTTAGCTCACTGTAGGTTCATTTACCTATAGCATGGTAGTGCTGGAATGAAAGATAAGCAGCACTTTTCTTAACTCCTCTCCACAGATTGTAGATGCCTGCAGGCAAGAACAGCTCTACTTATACACATAATTA
The DNA here is from genome assembly GCA_029692085.1 of Gymnothorax javanicus. Taxonomy (NCBI): domain Eukaryota; kingdom Metazoa; phylum Chordata; class Actinopteri; order Anguilliformes; family Muraenidae; genus Gymnothorax; species Gymnothorax javanicus. Next base: position 144,592,895 of record CM056193.1, read on the forward strand.
CACTATCCTGTCAATAGATCATATACGAGAAATGGTTTTTGAACATTCACGAGGAAACTGTGCCTGTAAACAATTTAGAATATGGACAAGTTAAGTCCCATCACTGTTTCTCAGGGATTGTATGAATTAAATTCCTCAGCCAAGCCTGATGTGCAAACCGCCAAATATACTTGCCCACAGTATTTATCCAATAGTTAATAAAAATGATCTCTTGCAACAGAAAAAATTGTTGTTCTTTGTTGCAACCATTTAAGGTATAATAGCCCAAAGATATCCCGATTAAGTAATGAAAAAAAATCAGCTTTCTAAAGCAAAAATTTGATATGGTATTGATACTATGTCGTGCTATCATCAATTATAGTCACCAGATAATAAAAATGGATGATACCCGACCATTGATTTACACATAGATTCATCCCTCGTAGAGTTCAGTCGTCACTCAAAGCCTCAAATATTCTCTCACTGATATGTAGTCACTTTAGTGATTGCTCAGGTTTATCTGCGTAAGGGACAGTAATAGTTCATGTCCAAGAGAAACTTTTGCAGTAATTATAAATTGATTGGAAAGTTGTTTTTTTTTTAATCCAAATCCAGACAGTATAAATAATTGAAAGACATTGTATGAACCCTCAGAAAAGTATGTAAACCCTTGCATGACAGCAAGTCAGGTTGCATCCGGTCAACTTTGCGCGTCTAAATGACGTGAACGCTTTAAAAAAAAACACTGCCAAAAGAAACCCAGAACTGCTTAGGTTACATTTTCGACATTCCCCAGATGATTGGCTGGTAACACTTGATATCTCCAGTCTTTATACCAATATCCCCCATAAACATGGGTTGAAAGCTCTAAAATTGTGAAAGAGTAGAGAATCACCCTGACTGTACTTTGTTGATAGATTTAGCAAAAATAGTTCTCAACAAAAAATTACTTTCTTTTTGAATCTGATTATTACTTGTCAATCCAGGGCACCGTAATGGGCTCTGCCATTGCTCCAAATTATGCCAATTTGTTCACGGGGAAATTTGAGCGGGACTATGTATATGGTAACAATCCTTTTGCTAAATCATCTGAAGTTTTATGGGAGATACATTGATGATAGTTTATTGTTTTGGTCTGGGTCTGAGGAACAGCTCATGCAATTCCTGGACTTTTTGAATAGTAGATCACCGTCTATAAAATTTACTTGTGAGCGTAGTAAGAAGGAGATTCATTTTCTTGATGTAACCTTTTACAAAAGTCATGGGACATTAAATACCATGGTATACCGTAAGCCAAATGATAGAAATACACTTTTATTGGCTAATAGTTTTCATCCGACGTCACTGAAGAGAGGTCTACCCCTTGGCCAATTGTATAGAATTCGTCGGATCTGCAGCATGGATACTGATTTCAATACAGAGGCTGAAAACATGATTAAACGCTTTCGGGAGTGGAACTATCCTGATGAATGGTTAACTAAGGCTAAAAGTACAGTTATGTCCAAAGACCGGCGTGAGCTTTTCCAAAAGACCCAGAAAGACATGAAATTTTCAGTTGTTTGTTCTCTGACATATGGGGCTCTATCTTTCACACTGCCCTACCCGTTGCCACTACCCGCTACCCGTGAATTACGCATTTAGCAGCTTCCACTATCCCTAAACCGTATCTTGCGGCCACACTACCCGCTATACATTATGCCGAATCCTTTATTTGCGCCTGGAGGTGTGCCCGTGGGCGTGTTTATGCGCTTTCCCTACAATTGCTATCTTGACCACACAGGTTAGGGAAAGCGTATAGCGGGTTCTCAAACCACCCGCTACCCCTTTGGCAATTGAAGACACGGCTTCTCTCCCCCTATGCGATCGAACAGCGACAAATGGGCTAAATTCAGCTCAGAAAAATAATTAATTATAATCAGGTCTATGCACTGGCACTCAGCGACGTAACTTTTTTTTTTCCCAGCGAGAGCGGCATTTCAGAACTCTTCAGCGAATGAAGGTAATTCTGGTGACAGGTTCGTGGTTTCGTCCGTTTACATTTTCCAATCGGACAGCTGTCTATTTTTTTTTACAGCAAGTTGCGTGACTGTGCTGCAAAAACAGGTGTGCGTACTTGTCGCCGAAATTACCTTAATTCGCAAAAGAGTTCTGAAATTCCGCTCTCGCTGGAAAAAAAAATTACCGTTGCTGAGTGCCAGCGCATAAACCTATTTCTAATTAGATTATTTTTGGTACTGAATGTAGCCCATTATTTTTTCGCTGTTAGATTGCATGGGGGAGAGAAGCCGTGTCTTCAATTGCCACTTGATTATTCTTGAATTGGAAAACGTGTTAATAAGGGAAAGCCAAATAGAATTAGCCAGGACTAATTGTAGTCAATAAAGGGATGGATATTTTCTCCCAAACTTTCAGGTCTAGCACCGGCCCTGAGTATTATTTCCCACAGAACGAGAATGCGTGACAAAACTGCGCCTCTCCCGTCAGGCAGTGACGGAATTATGTCACCTGGTTGCGGATGGTGTATACACCGCTGCCAGCTGTCCATATGCCTTGCCCGTTGCTGTTAGGGTTACTGTGGCACAATTTTTCTATGCTAGTGGGTCATTCCAACACCCACTCAGCTCAATTGGAGGCATGACCCAATCATGACGAAACGCATTTTTTTCTTTTTCTTTTTTTTTTTGAAGTTTCCATCACAAAAAAGGTAGGCTTGATGTTTTTTTTTTAAATTACATAACAAACATGAAACAATATGTCAATGTCAAATAATAATAATAATAATAATACAATTCATGATTAACTTAACAAAAACAGATCCTCCCCTGTCTGGATTTGACCTCATGCATGAGCAATTTAACTTCGTCAACGGAGAAACATGGCGACCTTTCTCTCTCCATCACGGGTTTCAGTTTGAGGATTTGGGATAGCGCAGCCTGCTCCTCAAGGCAATGGCACCTGGCACACTGATTGGTTTAACTGGCGTAACGCCCAAGCCACGCCTATGCATAATATAACGGGTAGCGCTGGCGTTTCAGGGATATAGACAGTTGTGCAAGATAGCAACTTTCGCGGGGGAACACCTCTTACACAATGCTAAATCCCCAAATAACGGGTTTAGGGACTCTGGCGTAAGATAGGGCCCATGGTCTTCAAAGTTCATCAATACAAAGTATTATACGTCAACATTGGCATATTTTGTCCTCAGATCCACAATTGTGTGAAACGTTTAAAGATCCTCCTCTTTTCACTCATTCCAGAGCTCGTAACTTGAAGGACAGACTTGTTCATGCTGATCATTTTAAACCCAAGTTGCCATATTTCCCTATACCATCGGGTTGTTTTCCTTGCCAAAATTGTGCCTCTTGTAACAATTTAATTAAAACTGATCCATTTAAGCACCCTATGATGGGCAAGAAATTCAAAATTTCACAAAGGATAACTTGTAACACGAGCAATGTTATTTATTTCTTGCTTTGTCCCTGTGGTCATGATTATATTGGCCAAACCACAAGACCACTCAAAGTTAGGCTAAGTGAACATAAAAGTTCAATTAGACGAGGCGATCTAAGTTCAACAGTGGCAAGACATTTTGTTGAACATAGACGTACGGTTCAATCCCTTAGATGTATCGGCATTGAACATGTAAAAACTGGAAGATGGGGTGGTGATCTTAAAAAGTGTATTTTAAAAGAGAGGCATATTCCCTATTCATGCTAGACACAAGAAATTCTGGGATGAATGAAGACCTTGAATTGTCACGTTTTCTATAATTCTCCTTTTTTTTGTACCCCCGCTACAAAGTAAGCGGGGGTATATAGCGGCCCGCCCGTCCGTCCGTCCTTCCGTCCGGGGTCATATCTCAAAAACTGTTGGAAATATTTCGACCAAACTTCGTACAATCGTGAACCATGTCACAAACTACGCATCCAGTCATTTTCAGCTTTCTGGGATGTCAATTTTCTGACGTTTCCATGGAAACGTCACATTTTGTACTTTATTCTATAGTGGACAATGGGGACAAGTTTTCTCGGAAACTACTACACCTAGATGAATGAAATTTTGTTTGTAGGTACTCCTGACGATACTCTTGAACGAGTTCGAAACCCAGTTCGAAACTTTATTTTTTTACGGAGTTATTGCCCTGAATCTTTGATTCGACTTAGTCTTGAAATTGGCTGGGACGCCGTCAATGGGAACAAGTTTACTCGGAAATTACTACACCTAGATGAATGACATTTTGCTTGTGGGTACTCCTGACGATACTCACGAACGAGTTTTGAAACCGAGTTACGAAACTGTATTTTTTACGGAGTTATTGCCCTTGAATCTTAATTCAACTTAGAACGAAAATCGGCAGGGAGGCATCAATGGAGACAAGTTTGTACACTAAATGGACCTTTTGGTACTTGATTTGAATATGACTGCATATTACATTTCCATAGAAGCGTTATTTGCTATTGACATTCATTGAGCGACAAATGGGGAGCGGGGGTATGTGAGCTTTGCTCGCTTTTTTCTTGTTTTCTTGGCAATCTCTCTCTGGTAATTCATTATTATCTGAATGGAGGTCGATGTGTCTCCCATAAAACTTTTGGTCATTCATTAAACCTTTTACCACTTGCTGGCTTAATACTTTGTGCCATTCTCAAACATTTTCTGTATTTATTTTATGAGATCGTTCACGTCTCCCTAATTGGATGTGTTTAAATTAGACATGACTATATAACACTTCAATACATTGGTGCTGTTCATTTTGATTAAAAATCTGTTCTTGATTGGTATCGTGATCTAATTGTTGGTAATCGAATAGTTTCAATGGCTTTTAATTTTATCGGCCATTGATAGAGTTGTTCTATCTTCTCAGTCATGTCTATTTTAAGACATTTATTATGTAACAATTCAACATGTTGGGGCTACTCATCTTCATTGAAAAGTTGTTTGTAATTGATATGGTGATTGGCACTTTAATGGTCTGTAACAGACTTAATTGTCTGCAGTATTTTATACTTTGCACCTGTTTTCTTTCCTTCATAAATTGAGTTTCCTTATGCCGCACCATTTGTAGACACTGAGGACGGCTCCGGCCGAAAAAATGTTTGTTGTGTCTTTTTTTGCTTTGGAGAATGTTTATTTTTGCCAATGCTAATGAAATTTGATTGAAAACCTTTGCGACTTTTTGCATTTTTTGAGTGCGCGTCCCCGCTTTTCTTCTTGTACATTTACAGCATTGAAACGTGTTACGGACATGGAAACTGGGAGTCAGTCCGAATGGAACCGGACTAGAGCATTACTTGCGCCTAATAGCATTGATTCTCTGGAGGAGGAAGTCACTGATGGAGGGTCTTTCTTCATGATGGGTAAGTAGACCATTGTTACACAGGGAATACATTACCCATAGTTGCGAGCTATTTTTTATTTTGGTTTACCACTGTAGCCAGGATGATTACAGTGCTAGTTTGTCACATTGGTTATTATGAGTAACCGTTAGAATTTGCTAATGACACTGTATAAGGTAGCATTTTGCTCAATGTGGCGAACTGTTTTAGGATTTATACCGCATACAATGAAATAGAATGCCTGGGTTTATACTAGTTTAAAATGTAAACAGCTCGAGGACTTCGGTAGAACCCCTGCTACATTCATTGCACCAATTCTGCTCAATCTAGCGTAGCATACTGCCTGCTTATTGGTGACCACTGATTTCCATCTGCGCCTATATTGATTAACTCATGCCAAATTTGACTTCAAAATCATTAGTTCACATCATGAGTCAAAAGTTGATTTGTGTTAAACATATGATTATTTTATGATTTGACACTGCAAAATTTTGTGAGTGAGGAGAGCCGCCTGCATAGCTATCTGATTTGGCTCATAACAGAGGGTAATTTTGAATATTACACTCAGATGTGGAATACTTGTGCTCAAAGACTATAGGATCTCTGAAATGTATTGTTTTAACTCTTAGTCATTTTTCAATTCTCAGTATTTTTTTTTTAATTTCAATGCCAAATTTTCATGAGGATCTTCTGCATTTGCAGCCCTTATTCTGAACTATAATTATGAAAATAAACAGAAATACAGTGGAATTCTAAATGCTTAAATGTCTTGTTTCATTTAAGCCATTTTCCACCTCTCTGTGAAGCTCAAGTCTTGAATAATAAAGCTTTAAATAGGGTAATGTATATATAGCCAGATTTGGCTTCTCGCGCAAAGTGGTTAAAAAAAAAAAAAAAATCAGTGTGAAATGTAAGCACTTTAAATTGACCATCTGTTATATTGAAAGATGGGCTTCATTTATAATTAAAATTTTGGATTAGACTAAGCCTTGGCTTGACTCATCAAAAAATATATCATTTTAGTTATTTAAAAATATTTTACAGCATACATTGATATTCACATTATACTGTAAATTCTGATTTTATATTTCAAGGAGAAATTCTTTTTTCATTTTTTCAAATGGATGATGCGATTAGCTTGGTTTTATGTCTAGTTGACACTGATACTCATGGCTCATGCCTCTGACCCTTCATCATACAACCCCAATTCCAAAAAAGTTGGGATGTTGTGTAAATTGTAAATTAAAACAGAATGCAATGATTTGCAAATCTCATAAACCCACATTTTATTCACAATGGAACATAGACAACATACAGTGGAGGAAATAAGTATTGAACGCTTCAACGTTTTTCTTGGTAAATATATTTTTAATGGGGCTATTGACATGAAATTTTCATCAGATGTCAGTAACAACCCAAGCAATCCACACATACAAAGAAATCTAAAGAGGTCTAAAGAGGAGAGGGACCATTCAGCTTGTTATCAGCGCGCAGTTCAAAAGCCTATATCTCTGATGGTATCGGGTTGCATTAGTGCCCATGGTGTGGGAGCTAACATATCTGGAAAGGCATTATCAATGCTGAAAAGTATATAGAGGTTTTACAACAACATAAGCTCCCATCCAGACAATGTCTCTTTCAGGGAAGGCCTCGCACATTTCAGCAAAACAATGCCAAACCACATACTGCATCCATCCACAACAGCATGGCTACGCAGTAGAAGAGTCTGAGTGCTGAACTGGCCTATCTCCAGTCCAGACCATTCACTAATAGAAATTATACCATGCTCTGGGTAAATACTCTTTTCTGATTGGCTGGCAGGTATGCGTTAAAACCATGGAACCGCACAGGTAGTTCGGCTACGGTAATTTCACCATTCAAAATTCATCCAACCTGTAACCATAGCAATGTTAGAGCACTGGCATTTGGCTGGGTATAACGGAAACCTACTCATTTATCTCCAGTAAATTTGGCGGCGTTAGATAAGTTGCGTCCTGCAGGGTGGTTAACAATAGGTACTCCAGCGATAATGACCGTAAATATTAAAGCAGCAAAGTAATTACACTTTCTTCATTTAGCGATAGCAATTATGTACGGTTACAAAGGAAGCTAACATCTCCATTTCATGTGTCAGAAACTGTTGACAGTTCGCAAGCTACGTGCTATGACAACAGACTGATTTCAGCTCGCTGGCTCTACGGAAACCGTCCAGTTCATTGTAATTGCGGGGAGCAAGTTAGCTACAGTCCGCATAATCGTGCATAATGTTGTGTTATGCATGATCTCCGTTTCAGCTGGAAGCCGTTACCAAATCATTAGCTGGGAAAAGGATGTTGGCGTACGCGAAAAAATTCTTTCTCCATGAAGGTCAGCTGAACTAAGTTAGCTGGTTCAGTTTAGCTTGACCTACAGTATTGGCTATGAGAAAGCGCGGCACCTGTTTAATGATTAAGAGCTCTTTTTTTAAGTGCAAAACTTTCATCAAAAATGTTTGAATGCTTTGATTTCATATTGCTGGCAAATGACCATGGTATAAGCAGGACAATCAACTCGTAGGTGTGCATCACACGGTTTTAAGGTTTTAAGGCCTCCGCTTTGTGTCGGGTGGTTATTTGCCTCTGCATCATGCCTTAAAACCGTGTGATGCACACCGACAAGTCGATTATCCCTTACATATTTGGTGCATCATAAAACAAAAAATCTGGCAAAGGAGACCCAGGACTATTTAGCAGCTAGAATCCTACATCTGACAACATGGCCCTGTCCCAGCTTTTTTGAGATGTGTTGCTGCTACCAAATTCAAAATGACGTAATATTTGCCATGAAATGGTAAAATGTATCACTTTCAACATCTGGTATGTTGTCTGTGGTCTATTGTGAATAAAATGCCAGTTTATGAGATTTGCAAATCATTGCATTCTGTTTTTATTTACATATTACACAGCATCCCAACTTTTTTGGAATTGAGGTTGTATTAATGAATTCCAGACACACTGTTTTGTGGCTGTTTGCAGTCCACAAAAACAATGATTCATTTTGTGTAACTTCCTGCACTGAATAGCATTTAGCTCATCTAGTATATTGATTAGTTTCATTGAGAGCATATAAGCTTTCAGATGGCCATTTTTCCATCTGCAAGTTGTGAACATTTTCTATGTGCTGCGTAAGTTGAGCCCAGTAAACACATTTTTAGCTGAAAGACTAAATATATCTGCCTCTGGGGATGTAATGGTACATTTAACAACATGTCAATGCTGAGTTATGGACTTTCTTTAGTGTGGGATTGGCATTATAATTACTTTACCAATAACACGTCAAAATAACATGGCAGAAACTTCAAACAGCCAAATTGCAGAATCTCAAACAAAATACTACCACTACTACTACTACTACTACTACTACTAATAATAATCATAATTATAATAATTATTACTAACAGTAATAATTATTATGCATATTATCTATTATATAAAAGCGAAGTGGACTCTTGTGTGCGTGCGTGCGTGCGTGTGTGTCTGGCCAATCAGTGGAAAATGGCCTGGAAATGACTCGGTCACGTGACCAAAGTCCACTTCGCTTTTATATTATAGTGAATAATGCACCATTATGATGTCATCACGTTGCTATGGTGTTTCCATTAAAACATCACATGACCAAGCCAATTCATCCACAAGAGTCTTGAATCCCAAAAAACAGATGCCAGGCCGCAAGAGAGGGCATCTCAGTGACAGCCACCTTAAAGCAGAGTCACGTGACCAAAGTGAACAATGCACCATTATGATGTCATTACATTGCTATGGTGTTTCCATAAAAACATCACATGACCAAGCCAATTCATCCACCAGAGTCCTGAATCCCAAAAAACAGATGCCAGGCCGCAAGAGAAAGTAGCGTGTAAGGTCTACGCGCCAGGCCGCTAGTTATTATTATTAGTAGTAGTAGTATTAGTAGTATTATGTCATTCTGCAATCATTATTATCATTATGCTTCTGTTCCAGTCCAGACCAGGAATCAAGTGTAGAGTCAGACTTGGGATACAACTGGCAATTTATTGGCAGCAGTACGGTAATGACAGGGACGGAACCCCAGAGAGGATAGGCGGGGATGGAGCTTTGGAGGGGATGAGAGACAGTTCAGCACAGGTGTAATAGGCTGCCGCTGGCCAATGGCTTCCAGTGTGCTGCCAGATGCTGTATTGCTTGCCAGCACTGGATTGCCCATGATTTAACATGAGAGGATGGGCAATTACTTTTTCACACAGGGCAAGGTAGGTTTGGATAGCTTTTTTCCCTTAATAAATGAAATCATCATTTAATAACTGCATTTTGTATTTACTTGGGTTATCTTTGTCTAATGTTAAAATTTGTTTACTGTTCTGAAACATTTAACTGTGACAAACAGGGCCTGAGATTAACATCCAACCACACAGCAAATGCGGGTAAATTTTGCAATTGGCAAGTGAAACGGACTCTCTACTGGCCATGTTGGTGGGTAGCTAATGAGCATTGAGCAATTCCTTAGTCACTGTTTTTTGTCACTCTCGACCAACTTAAAGACAGCGCAAAAATGTCCTGACCAACTTTGGCTCAGAAGGAAAAATGAAAGAAACGTGTAATCTGAAATCTAGCATGATACAGTCTGATAAATGCTCCGTTTGTGGCTTTGTCCCATTCATAGATAGTCAGTGGTCCATTTTGAATTGTTTATCTTGGCTGAAGTCTCGTTACCGCACATTAGATGGCTAATACACAGGATTGCAAACTGGCTTGCTAAAGTAGCTATATATCCTCTCACTTGGTTTCAATGTCCAGACTACTCGATCACAGCGGGTTTCGTGAGCGCGCTAAGATGGTTTGGATGAAAGGTCCCCTATTATGCTGATCCTTCTTTTAATACATACGAGTAATATTATACTGTTGGACGTCCATACTCAACCTCGGCAAAGTGATTTCCCAAACGTGATTTCCTCTCTGAACAGCTCGTCCTGAGGTCGTCACGAGATCTGGGCAAAACCTAACGTAAGGTTGCTGCGCCCTATCAGGATGGACCTGGCCAGAACCAATCACGGCGCTGGATCTGCTCACCCCGGAATTTATTCTATCAGACACAAATGAGCCCAAATCATCTAACATGTTGATTTATCAGTATGTCTCCCAAAGCTGTTCGTATGTGTTTTCTTAGATGCGAAAAAAGCACAACTATTTTCTCTGCCAAAAGATGATGCCACCAGAAATCAGTGGGTAGCTTTTTTGTTTGCTGGTGGCAAACAGCCACACTCAAAGGGAACGTTGCCTGTTTGCGCTCAGCTTTTCACCAAAGACAGCTTTGTCAATAAAGGATAATTCAACGCTGAATATGCGTCTCAGCTGCTTCTCAAACCTGGAGCAGTAGCATCGATCAAGCACTCGGAGCCACAAGCTGTAAGTAACGATATAGCAGCAAATAATGTAAATGAAGCTAACATGTTACGGGTGGCTAGCAGGACCACTAATGATAGTTAGCACCAGGGCTCTCACTCTCCTGTGACTTTTTTTCAGGAGTCTACCCCTCTGAACTCAGGGGTCATAAATGTTTTTTTTCACAACCTTTCCGGGGTCAAATCTGGACAAACTGATCCCACTTTCTTCTTAGAGATTTCCTCACTTCTATTACAGTTCGCTTTGCTTTTGCATGTGCTTTGCTTTTTCAGTTAACCCAAATACAGCTTCAAGATCTATTCAAGAGTAAAAGTGACTGACCACTCTGTTTCACACTGTAGCGGCTAAAACTGAGTTATAGATGCTGGACTTGGATTTAAATAACTCCAGCAACTAACCACTACCAAAGCCAATGCGGAGTTTCAATTGTCGTTGTATAGAATTTTGGCGCGACTTCTCCTGTCCCACGCTGAATTTAACCATTCTAAAAAGTAGAATTAAGATGTGGGTCACTGCATTTTTAGGGCCTGTGTCCCCAGGAAGCTGGAAGCGTCTATTTTCTATACAAATTCTATGAAGTTCAGCGTTGACCGTGCTCAGCTGTCTTGACGCAAAAATGCAGTGAACTTTCATCTTTTTTCCCACTCCGCTCACGGGGCTTTTTGGAACTGCGCTGAACTCGTCAATGTCACTTCTCTCTTACCGACAAAGCAAAATCAAGAGGAGGGAGGGCCTTACAATATCAACAGCAATGATGTTTCAAATCAATTAAAACAGTTAGGTTTGCTGAATACTCTGTTTAGGGAACTCTAGGTTTGCTGACAAGTTAGTTAGTTAGTGTTTTCGAGAACAATGTTTACCACTACACCCCAACAATTGTAGTGAGGTATATTGTTATCGCGTTGGTTCTCATTTATTTTAACTGGGGTAGCTAGCTAGCCTCCGTTGCAGACGTCTAATGTGGTTCGCTTCCCTTCCTGGCTCCCACGACTGCATGTGCAACTATAAAAAGCTAACTCAAGAAATTTCAGAGCTCTGATTGTTAGAAAACAAGACTCGGTTTGAGTGCGCAAACGTCATTGTATGAGGGAAGTGAACCACATAAGACTGCAATGGAGGTTAAGTAGCTAACCACGTTTCACGAAGCATAGTTGTGAGCAACGTTTGCAACGTACCTACAAGGTTCGAACTATATGCAACTGTTTTCAGTTCTAGTTAGGAAATAAACATTCATTGGCTCAGTTGCTGACTAATTGCGATGTCTTTTAATCTTACTAGCACACCTTTCTCAGGTAATGTAACACTATACTGAGACTTGACATTTACAACAACGGATTGCATAAATTCCAAGAAAATGGTTCTTCTAACTGAGCAACAATATGCGCTGGAGGGGAGTGCTGTGAAAATGTGGTTATGGGTGCTTCCAACTCAAAAAAAAATGCTGACTGGACACAAGCCCTTATGATACCAACTGGCGATTTCAGAATAGAAGAAACTGGAGAAGTTGAGACAACAATGAAAATAACATGTAGAAATTACCAAACCACCTTACTTTGACTCTCCGTACTAGACTTCTTACAGATAAATGAAGAGAGTGGGCGAGGAGTGGAAGCTGTGGAGGCTCATGATTGACTGAAGTATCAAAACATGACCATGTGCCGGTCATGCTGCATTATGACGTCAGGATTGAAAGACGCTGCACAGAATGACTATGCTGCATAAATTAACTTTCATTTGAGCATGTGGAATTGGGATATACTTCGACGGCGCTGTTTTGCCATGCGCCTTTTCTCCACTCTGGCTGGTCAAATAATTTTGTGCATCATTTCCTGATCGCCACGCATTAAACACTGGGAAGGGTCAGAAAACTTTTCTGTGCATCATTTATTCAAGACGAGGGGTCAATACTCTTGAATATTCGTGCGTCGCACTGACTCTCACATTTTTCTATTGCGCGTATAATCTTGATTTCGTGCGTATTTAACCCGAGACCTCGGGTCATCGAGAGGCTTGGTTAGCAGTAACAATGGCATCAAACGCAGGCTATGTAAAATACCTGAAGATAAAGCCTGGATCGGAACCAACTGCCCGTGACTCACATACGCAGAAGCAGTAAGTTTTACCATTTTTGTTGCTTTACTAAATAAGACTACCTAATGTGATAGCCTGTTGAATGGCGCTGTAGCACTGCGGCTAACGTAGCTAAGTTACTGTTGCTAATGTTTGCGTCCTAAATTTGCAAGAGTAAATAATATCAAGGAGACATGCAGCAGGTGTGTGAACATAAACCGCATTTGAAGCCAACTTTTTATACTTGTTTGTAATTTGGATGCTTGGTACAACTGTTCACGGTAACGGAACTTACTGTCTGTAAAACCTGTACTGCGGGGTGTTTGTCTCTCTCACTGTTATGACCCCTTGGTTACTACCTTATGTTAGCTTGCATTCCGTGCTACTTAAAAAATGCTGCCGGTTAACTATATGCAGTAATTCAGATTGGTATGCTTGTGTTACTTTGTTTAGCATAAAGGTGATAGTTTCATCATTACGTTACCTGACCGTAGCCGCTACAGTTGAAGCTAACTGGAGAGGTGTTGTGCGTGTCTGCAAAGTTGGGCTGATAAGGCTGCAGTTAGACAAGACGTAGGCTTTGCGGAGCTTAGGGTACGTGTTTGGGTTTGTGTACTGCTGCTGTGAAACGATCGTTTTACTTATCCATGACTGGGGTTAGCCGGGTACTTTGCTGTGGTGTGGGCTAGCTCTCTGATCCTACCACGGTGAAAGCAATCGTGAAACGCACTATAACATGTCTGGTATAACAAATGATTTCTCTGCATTGCTGTTGCAGAATTTCGTCCACCTTTGAAAATTGTTCTGGCTAATAATAAGCCAAAAAAAAAGTGGAGGTCGGATGCGGATTTCCGGTAGAAGTTATCGATTCGCTAGCTCCACATAAGCAGCGCTTACACCTTTTGTGTGTTTTTGCTACGAACTCATTTAGTAGCTTGGTGTCGGAATTGTGTTTTGTTTTGCTAGAAATGGTTAACAGGAGCTTTTAGGAAAGTTACTTCTGGATAGCTAAGTGGTTATATAATATGACTATATAACAGTACAGCAACAATCACATGCATGCAAGGCGAGACAGTACGAGCAAAACACAAAAATTTCAACTTGCCACTCATTGACATCCTGCTGTAAATTTTGCAGCAATACTTCAATTGCTTCCTCCTCCTGTCTGGGGTCGGATTCAGGATCAAACAAATATGATCTTACAGCAATAGATGCCGCAGAGAGCTGTCCTGAAATACCTGCCATCTTGGTTTCCTGGTTTTTCGGGTCTGCACCCTCCACTGGAATTGAAGCGGCCAGGTAGCCAATCAGAGCAGCGCCTCATTAGCATAGCCTCCTCGCCTACTCAGAACAGCTCGTGTTTCAGGCCGGCACAGACGAGGTGAGAGAATTGGTCTCACTAGGCCTGGATGTGTGTGGTATTTTTTTTTATAACTGAATTCTTAATATTATTTTAAAAACCCATTGGACATATTTTAAATGACTAATACTGCATGTGGCAAGTGAGAGAAATTTAAGCAATAGTTGATATTCAAGTATGCTATGTGATAATCAGGGGTGGAAATACCAGAATGTACAATTGCATCCAAGTCCATGAGCAATGGAACTCTATTCAACCTTCGTGGTGATATGATTGCTGTAGCAATCATAAAGGATAATACGCACGTACACTGTTATAAACTGGCACCTTTTTTGCGAGTTTGTTTTATAATCAGTTTACAACAGGTTCCGTGTATGTTAACTGTAAACCACTGTTAAATGCACTCAAGACTCTCCTTACAGGTAAAATAGGAGACACTGCTTTAATTTAAAGCTGCTGTAACTGATTTGGTCGATTTTGTAGCTTCTTGTCCGAAGCCCATGTAAGCAGTCCCCGCCCCCCATCCCCAAGCCAGGCACAGGAACGCACATCAGGTTCCGACAGACGCAGAGGACATTAGCGACTATTGTAATTATAATATAATTACAATATAAACAGACACTCTAAGTGAATGTCGTGTGAAAGCCTCACTGAAAACATGGACTAATGACACATTACATTCATGCACAAACTTAGGTATGAATGGCTTTTTGAAGGTATTAGCTAAAACTAGCTAGTGTGCTTTAGCCACACATGCTATCGTTACACAGCTAAGCAAGCTGTAGTCGGCCACAAACGATGACGGTTCATTCATAAACTGACATTAGCAGGATTAAAAACCACCAACAGGTCTATCCGAGACTGATAAAACTGCAAAACTACTACAGAGTAAAACACAGTAGCAGCAAGGCTAGCTATGCATTGCTTTTTAAACCCTTTGATTCCTTCAGTTTTACCCATTGAAAGTGCACCGATATAAATACAGCCCTTGGCCCTCTCGCATTTTTCCTCCTTTGTTCTATTTGTTCCTCTACCATTCTTTGTCGCTTTGGCTGTTTAATTGTGTACACCGTCTCCCGTAGGACTGGGATCGGAAGCTTCATCTGTTCGACTATTGCCAACAACATAGATTTTTCTTCTAATAATTTTTCCAACGGATGGTGCACTAACAACGCAGAGAGATACGCGTCTTTATGACATTCTCTCACCTGATTGGACAGAGGCAGTCGGCGACTCCAGAATTTTACATGCTGCTTTATTGCAGAAGACATTGACTGAGAGACCTGCTTTATCAACCAGATAAATTATCTGTCTGAATATGGAGCTATTTAACACTTTTTTAAAAACAAAAAAATCACTTACAGCAGCTTTAACTGTTAAATTCAATCAATTTATAACAATGTAATGTAAACGAGCAACAAGAATACATGCAAGCGATTTAACGCGCTGCTTGTAGATTGTCCTTATTGTTGTTTTAGAATGATAAACGTGAGCAAAGAAAAATGAATCTCAGTTGTGGGAAATAACACTCATAAGTTTTCAATATGTCAATTATGTTTTATAATTATGTAAACTTAAAGGGACCTGCATTAGATGATTGAATTTTTCATTGAAATTGCTGGTTAATTGGCTGCATATTTTCTATTTTTATCATGGAAAATATCCTTAGATGAAACTGAATTCGCTGAAAACGTGGTCATCAAAGATTGAACACAAAAATGACAGTAAAAAAGTAAAAAGAAATTACAGCGGAAGATGAGGTGAGGGTAATACTGCCTAAAATAAATTACTATTTTATGTTATTTAGCTTGCGAGCTATACCTACTTAGTAAATTACCATATCATGATTGTAACGTTTGCTAATAATACAACATACCACTGTGTAATGAAGTAACTTATGAATTTGGAAGAGATTTTCAATTGTTCGATATATCTGAACACTGACATAATGTTAAAATAAATCACTCTACATTTTGTTGTACCATAACCAATTCTTTTGATTTAAATTAAAGTGAAATTCTATGCCAATCCTTATTTTGGACCTTCCTGGAAGCCCTTCAAGACGTTGATCACTCTTCAATACAGTGATGCAGTCACATCGTATTATTTGTTCGAAAATCAATAAATAAATAGATGAACGATTTTTAAATAGTCATTAATGAGATTAATTTGGTTCATAACTTGACAGTGCTTTAATATGTTTTCTAAACAAGTTCAAGAACCATGCTCCGGCATTTCCTGTCTTTCACTTTTATTTTTAGGCAAAAAAAAAAAAAAAAATTTGGCGGGTGAAAAGCCTGTGTGGCGAGTGGATTTTAAAATCCACCTGCCACAGTGGCTGGTGGCTGAAAAAGTTAACTTAAGGCCCTGGTGACAAATATGCAAAAAATAAGAAACTAGGAAGGGGGAAAATACTTTTTCAAAGCACTGTATGACTGGGATTTCAGTACAAATGCAACTTCACTATCAAGCAATTTGCACATGAACTAGCGGGCTTAAATACTCTTCACTCTCTCATTAGTAAACGACTGTTTAGCAAGATTCAGCGAAGCGGAAAGACGCACAACATAAACCAATCACAACACACAAACACTGAACAGACACAGAAACGGCTGAATGGCAAAGAAACACACTATGGATTCATACGAGGGTTGTGACAGCTACAAATATGAATGCGTTCAATAATCACAAAAAAGTTTTTAGTGAAATAATCACATTTTCCAAATGCCCCAAAATAGTGGAAATAAATTTAAAGGGGAACTCAGGGATAAATCATAATGCTGTTTTATACAAACATAATTAGTAAATAAATATTGTAAAATACAAAAATGTAGAATTTTTGTTTTCAAAGACGAGATAAATGAGGTTTTATTCCCCCAAATTAGTTGTCGGCTTCAACAATCGCATAATAATGACGTAACGTCGCCCGAGAATGACGAAACGTCGCCCTTCGCCCAGAGGAATCCGTGTATCATTCGTTCTTTTAATTTTCAATTGAGAATCCAAAATCGGAAAATTAAAAAACGATTTGTTCTTGCACTATTCATTAATGAATTGGATACCAAAAAACGAATAATGGTTTGTTTTTTACATTTTCTATTTTGTGCATGGATCAAAAAAACGAAATGGAAAAAATGGACCAGGGTCCGAATTTGATTTTAATATTTTAATTTGTCCTTTTTGTGTGACCCGGAAGTTCTTTTTTTTTTTTGACGTCTGTCTGGTAATGTATTTCAAGTTAAGCGATCTGTAAGCAACTGTCAGTTATTACGTTGCAACACTATGGCCGCACTGGAATCGTACGCTCATTTAATTAAAAACTTTTTTGAAACTGGCAAGACACACTTACAAATTTCCACCGCGCTGCAGCAGATGGGTATCCAGCGATGCTCTGAAATGAGTGTGAGAAGATTCTGTGCTCGGCACGACCTAAGGCGAAAACGGTATTTATCGGACAGTGACCTGGAGAGAGCGGTGTCTGGTTCACTATACAAGGTAAGTTTTCATTAAGATGTTTAAACTTATCAGCCGTGACAAAAAGCGCGGTCTCTGTCAGCGCAATGGAGAACAACTCATAGAACATGACTGCAACATTACTTTGACGTTGTTAGTAAATGGAGATTTCTTAATTACAGATGGGACCATCTTATGGCCTCAAGTTTATGACTGGCTATCTGTCTTCAGTGTGAGTGCGTGCTGGAGAATGTAGAGTTGGAAAAATCTTGCGAGAGATTCATCAGCCATACCATGATTTCTGACGTCAGGTAACCATAATGCCAGAAATTATGCGGAACAAATATATCGCGGTGTAATAATATTAACACTGTAATATGCTTTACCTTTAAAGGAAAAGGCAAACCATTATACACTTGCATCGTCAAATAAAGTACATAATGTCTGCTGGCGCTGTTTTATAACCAAGTTTGCACGTTTTATGAAATTAAAAAGAATAATGGCATATCATTTTGGACAGCAGACATTATGCACTTTATTTGACGATGCAAGTGTATCATGGGTTGCTTTTTCCTTTAAATATAGCTATTTTAGCAGTTAAACTTCATAAAACGAGATTATAAACAGATCCTACAATATTCCTTGTTGTAAAAACTTTAGTGAGTTGTGAGGTCGATGTGACAAAGATGGATCCTGCTTAAATCACAGTATTTTAATTTTCTTCGTTGGATATTCTTCCTGCAATTCCTTATCATGCCGTAAACTTCATCTTGACCAGAATGAGAAGCTTGGGATGTTTGGAGGGACACATGTTGTGGCCGTTGATGGCTTCAGCAGCAAAACTGTTGCCAATGCAACCATGCCAGTGAAAAACAACCTTGTAATTTATGAGAAAGTTTACAGGTGAATACATTCAAAACCATTGTTGTTCGGTGTTTCCCCTACCATTCTATTGAAGAGGCGGTCCCCCCCCGTTATTTCTATTAATGATTTCTTTGCTATTTTGTCTTTTCAATTAATGTAAATAATTTTTCTTATCAGATTAGTCATTGGGACACTCCATGCTACATGCTAACCATGTGATCACACTGAATAGGGACCAGTGGATCAAGGCTAATAAAGCCAATTAGCGCTTTTTCATTGACTTCAATTCATTGCCATCACTAAGCTAGCATGGAGCATGGGGTGTCCCTTTCAGTTTGATGCAGCAATGTCCATGAGTACACATTATTTTATTTCAGATCTGCAGTAGTCACCCATGGGATCTGGGACCAACTTAGGGTCGACCATGGCAGGGAATTTTACTTGTGCCTGTACATGCAAGAGAAGCTAGCAAGACACAGACACAACCAGGAAAGACCTCCATACCTCCAAACAACATCAACTAAGGTGAGGCTTTTGAAATACAAACAGTTCAACTAATGTAATCAAACTTAAGAGAAATATTTTTGTCTTCTTAAAAATAAAGACTGAAAGCATTGAAAATGAAAATTTATTTTCCTTGCTTTAAGGTTCAATGTATTGGATTTACTGCACCCTAGTGTCAGAAGTACAATAAGAGCACAATATTATAATAACTTGTGTTTTGGTATGTGTAAAATCCCCTTAAGCAAAGATAGTCGTGTCTTGTTTAGCCAAGAATGACCCTTTTTATCTATATAGAGAGCAGGTGTCACGGAAAATCTTGTCCTTCCACCCCCGCCCTCTGGGAAAATTGGTCCCCCATATGACTTCTGTTGCATAATGCGCATCAATTTGCGTCATTTGAGTCATCTACTTGGTTTTCACTCTAGGGAACTTAGGGAAGTCTTGACAGAAATAAATAAGCCTGGTCATATAATTTCAAATTCTATTGTAGGATTACATTTAAAACAAGTTCATTATTTATCCAACCATTGCACTGCATGGGTGGGTGCGTTTGGTTTAGTATTTGGAAGTGGTTGCTGGCCAGATTGCAGAATGGATGAAACTGTCATCTAACCGTACAAACTCAATGATCAGTACAAAAGTAACGTTCGCAGACGTAATACCATTGTTCACTAGTATTGTAATAACGACTTGTAAACTAGCTTGCTACAATTCGCATGTACTGTTATAATGGCTAGCTAGCTAGGTTTCCAAATAGGCGACAGTTTGCTTGCACTGTAATATCTGCTAGCTAGCTGGCCAACAAATGTGAAATGCTACATTTAGGTAGCATATGGAGCTCAGTGGGCGGCACGGTGGTGTAGTGGCTAGCAAGAAGGTCGTGGGTTTGAATCCAGCCTGGGGCCTTTCTGTGTGGAGTTTGCAGTACCCTACCAGTGCCCCTGACCAAGGTACTGGTTCTAGAATTGGAGTTGGTCCCTGGGGCTGCTCGGTGGCTGCCCACTGCTCCTAACAATAGGATGGGTCAAATGCAGAGCACATATTACCCCACAGGGTTCAATAATGTCTCTTCAAGATGGAATTTCGAGTTCATATTTTGGAGCAATAGAATATGGCTAACACGCTGGGTCTGGAATTTGCTGAAGTCAAATCAGCAATCGGTATAAGCAGCCAGTCAAACGTTAGCGTGAGCTATTACTTCAACTACAACATTAACCTAATTTTACAACCAAATTTATGTTGTGGACTTAAGGATAACTAATGTCACTTTTTGTGTCAGGCCTTTTGAACTTCATCAAACGGCGTACATTTGTGGAATTACCAATGAAGCCCAAGGATTTGTTTGGTTGCGTAACTTTCATCAAATCCATACACTGTTATGTCAACCGCCTCGTTTCTGGAAATTAATGCCACACTATTTTCATTCTGAGAGATATGAAATTATCCTAAATAATGTAAATTGATACGCATTTTGTGATGGAAGTCATATGGGGGACCAGTTTTCCTGGGGAAACCAGAGGCATGTTCAAGATCGAAGGATCTCACGCCTTGGTCTTGCAAGGGAAGACACCTATTTTAAACAATTTGCGAGTTCTTTCACGGTTTCCAATATGTCTTCCTACAACCGTTTGCATCAAATTTCTCTCAATCTTGATTTGCCACATCAGAGGTCTTCTCCTACAGAGGCCACAATCTTGCATCTACAGTGGCCAGGAGTGAACGAATGAAACAGTAGTAGTACAATGGTCCTTTCACAATTTAATCCCAAAATTAACATTGAAGTAGCCGCTTGAATTTGACACATGATGGTCATCAAATTCTTGCACTCTGTGAAAGCACCACCTATATGGCACTACACACAGGTCCTGCAACTGTTCTACAATCTACAGTTACATTTTCTCCAGTTGTATTTTCATCCAATGTGAAATAATGTTCTGTGGTCAACAGAATCTTCGAGTGGAAAGGATTTGGCCCGAGGTGAACAATAGAGTAAACTATCCATTGAAACAGGGCCTTGTACACCTGTTGGACTAAGAATGAATCAACATGGAGGACAATGTGACCAAATTTTGCACCTCCAGCCTAGCATGCCAATTAAGTGAAATTGGACTAGGCAGAGTGGTGCAATCATGGAATCAACACCGGATCCCAGGTATGATTAACTGAATATTTACAACATAAGCGATAGTTTTTTTGTTTTTTTTTTTTTTTTTTTTTTGGCCCACAGTCAAAATGAAGAGCCTTGCTTTATTTGTTATTCATTTCCATGTGTCCTTGTTTAAGGCCGTGGGATACCCAATGAACTTGCAGCTGGTGGCTGTCCGGCTAAAATTTCTGAGGAGTGGCTGCCTAGTGCTTCTGTTGTGGCCAGCCTGTATGACCACGAGTTGGGATCCAGGCTAACTTGGGAATCAGTTTTTGGAACTGACCCATTTTCTTCTGAGGAGGATAAATGTCATGCAGAACAGGACTTCACAACAAACTACCCTGACCTCTTACTTCTTTTTAATCATGTGGTGAACTACGACAATACTCCTTTCCAAGATGCCTTGCTGTACCTCATCAATGTCACCCAAAGATATGTCTGAAAAAGAAACTTAATTGCTGGCTGGTATTCAAGTTAGTTTGTCTTCATGTTCTTGTGAAGTGATGAGCTCATGTTTTCTTCTGTCTTGTATGTAAGTGTACTCACCAGTGGCCTGTAAGGATCATTTCATAGAGCAAAACTACACCAGTAGCCTATAAGGATCATTTCATGGAGCAAAACTAAGTTAAATCAGCTCCATTTCAGTTATTCTGGCTGAACAGAGAGTTCTGGCTACATATTGGCCTTATAAAACTAACTTTGCCCAATACTGATATAAAAATCATGTGAAGCTGCCACTGTATCCTGCTACTGTAAGTTGAATAATTCAAACTTTCATTGCTTTGAACTCTGTTGTATTCAACATTTTTCAGGTAAAATTATCTGGCACATAAAAAATAAACCATTGCACCAGCATCACCACAAAGGTATTACTTTCCTGTTTTTTGACAATAGAATCTGAAACATGAACATAAAATAGTGCGAATTTAAAAATGCCCCTGAAGTTTACAGCATCAAAATATGACAACAAATATGATATCAAGATAACCTATCAACAGTATGCACATCAAACTCTGCTTGGACTGCAGATTTAAAATGCTTTTCAAGTAATTAGAACAAAAAAAATGAGCAAATGTGCACGCTAAACAATATTACTGCCAGAGTATGTTTCCGCAAAGGTATTACTTTCCTGTTTTTTAGCAATAAAATCTGAAACATGAACATAAAATAGTGCAAATTTAAAAATGCCCCTGAAGTTTACGGCATCAAAACATGACTACAAATATGATATCAAGATAACCTATCAACAGTATGCACATGAAACTCTGCTTGGACTGCAGATTTAAAATGCTTTTCAAGTAATTAGAACAGAAAAACTGCGCAAACGTGCATACTAAACAATATTACTGCCAGAGTATGTTTCCCAGTGCAGCCAGTGCATCAGAGAGACCAGTCAGTCTTTGAATGTTCTCATTAAACTGACCAGCTCGACAATTTGGGCAAATGGAAGAATTTTTCTGCCACTCCTCAATGCAGCTCCTGCAGCCAATGAGGCTTTGGCAGCATGATGAAACCATGGGCTCAACCACTGGACCTGCAAATGTGATTCGGAAAAGTTTTAAAATCTATGGTATTTGACAAATGTTTTAATGACATTTTTATTTTCTTTGTGAGGCAGATTAAACGTTCCCTATAATACCATTATTTTATTTACCTTTTTATACATTTGTGTTCTATTAACAGCTATTAGTAATCGGAAGTCAAACAATACAAAGTTTATTTTGAACAACTTTTGAGCTTTGGGTATTTGGGTAATACGGCAATTTGTTTTCTTTTAAATAAGGACAATTATTTCTACAGTTAGAAATTATACAAAGTAGTCTTAATTTTATGTTAGAATATAAAACTATTAGAGATATATTTTTGAAAAAACTTACATCTGCAGACAATACAGGCAAAGGTATCTCTAAGAGCTGCTGCTTTGGCTTCTGTCAGGGACACTGTACTCCTTCATGGCATTAGAAACTTCTTGCAGCCCTTGGGCTGCTAGGACTACCTCTTCGATTTTGTCAAAAAACGCCATTGAGGCCAGTATCTTCTCGTCGACTGAAAAAAAGCAGATTATACAACACAAAACTCATATCCTAAATGTTCACAGCAATACCCTTTATAGTTAATAATTTATTTCACCTTGCCAATGGCTACCCCTGTCAACGAAGACCAATTGAAAATTCTGGCAGTTTTATGCAAAATTTTGTCTGAAGTTACTTCCATTTTTCTGCAAATCATTTGTTATTTCAAGTTTCTGAATTGACACAATATCGGGACAACAAAATAGATATACCCACACACCTATTTGGCTGAGCTGGAGAGCGACCAAAAACTCCACAAGCTGAGATAAATGCTGCAGCCAAATTGGTGCTATTTTGTTGTACTAAAAAAGTTGCTTCAAGTACCGATGCACCCATTATTTAATTCTTTTTTGATGCTTTAAGTGGGCGCAGTTTCACAGCACTCTGACAAAGTTAGTTAACACAATCAAATCATAATCAAACTCCATAAATAAATGTAATCTTATGGCCCCAAGTCTCATGCAAAGCATGCTGATGCAATGGACAATATGCCAGTACCAGGACAGAAAATATACTGCATAACACCTACACCAAAATATAAGCTGTAAATTAGACAAGCTATGTATGAGATTGTCCAAAAAGTAATCACCTTAAACAATATGTGACCATTGATACAAGGGTGCATACTGGCAAAACATCTTACAGATTTAAGTTACTCCTCACTCATCAATGAACAGTAGGAGAACATCCATACAAATATGTAACAATAAAAATGCTGTGCAAAACATGCAAATCCAGTTTAAATACTTCAGTCTCCTCTTTTTATTTGCTTGTAATTGCAGGAAGGCTTCTTCCTTCACAGCAAATACCTTCCAGGCATTTTGCTTCCAAAATGCTGATCCTGTAGGAAAAAAAGAAATGGCCCTTTTGTTGTGCAAAAGGCGTGATGCGGCAGGAGAAGGGGCGGCTCTTTTCAGGGGGTTCAGGGGTGCATAGGGTTGTAACCTGAAGGTCTTATGAAACCAACAGACAATGACTCTACTATGACTGAGTTAAAGCATACATAACAAATAGGAATAGTTTATGTAGAAGTATGCAGAATGTATGTGTTGTATTCCCGCACCCATCACATAAACAATGCAAAGTATTAAATAAACTATGGTTCCTTCAGACTCCATGATTTTTTTCCCTGGCCATCAGTGAGGATGAATGAGTCCTCTTCTTCAAGGGCATCACTGACTTTGCTAAGTATGCCCGTAACAGAAGCCTCAAATTCAGAGAGATGCACTGTGAGTTTTGCTAGTCTCCAATTGGCCATCCACAAGCTCAGCGATGAAGATGTTCCTGCATATTTGGGGGGGTGGCTGCGTGAGTGGATGACAAAACTTTAACGTTGCCATTAAGCACATGCACGTATCCTAAAGTCACATTAATAATAATAAAAAAATATTTTCTTGTTTTTGATCGTAGCTAATAGAACATGACGGCAATTATGATAACCTTGAATGCTCCGTTAATCACATGCTTTTACATTGGTGAGATGCTTGTGACCATTGCGATACAAACAGTGGTTGCATATGAGAAGTAAAAGGTGTATTTGGTTACCTTTGGAATGTAAAAATGAAAAAGCTATTTGACATTTAATTTTCAAAGTTGTGCCCCGCAATACAGTGGACAATATTCAAATGCAATAAGCAAAACAGCACCCCGAGCCTATTGCATTTACATTACATGTCACCACACTCTTCTAGGGTCAACATGAAAATGTAAATGCTATTTTCACGGAAGGTCACGGAAATCGACTAGGGTCGGCGCATCGCACTAATACACATTGAAGCCAAAGATGAATTAAATCTGTCAAACCGTTCTTGAGATATTGCGTTCACAACAAACGGGACATGACGGACGGACGAACGGAGCCGAATACTACAACCCCAATTCTGAAAAGTTGGGACAAAGTGTAAATTATGAATAAAATCAAAACGCAATCACTTTCAAATCAGACCAGCAAGTATTTTATTCACAATAGAGCAGAGATAACATAGAAAATGTTGAAACTGAGAAATTTTACAATATTATCCACAAAATGAGCTCATTTCAAATTTGATGGCTGCCACAGGTCTCAAAAAAGTTGGCACAGGGTCCTGTTTACCATGGTGTAGCATCCCCTCTTCTTTTTAGCACAGAGTGGAGGCATCTGGGCATTGAGGAGACAAGTTTCTTGAGTTTAGCCGTTGGAATTTGATCCCACTCTTCTTTTGTACAAGCTTCCAGCTGCTGGAGAGCTTTGGGTCTCCTTTGATGGACTTTTCCTTTAATTATGCGCCAAATGTTCTCAATAGGTGAAAGATCAGGACTGCAGGCAGGCCAGTTCAGCACACAGACTCTTCTACCACGAAGCCATGCTATTGTAATAGCTGCAGTAGGTGGTTTTGCATTATCCTGCTGAAATACACAAGGCCATCCCTGGAATATATGTCGTCTGAAGGGGAGCATATGTTGCTCTAAAACCTTTATATACCTTTCAGCATTCATGGCGCTTTTTAAAACATGCAAGTGTCCACACCATATGCACTAATGCATCCCCACACCATCAGAGATGCTGGCTTTTGAACTGAACGCTGATAACAGGAGGGGTGGTCTTTCTCCTCTTTAGCCCGGAGGACATGACGCCCATGATTTCCAACAAGAAAGTCAAATTTGGACACGTCTGACCACAGGGCACTTTGCTTCCTTGCTACAGTCCATTTTAAATGAGCCTTGGCCCACAGAACACGGCGGCGCTTCTGGATCATGCTCAGCAATGGCTACCTTTTTGCATGATAGCGTTTTAGGTAGCATCTGT
This sequence comes from Gymnothorax javanicus, assembly GCA_029692085.1. Classification (NCBI taxonomy): domain Eukaryota; kingdom Metazoa; phylum Chordata; class Actinopteri; order Anguilliformes; family Muraenidae; genus Gymnothorax; species Gymnothorax javanicus. The sequence continues at coordinate 144,618,881 of CM056193.1, forward strand.
GGATGGCATGGCGGACTGTGTTTACAGTTAGAGGTTTCTGGAAGTATTTCTGGGCCCATTTAGTAATGTCAATGACAGAATCATGCAGGTGAGTGATGCAGTGGGGTCTGAGGGCCCGAAGATCACGGGCATCCAGTAAAGGTCTTCGGCCTTGTCCCTTACGCACAGAGATTTTTCCAGTTTCTCTGAATCTTTTGATGATGTTATGCACTGTTGATGATGAGACCTTCAAAGCCTTTGCAATTTGAGGTTGAGGAACATTGTTTTTAAAGTATTCCACAATTTTTTTACACAAGTCTTCACAGGTTGGAGAGCCTCTGGCCATCTTTACTTCTGAGAGACTCAGCCTAAGACATCCCTTTTATAGCCAATAATGTTACACACCTGATGCCAGTTAACTTAATTACTTGCTAAATATTCTTTCAGCTGATTCCCTTACATATTTATTGCTTTTTCAGCCCTTTTTTGCCTGTGTCCCAACCTTTCTGAGACCTGTTGCTGCCAGAAAATTTGAAATTAGCTAATTTTGTGGATAAAAATGTAAAATGTCTCAGTTTCAACTTTTGAAATGTTATCTATGTTCTATTGTATATAACATATTGGCTCATGTGATCTGAATGTCATTGCATTTTGATTTTATTCACAATTTACACTTTGTCCCAACTATTTCAGAATTGGAATTGTATGTCCCCCGCTCCGCTCGCTACCGCGGTGGTGGGGGACAATAACGGCATTTGACATTTCATTTTTAAAGACTTATCCTGCAATACATGGGACAATATTCAAATACAGCAAGGGAAACAGCCCCTCCCAGTCCATTGCATTTACAAATACATGTCACCACGCTCTTTTTAGGACACAATGAAAATTAAAATGCTATCTGTCAGCGTCTCATCAAGGCGGGTCTTCAGCTAGGACGTCATTTATTAGGAGCGCAACTAAAACAATGTTCCTTATATGCATACCAACCAATCAGCTTCTGGGTAGCGCATATACACACGGAGGCTTATTGAGAATGTCATGATGGCGATGTATTGTGTGCCATCCACTGTTATTCTACATTGTATATTGATAAGTGGGGCCATCGCGTATCAAGTTCCGTTGCTCTTGGGATATAGCCAGCTAGGCAGCTAGTATGCTAACTAACGTTAACTAAGGAAAATCTTTGTAAATAATCATCACATTAAAGCAATATGATTTGGTTTTTGCTCCAACTTTGCTAACTTAGCTAGCTGTAATATGCATGGACTTATTAGAGGCTTCGCGGCAGTGTTGTGCAACTGCAGCCCAAGCGTGCTTGCAGATTTCTGAAACGTAAGCTAGCCCGCTAGCGAGTGTAAAAGCAATCGCTTAGGTGCAGCTCGCTAGCTAGTGAACCTTTGGTAGCTAAGGCCTCGTTCACACGGCAGTGCAATGCGTCCCAAATCTGATCTTTTTGCCTTCATGCGGCCCAGGTCTGATTTTTTCATGACCGTGTGAACAGTTCAAGTCCCATGAAATCTGATTTTTTTAAATCCGACCTGGGTCGCTTTCAGAGGTGGTACTATATCGGATATGTGTCTGATATTTTGCAACGCGCCCGCTGTCTGAACAGTCATGTCACGTTTAATGCGACTTTTACGTCACTCTACACATTTACTTTGGATTGTATAACCTAGCTATTGTGTATTTCCAGACTGCGGTTTCGTGGAACATCCGCTATGAATCACGTTTAAGGATTTTTTGTTGCTAAGAAAATGGATATTTACAGTATTTTAAATAGTGTAAATAGCCGATGTTCTTCTTTTCCATTCCCTTCAGAAATAAATTACGCTGAAATGTTAAGAGTTTTCCCAATTTGTTTGGCTGCGATAGTAGATTTTGAACAGAGTGATGTAAGGGGGTGCATTTCAAGGCAGGGGTGCATTTCTCGGCACAACACCTTAAATAATGCGCTGTGCGCGACGTCCTGACGTTTTGTTATTGTTCTTCTGCGCATGCGGGTCTGTTCAGGGCAGTGGACTGTTCACACGGGAATCAATGTAGGTCAAATATAGGTCACATTTCAAAAGTAATGTGAACTGCCAAACATAAAAATCGGATCTCTGTAAAAAATCGGAATTGAGCATTCAGACCTGTGGTGAACTAAGCCATATGATGCCTATTGGAGAAGTTCTTACAGCTTTGATTTGTCACTTTCAACGCCATCGCACACACACTCGACCTCTTTTACCATGGATTATCAGTTTCTTTTACCTAAAGAGCAAACTGACAGTTCGACCTGATACATGTTATTTCATAGCTAGTTTTAGCAGCATTATCCTTCTATGCGTGCTATCGCGTATTACATTACTCCTCCAGCCCTAGGGTGCGTTTCCCAAAATCACAGATGCTAACTTTCATGGTTGGACGCATTGACTGTGAGCTATATAAGTTGCTAACTTAGTCAGCAACTACGGTTCTGGGAAACGCACACACACCAGATTATAACGCTTTCCATCTCCCACCCTGCTGATGCTAGTAAAGGGAAATGTTTGTTATCAATGTTATACTTAACCGATGTGATTCAGTTTTTGCCCTAGCTTTACAAGCTAGCTAGCTGACAGCGATTGATCTTGAGCTAGCCAAGTAACAACTTTGCCACCAGCCTCTCCTGAAACTTGCATAATGAATGCCTATGATGCAGACTATGAACGGTCTGATAAATGGCCAGCAGTCAGGCTGCCGCTATTCCTGGTTTAATCGCTATTCCCAAGCCACATATTATCGGGAGAAGTTTTGATGCCTCTGACTGGCTGAAAACGATGTTCTTCATTTGCCAACTTAACCTGCTGTAACAGGCATGAATTTCTTTGATATGTTTCGCAGCACTTTTTTACCTCCCAACTGTACTATCAGATTTCTGGGACAGTTAGGTAGCTCGCTCGTTACTTGGCTAGCTCAAGAACAATTGCTGTCAGCGAGCGACTAGCTTGTGAAGTTAGGGCAAAAACCAAATCACATCGCTAAAGTATAACAACGATTTCAAACATTTCTCGAAACTAACGTCAGCAGGGTGGGAAGATGGCTAGCGTTATTATCTGGTGTGTGTGCGGTTCCCAAAAACATAGTTCATCCATTCACAGTCAATGGGTCCAACTATGAAAGTTAGCATCTATGATTTCGGAAAAACACACCAGCTGGAGGAGTAATGCAATACGCAATAGCACGCATAGAAGGATAAAGCTGCTAGAACTAGCGATTAGTGATGGACCAATTGAAGCTTAAGCTCCGACACTTATGTCAAGAAAACAACACGTTGAGGCTTGATTCGTTTGGCCAGAATCACTTGATCAGTGACATCCGAAGCTTAATTCGGTACATCAATGCTTTGGTTCCTGATTCTATGGTTTATAAGAAAGTGAACCATTGACAGGATGATTTGTGGTTGTGTTTTGGTGGTGAGTTTGTGCGAGAGATGGAGCCTGCGAGGAAGAGAGGACGTTCTGCCGTGTGGGAACATTTTGAATTGATTTCGGTCAATAAGTTATGTTTGGCAGTGTTCTGTTCTTGTTTTGTGTGTGTGTTTATTTTTTCTTTAAACGTTAGAAATTATATACATAACTAGAAAAGTGCAGTTCCAGGGGAAACTGCATGGGCAAAATGGAAGCTGCCGATAATGTGAAGTTCGGATTGCTGACAATCTGAGGTTAAAGCTGCTGGAAATGAGTTTAAAGCTTATATTGTATTGTTTAAAGGGGTACTTTGGATTTTTTGACATATAGTTGTATGAAAGCACTTATATAGGAAGACCTCCCCAAGATGCAACGTTACGACACATCAAACCTACTTCATGTATTTATTCGACATAAATTGATGACGTTGCCTACTTAAACATTGTCATAAAAATACACGTGCTGCATAAGAAAAGTATTGTATGAGAACAAAGTAGTTTATTTATCGCAAAATTGCATCAGAAGTATATTTACACATATTGCTGAAGATTTTGGGAATTATTCGGACGCGACATAAAAAAGAAGTGGCTAGTCACCCCGCTGCAGGGTGAATTGAGGGAAAGACATCGGCTATCTGCCCTGCAGCGGGGCTGACAAGAGAAGCAGTTTTGCCATTTGCCCAGCAGCTGGGCCAATAAGAGATTTAATTTTGTAATCCACTCACTGTTCGTGGTTTTGCTCGGAAGTGCTGCAGGGCGAATTGCTTCTTCCTAAAAAAAAAAACCGCGAAATAAAAGGCTACACGTTGTTCAGCTTTACCAACGAGTTCATTAATTTTACATTCAATAAGAAGCAGAACTCCTTCTAAGATCAAAAGCACATTTTAAATTGAAGAAAGGTTTATAGCTACAGAATCATCACGCCCAATAAATATTTTGATGTCATTAACTGGCATATACATTTGTATATAAATTATTAAATCAATTTATTTTAGGTAACGTTATAGCTTAGGTAGGCAAAATGACCAGAACAACAAGCAGCACTGTAAATTGGGGTGTCATCATTTATCAACAGAAACTTCCATAAAGTGACTGGTCTCGTGTTCCAGCAAGAGTCAAGCGATAATGTAAAAAGTAGGCGTAATAGTAATAATATTATTTAGCAAATAACGTTAGATGGCGGCATTGATCCATTAATGGAAAGCCAAACTACTAAGTGATAATGCGCTGTTATCAATGGATTGCATTTTTCAGTTAAATTAACGCACTGTCTCCTTGTTATTTTAACTGTAAGCTAAGTCCTGTGCACATGTAACTGTGGTTTACAGTTAACATTCTCAGAACCTCTGTTATGAACTGATCGTAAAATTACAGTTAAAATAACTGGCAAAAAAGGTGCCAGTTTATAACAGTGTGCTTACTCCAGCCTTAAACCCGGCTATTTTAAAACTCAGGAAAAAGTCATATCAAGCGATGAACCAATAGTGACTGGGGACATCACTTTAATTTCTTTGTACTAAACTAGCTCTATTTTGATACCAATATTTCGCCTATTTTAGATACGATAATAAATATATTTAGCTAATGCAAACAGTTGCTGGTAGCTATATGCTGGAATAGGATCTCGAGCAATTTTTTTCTGCTTTGCCATTTTTACTGTTAGGTGTTCTCTTGGACGCACAAAGCAAAAAAGACCGTTCTTTCCGGCGCTCAATGTGCTGCCCTGGAGCTGGTTTGAGCGACTGTACCAACTACGATACCGGAAATTCTTTCACTGAGTTTGATGCAGAATTCTTCTTTTACAGTCCTATCTTTGTCTCCAAACACTGATAATGTTGAAGCCTGGAAAAAGGCCAGCAGAGGGCAGAATCGAACCGCAAATGATCCATATCTAAGCTATTTGAGTTAATGGCTGAATCATTTAGTCCAATGGAGATTTCAGCGAAGGCATTTCTCACATATTGCGACTTCTAACTCAAAGATGGTAAGTCCAATCTACGAAATGGAGGTACCATACGAAAGAGGAGAGTCTTGAGTAAAATATGTGAAAATTGTGTTAGTCGTGCTAAAAATATGGGAACACGAGCAAGTTAGAAAACTGTGCCTTTAGCCTTCGCAACCTGAATTTTGTCTCATTTAACATTGGAGTTAATGGAGTTTTGGGGAGCGGTCCCGTCGCTTTTCAGCTCTTACAGCCAGAATCGTTTGTCCAATTGCTTCCATAGTTACATTTTCCTGACCAGCACAACTTTTGCTACAACTTGGATAAAAAAAAGTTAATGCGGAGTGAAAACTATGGGAGTTACAGCAAGTTTAAGAGAAGACTTCTTGATGGTTTTGCCGATGTTCGCCACTCTAAGCTTGATGTCACCACACTCTAAGTTCCCAGAATTAATTGAAAAAAAATTGTTTTAAATTATAATTAAAAAAATTGTAGAAGTCATATAAATGTTAAACATTAAATAAATTATCCAAGCTTAGTTTAACATTTTCTAAACAAATGAAGGAACAGACTGGAGCACTGGATGTGTTTTAAATTATAATTAAAAAAATTGTAGAAGTCATACAAACGTTAAACATTAAATAAATTATCCAAGCTTAGTTTAACATTTTCTAAACAAATGAAGGAACAGACTGGAGCACTGGATGTGTTTTAAATTATAATTAAAAAAATTGTAGAAGTCATACAAACGTTAAACATTAAATAAATTATCCAAGCTTAGTTTAACATTTTCTAAACAAATGAAGGAACAGACTGGAGCACTGGATGTGCTCCAGTCTGTTCCTTCATTTGTTCTGAATTTGTCCTTGTCTGTGAGCACCGACCTCTGGCAAGAGAGGGGCTGAAGCGCAAGGGGTTCCTTTATTTTTTAACATTTTCTAGTTTGAATGATGTTTCTGGCTAAAAGTTTGACAGAGTAAAAAATAGCTGAAAGCTAAATTTTGAAAAATCTGTTTCATTGTTTCCTATGGGACAAAAATATTTAAATAAAAAATTAATAACTCAAAAGGAAAGAAAGATAGCAACAAGATTCAGAACAAGCTGAATTTTTTAAAGTTTGAATGAAGTTTCTAGGTTTAAGTATGTAGGAGTAGTGAGTCAGCACAAAAACCGGAGAATAAAGAAAGAAAGAAAGAAAGAAAGAAAGAAAGAGTGGAAAGAACATGAGTGTGCAAGCTTCATAAAGAAAGTAAGAAAAGAAAGAGTGGGATGAACCACTAATAACTTGGTGTCCTTTTTACTACCCCAAAGGTCCGGTGCTTGGTCGGTGACCAGCAGCTGGCCTATAACAACAATACCTCATCAATGCTGAGGTATTACCATGCCAAGCATGATACCATCCCCTCTGGGAGTAGACGAACAATGAACCCAAGCAGTCATGGTATGTATATCAACTGTCATTTATTCATTCATTTTTTCACATTGCTGCTTTTTTTTTTTTTTTTCACTAACTCTGTTTTACCGTCACTTTTTGGGAGAGAGGATTCGTTGGTTGGTGGTTCTTCTTATGAAATTCCAGCTGGCTGTTGGTGAGATGGGACACTCATTCCTTTGATAAGATAAGATTTTATTTATTTTACCTTTATTCATCCCACAGTGGGGAAATTTGCAATGCTTTGATCCGGCATTACATGATTTATGACAATAGACTAGACAACTAGCTGTGACTAAGAACATTAAAGAATAATCTACTCACAAAAGACACTCAAGCACATTTTTATACTCACAGTCACGTTTCCTTGTGTTGAAGAGACCATGAGCACAGAGCCCACTCAGACCAGACAACAACTGGTCGATGCTGCATTGGTGAACATGATTGTCAAGGACTCCCAGTCCTTTTCCGTGGTTGATGATGCTGGCTTCAGGCAGCTTGTAGAACTTTTGGACCCAACCAACAGAATCCCCACCAGAAAAGCTCTGAAGGAAATGGTGGAGAAAAAGTTCAAGGAGGAAAAGGAAAAGGCTAAGAGGGAACTGGAGAAGGCTGCCGCTGTGAGTCTCACCAGTGACATGTGGACATCCATTCATATGGATGCCAACTTGGCTGTGACCTGTCATTTTATAAATGAGCAGGATACACTGTCCACGGTGTTGCTGGGAATGGGACATTTTCCCAAGTCCCACACAGCAGAAAATATTGCTGAGATAACGAGGGGTCTGATGGAGGAGTGGGGCATCCAAACCAAAGTCAGATGCCTTGTCACTGATGCAGCGGCAAACATGATTTTGTGTTCAAAAATGGTGCAGTTGCGCAACACAAAGTGCCTTGCACATGCTCTGAACCTCACTGTGAAAAAGTCTATTGATCACACTCCCGGACTGGAGGAGATCACAGGCAAGGCTAGGAAAATAGTTGGCTACTTCCAGTCCAGCGCATTGGCAAAAGAGAAGCTCTGCCAAATGCAGCATCAGATGGGTAGGCCAAATCTAAAGCTCCTGCAGGAGGTGGACACCAGGTGGAACAGCACATACACCATGCTGCAACTGTGACGGTGCGTTCAGGAACCACATGCGAGAACCGAAATTCCAAAAATCGTGAGCCTTCATTGCAAAATAATCTAGACCAGAAGACACAGGAATTGCCAAGCCAAAATCAGAATCCAAAAAGCGAAGTCAAAATAACAGGCAGGGGTCAGAACCAAAGAAGCAGATGTGCAACGGTACAAAAAACAGTAATCCAAAAATCGTAGTCAGAATCCAGAAGGGTAGGTCATACACAGGGCATCAAAAACAGGAATCGTGGTTGTACAGAAAATGGGTCTAAATCCAAACAGGAACAAACAAGAACAGCAAGGGCAAGGCAATCTCAAGGTCGGACAAAAAAATGTCGTAGGAGAAGCAATAATCAAAAGGCACACAAGGAGCTCTGCACAAGTGAAAACTGATCAACGTTCTGACAGGAACAAACTGCAGTGAAGACCTTAAATAGACAAGAGGGAAGTCACATGCTATGCGGGGCCACGTGAATTGGATAAGAACTAATTACAAAGGGAAGCACACACGGGGAGGTCCTAAACCACAAATAATTGGCAATCGCCAAGACATGGACAGGATCCACGAAGACAACCTATGACAGATAAACAGCTCCAGTCAAGGAGTTCTACATGCACAGACAAGGAGTGCAAGATAGCAATTAGGCACGTGCGAGAGATATCGCGGAAACACAGGAAGATGCAGGGAAAGTAAAGCAAGGGGCGGAGACTAGAACAGGGCGAGAGCTGAGATTGCATTAGTAGTAATTAGTAGTGGTGCAACTTTACAAATTAACCCAAGTGCTTGTTAGTTAGTGAGTAATATGTACATGGATTAGTTAGGTTAGTAAACTATGGTACAAAATATAAATGTTAGTACTATTGGTAATCAAGGAAAGTAAGGCGAAGGAAGTAAACGAGAATTGAAGTAATAATATGAAACACCAGAAACCACTGAAATCACCCGAAGCATGTAAGCACACAGACTGGGAGAACGGACTGAACCAAACTGATCACAGACAGGGGTGACAAGTGCAATGAATACAGAAATGGCATGAACAGAAAAACCGGGATGTATCATAAGCAACATGAATAAAGAAAAGACATGGCAAAAACACAGAATCATGGCAGCAAAAACACAGAACCATAACAGCAGCTGTTATTTGAGGAGAGAGAGCCAGTTGGTGCTGCCCTGGTGTCACTGAGGACGGATCTCGCACCCATCACAGCAGAGGAGTACCATTCAATAAAAGAGTGTCTGGGTGTGCTTTCTCCATTTTACATGGCCAACACTGAATTGTATGAAGAGCAGAGAGTGTCAGGGTCCAAAGTCATTCCACTCATCTGCATGCTTCGGTACACACTCGCCAGGAAACAACCCCACATTCAAAACGAGAAAGCCCTCCAGCTGTGCAATAACCTCACGAGGATGATAAGTGAATCTTTGTCTCCACTGGAGACCATGAGTGTAATGACAGTTGCAACACTGCTAGATCCGAGATATAAGATTGTGGGGTTCTGCAGCCAGACCAATGCTCAAGCTGCAGTGAAACGTCTGACCGCAGAATGTGCCACCATCATAGCAGCTGAAAAGGAACAAATTACGCCTGTCCCTCCTGTCCCATCCACCTCCTCACAGCCAGAGCCAGCAGCCAGTCCTGCAACCCAGTCAGGTACAGTTTGTGTTGAGCTGAAGTGCATAACACATTGACAGGGTTCCAGCATATTCTTGAAATTTCTTTAAAAAATATTACATACGACTTATAAAAATGAATGTCATAAAATGTTTCTTAAAAATCGTCTGAAAATGTTATTTTTTAAAAGTGATGTAATTTCGTTTGTTGATTATTTTTAGGTGATGGACTGTGGGATCTGCTGGACCGCCATGTGGTGGAGAGGCAGGTGAGGAATGCCGCCGCAGATGCCACAGTGGAAGTACAACGATACATGGCGGATCCTCTAATTCCCCGGACAGAGGATCCACTCCACTTCTGGGCAACAAGGAAGACGGTTTACCCGCACCTGCATCAACTTGCACAGCAGTTTCTGAGCGCTCCAGCTTCTTCAGTTCCATGTGAGAGGATTTTCTCAAAGGCAGGATAAATTATCTCCAAAAAGAGAAACAGACTCAGCCCTTGCACTGTGGAACAGATCTTGTTTCTAAATAAAGGTTATTTCATTAGGTTTTTATATGTGTTCATTTTACCGGTTCACACGCATTTTCACTGCCCTGTTCATACACATTTTCACTGACCAGTTCATAAGCACTTCTACCCCCAAGTCAAAAAAATACACAAGAAATACACTATAAATATAAGTAACAATATGATATATAAGCGTAGCTGTCCACTGGCTCATTAATTACATAAGCACGTGAAGGCAGGGATCTTACAGCACAAGCATAGTCCCAAGCTGTTATGAGATTGTGTTGTTCATTATTATATATAATGGATCTTATCTATGATGTTTACAAACGTTAAAAAGTCATAAGCAAGGGGAGACCACACCAGGGCAGGTGTTTAAACAAGGACAGTTTATTCATCAAAATTATTTATTAATCAAATAAACACTATTTTTTCACCCAAAGAAATACATATTCAAAGCACCACAACAATAGCCTGATATTAGACAGAACTGTCACATGATATTAAACAGATGCTGTCAAAACAACTCTGTAGAGTGGGCAACCAAAATGAAGCAGTTCACTTCAAGTTGAAGATTCAAGCTGCTTTTCATACTTTTGGCCACCAGATGCCACTAAAGGGCACTGTGTTGAAAAGCATTGAGTAATGAACCCTTTTTCGACACAAGTTTCAGTGCTTCAGAAAGCTTCGTTTGGCCATCACTACTAGCTATGAAATAATGTGTCTCAGGCCAAACTGTCAGTTCGCTCTTTAGGTAAAAGAAGCTGATAATCAATGGTGAAAGAGGTTGTGTGTGTGCAATGGTGTTGAGAGTGACGAATCAGAGCTGTAAATTATCCAAAAGGCATCATAGCTACCATAGGTTCACTAGCTAGCGAGCTGTACCTAAGCCATTGCTTTTAAACTCACTAGCAAGCTAGCTCAGACTAGCTCAGAAACATCTCAGAAATCTGCAAGCACACTCGGGTTGCAGTTGAACAACACTGCCGCAAAGCCTCAAATAAGTTCACGCATATTGCAGTGAGCTAAGTTAGTTAAGTTGGGGCAAAAACCAAATCATATCACTTTAGTGTGATGATCATTTACAAAGATTTTCCTTAGTTAACATTAGCTAGCATTCTAGCTGCCCAGGTGGCTACATCCAAAGAGCAATGTAACTTAATACGTGATGCCACACATTACATTGCAGCCTAGCCATCATGACATTATCAGTTCGTCTCCATACGTTCATGAGCTACCCAGAAGCTGATTGTTCCTCATTTGCATACCAACCATTGTTTTAGTTTGCGCCCCTAATAAGTGGCGTCCTAGCTGAAGACCTGCCTTGATGAGATGCAGACAGATTGCATTCGAATTTTCATTGTGTCCCAAAAGAAGCGAGGTGACACGTATTTGTAAATGCAATGGACTGGGAGGCGCTGTTTCCCTTACTACATTTGAATATTGTCCCATGTATTACAGGATAAGTCTTTGATATGAAATGTCCGTTATCATTATTATTTCCAGGTGATTAGAAAACAGCATTTTCATTTTCATGTTGACCCTAAAAGAGCGTGATGACATGTATATGTAAATGCAATAGACTGGGGGTGCTGTTTGGCTTATTGCATTTGAATATTGTCCACAGTAGAGCAGGTTAAGTCTTTGCAAAGTAAATGTTAATTGCTGTATTCAATATCATTTTTAAATAGTCAGAAAATAGCATTTACATTTTCATGTTGATCCTAAAAGAGCGCAGTGACATGTAAATGTAAATGCAATAGGCTGGGGGTGCTGTTTTGCTAATTGCATTTGAATATTGTCCACTGTATTGCGGGGCACGACTTTGAAAATTAAATGTCAAACAGCTTTTCATTATTATTTGAATATAGTCATAGATTTCCTATATGAGAATGTGAAAATGAAAGTTATAATTGGATTAATGCATTTTCAATTTAATATTGTCTCAAATAACTCTTCATAAGTGGAAAATTATAATGCAATAGTGGAATTACATTTCCATTTTAATATTGTCCCCTATGGGCTTCCATAGATTTTAAATGTCACCAGCAGAAAAAAAATACCCCCTCCTTTGAGTCATTGCTCAAAAGCCACTCCTTTGAAAGCTAGAAGAACAACAAAGAATGGGGAGAGGAGTGCAATCCAGTGCATCAATAGTTTACATTGCAAATCCTATCCAACCATCCAATGTAACAATCACATGCTATTTAAAAAATGATTGCCTATATGCACACAACGTACGTGTAAACAATATGAATGCGCAGAACGAGAGCAAAAAACATTGCTCAAGTTATCCCCCTTATTATAGCTATCATGCGAGCTAGCATGAGAGTAAAAGTACCGAATTGATATAAAATGCTATGTTGGTGACCAATCAATGCCTGGCAGCGAAAACATTACATCAACAAGTTTAGGATACTACACAGCATACGTGTATTTTGAATGCTTACTTTGCATTTGTAGTGCATGTTACCAATAATATTTCTCATGAATCAACTGTACACAGCTACCTAGCGATCTTGCTAACTAGCAAGTTACCCGCCGATTCATTGGTGATATATGATAAATTTTGTATTTGCCTCATTTTGATCCTAAGTCTCGCACTTTCACGTTCAGTTTGCGGTGAGTAGGAGTCCATCTCCGCAATAGTGAAGAGTCACATTTTGGGGAGCAATAAATCAATATAGCCTCCAAAATAAGTGTGGATATCAGGGTTCCCCCTGGGTTCTGAAAAATATTCTTCACTTTCTCCCTTGAGAAATAAAGTAAAAAAAATATTCTTCACTTTATCATAGTCGTCATTTTTTATTAGTCACTCATGAACTTTATAAAACTTTGAAAAGCCTTCAAAGCGGACAAAGTGCATGCAGCATGAACAAGGTCAAACCTCAAATATTTGCGTTATAACAGGTCTCTCCATTATACTTTTGATTGTATACATAATTTTGGGTCCATTCAAGTCCAACCTCTAATAATAGGGACCCTGGGGACCATAAAAGCTAAATTAAAACCTCTTGAGCATTTTGCATGGAATTTATTCAAAAGACTTAATTTCTTTATTTTTTTCCTTAACATTTTTATCAATGCAGCCATTTTTGGCATCCCAAAATTAAAGAGGGACACACCCTTTAAGGGCAATAGAGAGGCCTGACAAAAATGCTAAATTGGACTTGAGGTGAGCTCAAAACTTTGTGCTGTTGGAATCAGAATTAGTGGAATTGTCAAATGTTTATGTAAAATGTTTATCTTTTAAGATTTCTATTAACTGATTCCAAATTGAACTTTAGGTGAGTTCATTGTTTTGTGCACAATTTATTGGAATCCTTAAAGGAATAGTTCACCCAAAAATGAAATTCAGTCATTATTGACTTACCCTCATGCTGATGAGAAGTCCGGTGTAGTTTTTTATTCCTCAAAGTGCAGCCGGAGATTCAGGGGGTTTTCCTCCTGCACCGCAAATCCATATAACGAGCGTCTATGGTTACCGAAAAGAAAAGGTCCATAAAACTACACAAAAACTTTTTAATATTCCTCCATACTGCTCGTCCGCTGCAATCCAAGTGTCCTGAAGGGGTAACATCCAGAGTTTACCCAAACGACGTCATTTAGTACAGTTTTATAGCCTATTATTCACTCTAGTGTGTTCGCCTGAGGCGCGCCGCTGCTTCACGCTGTTCCCCCGAGCAGCGGCGTTCACTACGGTAGCCGCGCCAGACAACGCTTCAACGAAAATCGCGGAAGACAAAACCCTGTGTTTAAATCCTGCTGAGAGCGACACGAGAACCGATAAAGCAGAGCGAAGTCAACGAGAGCAAAGTTAGCTGCTCCCCGAGTTGGAAGTAAAAAGACATTTTTGGTTTTTGTCACTCAGAAATTTACTTTTTTTTTCAACTGCACCGGTAAATTAATATGAAAAGATGGTTGTAGTGTGTTCCTTTCCTGGATGCTTCAACCAAATGAAGCGTCGCTCAGGAGATCCGTGACTTTCCTCAGACTACCAGTTCAGGACACTGAAAGACTATAGCTATGGCTGATAGCTCTTCGTTGCGATATCAAGACCGTCAACGTCCATAGTCTCTGTAGTGACCACTTCTCACCGGAGGATTTTAAAGTTTCTAAACGAAGACCTTTGTTGAAGACTACAGCTGTGCCGACTATGTTACAACTAAGGACAGAGGTATGTACTTTACAGACCTTTTATATAACTTATTTGTTTGTATATTTATGTACCCTTTTCACAAACGTGGTAATGTTACAAGATGTTTGATGTTACTTGACCAAAAACTATGCATTTCCACATCATTTTGGACTATTATGGAGTTTTGTCCTTGTTTCTGACACAGTGAATATGCATTTTCACATGATTTTGGACTATTATCACGAGTCTTTTAGTTCTGTTCATTTTGCTTAGGGACTGTGAAATAACACCTGGGGGTTGCATATAAGTGTTATACTGATTGGGGAAAGATAACATCACTAGCTATGTTTCCATCCACTTGTCAATCGAACTATCTGAAGTTCGCCAAAAATATTCATGCGAAAAAAGCAGGTGAAAATGCGTTTCCATCTAATGGCATTAAAGCGAATAAAAAGTATTGCGAAGAGACGTCACATGCTGTTATGCGATCAAATTGGTGTATCGAATAGATTTCTGACATTTTAAGCTGCTTCCATTCATTTTTGCACTGAATCGCAGAACCTTCAAGTGACCAAAAGTAATGTGTTAACCGACTAATTTAGCTAGTCAGCCAAAATGGATCGCGTCTACCAACAAATGATGATAATTGCACAAGTTGTACGTGCTTATATGCCAGCTATTAGCAACATAGCAAACCATTATCAGAAGGCAACGACGGCATCAAAACACCGTCACGATACAGTAGCAGATTTATTCGGAAAATAGCGTTTCCATCTGCATTTTTTTTTTTTTTTGCCCCTCTTTACAAACCTGGTGGGCTTTTGTTAATTTCTCACTGTCATATATTGATTCATGTCCTCTTACTGACTTCTAATGCCAAAAACAACACATTACGTGTAACCTTTGATGAGAGGCACACCTGTTTTATGTGAGCCTAAACAAATCAGGCCCGCTGCACCAAGACGTCAGTCTGCATGATATATATAGTAATTTGTGGTCTAAATTCGAGTATTACACAATTGAAGAGACATTACCCACAAAAGTAATTCAACATTGTTTTTTCCAAATTACAAGTGCATGGTTTATAATTATGTGGATATAATTTCTTTGTTCCTTCCTTGCAACGTAAAATTGGTAAATATTTTGAATGGTCGATATTATGTATTTGTTGTATCATTAACGTTTTCTATGTGTCCAATTTTTTTCTTTTGTTTTTCAGGAAAACTGCAATTTAATGTGGTTTACCCAAAACAAACCAAAGAGTGGGTCGCCAAAAGATCTATGTGCCAACTACACAAACATTCCGCAAAATATGGTGGTGCAAGTTCTGCAGAGACGCCTGGACCCCAAGATCAAGTTGAAAGACCCACAGTCACATGTTTCTATTCCCCACTACCAACAAACATAGCCCAAAAAACTAAAACCTGCAAAAGAGGAAGCCATACTAAAACATGCTTCACGGTTTAGCAGTTAGTATGAGGGATGCACAATTGGTGTCTGCATCAACTTGTGAAATGTCAAGTCAGACAAACACAAACATGCCATGCTTATTTTTGCCTTTTTTATTTTTGCAATTATCTTGTTTTTAGTTGTTTTCCAAATGAGGTGACGTTTGTTTAAATTTCTATTAAAAAATAAAGTTTGTGTGAAAAGAATAAAGTTTGTGAGAAAAAAAATGTAAAGGTCCTCATTGTCCATTACTAAGCCACCAGAAAAGTCCTGCTTATGGCATATAGGCTTATGGACCCTACTAGTCAGCTACCATTCGAAAATGAGGCCCTTATATCTGTACATAAATAAAACACTGCATGTATCTGTGGGTAGCATGTCTGTATTGCAGTTAGTGCCCAGGTCTAAGATAAATCTCCAGTCAAAGGAGCAGCTTTGCAAGTCATGCAAAATGTGTGCTTGTGATTCTGAGCCAAATATTGACTTATTTATAGTAATTATTTTAGTATTTATCCAATTTTGTAACACCTGCAATATGGTATCCCTTGGAGTGAGTAGTGTAATGTGGTAAATAGCCACTAGATGGCAGTATTGACTTTTTTTTGTGAAGCCCAGTCTGAAGCTAGGTTGGGCAAGAGGGGAAAGTCCCAGAAATGGGAGGGGGCTGGACAAGAGTACATAAGGAGAAAAATTGAGATAGTAGGGTAGTTGGAGAAATTGCAAGGAGAAATTGTGGAAGGATACATTTGACCAGACCTGTCACTCTTTTCAAGACCTGTGAAGCTTTTTGTGGATTTTTGCCTGTGTTGGAGCATTTTCCTGTCCCAAGACATCGCAATATAGCAGCCCATCTCCAGTACAAAGGAACTGTAAATATCTTATTTTTTATTTGATTTCAATCTTGGTCAGTAGGGTAGATTGTAGAGTAGTTCCAAGTGTTTGTTTAATTAAATCTGTTGAAGTTGGAGAATTTTGTCTGTCATCCCTTGCTGTCCGTGACGCCATAACAAATTGGGGGCCATAACAGTAGTAAATGCAACTTAGTTTTGTGGTTGGTTACTGTTGTTTTATTGTACAAACCACACAATACTAACAAACGTTAACAATTACAATAAACATAAAATATCTTCCATTTTACACATTTTCTTTATTCTTTAGCAATATTGTTTCTAATAAAAATATAGATGTGCAGCAGCATAGTTTCCATGCCTGTTATTATTCATAATGTGGCAGTACTTTTTTGTGATGTATTGGGAAAAAGTTCCAGATGAAATACTATGAGGTAATATAAAAATGAGTCCGTGAGAATGTCTTTAGATTGATTGTCTTCAGATCCGTTCAAAAGCCTCTTCTGCCTCCTTGAATCCAGTATACAATCCATCTGGAGAATGGTAGCCGTCATGGATGCTTGTAACAACACAGGCTAGTAAAACTTTTCTATTGTCCTTGCCGAGTCTCTCGCCTTTCAGGACCCACTCCAATACCACCCGGTATAACACCAACCTGCACTGACAGTGGAAAAAGTAAATAAAGAAATAGTTTAGCACTGGGCACAGCACAAAATACGAAAATATTGTAAATCGGGTTGCATCAAAACAAAAGACGTAAAACGCATACTGTACAATGGAACTTACTCTACAGAGAGCGTGCCATTTGGTCCTGCGGGTCTTGGCCTCTTTTTCCAGTTGATTTTAGTTACGTGGAAAAACATCTCGAGAACCCCACGGGTCAGTAATGGTGGATAATCCGGGTTTTCGGTAATACGTTGACTTTGGGCAGTGCTCTCAGTCTCATCAACGGAGATATTGAGATCCTCCAGGAGCGGCATCAACAAATCCCAATCTAAACAGCAAAGGCTCTACTCTTCGGTTTGCATAGCTTTACATTTTCGACATTTACACCACCATGTTTCCGATGCCCTAGGTCTGTAGTCCGCCGCTGGTTGTGGCTCTGGTCGAGCTGCAGCTGCTTCATCCATCTGTCTGAGTTCCTCGTCCGTGTACTCCGCTCAAAGAGAAAAGGCTCAGCAAAGAACTCGTGCTCCTCCTCAACATTGAAGTCCTCGGACATTTCTTTTTTTCCTTTCAAAGGTTCAAATCACATGCAGGCAGAGCCCTCTGTGTTTGTGTGCTGCTCGTGTCGCCTCAGCAGGATGTAAACACAGGGTTTTGTCTTCCGCGATTCTCGTTGAAGGTTGTCTGGCGCGCTACAGTAGTGAACGCCGCTGCTCGAGAACTGCGTGAACGTCTGCGAAGCGCCTCCAGGCGAACACACTAGAGTGAATAATAGGCTATAAACTGTACTAAATGACGCTCGTTTCGGTAAACTCTGGATGTTACCCCTTCAGGACACTTGGATTGCAGCGGACGAGCAGTATGGAGGAATATTAAAAAGTTTTTGTGTAGTTTTATGGACCTTTTCTTTTCGGTAACCATAGACGCTCGTTATATGGATTTGCGGTGCAGGAGGAAAACCCCCTGAATCTCCGGCTGCACTTTGAGGAATAAAAAACTACACCGGACTTCTCATCAGCATGAGGGTAAGTCAATAATGACTGAATTTCATTTTTGGGTGAACTATTCCTTTAATGTAAATCTCAAATGTTTAGGGTTTCAAATGTTAAATATCTAAGATATCACTAATTCTGATGCCAGCAACAAACAAGTCTCTGTACTGGCACCCTCATCCACTTCTCTCTTGGGAGTGCTTTCTGGCTACTGTACTGTCCGAAACCACCATGTGATGCTAAGATAGTAAACCCAAAGCCCCCCAGCGGTAGCAAGCGCGACGGGATTTACATAATTCAGTCATAATTACAACACCAAGCCTAGCGGATTAACATTTATCGCTAGTGGTCAAAAGCTTGGCATCCATTCGGTCATAAGGTGTAGTCTGTTTTTACAAACACATTGCTGCTACTTGCACTGAGTTTTTGAAAATCATTGAATGTATAGCCATTTCAGTCATAATAGAGTTTAAAAGAGTGAAACGCCCCTCTAACATTATAAGCCACTCGTTAAGAAAAATAATTGCTTGGAGCTCGTTAAAATTCTGCGACAGCAATTCCAGTTGGAGCAAAAACCATCACACACAGCGTTCACCCCAGGACCGAGTTTGAGAACTGTTGAGTTAGGCAGTAAGGTAGTTTGCTGTAGCCTAAGTATCACACTGGCCTGAACATATTTTAAGAGCAATGAGTTCACAGACAACCAACCCAGCCATGCAGGAACGGTTTGTGCTCAATATGAAGTTTTGATCATTATTGATGATGAATCAGATATTGTACAGCACTGTCTTGGGCCTTTAAAGATAGCTTGGAAGTACCATGTTTTGCATAATGTTAGCTCAGAAATCGCCAGTCATACTGCAATAGAAAACACGGCAAAAAAACAAAAAACATAAATTGTATGCATCAAGCGATTGTTAAGTCGAAGACTAATCAAACTAATATATACTGTGTAAAGATGCACTCATATCTGCTCATATCAATCACTTTACGTAACTAGGGACTCATATAGAAATTTACACACCTTGTTTTCCTAGTTCATTATAAGGTGATGATAGCTTCCACCCTTTTACAGGTAAAACTAAAATCCGCAAGTATGCACTCCCTCGCATGACTGACTGCCTGATAACATCATTCGGCTTTTCAACTCCACAGAGACCTGTCAGCCAATAAGACAGCATTTGGATGTATTTTTCCGTAGAACCCCTCTCTGATTGGTCTTTCTTGGCTCTGTTCATTTAAGGGTGTTTTCACACATATTTGGGTCGACCCACTATACAATGTATCAATTTTCAACAGGAGCGGCTCGGTTTCACATATGCTTTTTATCGCCGTACCAAGTCCACCGTTCCACAGAATGGAGCGTCATGTGTTCATGGCAACCAGACGAAAATGATTTCCGTCCGAAAAGAAGGTTGAAATGAAGCCTCGAGATGTAAACAGAACACACGTGAACGATGGAGACTCAACAGCAATGATATGCCTAACGTTACTGTTTTTTTCAATCTATATAGTTTGCCTCTGTTCATTGTCGGGAAGTTATAACGCCTTTGAAAACGAGGGCACGGCTGCGTGTGGAGAACAATGTTTTCTTGCACTGGAGACGGCGAATCGAATTGCCAGACAAACCAGAACAAGGCGCAGATTGATTCTGTTAAAACCAAGCCCCCTCACCATACGCAGATATCGGCAAACAGCCAGGTAAGTTGTAACGTTAGACATGAACGAACCATTGATGTTAAATGCAGTTATGTTTGCTTGGGCCGAGGGTGGTTTGGTGTGCCACCAAACTAAAGGGCTTGGTGCGCCGCTCGAGACCACCCCTTCCAGCCGCTTCGCACGGCAGACCTCGGTGCTAGTTGTGTTCATACTACCCGCCACCAATTAGGACAGCCTGACAGTTAGGGTCAAACACCCTATATGTGAAAAACACCCTAAGTTAAAACAATCCGAAAGTGCTGTCCTGTTTTACAGACATTGAGTAACGTAAACTGGCCAAAGTGAAGATCTATTTATTTATTTTATTTATTTATGCATTCATATAAACTATATGGGGCTAAAGAAAAATCTTTGGGGCTACAGCCTCAAATGCTCTGGGCAGATGAAGCCACTACTTGTCATTGAATTTTTAATTCCTCATTAAACAAATACATTCGCGCTGTGACGACTGCTCATAATTTTCTCCTCGTCATCTGAATTATTTTCATCAATGACGCGGAAACCCTGTGATATGTGACTGAAATGTAGAGATCGGTACTGACAAATAACATGGGGATAGTTTTATACAGATATGAATGTTAATTTTATTACACTACCTAGCTACAGTAAATGCAAACGCAGAGGGAAAGTTTTGTAATTTGCTCGATTCTGTGTTCAAGACACACAAGCTAATATCCAAATGACAGCTTAACCAATGGAGGTAACGTTAGATATTTCAGCTTTTAATTTTTGATTATGTTAACCAATGCAAACAAGTGCTTTTTTTTTTTGTCTTACGGTTAACTTATAGACCTAACCTTAGCTAACAGGTCATACTTGTTAACCTAAACACTTCTACAATATAACTTCAAGTATAACTCTGTTTGAAACATAAAATTGGCCTACTTGTGTCATATTTTGTTCAATAAGCTGTTTAGTTGAGCTTCTTAAAAACTTCAACTGCAAGTTGCTGTAACCTTTAGCTGCCTTCAAGGCTGATTGTAGAGACTAGTGCCTTACAGGCTGGTTAGAAGGCTAATGTTGATTTCATCTTGTATAATCTTTTTAATAGTATTCAGTCAGATGCCTTCAAGGCTGATTGTAGAGACTAGTGCCTTTAAGGCTGACAGTAGAGACTAGTGCCTTGCAGGCTGGTTAGAAGGCTAATGTTGATTTGATATTGTATAATCTTCAACAGTATTGCCTCAGATACCTTTAAGGCTGATTGTAGAGCACTAGTGCCTTCCAGGCTGACCAAAGAGACGAGTTCCTTGCAGGCTGGTTAGAAGACTAATGTTGATTTCATATTGTATGATCTTTCATAGTATTCAGTCAGATGCCTTCAAGGCTGATTGTACAGACTAGTGCCTTCCAGGCTGACTGTAGAGACTAGTGTCTTGCAGGCTGGTTAGAAGACTAAAGTTGATTTCATATTGTACGATCTTTCATGGTATTCATTCAGATGCCTTCAAGGCTGATTTTACAGACTAGTGCCTTTCAGGCTGACTATAGAGACTAATGCCTTGCAGGCTGGTTAGAAGGCTAATGTTGATTTCATATTGTATAATCTTTCATAGTATTCAGTCAGATGCCTTCAAGGCATCAGGCCCGGGTGGGTGCTGGGGCGGGACCTGCTGCAGGAGCATCAGGGTCCGGGGTGGGTGCTGGGGCTGTTTTTTTTTTTTAAACTTTTTTAGCAGGGCGGGTAGATAGGGCTCCACGATGGCGCGGAGACATCGTTTTAACTCCTAAAAAAAGTGTAAAAAGTAAAGACAACATCAATATGCAACAACATCTCAGTTTTCTGAGGTAACATGGTTGGTTTTGAACTGTAATAAATCTATGGGCTGAAAAATAGAAGATTTTAAATTGCCTTGAACGCCCAACTCAGTAGAGACTCCCCAGTAGAGACCCCTCAGTAATGCTGAGGGAGTCTCTACTGTCAGCCTTGAAGGCATCAGAATTGTAAACACACACACACACACACACACACACACACACACACACACATATATGAAATCATCAGCCTACCAACCAGCCCTAAGGCACTTGTCTCTACTGTCAGGCAGGAAGGCACTAAGTCTCTACAATCAGCCTTGAAGGCATCTGGCTGAATATTATCAAAGATTATACAATATGAAATCAACATTAGCCTTCTAACCAGCCTGCAAGGCACTAGTCTCTAATCAGCCTTGAAGGCATCTGAGGCAATACTATTGAAGATAATACAATATCAAATCAACATTAGTCTTCTAACCAGCCTGCAAGGCACTAGTCTCTACAATCAGCCTTGAAGGCACTAGAGCTCTACAATCAGCCTTGAAGGCATCTGAGGCAATACTATTGAAGATTATACAATATAAAATCAACAAAAGCCTTCTAACCAGCCTGCAAGGCACTAGTCTCTACAATCAGCCTTGAAGGCAGTTAACGTTACAGCAACTTGCAGTTGAAGTTTTTAAAAAGCTCAACTAGACAGCTTATTGAACAATATCTCACAAGTAGGCCAATTTTATGTTTCGAACAGAGTTATACTTAAAGTTATATTGTAGAAGTGTTTAAGTTAACAAGTATGACCTGTTTAGTTAGGGTCTACAAGTTCACTGTAAGACAAAAAATAGCACTTGTTTGCATTGGTTAATATAATCAAAATAGCCGAAATATCTTACGTTACCTCCCGAATCAGTTTCTTTAATGAGAAAACTCACGATTAAATGCATTCGTTTTTAACAATATCAATGTTCTTAAGCCCACTTACCGAGTAAAGGCTTCCGAATTGAATTGGCTGCCTCGTGAGCGGATTGGTTGTACTCTTGCTCGCGATCTGATTGGTTTTACGTGGGGGCGGTGTTTACGCAGCCTGACAGGCTGAGCAGCCTAGAAGTCGACATCTGAAGGCAACTTCACCCTGCAGCGTAGCACCATTCCGTCCGGAAGAGAAGGTTGAAATGAAGCCTCGAGATGTAAACAGAACACACGTGAACGATGGAGACTCAACAGCAACGCCGTCTGATATGCCTAACGTTACTGTTTTTTGCAATCTATATAGTTTGCCTCGTTCATTGTCGGGAAGTTATAACGTTCGAACTTGAAAACGAGGCACGGCTGCGTGTGGAGAACAATGTTTTCTTGCACTGGAGACGGCGAATGCGAATTGCCAGACAAACCAGAACAAGGCGCAGATTGATTCCGTTAAAACCAAGCCCCCCTCACCATACGCAGATATCGGCAAACAGCCAGGTAAGTTGTAACGTTAGACATGAACGAACCATTGATGTTAAATGCAGTTATGTTTGCTTGGGCCGACCCTGGGTTCGCTGCGCTTCACACCACTGGTTTGCGCGCCGCACCAAACTAAAGGCTTGGTGCGCCGCCGAGACCACCCCTTCCAGCCGCTCGCACGGCTGTTTAGGTCGACCTCGGTGCGGCTAGTTGTGTTCATACTACCCGACCGCACCAAATTAGGACAGCCTAGACAGTTAGGTCGACCTAAACACCCTATGTGTGAAAACACCCTAAGTTAAAACAATCCGAAAGTGCTGTCCTGTTTTACAGACATTCAGTAACGAGTAAACTGGCCAAAGTGAAGATCTATTTATTTATTTTATTTATTTATGCATTCATATAAACTATATGGGGCTAAAGAAAACATCTTTGGGGCTACAGCCTCGAATGCTCTGGGCAGATGAAGCCACTACTTGCCATTGAATTTTAATTCCTCATTAAACAAATACATTCGCCGCTGTGACGACTGCTCATAATTTTCTCCTCGTCACCGATGAATTATTTTCATCAATGACGAAAATGACGAGCGGCAGTGGGAACCCCTGTGATATGTGACTGAAATGTAGAGATCGGGTAACTGACAAATAACATGGGGATAGTTTTATACAGATATGAATGTTAATAGCTGTTATTACACTACCTAGCTACAGTAAATGCAAACGCAGAGGGAAAGTGTTTGTAATTTGCACATCGATAAGGTCTGTGTTCAGTCAGACACACGAGCTAATATCCGAATGACAGCTGTATCATTAGTTGGCCCTGATGGCTCACATCATATATATCTCGCTAGCCAACTACAAGGTATTTGTCAGATGGCATTTGCCATTTTCAGCCACGCTTATTAAATATGGCAGCTTAGGTTTCGCACGAGCTGCCACAGGTTAGAACAGAGAGGGCCCGTAAATGCCTTCTTGTCAGTCAGCAATGCTAACTCACTTAATTTGAATGACAATCCCTGGCGCATTGATGGGCCCAAAGCAAGCTCTGGAAATCTTACCACAGCCAAGCCAGTTAGCTAGCTAGCTGCCTAGCTTGATTGCAAACTGGGTGGGCACACAGAACTTTTTCCAACACTGGCAAGCCAGTTAGCAAGGTCACCACCTATTTTCGCCCATTTTCTCGGGCAATAAAACAAGGAAATGTCTGTTGCAAGGAAAGAAATTCGTAACTTGGGTAATTTAGGAGGAGAAAAAACACCATTGACTAATAAATGAAAGCTTGTCTTACCCCCCAATGAAATGATCGGAGCAGATTTCGCTGGACTTGGATGGAGTCCACTGAACTCTTGGGATCGCAGACAGGCTCCGCTTTGAGATGCTTCTTGTCTTTTAATGGATACAAGGATTTTTTTTGCTTACATGGCTGAAGGCCATATAAGCTATTGTAATGGGTTTATGTCCGTGTAATCCGTCAGATGTAAACTTTGGCCTTGTTCTCCTAAACTGCTGGACGGATTGTTCTGAAATTTTTTTGTAGATGTTCCATATCAGTATGGGACTAAAGTTTGTTCAAGGCTTTTGAAAATTTTTTAAATTGAATTTTTGAGAAAAACTTTTGTTACAATGGAAACCTATGGGAGGAAATTTTTGATGGGCTATACGATGGAGACTCAACAGCAACGCCGTCTGATATGCCTAACGTTACTGTTTTTTTCAATCTATATAGTTTGCCTCGTTCATTGTCGGGAAGTTATAACGTTCGAACTTGAAAACGAGGCACGGCTGCGTGTGGAGAACAATGTTTTCTTGCACTGGAGACGGCGAATGCGAATTGCCAGACAAACCAGAACAAGGCGCAGATTGATTCTGTTAAAACCAAGCCCCCCTCACCATACGCAGATATCGGCAAACAGCCAGGTAAGTTGTAACGTTAGACATGAACGAACCATTGATGTTAAATGCAGTTATGTTTGCTTGGGCCGACCCTGGGTTCGCTGCGCGTTCACACCACTGGTTTGGTGCGCCGCACCAAACTAAAGGGCTTGGTGCGCCGCTCCGAGACCACCCCTTCCAGCCGCTCTCGGTACGGCTGTTTAGGTCGACCTCGGGTGCGGCTAGTTGTGTTCATACTACCCGCACCGCACCAATTAGGACAGCCTAGACAGTTAGGTCGACCTAAACACCCTATGTGTGAAAACACCCTAAGTTAAAACAATCCGAAAGTGCTGTCCTGTTTTACAGACATTCAGTAACGTAGTAAACTGGCCAAAGTGAAGATCTATTTATTTATTTTATTTATTTATGCATTCATATAAACTATATGGGGCTAAAGAAAACATCTTTGGGGCTACAGCCTCAAATGCTCTGGGCAGATGAAGCCACTACTTGCCATTGAATTTTAATTCCTCATTAAACAAATACATTCGCCGCTGTGACGACTGCTCATAATTTTCTCCTCGTCACCGATGAATTATTTTCATCAATGACGAAAATGACGAGCGGCAGTGGGAACCCTGTGATATGTGACTGAAATGTAGAGATCGGTAACTGACAAATAACATGGGGATAGTTTTATACAGATATGAATGTTAATAGCTGTTATTACACTACCTAGCTACAGTAAATGCAAACGCAGAGGGAAAGTGTTTGTAATTTGCACATCGATAAGGTCTGTGTTCAGTCAGACACACAAGCTAATATCCAAATGACAGCTGTATCATTAGTTGGCCCTGATGGCTCACATCATATATATCTCGCTAGCCAACTACAAGGTATTTGTCAGATGGCATTTGCCATTTTCAGCCACGCTTATTAAAATATGGCAGCTTATGTTCCGCACGAGCTGCCACAGGTTAGAACAGAGAGGGCCCGTAAATGCCTTCTTGTCAGTCAGCAATGCTAACTCACTTAATTTGAATGACAATCCCTGGCGCATTGATGGGCTCAAAGCAAGCTCTGGAAATCTTACCACAGCCAAGCCAGTTAGCTAGCTAGCTGCCTAGCTTGGTTGCAAACTGGGTGGGCGCACAGAACTTTTTCCAACACTGGCAAGCCAGTTAGCAAGGTCACCACCTATTTTTCCCCATTTTCTCGGACACTAAAACAAGGAAATGTCTGTTGCAAGGAAAGAAATTCGTAACTTGGGTAATTTAGGAGGAGAAAAACACCATTGACTAATAAATGAAAGCTTGTCTTACCCCCAATGAAATGATTGGAGCAGATTTCGCTGGACTTGGATGGAGTCCACTGAACTCTTGGGATCGCAGACAGGCTCCGTTTGAGATGCTTCTTGTCTTTTAATGGATACAGGGATTTTTTGCTTACATGGCTGAAGGCCATATAAGCTATTGTAATGGGTTTGCGTCCGTGTAATCCGTCGTATGTAAACTTTGGCCTTGTTCTCCGAAACTGCTGGACGGATTGTTCTGAAATTTTTTGTAGATGTTCCATATCAGTATGGGACTAAAGTTTGTTCAAGGCTTTTGAAAATTTTTAAATTGAATTTTTGAGAAACTTTTGTTACAATGGAAACCTATGGGAGGGAAATTTTTGATGGGCTATATCTTTGAAATGGTAAGAGATAAGGTCATGCTTACTATTGACCTTAAATAGGAAGTCATATATGGGCTTCAATTTGGCACCCTGACTTTTGAGCTCAGATGACTTTGAAAGGTCAAATTCAAGGTTATGGAATTTAATTTGCCTGTATCTCCGAAACTACTGGACGAATTGTTCTGAAATAATGCATAGGGGGGCGCTAGTGAGATGATTGAAGTGTAGGCTGGTTTTTTTGAGCTCCTGCTGGATCACGGTTTTATTGTATAAAAACTGCCTTTATGATTATCAAAGTCTTTAAGTTTTATGACTAAACCTTTGCTATTTGCTTTACGTTCACGCCGCTAAAAGTGTAATGTCGATTTTCCAAGTAAAGCTGCACGAGGCGGAAAGGGAGCTGCTCCCCCACCAGCAAGTGCTATTGTTAGCCATGACCAAGCCAGCATGGAGCCTTTAGAGATGTCCTCAGTTGAAGAGGAAGACGAACGTCCACTCGTGGCAAAAAATGTCAAAAAAGTTCTTGCAGTCTTTTAACGAACGCTTTGAGCTGACTTTCCAAAATCTTTGGTCCGCTCAGCAGACACTCACTGAGAGGGTATCCAGCACCGAAAATCAAGTGCCGAACCATGAGCAGCGGATTCATGCGGTTGAAGCTTATGCTTCTGAGCTGCGGGAATAGACTGCGGGCTAGGTTTTTGGATCTCGCGGGGAGATCCAGGCGCAACAACATAAAGATTGTCGGAGTTCCGGAAGGTGAGGAGAAAGGGAGGCCAACAGAATTCGTCTCCAGGTTGATTTCCAGGCTGGTGGGGGAAGACAACTTTACTTAGCCCGTTTTAATCGATAGGGCACATTGTCTTGAACAGCCCAAACCACCGGATGGCCCCAGATCTTGCACGATAATGGCACGAGTGCATCTTGTCCAGGAAAAAAAGATAATTCTGCGGCTCAGGAGGCAGCATTCGCTGGATTACGGAGGTCACCGCATCCTAATCTTCCCTGACTACACCGCAGAGGTGATGCAGTAGCAGGGGATTTTCCGTGACGTGCTACAGCGCTTGCGGGAGAAGGAAGTTCGGCATTCGCTGCTCATCCCGGCTAGGCTCCATGTGCACTATCTAGGGCAGTATTCAACGATCAGGTTGAGGCGAAGAATTTTGCTGTCCAAGAACTTTGTAAGTAATGAATGAAGAGTTAAAATGTACATTGAATGGACTTCTCGTATCACAGTTTTTTTTCCATGTTGTAATATCTGTCTCCATATGAGCCAGTGAGGGGCAGTGAGTTAAAGGAGTTTATTTTTCCCTTCACACCTTTTTTGGCCGGTGTTCTGAAAATTTGTGCTGCCTTGTCAAAAAATGCTACCGTAATGCAAAGCGATCGTAAAGTCTTTGTTTTCGCCGTAATATTGCAATATGAATCAGTGTACAGTAGTAACTTTGTCATTTGTTATCACTACTACTATTTGAGTGATGTGTCTGTCTCCCTCTGTCAGCAGTGCGCAGCACACAACGTACGTCACTCATCGTGTCACTCATCATACGTCATTACGTTACTGTCAGATGAATGCTGGCCTTATCCTTTCTCTTCGCTTCACATAGGCTCGATTCAGCCTCGCTTCGTTTCACACAGCCAGACCCCAAGTTTGCAGTGCTGGCTTCAGTCAGTCTGGAGCGAACTCAAAAGCCAAGGTGATCTTTCGCTACAAATCCGAGCACATTATGAGATTAACTATGAACACCCCAGCTAAATTAACTGCATTCGCTAGCGAAATGCTTGCATTGGCTACACTCACATTATATAACGCCACCAGTCATCTGTACATAACAATACGAATACGTACACATGCCGAAGTATCATAGAAGTAAAGCCAAGGTGATCTTTTGCTACAAATCCGACCACATTATGAGATTAACGATGAACACCCCAGCTAACCTCACCGCATTCGGTATCATAGAAGTAAAGCCAAGGTGATCTTTCGCTACAACCCCGGCTAAGTTCACTGCATTCGTTAGCGAAATGCTTGCATCGGCTGCACTCACATTATATAACGCCACCGTTCATCAGTACATAACAATACAAATACGAGCACATGCCCAAGTATCATAGAAGTCAAGCCAAGGTGATCTTTCGCTACAAATCCGAGCACATTATGAGATTAACTATAAACAGCCCGGCTAACTTCACCGCATTCGGTATCATAGAATTCAAGCCAAGCTGATCTTTCGCTACAAATCCGAGCACGCATTCGCTAGTCTTATTATAACATAAGCAGATGTTATAATGAGTTTGATAAGTTTGTTTAAAGATATATGCCCATATACGCCATTATCATCCAATCTCTGCGTTTTCAGGAAAACGCATGGAAATATACATATGCTAAAAGGTCGAAAGGCGCACCGAAAAAATATTTATGATATTTGTAGATATTTGAGATGTGAGCGAAGAAATAGAGCCCAAGATTTTAGGTTTGCGCAAGCGCAGAACCGCGAGGTTGCATATTTTGATAGGTAGCAAAAATTTACAGAACACTTGCAATCCCCGATGTGTATAGCTAGTATTAGTGTTGTGTTGTTCGCGAGCGATTCGTTCAAACGAACAAATCTTTTGAGTGAACGTACTGAATGGAATCACTTCATGAACTGATTGTTCCTTCCTCAGTTCAGTTGAGCTCAGCCGCGAGCATGCCGGCCGGGAGTGGAACTGCCGCGTTCTGTGACTCACTCGTGAATCTTCGGAAAACGACGCAGCCAGCGTGTGGGCGGGGGAAGGACTGTTGACGCCTGAGCGAACGTGACCCGTGATTCGTTCACTGCGAATGAACGACATGTATCACTCAGTGAATGACAACACTCTCTGATTCTACCCTGAGTGATTCTAACGGTTTCCCCCTCGCGGGGATAGGCTTCATGCCATTGGCATCCGTTTCTCCAAGCTAACGGCTAATGTTGAGCCAAGCCATGAAAACAAACACACACCCGCCCCGTCCCCATTATCTCAACAGACTACACATAAAGTAATGAGAGGAGAGGAGACAGAAACTCACCAGTGCAGGGCAAGCTGGAGCAGCGATGGGGGGGGGGGGCTTAGTAAATGGGAGGGTGTAGGGCAGGCTACAAGTCTGTTAGGCTGTGTTTTGAGAAGATTTAAAATAAATTGAAAATCATAATAACAAATGTGTGTATATATACAGTGTGTATATATATATACACACACACACATATACTGAGCAATAAAAGAAACGCAAGTTAGCTAGTTAGTTAATGTGCTCTTATGGTTACTCAGTCAAAGTGACCGCAAAAAAAGAAAAGTTTGATGAAACGAGTGTAAATTTGCACGCACTAGTAATACATTTGATTTTCTAAAATAATTACGCGCAAACTTATTTTCCAGTCTGCCTTTAATTAACTTGCGTTCCTTTTGTTGTTCAGTGTATGTATATATATATATATATATATATATATATATATATATATATATACACACATATATATTATTATCCCCTCTGTGCCTCTACTGCAATTATTATTATTAATAATATTATTGTTGTTGTTTTTTTTTTTAGTGTTATCATCATTATTATTATCATTATTATAATGCTGATTTGCAATTAAACTCGTGATTGTTTGCGCTGCCACTCACTCATGATTTGAGAACCTACTGCACTCACAGAGAACTGTGACTGGCTGAGGACGTGATTCACGTTCGCTCCACTCACTCATGATTTGCTGCACACACAGAGAACTGGCGCTGAGGACGTGATTCACGTTCACGTACTGTGCTGAAAGTGGCGCTGTGTCACTCACTTGCGTACTGCACACAGAGAGAACTGCCACTCAAAGTAAAGCTGCGTCTCCCGTGAATGACTGTGTATTATG
Organism: Gymnothorax javanicus; assembly: GCA_029692085.1. Taxonomy (NCBI): domain Eukaryota; kingdom Metazoa; phylum Chordata; class Actinopteri; order Anguilliformes; family Muraenidae; genus Gymnothorax; species Gymnothorax javanicus. The sequence goes on from CM056193.1 coordinate 144,649,358, forward strand.
GTCCGTGAACGCACCGTCCCTCAGTAAGTGAACGCGTTAACAGAGTGAATGTGAACCTCATGTTAGGGCTGAATCATGACCTGAATGACAGATTGTTTGGCTGTTTATCAGTTCAGGGAGTCGGAGAATGCACTATGCAGTCAGGCTCCTGCTAAGCACTGAACGATTCGGTGAACAAATTTTTTGAACCAATCATTTTAATGAACTGATTCTAGTGATTCAGTACAGTCAAAAGAACTGCCATTCCCATCACTAGCTAGTATGGCAAAAAAAAAATAGAAATATAGTGGTTTCATGGTGTATTGTGGGGTGCACTAACCAGTTTAAAAAGGGAGATTCAGTTAAGTTTTTCCGCTTCCAACGCGGTAAGAGACTGTGAAGAGCATGGATACGTGCAATCAACTGAAAAGATTTTGCACCAAAGGACCATTCAAGGGTTTGCAGTGCACATTTTGTTATTTTCTGGCCTGATTACCCAGACCCGAAAGATGTCGACATCCCGCCATCAGTCTCTTTTTTTTTTTTACAAAGAAAACAGAGTGACTCCAGTCTAACATCACGAGATCGACAAGTGAGGCGAGATATCCATTAGTCTAAGTGTTTGATTTTGTTAGAAGTGACATGGAATCGAGCTGCAGTTCAAAATGTAATCCTGAGTTGCTATACATCTTGAGTGCTTGCTGTTGTTGTAGCGTTAAAAGCTAACGTTTGTTGGTTACTCTTTACTGCTGCAGTTCTTGTAATTATGATTTGATGTATATAAGGAGAACAAGATGTGATTTGTTAATGTGTGGAAATTTTATATATATTAGTTTAGTTCTTATTTTTGTTGTAGATAATTTCAGACGTTTGAAGAAGCAGATCCTGCAACAATGATTTGTTGAAACACAGCTCTCCTGTGATCTGGAAAAACCTAGTAAGTTTATCAGTGGCAAAGATCTTGCAATTGAACAAAAACTTTTAGGTTCTGGACTTTTCCTAACAGAAAAAAATGATAGAAACTTGATTTTGAAAGTTGAAATGACACTTATAGCTAGTGTTTTAAGATTTTTACCACTTTTAATTACTGCAAATGAAGGTTAACCCATTTAGGCCTGAGGCCTATTCAAAAAACGCCTATGAAAACCTATGGGCGATTTTGAAAAGAACCCCTAAAACCTGAGGTTTTCTGGAAAACAGCACCCAGGCAGTGGCAGAGCTACAGGGGGGCCGAAGACACGTCCCATTTAGTCCTGGCTAGATCTCAATCATTTTCCTTTATTGACGTCTTTTCCAATTATTGTAATTGGCAACTGAAGACACGGTTTCTCTCCACATGCGATCTCACAGCGATTAAATCGCGGGTTAAATTCAGTACAGTGGCGGAACAGAGAATTGGGTTGCACAAAACAGCCGTTTAAAACAATTATAAATCCTGACCTGTTCTCAGTCATCTTCATGATTAACAAAAGATTCACTCTGAGAGCGCTCCGCACTTAGCAGGTGCTGCTTGTTCTCCCCGATTAGGTAAGACGACAATCATTCATCTGGACGCGTATTTGCTGTATTTAAATCTACTTTATTCAAAATTGCATAGCCTACCTGTCGACTCTCATGCTTTTTATAACTTAGGCTATTTAACTGCCGAGTGCCACTGTTTTTTTTTTTTTTTTTTTAAATCAACCCACGAAATACCGAGAGTGAAAGTCCACGTTTCATTGGAACACGGACCATTTCAATCACGCGAAGCATTGGCCAATTAATAAGTAAATTATTTTTCTGCACCGAATTTAGCCCATGATTTCATCGGTGTTAGATCGCATACAGTGAGAAACCGTGTCTTCAGTTGCCAATTACGATAATTGGAAAAGACGTCAATAAAGGAAAATGATTGAGATCTAGCCAGGACTAAAAGGGACGTGTCTTTGCCCCCCCGTAGCTCCGCTACTGCATCCAGGTGTCAACATCTAGTAAAAAGCTGATATCTCAGCCTCTGTAGCAGATAGAAACAAAATTCAAAAAGTATTTGAGAGCTTACACCTGTGGCTTGCATAAGAACTATGTTTTTTATTTGTGCAAATCTTCATCACAATATTTAAAACACTGAACAAACTATAATAAACTATAAAATATAATAAAACAAATTACAAATCTCCATCTACATAACATGCACAACTCAAATGGAATAAAGAGGCCTAATAAATAAAAGTATAAGCTCTGCACTAGAGAATAACAAACATTTTTTCTTTCTCTGGAACAGGTGGCAGGCATGATAAAGTGTCCATTCAAATAAAATAAAAAAAAATATAAAAAATAAAGTGTCTTGAAGTGTTACTATGGCATCTGCCCTAGTATAAAGTGCCAGTAAAAGAACAGCTATGAGCCCGAAATGGTCGGAAAAGTAATGAAAACTACAAAATGACGATCCGCTTTCCCGGCCTGAAGGGTAGAAATGTGTAACAGCGTCCCCAGTTTTAAAGGTTAAAATGCGCACATGCTGTCCCGGTTTAAATGGGTTAAACTCATTTTCTACCAAAAGTGACACACATACTAGGTTTTTCCAGGTCACAGGAGAGCTAAATACATCTGTCCAGTTTCATGATTACTGCATGCCGCAATATAGTAAACTGCTCCCTTGTTTCAGGTATTGTGCCAGCCCATTTCAAGCAGGCGATTGTCCAGCCACTCCTTAAAAAACCCAGCCTCGACCCCTCCCTTCATCTTAACTACAGACCCATCAGCAAACTCCCCTTCATTGCAAAGGTACTGGAAAAAGTAGTGGCCAATCAGCTCACCATGTACCTGAATAACCATAATATCCCCAACAAATACCAATCTTGCTTCCATATGCGTCACTCCACTGAATTGGCTAATGACATCTTGATAGCCTCTGATGTCGGTGACTGCTCTGTCTTAGTCATGCCAGACCTCAGTGCAGCCTTTGATACAGTGGGCCATAGCATCCTGCTGGACCGGCTCAAGGAATGTGTTGGCATCTCTGGGAGCGCACTGAGTTGGTTCGCCTCCTACCTCAGTGGGAGAAACTTCACAGTGGCTGTTGGTCCCTTTACATCTGACCCCTCCCCTCTGTTATGCGGGGTCCCGCAGGGCACAGTGTTGGCTCCCATTCTGTTCAACATGTACATGCTCCCCCTTACGCAACTTATCAGTTCCTTTAAGGGCATCTCATACCACCTGTTTGCTGATGACATTCAACTCCTCTTCCCATTCAATACTGACAACCTAAATATCCTCTCCACCCTTTTCAATTGCCTGTCTGCCATTGAGCAATGGTTGGCAGAAAATTGCCTCCAATTAAACACCAGTAAAACTGAGGTACTGGTCATTGCTAACAACACCACTGCCTCCAGAGTGGCAAACCACCTGGGGTCCATAAAGGGAAATGTTCGTCCCGTCATCAGGAACCTAGGGGTTCTCTTTGACCAAGCCATGCTCCTGGATAACCTTATAAAATCTCTAACCCGATCCTGTTTTTACCACCTAAGGAACCTCGCTAAATTACGGTCCATCCTCTCCCACACAGAACTGGAAATGGCCACACACGTCTTCATTTCATCACAACTTGACTATTGTAATGCCCCGTTCACTTGTCTCAATAAATTCTCAATTGATCAGCTCCAGCATGTTCACAATGCCGCTGCCAGATTGCTCACCAGGTCCAAAAAATCTTGTCATATCACTCCCATCCTCTTCACCTTGCACTGGCTCCCAATCCAGTACAGAATCCAACTCAAGGTCTTGGTTTTCACCTTCAGAGCCCTCCATGGTCACTCCCCATCATACATTTGTGAACGCATTCAACTCCACAGCTCAAACCGATGTCTGAGGTCCGCAAATCAGCTGCTTTTGTCTGTACCTCGGACCCGGTTAAAAACAGAAGGTGATAGAGCTTTTGCAGCTGTAGCTCCAAGGCTTTGGAACACCCTTTCCTTGGACCTGAGATCCACGCCCTCAGAACTGCACTTCAAAACCTATTAAAAACACACCTTTTTAGGCAGGCCTTTGGCCAGGTGTAATCTCCTTTGATAGGTACGCTCTGTATATTACCCCATTTTAGTCTGTTGTGTCCTCGTATTGTTGTTCCTTGTATCTGTCTGACTGTTATTCGCTTTCTACCATGTTCTTATGGTCTTTTCTTTCCTTCTTGGCTTAATTTATTTTAACCATTGTACAGCGCTCCGTGCACTCGTGCTGGGAGGAGCGCTTTATAAATAAAGTTTTACGTACTTACTTACTTACTTATTTGGTACGTGTGGTGCTATCAACCTGACTCATTTTCTAAATGTGTGCACAAATAGAACATGTCTGCAGATGTCTACATCTACTCAAAGGGTTTAACAGCCAGCAGGCTGTAACTGTATACATATAATAATCACTGCTATCCAACATGTCCAATGACAGCTAGTGATGCCTAGCTGTTTGTAGCACCATTCCTGGATGTCACCTTCATCAAAGTGTTTAATACCCCGGTCTAAGCACTTGTTGTTCCTGCCACTCTTCTCCACAATGTGATCATACACATGAAGAAATTTAAGTGGGGGTATTAATCCTTTGATGCACAACATATGCACACGCGTTCTAATGCAGAACATGGGTCCAAAATGACCCACATTCATTTTCCATGTGATTTCATGCTGGGTGTGTGTTTCTTTGCAGTATCTTTTGAAATCAATTTTTTTATGATTGAATATTCCAATTATTCTTTAATATCTTGTTTTTGATTAGTACATGTCATTATTTTCATTTTTCCCTTTTTATTTTATGAACTAAAATAGGTTTGGTATTATTACATCAAGTTTACACACATTTATCCAATGTGATTTTGAATCAAATGACTTCATACTCTAACAATAATTTGCTTCAAATAATCACTTTAGCAGTGGCTTGAGCCAAACAGTCATACATTTAGGGCTCTATCTTTCACACTGCCTTACCCGTTGCCACTACCCGCAACCCGTGAATTACGCATTTAGCAGCTTCCACTATCCCTAAACGATATCTTGCGGCCACACTACCCGCTATGCATTATGCCGAATCCTTTATTTGCGCCTGGAGGTGTGCCCGTGGGCGTGTTTATGCGCTTTCCCTACAATTGCTATCTTGACCACACACGTTAGGGAAAGCGTAGAACCACCCGCTACCCGCATTTGGGCTTTCACAAGAGCGCTATGCACTGGCACTCAGCAAAGGAAATTTTTTTCCAGCGAGAGCGGCATTTCAGAACTCTCTTGCGAATGAAGGTAATTTCGGCGACAAGTATGTACACCTGTTTTTGCAGCACGGTCATGCAACTTGCTGTAAAAAAATAGACAGCTGTCCGATTGGAAAATGTAAACGAACGAAACCACGTACCTGTCACCAGAATTACCTTCATTCGCTGAAGAGTTCTGAAATGCCGCTCTCGCTGGGGGGGAAAAAAAGTCACGTCGCTGAGTGCCAGTGCATATACCTAATTTTATTTTTCCAAAATGGGATTTTGTTCTATGCTTCATTTCAGACGGGAGAGGGGTTGGAAGTGCATGGCAAACGATTTTTTTTTTTTTTTTTTTTTTTTTTTGAAGTTTCCATCACAAAAGGGGTAGGCTTGATTTTTTTTTTTTTTTTTACTTCATACCAAACATTCAACAATATGTCAATGTCAAATAATAATAATAGTAATAATAATAATCATCATCATCATCATCATCATCATCATCATCATAATAATAATACAATTCATGATTAACTTACCAAAAACAGGTCCTCCCCTGACTGGATTTGACCTCATGCACGGGCAATTTAACTTCGTCAACGGAGAAACGTGGCGACCTTCCTCTCTCCATCACGGATTTCGGTTTGAGGATTTGGGATAGCGCAGCCTGCTCCGAAAGGCAGTGGCACCTGGCACACTGATTGGTTTAACTGGCGTAACGCCCAAGCCACGCCTATGCATAATATAACGGGTAGCGTTGGTGTTTTAGGGATATAGGCAGGTGTGCAAGATAGCAACTTTCGCGGGGGAACGCCTCTTACGCAATGCTAAATCCCCTAATAACGGGTTTTGGGACTCTGGCGTAAGATAGGGCCCTTAGTATTTGAAACATGTTTATTTTTCACTTTTTCACACATAGACATACCTCTGATAACAGATAACACGGTTATTGAACTGAACTATAGGCCTCCTGCAAACAGCTCCCGCAAGGCAACGTCCCAGCTCTTGTCCCCCCCCTGCAAGGAGGTTCAAACCAATAAAGGCTATGAATTCTTCTTTGTTGATGCCTCTCCACTCTTTCCCTTTTGCTGCAGCTGCTCTTTGTCCCTCTAAATTGGTGCATTTTAGAACCTCCTCAATGCTGTTCTCATTAATGAACATATCCCAGGCATCTTTGGGTGAAACAGCTGCTGATCCAAGTGCAGGTCCTGGGCAGCTCCTCAGAATGTGATGACTCCTTGTTCTGCCATGAGTGAGAGGATTCTCATTCCAGTATGATCCATTTTTACTCAATCTGTGTGACTGGGTCTGAGTTTCCTCTCCAGAGGACTCATCAGATGAGTCTTCTATGTCATCAGAGGAGTCTTCTTCATTCAGGAGAGCTGGAGTCAAAGACACATTCAGAACTCGAACTTGACCCTGAGGCACATAATCTGGGTCATCATCAGCACTAGAGATTTCAGACTCAGAATCAGGACTAATTGCCTCCTCATCTTCCTCATCTGGACCTTCATGCAGCATCTCTACAACCATATCAGCAGTAAATCTGCGAACAGCCATGCTCTGAATACAGAAAATCAAAAGCACAAAACATTTTCAAATACATATTAAAATACATTTCTTTATCACTTCCAGGCATTTATAGTGACAGGACCTGTCACACTCGTTTGAGTTTTATTTTGGTGTCCTAGCTAAGATAGCTTAGCTATCTACAATAGCATTTGTCAGCAGCTGGTTGTTGGTATTGAAGATATTTACCTTTCTGACAAGTAATGTACTTATTCTCAAGCTAACTTAAACCTAATCAATTTTTATACATAGTTATCTTTCAAAAGTCATATGTTTTTTAGGTAAGATTTGAGTAATTGTAAAACCAGACTTACATGTATCAGAAGTGCAAAGGGAGCTGTGCTGAGCTGTGAAATGTGTGGGAGATGAATAGTTGTCTGCAGTAAATACATACCTAATTGCAAACATGTACAAATTTCAAAGGTTCCTACCAAGCACCATAGTAAATTCATGCGGGTCATTTCTGACCCATGTGTGTAAACCTGATGTAGACATACAAAAGCTATGCTAGTTCATAAAGTAAGAGAGGAAAAACAAATATTATGATTTGAGCTAAACAGAAAAACAATATTTACTGAATACTTGGAACAGTAAATGATAAAATACATTTATTTCCAAGATACAGCACAGAAACACATAGTAATTGGATATGGGTCATTTTGGACCCATGTTGAGCATTAGAGGGGTAGCGATAAAGAAAGTGATTTTATTAAAAAAGTAATAAAGGAAAAAATATAAGAAGGATGTATTATGATCAAAAACAAGTTAATTGAGGAATACCTGAAATACTGAATGATGGAATTAATTTGTTGCAAAGATATAGCACATAAAACTCAGTCGGGTCCCAGTTGGACCCATGTTGTGCATCAAAGGGTTAAATCAGTGGTCGAGTCCGCGATATACCCAACCTCCTCGAAGGCTGCAGTAGCACTTATAGTCTAGGTTGTGAGGCCTGTATTTTCTTTCGTGAGGCTCTGTTCGTCAACAATCGCTTCAATCAGTTCAGCCTTTTTCATTCCCATGCGGTTTATGTTCAAATTCTTGCACATCTGCCATAATTCTTCCAATTTAACCCGTGAAACTGCTCATCGCTCGCTAACATAGGTTTTGATGGACGCTATGACACTTCTTGCCATACAAACTTCATCTTACACATACGCATAAAAAATCTCGTGCTTATGCTACGGTCACAATTGCTCTTACGAACGATGGATTCGTACGAATTCCCAGCTCTTACGAATTCTGGATTTCGTAGACATTCGTGAAGGGGGACATAATTTCCTACGGCCTTCTTAGGAAGTTCGTACGGCTGCCATTAAATTCTTAAGAGCAACTTGAGGCAGTCTTAAGAAAAAGAGGTGATTTCTGCCGTACGGTGGCCGTAGAGTTCTTACGTTCTCTGTAGGGGTGACTTGGGACTTCCCTGAGGCAAACTTACGGCTATCTTACGAAAGCTTGTGCCGTAAGATGGCCACATGACAACCCTACGTGCAACTTATGCCACTCCCAAGTCGTTGGTAGGAAGATCCTATGGTTTTGGTACATTTTGATGGGCTACAGTGCCGTGAAAAAGTATTTGCCCCCTTCCTGATTTCTTATTTTTTTGCATATTTGTCGCACTTAAATGTTTCAGATCATTAAACAAATTTTAATATTAGACAAAGACAACACGAGTAAATACAGAATGCAGTTTTTAAATGATGATTTCATTTATTAAGGGGAAAAAGCTATCCAAACCTACCTGGCCCTATGTGAAATAGTAATTGCCCCCTACATCCTAATAACAGGTTGTGCCACCCTCGGCGACAAGAACTGCAATCAAACGTTTGCGATAACTGGCAGTGAGTCTTTCACATTGCTGAAGAAGAATTTTAGCCCACTCATCTTTGCAGAATTGTTTTAATTCAACCACATTGGAGGGTTTTTGAGCATGAATGGCCTGTTTAAGGTCATGCCACAGCATCTCAAGCAGATTTTAGTCCGGACTTTGACTAGGCCTCTACAAAATCTTCATTTTGTTTTTATTAAGCCATTCAGAGGTGAACTTACGGGTGTGTTTCGGATCATTGTCCTGCTGCATAACCCAAGTGCGCTTGAGCTTGAGGTCACAAACTGATGGTTGGACATTCTCCTTCAGAATTTTCCAGTAGAGAGCAGAATTCATAGTTCCATCAATTACGACAAGTCATCCAGGTCCTGAAGCAGCAAAGCAGCCCCGAACCATCACACTACCACCACCATGTTTGACTTTTGGTATTATGTTCTTTTTATGAAATGCTGTGTTGGTTTTCTGCCTGATGTAACAGGACGCACACCTTCCAGAAAGTTAAACTTTTGTCTCCTCAGTCCACAGAATATTTTCCCAAAAGTCTTGGGGATCATCAAGATGTTTTTTGGCAAATGTGAGACGAGCCCTTGTGTTCTTTTTGATCAGCAGTGGTTTTCGCCTTAGAGCTCTCCCATGGATGCCATTTTTGCCCTGTCTCTTCCGTATTGTTGAATCATGAACACTGACATTAACTGAGGCAAGTGAGACCTGCAGTTCTTTAGATGTTGTTCCGGGTTCTTTTGTGACCTCCTGGATGAGTCGTCGATGCGCTCTTGGAGTAATTTTGGGAGGCCAGCCACTCCTGGGAAGGTTCACCACTGTTCTAAGTTTTCTCCATTTACGGGTAATGGCTCTCACCGTGATTCGCTGGAGTCCCAAATGGCTTTGCAACCCTTTCCAGACTGATAGATGTCAATTTATTTGTTTCTCATCTGTTCTTGAATTTCTTTAGTTTGCGGCATGACATGTTGCTTTTTGAGATCTTTTAGCCAACTTCACTTTGTAAGACAGGTTCTTTTAAAGTGATTTCTTGATTCAACAGGTCTGGCAGTAGTCAGGCCTGGGTGTGGCTAGCGAAATTGGACTAAAAAATGTGGTTAATCACAGTTAATTCATGATATAAGGGGGGGGGGATTACTTTTTCACATAGGGCCAGGTAGGCTTGGATAGCTTTTTCCCCTTAATAAATGAAATCATCATTTAAAAACTGTATTTTGTATTTACTCAGGTTATCTTTGTCTAATATTAAAATTTGTTTGATGATCTGAAACATTTAAGTGTGAAAAATATGCAAAAAATTAAGAAATCAGGAAGGGGGCAAATACTTTTTCACGGCATAATCAGATATAAATAGTGCCCGTGCAGGCACTTCCCAATTCTGCGCCCTTATCATCAAATCTGCTGGGAAATTTTACGCCCGCCTGACAAACACCATACTTCCGCCTTAGGAAGGCCATAAGACGTTCATATGAACGACGTATCCTTGGAAGGAAAATTCACAAATTTGGGGAGACAGCGCAGATGGAATGTTAACTTTTCTTGAACCAAACCCTTCACACAGAAGGTCACTCAAATCTTTTTCCAAATCTTTCATACTGCTGGCTGGTTCCCGTACTTTTTTCCCGGCCAATAAAAATTACATGTCTATAGTGCCCTCAGCTGGACATCTGTGGCAGCCCACTGCACAGAGCACTCTTAAAAAGCAGAGTTTAAAATACACCCATTTTGTTCTTCGTGGGTTCGCACGAAACGCCTTTAAGGGCCCTGAAGAACAACTTAATGTGCTCTTGCGCATACGTGAACACATCTTATGCCTCCTGACCCTAAATTTCCTACGAAAATCTTGCGTCATTCCTAAGGCATTCGTCCAGCTGCCCTACGAAATGGGGTTTCGTAAGGCGCACGTAAAAAAGGTTTGACAAGACCATCGACCTGGCTACGAACTTATGAATGGGCTACAAACGCGGATTCTTATAAGGCCGCCTTAAGAAGACCGTAAGAAATGGTCCAAAAATCGTTTGTACAGCGTTCGTAGAGCAATTGTGACCGTCTGAAACGGTCTATTAACCTTGTCGCTTTGTTTAAAACAAGTGAATTTTGTGTTGAGTCTTTTGATTTTGATGAACTTTTGCGGTGTTTTGGTGTATAATAGACCCTTTTGGCTCACCAGGCTTCATTTGGGACTATTTTGAGCCAACTTAGATTGGACTCCACTTTCACGATTTTTCCATATTGATCAACTTTTAGGGTATTCTGGGCCAAAATATCACCATTTTGGGTCGCCAGTGGTCATTTGGCACCATTTCAGGCCAACTTCGACCAGATTCAACTGTCATACATTTTTTTTTAAAATTTGGTCAACTTTTTGGGTGTTTTGGGCCAAAATGTGACCTTAGGGGTCACCAGGGGTCATCTGGCACCATTTTGGACTGACTTTAATCCAGCTCAACATTCACAATTTTTTAATTTGAGTCAACTTTTGCGGTGTTTTGTGCCAAAATACATGTTGGGTTACCAGGGATGATGTGGGAGCATTTCTGGCCGACTTTGAACCGGGTCCGCTTTCACAAATTTTCAATTTTGATCAACATTTTGGATGTTTTGGGTCAAACTACAAACCATTTGCGTCACAAGGGCTCATTTTGGACCAACTTCGATCCAGTCCCACTTTCACGATTTTTTTTTTTATTTTCAAAAACAATTTAGATATTTGAGGCCAAAGTATAATCCTTTTCAGTTACCAGTATTTGGGACCTGTGACAATTTCGTGCCAACTTTGATCTGCCTTCAGTTTCAGAAATCTTCAATGCCAGTAAACATTTTGGCCATTTTCTGCCAAAGACCCTTTTGTATCACCAGGAGTAATATTTTTACCCATATATTTCACATTTGCATACCAAAGAGTTTGAACATTTTGAATATTCTTTGCAGTCTGAATAGCCGTGTAAGCTACAAAATCTGTAGACTTTTATTATGCTTTTATTGGTTACTGTTAAAATGTTTTTTTGAAAATTGTAAAACCACAAAAACCAAATATGGATATGAATAATACAATTGTTTCACTCCTCTAACTTTACTTTGACCAGAGGAATTTACACAGCCAGGTGCTTTGCGAAAACATCCGCAATAGTATTTGGATCACAAATCATGGCCATTGTGAGTGCCAACCTGAAACTCAAAGTCCGCACAATGCATTATGGGTTATCTTAAAAGGGTCAGCAGAATTCCCAGCACCTGTGGTCAAAGAGGGCAGGCTTGGGAAGGAGGGCGAGCAACTAGTTGAGCTATTTAGCTTTCTTTTCTTGCTTTGTTCAGCAATGCTAGCTCTTGTAGCTATAGGTCAAACTGCTAATTTTGGCTGGACTTAAAGGAAAAGAAAACCTTTTTTCAACTTTTGCCCAATAAAAGTACACTGCCCCGACTATTCAAATATGCGGTATGTGTGTGTGTTTACCTTAGACATACTGCTAACCGCTGTTCAAGATCAGTTGGATCTCGGAAATTGGTGGTCTTCTTTTTAATGTGTGGTTCCATCATTGCTAGCAACGTATCAAACTGGAGCACTGACATGCTGAAATAGACCTGGAAACGGTTGGGATAATTCCGCAGGTCTTTTATAAGCAGGTGAAACTCCCGTTGCTCTGGACGCCTTCTGAGGATTGGATGGACTCAATATTTTCTTTTTCTTTTTTGAAGAAGTGACAGGACTACAAAGTCATCATCACTGCTCGATGACTCCATTTTGTCTCGTATTGCAAATTTTCACAACGAATAGAATTAAAACGCATCAGATTCAGTGTGCAAGGTTTCTGTGCAAATGACCGTAGATACAGGGTATTAATTAACGATAAATATGACTTTTTACATGAACATCAATAAATTTGTTGTCAATGTCGCATTTGTATGCATGTTTACCAACGACAGATGAAGTCATACGATGAAACCATTGGTGGTCCGTCGGCAGAAACACAGGGCCAGCAATAACTTCACCTTTCACTGCTTAATGACCTACACCTCTCGCAGTGTACCTCTCCCAATTAGCAAAAGTTGCTCAGACTAATTGGTAGAACCAACGAGAGTCTAATTTATTTTTGAAAGTCTTGTTATACATTGCACTACGAAATTAAACGGCGTTTTCTTCCGCACATCAATGACTACAAAAAATATCAATATGTCTTTATAATTTCTGCACTTGTGTAGCTAGTGAAACAGCACAGATTTGCATAAATTAGTTTGCGAGGCTCATTGAGCAATAAGCCACGAGAATTCGTTCTACAGTATAGTCTGAATGTAGTGACAGCTAAACAGCATTGTTAGGTACGATGCACAGCGAGTGACGGCGAAAATAATGGCTGCGAAGTCAGCGAAAGTTTCGGATTTTTTGCAAATCGTCATCCTTGCGGAGTCACGTCAATTATATCAACACAGGCAATAGGCAATCGCTTTGTCATTAGCGTTTCTTTACAGTGAATAAACTCTTTGATTTTTAATCTGGTAAACTTGATGGCAAACAGTTTAAGAGCAATTAGGCGGGAAAGGGTGATATTACTGAAGGCCTTTCTGACATCTGACGGCACGCCACTGGATGAACAGTTCAAAGGAAACAAAGGAGTCCCGCACACTGTCTAACTTGCAAATAGCAAAAGTTTTATTGTGACGTTTCGGTACTTAAAACTTCAACAGACAAATACATGCCACTGGACGAAACAAGTTAGCAAGACCATTCACGCCTTTGAAGATCAGGTCTTTCAGGGGCAACGTACTCAGGATTATCCACGGCTTCTGGCTCATACATATATGGTCCAACATACATCACTGCATTGCCCTCTTCCTCCTCTGTCTCCTCAAATACTTGAGGCTCACTAGAAACTTCAGAAACCTCGGAAGCAAAGGTGGGTGTTTTCACACATAGTCCCTTTTAAAAGGACCAAACTCAGTCCACTAAAAGTGGACCAAAAAGAGGACCAACAGAAAATGAACTCAGTTCTTTTTGTGTTCACATTGTGAGTTTATTTCAAAGAGGACTAGGTTCTCTTTCTGGTCCACTTCAGCTCTGATAGGGCCTCAGTCCTCTTTCTGTTCACACTGTAGGTCCTCTAGACCTCTCAGACCTCTACTGCACTGTATTCTGGGTAGTTTTTACTTGGAACAAAATGTCTGCTGCCATGCTTTTTGTCAGTGCCTTATCCGTACCTCCTGCCCGATCGGTTCTGCGCATGCACAAACTTTATGCATTGTTTAACTCATATTTGCGACACTACCCGATGTGTTCCACGCATGCATAAAACCCTTTACCAGTTGGATCGGCGATTCAAGCGCTGGATATGCGATAGAGACTCAAGTCGTTTAAATTGCATCCTAGTTCCCCTCACTTGCGTCCTATCCTTGCGTCTTAGTCCCTCCCACCAAGGATGCATGGAGGAAACAGGAGAGAGGAAAAATGAAACAAAGACATATGTTTTAAGTGACATGAGATATCCGTTCCTCAGTTGCGTTATATGAAGCGACGCTAGTTTGTGATGACGGCCTCGGCTGGATCTGTTGGAATATAATCCGCGGGAATTGGCACGCATGTAGACCGTGAATTAATCGCAAAATGTAATAATCAAAGTAGGAAGTACAGTGCAGCTGCCGCATGCAATATATCACTAAAAACAGCACAGGGTAGCCTAAATTTTAACTGAGGTAGTTTTGTTATTAAAATGTTTTCATGAAATATTTACGTTCTCCACTTATTGACTCCCCCTAAATTTTTTTGCGTTGTGCGCGACCCTATTTATAATATAGACATAGATAAATTAATAGCCTATTTTAAACTCAGGCATTCAGGATATCTGTACCCTCATCATCATAAAAAAAAAAAAATCGACCTCCCCCTATGAAAAAGATATTTATTTTCGTAGCATCCACGAATCTCCGTTTCTTGTCCATTGTAAGCTGTAAGGGATAACTTGACGTTGTTTTTCAGATCACAGTGGGGGAAAAATAAAACCTCTGCCGGGTGCCTGAAGAGCAAGAGAGCGGTATGTGGAAAATGCACCGTCAATGTGCTGAATGTCTGTTGAGGGACACGTATTATCATATATTCATATAGACAAAGGAGGGGTTTCGTTAATATGCAATTTTGGCCCACAGGGTTTACATTAGAGATCGGAAAAAGAAATTATGTAGCAAATTCCTGTCAAGGTACCCATATTGTCAAACACTTCCATAAGATTTCACGCGATAGTATCGATATTTTGCCATTACTTGTGCTGGAGTTGATGAACATAGACGATTTTGTGCAAAATGTGGCAATAAAAATAAAAAATCTATACATGTAGGACCATGAAATAAAATATGATCTTTCTAAAATGTCCTTCTGTTGTAGTGAATTTGTATACTATTATGTTATTAAAGTAAAAAACGAAGTCGCTGGCTACATGAAGGACCATGAAATAAAATATAACCTTTCTAAAATATCCTGGTGTTGTAGTGAATTTGTATACTATTTTGTTGAAGGTAAAAAAAAAAAAAAAATCGCTGGCTGCCGTCAAAGTAAAATGTTTACGCATGTGTGGAACAAATCGAGCAGGAGTTCTATGCACTTGCGCAGTACTAGTATTGCGCATGCAGAGAACCGATCGGGCAGGAGGTACGGATAGGGCACCGACACTGAAGGTAACAATACAGTGCAAAAAGGCGAATTGAACCCAGCGCGCTTTGTGTTCACAATACATAGCTTAAGCGAACCGTACTGTGGCTTTTTAGCGAACCGTGGTGGTCTCATACGGTTCGTTTTAAAGGGGTCTGAGTGCGGTTGTTGTGTTCACATATGCACAAAAAATGCTGAGTCATCGATCTGAGTTTGTTCCGAGGGCTGAAAAGGACCAATTGTGAAAACACCCTCTGACTCGCTCTCCGAAAAATCTTCTACTTGTTCCACTACTATTTTCGCTGTGTTGTTCTTGTTTTGACGTCAGACTTCTGGGTTCGCTGTCTTTCATGGGAAAGTTTATGAAAACTTCGGAAAATTGTAATTTTAGCCCCAAAACACATGAATGACCACCTCTTTTTAAATTTTTTTCACCTGATGCCTATTATTTATCATCTTTTACACTTGAAAACCATTATTCAACATTTTGCTAAGATACTTCACACAACACCTTTAAGTGGCATTTCACATTCTCACGCAGTAGTCAGCAATCTAACAATTAATAATTTTATTTCAGAAAACAAAATTATATTTAATTGCAGAGTTCCACGTTTTAATCAACCCACGCTGTACCAAGAGTGAAAGGCGAAATTTCACTGGAATCAGTCACGGACCAGTCATTATTCAATTAACGCGTATTTTAAAGATTATCACACAGAATTGAAGTCCTTTTGCATGTAAGTTTTTCAGTTTCATGCACGTTTGGGTAGATTTCTCCTCTAGTAACATGAAAACCTATTATAAATTTGGAATTCTCACGCTTCTCTTTTCTCAGGGGCCGGAAGCTATGAAATAGCAGTAAGTTGTTTCAAATGGTCTTCTATGTCATTTAAATAATTTAAACAATCATGAAGCGCAGTTAAATCACCTGATGTGCGTAAGAGGTAGTGCGGAAGTTTCAGAGCAGTTTGTCTTTCGTAAAGCATGGCCCTATTTTTCAGTAAATTCTTTTCCTGTACTGAATTTAACCCATTATTTTGTCGCTGTTAGATCACATGGGGGAGAGAAGCTGTGTCCTCAATTGCCCATGGATTATTACTATAATTGGAAAACGTGTCAATAAAGGAAGTTGATTGTGAACTAGTTGCGACTAGTTGTTATAAAGGGATATTCTGTGGGCACCTCTATCTTATCAACTCAGTCTCCAACAAGGAAAATCAGTGCAAGCTTAGCCCACGGGCAGGTCCGAGTTTCCTGTTTTGTTGGAGAAATCAACAGCCACACACAGAGGCATTACCACTGATTTGTCGCTCAGGTTTTCATAATGATTGGTAACATCGGCCCCTTGATCATTCGAAGTGAAATGAAGCTGCAGCATGAGTGATAATCAAGACAAATTTTTATACACTTTGTGTAAATCAGCTGATTTCTTGGAGGCCAAGCGTGTCAAAACATCTGGGACATTGACAGATGAAGTATTTTTGGATTGGCTAAAATATAGGAATGGTGGCATTCATGAACTTCTGCTAATTATTTGTATTTCAGAGGGTTGAGTACTTGGTACATAAAAATCGCAAAAAATCGCGGGAAAAAAATTTATGGAACGGGAAGAACATACTTTTTTTGGGTAAGAGCTGAAAAAAGGTTTTTCTTTTCCTTTAATATGCTATTATTGTACTGTACACACACACACACACACACGTAACAATGCTGTAGAATGAAGAACAGCAGAAAACTCAAACAGTAGAACTTTGGCAGCAATTATGCATGTCCTTGCACTGGCTGCATATAGTAGGCATATGGAATCACCAGCTTGTCCCTGTGTGTTGTAATAAATCAAACTCAAAGCACTCCGTGCATGCATTACGATTGACACCATAACATGGCAGTGCACATGCACATCATCATGTGGGCTATCTGCACTTTATTACACTACATGCACATAGTGCCTTTCCTTATACACAAAGTGATGTGGTACCTTCATATTCTGCCAGTGTATTGCTGTTAGTGGGTGCATAAGTATGCGCAAACTAACAGGATTCGATCAGGTGCTTATTTTGTGAATGAGTGGATGGATGGTGAAAATAATTCTGACACCAAGGTCCATTATCGAACACTTCCACCACTGATCATACCAGGGCCGGAGTGGGACTCATTTTTTTATTTATTTTGTTTATTTTGTTGAGCGGGGAGGGACATGGTTCTGTTCCAGCAGGGGTAAGATGCGGTTAATTTCGTTTATATTTCGCACTCAATCACGCATCTTCCAGTACTCTTTAAATTCCATTGTTTTGGCGCTTCCCATTCGCATAGCGCTCCTATGCACTGCGTACACTGCATACCCACTTTTTGCACCACTGGATATGACTGGACACCGGCCCTCGCGGCCCCAAATCCGACCGGCCCATCTGGAATTGTCCAGATTAGCCACTCCAGGCCTGGATCATACCCAATTTAACACTATAACGGCCGTGAGGTCATTTTGACCTCTCTCGCCCATTAAACTGCACATAACTCTGTTTGAATAGCTACCCTATGTCTCCCAGTCAGTGACTTTTCCTAAAATGGTGTTATTTATCAACTTATGAGTTATGGGGATTCTGGAATAAAAGAGAAAGAAAAAATCATTGATTATACCTAGAATGGCCACGGGGTCATTTTGACCTCCATTACTTCCAATGCAAAAAACTGTAAATGGACCATATAGCCAGGCTATATAGTCAGTCTGGCTAGGCTGACGATACAGCTAGTCAGACAGACAGCTCAGAGCACTTGACAGTAGCCTAATACCTCACATATGCTCATTAATACAACACATTCATACACTGACAGCTATGTAAGGCAGTCAACTGCATCTTGGTTGCCGAGCAACGCATTTTGTTACCTTTTGAATAGTGTGCAGGCGCGTATATAAACTGGTTGCTGTCACAACATCAAAATCAGTTTGTTGCCCCATTTTGCACATCGAAATTTTGATCGTCACAGGGCTGTTCTCTTAGTGATTTAGTTGGTCGGGTAGGCTCCCAGAAAAGGAAACCAATCAGAGGAAACGGATGAATGTAAGTTAGGCTTTGGCAGAGCTTCAGGACGTGAGTTCTGGTGAGTCAGATGGAGAAGAAATATCAGGGCTTGGTGATATGTCTTGGTCCAGTGGTCTGATTTTGAACCTGATTGTCAAGGTGTTCAGTGTTTGTGCTGGTTGCAAGTGGACTGTGCATCAAAACAGTGTAGAGGCATTGGTTGTGGTTCCCAAACATTTTGACCAAGACTTTCTCTCATGCGCTCTGTGTTTATGTTAATTTTTTTTATGAGAGCAGAGGTGTATTGTTATTTTAATGTTCAATGTTTCTGTGCAGTGGTCTTTTTTATCTGTTTGACAGCTTAATCAAATTGTATATTTTTCCATTGCTCAATGATACATTCATTAAACATTACAGAAATGACGTACAGGAGGTACTGCATTGTTGGCCGTTCTAGCGTTAAAAATAATGGGCAAGTGTTTTATTTTGTCCTTGTTGATTTGCCCAATCATAAACATGCCACATCGACATTATAAAAGTTTACTAACAGGTATATCTGACTGGTTGGTCTGGTCATATAAAAATGGATACATAGTGGGACAGTGGTTACTTTGCAATCATTTCACTTCATTGCTGTTCAGGCGCTTGTACATTTTAGCATCACATTTCAACTATAGATATGTTAGTAGACTACGCCATATATAGTGTTTGTTCTCTGCATCAGTCCAGGGGCAGAATACCATTTGACTTTTGCTGAATTACAGTGATGCTAATGTATGGGTCAGCCTACAAGAAAAATCATCCCATGGACCCACAACACAGCAGCAGGTGGTGTCCAATCAACATCTCTTAATGCCCCACCTTCAAACCAGTCTAGAAGTGGGCTTGCCATTAGGAGTGAGCCTATTCGCACAGCTTTAGGATGCCCGTTTGACAGTTCGAAACTTGCTCACTTGAAATTGTGAAATGCAGTTAAAGGAGCTAAGAGTGACTTTTATGTGTAGAAATCATTTCCTGTTGCTAATGCATGAATGGAATGAAACTTAAAAAATGAGACCTTTTCCAACTTTTTTGGTTGCCTATAACACCATGTGGACTGATTTTTATGTGCTGGTGTCAGGGCAGATTTGCCGCGAAACAAAGGAAGTGATGTTTATGCACACTCAGAATGGCCTGCCAACCTGTTTTCACTCTAATATAGTAGCTGAGAAATGGAATCCACTGACATCAACAAATGACTGGTGACAGTAACAGTGAGATAAGCAATGGTAAGCTGAAATGAAGCAGCAAAGTAAACTACTATGATAGGTGAAACGATGAATAAATAGACTACCGTATTTTCCGGACTATAAGTTGCGCTTTTTTTAGTCGTTTGGATGGTCATACGACTTATGAAGCGACTTATACAGCTTCAGAAAATATATACCAGTACATATCATCTGCGGCCACTAGATAGCACTGCATGACAACTGAATGCTGCTAAGGCTGCTTCAGTACCACCGAAAGAAAAAAAAAAAAAAAAATGCGGTTCACTTCCGTATTTGACTGAGAGCGTGAGCGAAATGCCGCTAAAAAGAAAAAGCTACACAGCAGAATTTAAACTAAAAATGATAAAATATGCTGCTGAAAACAGAAACCAAGCAGCAGAAAGAGAGTTCGGAGTGTCTGAGAAACTTGTGAGGGACTGGTGAAAAGCGGAAAAAACACTCTTAGCGTGATGAAGAAAACCAAGAAGGCAAATCGTGGGCTAAAAGCCCGATGGCTAGAGCTGGAGGAGCGAGTTCACAGGTGGGTCCTCGAACAGCAGGCTGCTGGCAGAGGCTTATCGACAGTGCAGTTACATCTTCATGCCCATGTAATTGCCAAGGAAATCAAGATAAACGACTTTGCTGGTGGGCCTTCTTGGTGCTATCACTTCATGCAACGCAACCACCTGTCAAATCAGGGCACAGACCACGATGTGTCAGAAACTGCCAGCAGACTTTCAAGCCAAGGTTGACAGTTTTCGTGCTTTCATTGTCAAGGAGGTTACAGCAGACAATCCATGTGTTACCAGACTATATGATTAACATGGATGAGGTCCCCCTGACGTTTGACATCCCCATGGGCAGAAGCGTTGCAGAGAAAGGGCAAAAAAGTGTGAGCATAGTGACAACTGGTCATGGGAGGACACACTTCAGGGTGGTACTAGCATGCTGTGGAGACCGTTCAAAGTTGCCACCGATGGTCATCTTCAAACGGAAGACAATGCTGAAAGCCGAATTCCCCTATACTGTTGTTGTGACCACAAACGAGAAAGGGTGGATGGATGAACCAATGAACTTTTGGCTTACGAGGTGCTACTCCAAACGCCCTGATGGCTTCTTCAAAACACGCAAAGCCCTACTTATGATGGACAGTATGCAAGCACATACTACCCCACAAATAAAGGACAAAATCAAAGCTTGCAACTCCATACCTGCCATCATCCCTGGAGGCTTAACTAAAATGCTCCAGCCACTCGACATCGCAGTGAACCGGAGTTTCAAAGCCGTCTTACGTTGCCTGTGGGAGACATGGATGGTGGATGGAGAGCATAGCTTCACGGCGACCAGGAGGGTGCGTCATGCAACTTTCCAGGAGGTCATGGCATGGATCGATGAAGCATGGACTTCAGTGACGACTGAAACCATCCTGTTGGGATTCAGAAAGGCCAAACTCGTTGAAACTGAAGATGGTGACTTCGGCGATGACAGCCCAGCAGGAGGAGGAGACGACGCTTCATCTTCCGCCAGAGATGGTGGAATTGTTTATAAGCAACACCGCAGATGAAGAATTCAATGGATTCAGTGATGCAGAATGAAGTAGGACACTTTTGAAATGTGTGTTGTTTTGCAAGAAAAAGACATTTACCCTTGTTATTTGGGCCTGTGTTATTTGGATTCACGGAATGAGTTTGTTTTAATGTTTGTTATGCAAAATAATTTAGCGTGATTCTTTAGGCTAAGTCTTTCAATTACGTGAAAACTTAAATGGATTCACGGAATGAGATTGGGCACTTTTAATGTCTTGTTATGCAAAGTAATTTAGCCTGTGTTCTTTAGGCTAGTGTATAGTCTTTTTAGATCACGTGAAAACTTAAATGGATTCACGGAATGAGATCGGGCACTTTTAATGTCTTGTTATTCAGAGTAATTTAGCCTGTGTTCTTTAGGCTAGTGTATAGTCTTTTAGATCACGTGAAAACTTAAACGGATTCACGGAATGGTATCGGGCACTTTTAAAATGCGTCTTGTTATGCAAAGAAATTTAGCCTGTGTTCTTTAGGTTATTGCTGTAATGACAGTGGAATTAATGAGACCGAATGCAGCGACTTTCTGGCAAAAGAGAAAAAAGCCAGCCACTGAGCTATAAAGAAGAGAGACCCAGAAAATAAAACTCTCGCAACTCAGTAATCCAGCACAGCCACTAAGAGGCGGGGCTGAGCGAGAGAGAGAAAACTATAATAGAAGGAAGCCAGGAGCTTCACAAATAAATCCGTCCAAACGGACGAGAAAACTCCTAAAACACCAAATAATGGTGTAAATAAAGTAGAGGGAAAAAAAAAAGGAACTTAAGAATGAATTCCCTAAGAACACTGAGAATAACTGCGAAAATATAGTTCACTAACAACTAGAGTACACCTTTCTTGGCTTGCATGAACTTCAACAGATCAGACACTCAAGCAAAGAGGCGCGGCAAACTTCTGGCTTAAATAGAAACCGTAACAGGTGCCGCCCATCTTCAATCAACCAGCTGGTGTAAGGAATTCGATGTCGTCCCGGACGAGAGACACAAAGAAAGCCCAACACCAAACACAGAGTAAAAACCATGACAATTGTGTAGTCTTTCCTGATTACTTTAAAAATTCAATGGAATGAGATTGGATATTCTGAAAATGTTTCTTGTTATGCAGGTAGGGCTACATTCAGCCTATATTCTTTAGGCTAGTGTTTAACAGAATAGTCTTGACAGATTATTACAAAAAAGTTCTTTTCATGTATTCTTGTGAAATAAATGGTTGAAAAATAAATGTCTTATACACCAGTGCGACTTATATATGTTTTTTCTTCTTCATGACGCATTGTTTTGACAGATGCAACTAATACTCAGGTGTGACATATAGTCGGGAAAATACGTTATGTTCCAGGATAATGCCTAAAAATGTCTGTTCTTTAGAACCTGTTAGGTTATGTTTACGATGACGTTTTGATCATTTGCACTATTTTAGTCAAACATTACACATCCAAATCGAATCGTCAGTCAATAATTGTTAGTTTAAGATTGAGTAATAATTATAATAACTAGAAATCACTCAGTAGAGGGTATACCTTCGCCAATCGCGCTATCAGTATTGGCCAAACTTAAATCATCCACCATCACTTTGACCTGTTATCGTACAATTTTAATGTTAATCAATTTGTGCTGGGCCCATAGTTCCTCCTTCCGCCAAATTTCATCCAAATCCATTAGCAACGGCTTTTTTTTCGACAGTTCAAATTTATTTTGGTCTTCTGATGAGTTGACAAATGGGCTGCAGAAACCCAGGAACTGTGTAGATAATAATAATTGCTGGGCGCACTCAGCATTTACACACCATTTGCTCTCACACTCATACCAATGGGCAATTTAGCTGCTCCAATCAGCCTAATATGCAAGTCTTTTAACTGTGGGAGGAAACTGGAGTACCCGCAGGAAATCCACGCAAACACGGGGAGAACATGCAAACTCCACACAGAAAGGCAATAATAATAATCATAATAATAATAATAATAATAATTATTATTATTATTATTATATTGTATTTAACATATATAAAGCTAGTCTCAGACCCAAGGTGTCTTTAAAAGAAAAACAAAAGAGCAAGTAAACTACACAGAACTGTAATGGTCAGCACGGAGGCCAGGAAAACATGGACTGGACTCATGTGCAAGGATGGACTTAGTAGAAGGTTTTATTATACACAAAAACACACAAACAAAAACTGGAAACGATGTCCAGACAAACTATGAGTAATATAAATAATATGCTAAGACACTACAACACTTGTATTACACTTATAGTTACAGAAAAATAGAAATGAGGTTCCTATTCATTCTAAAGTGCTGGTATGACACAGAACTTGTAACAGTAGTTTAAAATGGCAAATATAAGTACGCGAGTAGGGCTTAATGCCGTGAGAGCGTATGGGTTCTACGAGAAGTTGCACCCTACTGAGGTACTGCAGTTTGCCTGCTCGTCTTCTTGACTGGAGCAGGCCATGCACCCGGTAGGCTGGGCCTCTGTCCACCTTCAGGACAGGGGGACTGTTTTTTTTTGGGGGGCGGGGCTGCCTCTGCCTGGGTCCAGCCTGCACAAGCCAAAGCAAGGAGGCATGGAAAGTGTTATTTATCTGGTAATTCGATAGCAATTGAATTGAGGAGGCACAATCATTGATCCACCGGAGGACATGGAAGGGGCTAATGAACCGTGGGGAGAGCTTTTTACAGGGCAAGGGGAGGCGCAGGTCCCTTGTAGAGAGCCAGACCTTGTCCCTAGGCTGGTATTGGGGGGAGTCCCGGCGCTGTCAGTCCGCCTGAATCTTCTGATGGCGGAGTGCCCTCCTGATCTGGACATTGGTCTTCTCCCAGACTTTCTCCGCCTCAGAAAACCAGGCATCCACGGCTGGGACCTCTGTCTGGCTCTGATCCCATGGGTATAGGGGAGGTTGCCGTCTGAGCACACACTGGAAGGGGCTGAGTCCAATGGATGCGCTCTTTAAAGAATTCTGGGCATATTCCGCTCAGGGCAGGTAATGTGACCAATCAATCTGACGCTGGTGCCAGTAGGCCCAGAGGAACCCCCCCAGATCCTGGATGGCTCGCACCGCCTGCCCGTTGCTTTCAGGGTGTTATCCCCAGGAGAGACTGACTGTAGCCCCCAGCTTCTTTCAAAAAGCTCTCCACACACGGGATGTTAACTGCAGCCCCTGGTCTGATACTATGTCCTTCGGAAGGCCGAAGTTGAGGAATACCTGCTTGAACAGGTTTTTGCAACCTGGAGTGCAGATAGAGGGGACGGGAAAGGCATAAATTTGCAAAATTTGGAAAAGCAATCAATGACAACAAGTATGCAGGTGTTACCTTCAGACTTTGGATTTTGTTACTGATTTACCTATGACAAATGTTACCAAGGTCGACGTGGAATTGGAAGTGGGCAGCTGGTGCGGTGATTTGGAGATTGCACAAATTGCGCACGACCACACAACTGTTTCCACATCGGAGGCCAGGTGGGGTCACAAGTATTTTCAGTTGATTATTGCGGTTGTTTGTTTACTCCGTGATGTCATGCTGACAGGGAGGTATGCGCCCACAGAATTACTCTCTCACATAGACACGAAGGGACAAATGTTTTACCCACTGGAACGGGAGACAAGGCAGATTCTTCTTCGTTGCTCTCACAGTCTCCCGATCTAACTGCCACTTGATCGGAGCGAGAACGCTGGAGGTCGGTAAGATGGTTTCTTTGGAATCCGGATCTTTCTCCGCTTTGTATCTTCGGGAGAGGGCATCAGCTTTCACATTCTTGGAGCCTGGGCGATAGGTTATTGAAAAATTGAAACGTGTAAAGAAAAGCACCCACCTGGCATATCGTGGATTCAATCATTGTGCCTTTCTCAAGTTCTTCAGGTTGCGGTGGTTCGTTAGCACCAGGAAAGGATGCCGGGCCCCCTCTAGCCAGTGCCTCCATTCCTCAAGTGCCAGCTTGGCCGCTAGTAACTCCCGATTTCCCACATCATAGTTGGCCTCAGCAGGAGAGAGCTTACGCGAGAAGTACGCACACGGGAACAGCTTCTCTGGGGTGCCATGCCTTTGTGACAGAATTGCACCCATCCCCGCATTGGAGGCATCCACTTCTACGATGAAGGTTTGTCTGGGTCCATTAGTTTTAGAATAGGAGCAGTGGTGAATAGGTTTTTGAGTGCATGAAATGAGCACTGTGCTTCCGAATTCCATTGCAGCGTCTTCGGTTTTCCCATGAAGAGGTGTGTCGGGATGGGCCACAGCACTGAAGTTTTTTATGAATCGGCGGTAGAAGTTGGCAAATCCAATGAATCTTCGGAGCTCTTTGATGACCCGTGGAATTGCCAATCAGCCACTGCCTTCACCTTTTTGGCCTCCATTGCCACTCCCTCTGGTTCTATGATGTAGCCCAAGAAGCAGATAGTGGATTGGTGAAACGTGGACTTCTCGGCCTTGACGTAGAGCTGGTGGTGCAATAGGCATTCGAGGACCACCCTCACGTGTCTCACATGTTCCTCATGAGTGCGGGAGTAGATCAGGATATCGTCTAGAGAGGCAATCACGTATCTTCCCAGCATGTCACGTAACATGTCGTTGATGAATGGTTGGAACACGGAGGGGGCGTTAACCAATCCATACGGCATAACCAGGTACTCGTAGTATTTAGAGGTGGTGCTGAATGCCATCTTCCACTCATCTCCTCCTCTGATGAGGATCAAATTATAAGCGCTGCGGAGGTCGAGCTTCGTGAAAATTGTCGCTCCAAGAGGCTGCTCCACAGCACTCGGGACCGGAGGAGTGGATAACGATATTTCACCGTGATGTCATTGAGGCCCCGGTAATCTATGCAACAACTAATTAGGGGCGGAGACCTCCGCAAACAAAGGAATTTCCTTCTGCACGCTGAAGAAAATTCCTCAAAAACTGGCGGAGGCTGGTGAAGTAGAGGGACAAACAAAACCTTGTTGCAGTACTTCCTGCACGTACTGCTCCATGGCTTGCTTCTCCGTCACAGACAAGGGATAGATTCGGTTCCTTGGCGGAGAAGTGCTCGACAGCAGCTCTATCGCACAGTCCCAAGGACGATGCGGGGGAAGCTGCATAGCTCTCTCTTTGCTGAATGCTGTGGGAAGTGCTTGGTGCTCCCGGGGGATGTCAGGCTGGTACTTTTTCGTAACCATTGTGTAACATTAGTCTGTGAGCTAGCGAGGTAACGTAAGCTAGCTACTCAGTCAACTGAATTTACAAAGCGTTGCTAGTTCAACTGTGAATTTCTGTGACTCAGTGACTGGATAAGTCAGCAGAGCGATGGAGTTAGCTTAGTGCTAACATATAAAGGACACTAGCGGAAATTACATTCATTTTCTACTAAGTTATGCAATTTAGTTATGTGATAAACAGAATCTTATACTCTTGGTCATGTCATAAGAAAGTAATGAAACTCATTGAGTAAATTTTTTGGTTGCTTGCTTGCTAAAGCTCGCAACAAACACAAAATTTACTCAACTTGTTTTATAACTTTCATATGACAGGCCCACTCGTGTAAGATGCTTTATTTATCTTCTCTTCACTGCCATATTAAAATTTCATTCTAAGCCACGCAGAGATTACTCAGGAACAATTTCAACATCCAACGAGATCTTGCATCTCATATAAACTTGTCTTACGTTTATTCTATTCCCACTTCCTCTCATCTTAACATCATTGCTTCTCCTAAAAATACTTAAGATTATAATGATTAGCTGAAAGATGCCTCCCAAAAAGAGGATGAAGGCATCTAGCGGGCAAATATCAATGATTTTCTTCATAAAGAAAGGTAATTTCAATGCAATAATTGTGATTTAATTCTGTTGAGAGGTTTTTGCATAAGCAATAATAAAGTATACATTCATATCGAATAGTACCCTATCATGGCTGCAAGTGTGCAAATGCTGTCCTAAACAACTAATTAGTAACCAAGCATTAATTTGCTCATTTGCAAAGACTAAGCAGTAGAACGACCGGCCACCTTGTTTTTAGCAAACTTAACTTTTTGATGCAATAATCAGTAATCAGACATTTTCCTAACCATAGGCGCTAATGATTTGAGGAGAAAAACCCCTGAATCTCCGGCTGCAAAATGTCAATATGTCTTTGAATATTTTTGGGTGAACTATTCAATTCCCATAATCAGCTCATAAAAATGTCAATATGGCTCATATTTAGCTCATATTTAGCTGGGCTTAGGCTGTAAGTGATGCTGTTTTGCACCAGTGTTTGTTCCTATTTGAAATGTTTTATGTTTATCACTGAAAAAATTTTGAATCGGTTAAGTGGCATCTTAAAATAAATTATACTGCTGAGAAAACGCTAAAACCACAATGATGTTAGTCACAATACAAACTCTGTTGTCAGTATTTGTGTTCTGGTTGATATACCTGTAACAGATGATATTGGTAAGACCAACATCATCACTGCTCAAGGAGGAGGTACAACATGCTTATCTGTGTCAGCTTGTCCTCAGGTATGAGGCTAAATGAGGTTAATAAGGCATGAAAAAAGAAGATAGCACAATCTAAGGACATAATTCTTGTGATAAATATTCAATGACTTTTTACATTCATAGTGGAGTCTAAAATTAAGTATAGGCTATAAAGTTTTCTTTAGAACTTGTTCAACTTGTTCCTTGAATCTTCATGTTATGATACGAAATGGCAAATAATTCAGTGCCACAGAGAAACAGACATTTAAAGGAAAACATGTCATGATATAAATAAGAACTGAAATATTGATTTAAAAAAAGATTGTCAGAAAATTTTAATTATTTTGAGCAGTTACTGAACTTACTGCAGCATAGGACTGGCTACAGATGTGAGATGTTTGAATAAATGCTTCAAAGAAATATGTGCTATAGCATTCAAGTTAATTTATGCTTGGTTTTACTATTTAATGTTTGTGGTGCTAGGAAGTATTGTGCATGTATCATTGGCATACAGCTTTACAGAGCATTCAGCTTTAAATAGCAAAAGATAGTGAAATTTGACCAGAAATCCAGAAATGTTCCTCCATAAAACATATGGATTAAGCTGTCCAAGGTACACTAGAGTGCACTATGGGTGCTTTCACACTAGGTACTCGGGCATGGATCCGAGTACACTTGACTATAAAGTTTTAAGAAGAGTGACCACAAGCGTAACGTGGTCGAGACCGCTTGGAAGAGGTGGTCTCAGGCACAGTTCATCTGTACTCGTACCAAATGTGAAAGCAACCGTACTCGAGCATTGAAGTGCACTATTCCGTGACATCTTAAGTATTGGATTCTTTTGTTCTAACACATATAGGGCCAAAAGGATCTCTTTGGTCAAAAGAAGAAATTAAACGCTTGTTCAGAATTTGGACAGTTGAAGAAACATACAATCACAACCGGATAGTACACACAGGAACGCAAAGATTTATGGAATAATTGGTGGCCAAATCAGGCCAAAATGCAAAGAAAAATATCCATTTTCAAAAATATCCAGATACATGTGGAAGGGGCCTCAGTTAATACAGTTGTAGATCAGCACTCCAGCTTTTTTATTTGTTGATGCTCACAGATTCCTGTTCGTGTGGAATTAGAAGAATTCCTGTACATAACAATAGTAGCAACCGCTTGTCAACATTCCATTTATGGGTTGGAATTACAGACATCATGGAATTATTTGTACTTTCCCACAATACACAGCGCGCCACCATTTTTCTTCTCTATACCTACAGCAAACCAAACAATTTATTGTAACTGCAACAGCAATTACTCACTGCAAATCATTTTCAACAGTGTTTATCCTTTGGCCTCTGACTTCATCTTCGCTCCGTAAAGTTTTAATATGGACTAGCTTACTTTGATTTTCGCAACACCAAACAAAAAAATAGGTTCCACAATATGCAACAGATAGCTTGCTACTTAGCTTGCTACTAAGTTATGTAACTACCAACCCCCACGATTTTTTGCTACATCTCTCTCTTGAACCAGCATCTTGACTCTCGGCAGGAAAAAAGAGCATCGTGCAGTCTTGAATTCAGACGAGCTTACTAAGATTTTTGCGGTGCCACAAAAAATAGTTCTGCAATTTGCAACAGATTTGCAACAAGTTCTTTTATCGGACTTGCACCAGCTCACTCTGATTTCTTGTATTATCTCTATCTGGAACCAAAGACTCCACTCCTGACAGAAATAGGTAGGTTATGCTGTTTGTAGTAGATAATGGATCAATGTTCTTGTTTGTTATGTATGAGTGTTTTATGTAAAGCACTGTATATCATTTGTAAATGGAGATTTGTTACATACTATTTGTGCTGCCTTACTGGTCAGCTATTTGTTTATTTCGTTCATCATTTAGCACCCTGTGGTGGTATGTCTGTAGAAAAAAATGATCTGATGCAATACCACTTGTTTGTGATGAAATAGACTAGTGCTTTCTAGAAGTTTCTGGCTTCTTCTTGCCTGGAGGGGGCTGGATCACCCAGGACTCCTGTAGATCCTTCCCGAATAATCCTAGTCTTTATAAATGCTGTGATTTTGCTCAGTTAGAGAGAGTTTTGTTTTGGCATCAGAGTTACATAGTGGCATTACAGTGTTATTATAAGATTGCACAGTGGATTATTTGTAGAAATTTTTGGACCTAATCAGTGAAGAATAAATTTGTTTAAGTTGTCATTGCTGGTTTTCTTCGTTGTGATTTGCAAGTCATAACATGTTGCAAACAATTAATGTAGGTAGCTAATGTTTTGAGCTGAAAGGCTATGCAATTATATAGTCTCCATCTATAGAAAACAGACTAATATAGAAAAGTATGATTCTACTTCAGACATAATATCTCTCTTATGACAGCACGTTTCCTCAACCATCTTTTTTTACGTGGCTTGCAAGTTTTGTTTCCCTGGTTTGAAATAATTTTGGGGTGTTATAAATTAGAAGGATTTTGGTGACCCCTGGTGCAGCACAGAAAAAATTAAAAAGAACTTTCTGCTATAAAAGAACCATAAGCTAAGGACAAAAAAATGGCTTAATACTTTCTGTGGTTTGGCTGATGATGTCACAAGAATGCAACCCGTTATGAATGGCTGCACAACTCTTCCCCAACTAAATTCCATTAAGACGGTCACCCATTCCATCGGTTGCTCTGGCT
Organism: Gymnothorax javanicus; assembly: GCA_029692085.1. Classification (NCBI taxonomy): domain Eukaryota; kingdom Metazoa; phylum Chordata; class Actinopteri; order Anguilliformes; family Muraenidae; genus Gymnothorax; species Gymnothorax javanicus. Next base: position 144,679,547 of record CM056193.1, read on the forward strand.
AAACTAGCACAGTTTCTAAATCCACTGACAATTTAGTTGCTAGGTACTACAAGGTACTACCCTACATAATGATTATGGAAAGATAATGCATTCATGCATGCTAGCTAGCTAGCTAGCTGGCCAAGTTTGAGAATGGCACTTAGCTGGCTAGCTACATCAACAACCAAGCAATACAAACTTAACTAATGGCGCTTTTCCACTACATGGTACCAGCTCTACTTGGCACCGGGTACTTTTTTGGGGTTGCTTTTCCATTAGAGGATAGTACCGTCTCCGTGGTACCTGCTTGTCGTTGCGACGCAGCATGTTACTGCCGCGACGGCATCCTCAGTTATATCAAGTTTACTTTTATTCCATCAATTTTGTTAAATATTTATGTATTTAAATCATGGAATGCACTACTGTCACCACATTATGGCACTTAAGTCCGCGAGTGTTTAATTGCAATTTCTGTTTGACATTCTCCTGATGCATTGGATAGCAGCTGGTTTTGTGTCCGATTTGGTTGCACACTAAATAACGTAGGCCTACCACCTAAAAAAACGCAAATCAATGATATACGTAAAAGGCATTGAGTATTCCTATTCAGGCTTCATGAAACATTTCACTTTGCTACGTGTTTTGCCTTCAATTTCAAAGGCGCAAATCGAAGTAGATGGCAGAGTATTAGAATTTATGGCTTTATGATGCGTCATCTCATCTGATACCTTTCCTTAGAACAAAATGCTTCATCAGCATTCGTAAAATTATTTTCCGCACAATTTTCATAAAATAGGGGCAGCATAATGACTTTCTCAAGGGGAATTAGGGGAACAGAATTGGACACAACCCCGTTGCGTATTTTGCTACGAACAGGGTCACAGACAAACGCATTTCATGAATGCAGCAGCTTCGGTGAACAAACGCAACCTTGTTTGAAAGGTAAGACAACGCATAGTATATTTATCAAGCTGCCTAAAACAACACAGGTTTCAAAAACACAATTTGAAGACCTGTTTCAATGATGGCAAGTGAAGCCAGTTTTCTAGCGATAATGCGAAAGTGAGTTGTCTTTTGCAGAGATGATTCTCTCGACCAATCAGTGGGCTGCAATGTTGCACGTCACATTTTAGACCTACTAGTACCTGGTTGGCCGTTTTTTGGAACCCCAGGAGAGCAGGTACCAGAAAAATTACCTACTAGTACCTACTACCAGGTACTTTTTCCCCAATGGAAAAGCAAAAAAGGCGAGTAGAGTCGGTACCGTGTAGTGGAAAAGCGCCATAATATATTATAATACTTGGAATTCAGTTTAAATATCAACAGAAATTGAAAACACTTGCCTTGCTAGCAACGGATCCTCCTTGAAAATAAAGCGAAAACCACTACTTCTTTGTATCTTTTGAAAAGCACAATAGATCCTCTTGATATAAATTTCATTGCTAGTCCTGGGGAGGAACTGACCCAGGTTCCTGTCGCAATCAGACAAATAGTGGATAGCACTCACATGTCCACACTGTGCTCTGAGACAGGGAGCTGATGTTGTGGTCTTTTCAGCCAGCAACAGCACAGTTTCCATGCTTCGCTCTTTGCTTATTTTATTTATTTATTTATTTATTTATTTTTTAAACAGGGACAGTGCACATTGATGGACATATTTTTTTCAAAAAGAAAAGAAAAAATGTAAAAATGCAAGATTATAGCCAAAGGCTAATTTCCATCTTTAGTCCCTATGGCAGGTTGTAGTCAACAATAAAAAATGGAAACACAGAGCAGCATCAATAAGGAAAAAGAGAATATAAAATAGCATACACCACTGAGACTAGACCACAAGCATAAAACATATCAATATAACAGGATAAGACAAAAGTTAGGGGATAAATAGCAAGAGTGCATGGCCAAAGAGCCGAGAGTTAAAGTGCTAGAGTGCATAGTCAAAGTGCCGAGTGCTAAAGTGCTAAGTGCAAAAATGCTAAGATATCAATATATTGCACATTTTTCAGTTCTCCATCGCACATTGCTCAAGATTGTATTGCACAATGCCCAAACATACACTGCACACGCAAAAGTGTAAAAATTATTGTACAGTGATATACACGTAGATTATGTAACATTAATACACGAAAGTGCCATACATAAGTATGCTTATGTGTGCACCATGGATGTACTAACAATAGTCTGGACACCCCTTTCCCATGTATACCAGATCTATGCTAGGACATAGATGCAGGGGATGCTTGTGAAAATAAGACTAGGACAAGATCTAATATATGGCTGGGCCGTTAATGTTATTGTGATGCTAGTTGCCATTAGCTTCTTAATGGTAATTCCCATTATGTGTTAGCATTCAGCTAACTCCATCACTTAGCTACTCAGTGAGTCACAGACATGCCATTTGTCGCTGTTGCGGTTCAGAAAAAATTTCACACCTCAAAAGTAGCTCTCAAGCCGTGGGTGGAGATGATCAAATGAACTGTGGAACAATTATCACAAGTCCGCATGTGACATAGGAAGGGGAGACAAATCTGAATGGGATTTGTCTTAATGTTTAATGAATAAGGCAGCCCACAAAAACTGACGGGGTGGTCTTACTTCACAGTAGTTTGTTGGTAGGCATCCTAGATACCAAAATGTTATGTGCACAAGTACTTAAAAAGTGAGTTTTTCATAATATGTCCCCTTTAAGCATCAAGAATGCTGTATGAAGCCTTTATGAGCAACGCGACATATAAAGTGTGACCAAATAATGTGCAGTTGCATCATGTGCACAGTTTAGGTTGACAGTAATCTGTTGTTTCACTCACATAAAAGGCTTTTGCTTCTTTTGATGCATTCTATCAAAAAATGCATGGTTAAGGTTCTATGCAGTTAACATCAAATCATCTTACTGTTGTTGCCTGCTGTAAACAGCAGGCCACTCGATATATACAGCCCTTTTTTCAGACAATGCTTTTGCGTTCTTATTCTTATTTGATTATTCCCGCATTTGTGGTTGAAAAATGGTTGGCCAGTGCTGAACTGTGGAAGGAAAAAGATTGTCTAACTGTATTGGGACTGATGAGCGGAAGAGATCTATTGTTCTGAGGAAATTGGAATCTTAAAAAAAAAAAAATTGGCCAATTTATGACTGCATTGTGATGGTATTCTAGAGGTAATTATCAGCTGTGGGACTAGGTTAAGTGTGCAACAAATGACAAGGAGATAATAGACAACCTGAAATTATATTAATGTGACTCATCCCACAGGAAATTATGCACCGTTGTGAGGACCATCTACCTTGCATTCATGGCATCCTCTCAGGACAAATAGAGTATACCTACTCAATGATAGCACTCTGAATGCACTCAGCACGCAAGGACACATGCTATGTGGAAGCAGAGCAGAAATAACTGCATAAAAGCTATTGATACTAATGCTCCTTGGAGGTCATGATATCGAACCTGGGAAAGAGAGAAATGTGGTGACAAAGCAGAAAGGTGGGCAGTAATGGGAGGCTTTCCTGCTATAAGAGGACCAGGGCCTGTGCCTGTTATTGAGGACTGAACAATGTCACCCCCTCTCATTGGCTTTTCAGAAATCAGAAAAGGTTCAATCATATTTCTATGGAGGTTTTTATTAGTTGCTGCAACCTACAGAATGCAATCCACAAATGTGTACCATGATCCACAATAACTATCTGCTAACGTGTATTTTTTTTTTGTGTCATGTTCGAATTAGTAAAGAGCGATTTGCAAATATGCATAACTTACTCTGAAAATACGTATTTTAATTTCACATGAAAATGATATAGGTATCACAACCCTTGTGTGTCAGTAATTGGCTCCTCCCCTGTTCCAGCAGTTCGCGTGTGTTGGGATGAATCGGGAACTAGACTATCAGACTATGCGCTGAAAAAGTGGTGATGTAATTTTGAAGTCAACTTGCCGTAGCCATGGAAACTGGTTCACGCCGAACAAACTAAACCATAAGCAACCAACTAGAACAGTGTTTAACACCATGGCCTTCGTGTCTATGTATGGAATTAAGCTTTATTTTCAGCTATCTTAAACCCAAAATATGCTCATTATAAAAGAACAGAAAGCACTTCTCACTATATTTTTGATTGTCAAATATTTTGGTATTTCGTGCCATGTGTTAAGTGTACGAGTGAATATGTTGCTATGCTGTGAGTGCGAACCATTGTTAAGGAAGCAAGTGTTGACCCCAGCGAAAGTGACGTCACTCTTTTTCAGCGCATTAATTATGCCACCACTGCCACAGCGAGGAAAATAATAATAAAAATTGAATGCGTCAACATTTTTCTCATATTTCAAATGGGGCTATTGACAGGAAATTTTCACCAGATGTCGGTAAGAACCCAAGTAATCCACACATACAAAAAAATCAAAACAAATAAGTCCATAAATTATGTGTAATGAAATGGAAGACACAAGGAAAAAGTATTGAACACATAAGGAGGTGCAAAAAGGCAAGAGCCAAGAAACCAGCTGAAATCTGTCATTATTCAGAAAGCAATCCTGCCCCCTATCAGTGCAAAATAATATCAGCTGGTTTAGTCCTAATTGATGGCCTATAAAAATGTTTTTCATTACCAAGGTGTCATACAAGAATTATCTCATGGTGGGTGAAAGCAAAGAGCTCTCAAAGACCTTTGCAACCTTATTGTTGCAAAACATACTGATGGCATTGGTTACAGACGTATTTCTAAACTTCTGAACGTTCCAGTGAGCACCATTGGGGCTATAATCCAAAAGTGGGAAGAACATCATTTCACCAATAAAACGGTCACGACCAAGTGCTCCTCACAAGATTTCTGGCAGAGTCATCAAAAGAACAATCAGAAGAGTTGTCTAAGAGCCAAGGACCACTCGCGGAGAGCTTCAGAAAGACCTGGGGAGTATACTACAAAGCTGGCTTTGTGATTAAGCCTGACTTCAGCACTTAGCAAAACCAGGAAACTCTTCAAATCTGGAACTTGGACTAATGTAAAAAGTGCTTTTCCAGGTTTTACTTAAGCTTAAAATCAGGCTTGATCACAAAGCCAGCTTTGTAGTATACCCCTTGAATTAGCAGGTACAGTTGTTTCAAAGAAAACAATAAGTAATGCACTCAATCGCCATGGCCTCTATGCATGCTCACCACGCAAGACTCAATTGCTGAAGAGAAAGCATGTTGAAGCTCATTTAAAATTTGCTGCACAACATTTTGACAAGCCTATGAAATACTGGGAGAATATAGTCCGGTCAGATGAGACCGAAATTTTGAACTCTTTGGATGTCATAGCACACGTCATGTTTGGAGGACAAACGACACTGCAAATCACCTCCAAAACACCATACCAACAGTGAAATTTGGGAGTGGAAACATCATGGCATGGGGTTGTTTTTAAGTGTTTGTTGTTAAGCCGTGTACCTAGCAAGTAATTAACGTCAGCTATGACAAAACTACCATAAAATAATTTCGGCTAAAATTCCAACTCCTACCATCTGTTCTGATATCCATGTTATATATGAATGTTTGCTAGCTCTAGTTATCTAGCCATCTAGCAAGTGTGTTCGCAAATGGATGGGGATACATGACACGTTAGCAATTCATGAAACAGGATGGGACTGAAAATCCTCACGATTTATTTTGCTATTTATTTTATATTTTATTTTGTTAATTCTTTCCAAATCTAATGCTTGAAATGTCTTCACTAACGTTATGTAAAGCAATATTGGTAATCCAAAAATAGTAGCTATATGAATTAGCTAGCAGGCTAAGGTTAAGGTTAAAAAAATATATCTTTAGTGCGTAAGGTTGCTTAGTGATAGCTGACGGTAATTACTTGCGAAATGCACTGCTTACCAGCTAATGACTAGGAATAGTGGGGACAAAACCCTGGGAATCTCCATACATTCTTAGCATGTTGCTAATGGCTGAACTTGTCAAGGCTACCAGCTGACCAAAGTTGATCTTCTTGGAGTGACGCTTTAAAAATTTCTAGAGTGGCTTTAATGATGATGAAACTGTACATATGCCTCGCTGAATCATCCTCTACCTGCATGTGAGTATTTTGATGGAATACCTGATAAAACAACCAAATATGCATTTCCCAAAACCATAGTTGCCCATTCACCGTCAATGTATGGAGAATTCCGCACTACCAATACGCTCCGATTGTTTAGTGACTCTTTTTTGGGCAAAACAAAAATATGAGAGTCATTTCTATGCAGCAAGCTCTGCAGGGGAAAAAAATCTCAAATTTATCTGTGTAGAATGCATTTCCTTTCCCATTTCCGTGTTTCCCTAATAATTCGTAAAATTCCTTCTCATCTGGCCCTCTGTTCTTTTTGCTATCAGAGGCCAAAAACACAGTCACTGGGGAGGAACTATGTCAACTGATGGGAAACGCATCTTCAGCATGTTGCTAAGGGCTGAACTTGTCAAGACTACTGGCTCGCCTGGTAAAACAACCATGGGTGCGATTCCCAAAAGCAATTTTGTTAAGTTAGCAACTTACATAGTTCGTCCATTCACAGTCAGTGGTTCCAACTATAGAAGTTAGCATCTGTGCTTTTGGGAAGTGCACTCCAGACTAATTGAGCAAAAGGAGTACTGTAGGGGAAGCCGGGGCACAGTGAATTAAAGGGCACAGTGAATCAGGGCATTTTTTTTTTCAGAACTAACAAGGGGGAATACCAAAATGACATCATCACTTTTTTTGTTTGGGGACTCCCCATCCAACAAAGCTCACTTGGTATCTTCAGGATCACTACTTACAAAATAGCAAGATAAAGTATGTTTTTAGGCATCAAAAGAAAATTTCTACCAATTCAGTTTGTAGGCCATATCCTGTAGACCACCCAGTAACATAAATCAAAACATGATGCAGTAGTTGGTGTGTTTATTTGTCATTATTACTGAATGTGTGTTTGCTTAGAAAAAAAGCAGCATGGACCAGGAGAGGTAGTTTAGGTCAATGAGTGCACATGGGGCACAGTGAATCGAGGCAGAGTGAATCACTAGAAAAGTGATTCACTCTGCCCTGACCATGTGATTCACTGTGGTCCTGTGTGGTATTTGATCAGATATGAGGACCTGACTCCTTTTTAATGAAGAGAATTGAGTAAGATTTTTACCTAGCAGTCCAAAAGACATTCTGTGCCTATAAATATGAAAGGTGTTCATTATTTTTTTTTTCCTTTTTCAGGAAACCTAGTGTCATGGTTTTCTTCCCGCCGCATGCCAACGGCAATCCAGCAGGCACTAGGACTAAGGGCCTAGGAAGAAGTGAGACTCAACAGCTAAGGCTGAGATTAAAAAAAAAAAAATTTAATATAAAACAAAATACCAAACAGCAGCCAAAAATACACAGGGAGCAGCAACCATTCCCATCGACAAAGGAGTGAAGTGAAATGCAGAGGCACCTGAGCTGGCACCTGCCAACCCTAAATACTCTGCTAACACCTCCACCCTAATGGGCTCCACCTGTGATTTCTGATTTACAACCAGATGGCTTTGTCTTAGTCAAGTTCAGAACTAAGAAAACCCAGGTGATGTACGCAGGTCAGATTCAGCGTGTCTATACAGAAGAAGACGAAGATAAATCAATATTTGATGTACGATTCTTGAGGCGCATAACACCAAAGACTTCCACTTTCGTGTTCCCTCAGTAGATGACATTTCAGAGGTCCCATATGAGGATATCATGGTGAGATTGCCTAAGCCACTTGTACATGGTGGTACTGCTAGGGTTGCTCGACACTTGATATTTCCAGTGGACCTTGATTGTTACTCGGATGCCCTGCGTTAAGTCCTCTGCTTTAGGATTGGCACAGTTGCAATCACGGTCAGGATGGTTTACAAGTTAGAAATTTAGTGTGTTCACCATGACCCATTGGTAGTTTTTGACTTTTGATTGAAGGTCTTCTGCCACGGAATTACAAATCGAACTTATTTTATATAAATTTTCTTTCTGAGTTCGAATATGACCATGTTTTTGCCTAAAATCATTCTATAATGCAGAAATCTAAACAAAACGACTATGTTTGGGAACACCCCTACAAATTTGTCTTTTTTTCACAACTGTTCGGCAGTTTGGGTGCGACGATAGGCTACTCGAACGCCAGCCCTGCCCCCCCACCCGGCATTCATAGATCCTGCATACAATCCTGCCCTATACCCATCGCGCTCCCTTTCAAATCGACCAACATTGTTCACAAAAAGAACGCCAGTCTACAATTATGTATGACGAATACGAACAATCAGAAGAAGAGAATATTTCAGGTCCCTATGAGAACCTATGCGATTTCATAGCTATTCATTATTGCAAGGAGATATGAAGGTGTGCACGTCGCTGGTTTTCATATTAGCTGCAGGTTTAGCCTAGCCGATGTCAGTATCTGAGTTTCCATTTCCCTGTTTTAATGCGTATTTTGAAGTTACGCATCAAATAAGGTAGCCTAATGGAAACACCATTATTCGAAAATAAATCCTTTGATTCGCAAAAAAAAAAAAAAAACAAAACAAAACGTTTTTACGCTCGCTTGAGGTGGATTCTCACTTTTGCGAAACAGACGTAATGCGCATAATCTGAAATGGAAACACATTTTTCTAATAAATGCTGATGAGGAGGGTTGGCTCCGATAAAGAGCATGCATATGGCTAATTAATGCAAGTTATTCTGCATAAGTAGCCATGTGCTTTCTCAGACCATGTAACTCTACACTGCCCATATTCAACTTCCGCATATACTTCACTTAGCAGTAAAGTGCCTTTTTTATATTAACCAAGATCAGTAGCACGATCGAGGGGTGCAGTCATGAACAGTAGGCAATGCCAGACTAAAAACACAGTCTGACCGTTCTCCATTTTCGCATGAGGTTGCCTGGCAAGGAAGTTGGTATTTGTTTATCTGACATAGGTACGCACGCACATCATCGCCTACTTAGAGTTGTTTATTTGCTCTCAACCGCTTGAGGGAAACATATGGAAACGCACTTAATTCGCATTTAGTTTTAGCAAATTTTCACAAGATTCGCTTCAAATTTAAATGGAAACATAGCTAGTGCCTGCTGTCAAAAATATATTAGCAGCGATGATGACGATAATAATAATAATAATCATCATCATCATCATCATCATCATCAATTGCCTACACTATCCAGTTGCAAATTTCGAAACCAACATCCAGTATGTTGTATGACAATTTCTTACCGAATTCGGGCTTGCATTGATAAACTTTTTTGGCATTAACAGGGAGTGAATGTCGATTAAAAAAAAAAAAAGATGTGCTTGTATATTAAAAGCGCTGTAGAGCCCGCTGTCGGGTCGGTGTCCTGAAGTGGTCACTGCAAATTACGCTTATACTCGCCGGTCCATGCCACTTGGCTCGAGTTAGCCTCACTTTCGCGGCCCAAAGTTGTCTTGAGCCTTATCCTTGGGGAAAGTGTGCAGGCTTACCGCGTCTTTGGTTGTTTTTCTACAACCCCCCACGATGCACCGACCTGGCATTTCAAGTATTGAAGCAAATTTTAGACAAAAAATATTGCACGAATACACACCGCCAAGCTTAAAAAATGTCAGGTGCGTTCCCGAGTGTACGTCACGGGTGCACGTGATCATGCATGCTCGTTTTTTTCCCGATTTTTGGAGGCTGGCCATAAGAACTGGCAAAGTGGCTAAAATAGTAACTCCGAAAATGTTTTTTTTTTTTTTTGTCCAAACGCTGTTCGCAGAACTAATGTTAAAATGATTATCAAAAGCAGTCCCTAGAACCTATATCAAATTTAAATTTCCGGTGGCAGAAGACCTTTAAGCTGGCAGAGTGATTTCACACTGCCAACAGCCAGAAGCTGTCTGTCTTGTTGTTGTTGTTCTCCTTAGAATTAAGACATATTGTGCTGAACATGGCACATTGGCCAAATCAGATGTGTGATGCCTGCCATTTGTTTGGTTCATTTTAGAAGTAAGGTCAGTGTGCTCGCCCAGACTCACTGCAGATATCACACCCATACAGTAGTTTTGTTCTTCTATAATGAGAAAGCCTGTGCAGCACCTTTAACAAGGTCTAGTGTTTAAATAAATTTGGTAAAATTAAATGAATAGAATTAACTTCACTTTTTTGAGAGTGATTCATCATGCTCTGGAAACTGATTCACCCTACCCTGGCATCGGGGCACAGTGACTCACTTGGATCTTTTAAAAAAATATGTGTCTCACCAAATATGTGACGGTAGTGGCCAGGATCTGATGGCTTGTGTATATACACAACACCCACCCCTTTATGCTCAGTACATAATGGTAAGCTTGCTTACAAACAATATGAGAAAATCAGCGAAATAATTTTTCCGATTCACTGTGCCCTGGCTTCCCCTACCGTGGAAGGAGGACTGAATAGATGAACAATCAAGGTGAGTTAAATTCTAAGGGCCCGTCCATAGGAGGATGATTTTTTTGAAAACGCATGAATATTCTATCATTTTGGCCTTGTGTCCACATGGAGACGACGAAAAAGGTATTTTTTGAAAATGGGTTCCAGAGTGAGAAAATCTGAAAACACCACCCCAGCGTTTTCGGGTGGACAACCAAAACAGGTTTTTTTGAAAACGATGACGTGATGGCCCCCACCCTCAACCTAACCATAAGCCCATGCGCGCCAGACAACATCATTTGAGTTGAGCAGTTGCCTTGTCATCACCCCCAGGCTAGCTGACAGGTTTGTCTTGCCCAGGAAAAGGCGACCCCGGGCCCCGCTTCGCCACAACCTGACCCAACTCACACACACCTGTTACAACCTGGTCTAGGTCAGGCGGCAACAGGTTGAGAAATGAGGGAAGAGCAGGTGAGGAGAACTGCAAAAAGCATGAATTGCATGCAGAATATGGCCCCTATACTGCCTAACCAGAGTTAAACCTACAGCTAATCTTTAAAGGTTTGCCAGGCATGGGGCGGCTTTTAAACACTGAACTCCCGAACACTCAGTCTGCAAGTGAAGACCGAGAGAACGAATAGTGTACCACCAATGGAAACAAGTTTCTGTCCAGTATCACCTTCAAAGATAACAAAGGAAAAATAAGAAAGCAAAATAACAAAGAAGTTATATGACAAAGAAGATCCAGCCGGGAACATCCGACCTAACCAGAGTAACCAAACAGCATGCAAAAGGGGCAAGATGAGAGGGGTCGTCAGATTTGGAAACCAAGGTCAAACACCGGGAATTCACTGAGCAACGGCTAGAATTTGAGTCAAATGTGACAAGCCAAGGGTCAACCACAAAAATCAAAACAAACCAAGAAAAGGGCAAGAGGAGAATCTTAAGTCAAAGGCAAACCGGTCCAACACAGGAAACAACAAAATACTACAGCAGTACACAAATGCTAGATGCGAAGTACAAGAGCTAGTCTCCAACTGGCGATTGCAAGCGGCGGCCTTAAAAAGTGCCGCTCCCCTGGAAGTGGAAACATTCAATTAAGAGCTAGGCAGAATGAATACTAGAGCAGAGGTTGTTACACTCCCACCCTTAGGAGAAAACCTATGGTCTGGGTTTTCCACCAGGAATAGCAATGTGAAAGCGTGTCTGCTACAATGTTCTCAGACCCTTTTTATGCACAACTCTTAAGTTGAATCCTTGGATGATCAAAGACTAACGATAAGATGCTGGTTAGAATTACACATGCGCTGTAGGAAGACAATTGGGTTATGATCAGGGTAGACAAAAATCAGCTCTGGACTTGATCCAAGGTACACCTCAAAGTGCTGTAGAGCTAATAAAAGTGCCAGTGCTTCCTTTTTAATTGTGCTGTAATTGCACTGATACCAGTGGAATTTTTTTGAGAAGAAACACACTGGGCGAGCGATTCAAAGTTTGTCCTCCTGAAACGGCACTGCACCAGCCCCAGTGCCACTGGCATCAAACTCCAACATAAATGGTCCAGTAAAATCGGGAGCAGACAAAACTGGGGCGTTACACAATGGACTTTTAACAGGATCAAAAGCATGCTGGCAGTCAGCTGACAAATTGTTGAGAGGCACGTAAGAGGTTCGTGTGAGGCAAAACAGCAGATGAAGATTCTTGCAAAAACTCCTGTAGTACTCAGCCATTCCAAAGAAATGCCTGAGTTCCCTTCTGGTCTTGGGGACAGGGGAAAAAAACAAATTGCCTCGACCTTGGCATCCACAAGGAAGAACTGAACCCTGGCCCACCTTTTTCCCCAAATAGGTAATTGTTCCATGGCCAAATTCACATTTCTCAAGGTTTAAGGTTAGTGAGGCATCCGGAGGACGTGAAAACACATTTTCCAGTGTATAAAGATGATATTGCCATGTTGAAGAAAAAACGACAACACCATCAAGGTAAGCCTCACAATTATCAATATTTACCAGAACGTGGTTCATTACCCTTTGGAAAGTAGCAGGTGCGTTTTTTTTTTTTTTTCGAAAGGCATCACCGTCTACTGCAAGAAGGTGTCTGGAATGACAAAAGCTGACAGTCCTGAAACACATTCAGTTAGAGAGACCTGCCAGCTTTGAGACAAACTTTGCATTTCCGATTCTATCCACACAATCCTTCTAATCGTGGAAGAGGAAAGGAGTCAGCTTTCGTCACGATTAAGTCTCCGGTAATCAGTACAAAAACAGGACGTGCCATCAGATTTTGGTAGCAACAGACGGGAAAGACCAAGGGCTAGAACTAGGGGCAGCAAGACCATTCTTCAAAGGGTACTCAACTTCCTTTTTCAAAATAGTCTATTTTGAAGGGTTAAAGGAGGACTATCATGGTTGGGAAAGTTGGGTGTTATTATTTCAATATATCATGAAAAAAGCTCCTACGACTTTGTTTTCTTTATTTTGCGATTTCTTTAATTTTTATGAGCAATTTTACAAAACTCGTGGACCGCGCCATTTTCACCACAGCAGACAAAAATTCACCCTCGATTTGCTTGGGGTGCCCCTAATCGTGACATCTGTGCAGCTGTCAGCGCCATAAAATTTCCATTGTCCTGCGGTCCTGCTTTGAGATTGTTGAATGACCGAGATATTCCCGCTTCCTCTATGGGGCAGACAGACAAGCTTGATTATTACCTTTTTCTATCCGACACAACTTTAACTTAGAGGTGAACTAACATCAGAGGCCATTTGAAATGCTTCCGGAAAGAAAAGTGCGATTTGAAGTCTGCTAATTACCAGCGAGGCTGGACAGCTGCCGTCACCTTGGCATAATTAGCTTACCTTAAATCAATTCCTGTGTACTTTGCCTAACTTGTAATCAAGCCATTTATTCAGCCAACTGACCAATCAAAACCAAAATCAAGCCAATAATGATTTAGTAGAGATAATGAGAAGCAGACAAACTGAACCAGGCTACCGTGCTAGATTGAAACAATGTCAGTAATCTGAATAAATAGCAGACCTCTGAATTCCACCTCTCATCGGAAAACTTTCACGTATTATTAAAAAAGATTTCTTAAAAATAAAATCATGTTAAGATGGCCCTGGTTTTTAAGCGTCTAAAAATATACGCGAAGTAGAAAACATTGTGTGAAGCGCATCAAACATGAATGCGAGAGAGAAATTATTTTCGCACTGCAAGCAATGGACAAATGCACCGAAGACTGGGCAGGCACGTTCAGGCATATCAGTGCCGCAAATTTTAAAAATTTTTTATTTAATAATTGAACAAGATTCGCACACAATGGCCAAATGTAATAATCAAGCAAACACATTCAGGCAAACTGCGTGCTGAACTAAGCAAAGTTAAGGTCTTCAAAATCATCCTCCTCTACTCGACAATTGCTTTCACCCCCTACCCATTTACTTGGCTCAATTTGCAATCAAACAGTTGATTCGCTCAATGAACAATTTGAAATTGGCTGGAGGTCTAATTTATTTAGATATCCACGTATTCAGACATTTTGATATCGCATGCATCATGCACATGAAAGCATGTGGCAGCCGCAGTGACGTTATGATCTCGCAACTTCTCATGCCACTTGTGGCGTTAATGGCGGCCTCCTGGAAACAGCAATTCCGGCTAATTAATGGTCATTTAAAAGAACAGGGGATATGTATGGACAAAAAATTGACCGTGGATATTATGTTGGAGTTAATTACTATAAGATTAAGTCAAAACGTGAAGGTCAGTATAGTCCTCCTTTAACACAATATGCATTCTGTTTTAATAGGCTTATGATCGCCCAGATCAATTTCATGTTCTAACACGGTGGTTTTTGAGGGAATGTCTGAGAATTGCAGCAAATATTTCTGAATAAGACCTCTGATATCAGCCTCAGCCATCTCAGACAAATGACATAACTTGGATGGGAGAGCATGAAGAGCTTCAGAGTTTGGCAAACGAGCAGGTGGAAGACAGGCCCTCATCTGGCCAAGTCTATCTACTTCAGGGGAGTATTCTGACTTGGACACAGTAATATGAGGTGTTACAATTAGGACCACAGGTGATGGTGACGAAAGCTTTGCATCCTCAGAGCGCGACAAGTAGGCTTTTTCCATGTTGATATAGCAAACCCAAGACTTATTTTTCTATCATGTGTCTTTACAATGTAGTCAGTATCACTTAATTTTTTTATTATTACATAAGGCCCAGAGAATTTAGCTTGAAGGGTAGATCCTGGAGCAAGAAGAAGTACTAGGACTGCATTGCCAGTCTAAAACGAGCATTGCACTGACTTTTGATCATAGTACGCCTTCATCTGGGTTTGGGCAGAACTTAAGGAGCACTTGGTCAAGTCCCTAGCCATGTGTAACCACTCCCGCAAAGTGCTTGCATTGTTCAAAACATTGCAGGAGCAGATAGACTCCAGTCAGTCCCTAACCACTGATCCTGCAGGATCTTTGGTGGTCTACGTACTGTGCGCCCGAACACCAATTCGGACGGATTAAAATCAAGGGAGTCTTGCTCGGGATTACGAATGGCAGACAACAAAAATGGAACTGCCGCATTCCAGTACCTCCCTTGGTCCAGGCAATATGTTTGAAGCATGGTCTGTAAAGTTTAATGGAACCTCTCTAACGCGCCTTGAGACTGTTAGTGGTAAGCACTGGAGGTTTGATGAATTATATTCAACTGTTTCATTGTCTTTGCAAACAACTTGGTCGTAAAATTTGACTCCTTATCTGATTTCACATACTTTGGCAAACCAAACGTAGAACAAAACTTAACCATGGCCTTCACAACTGCTTCAGCTTTCAAAGTGCGAAGAGAAATGGCTTCAGGGAACCAAGTTGCTGCACACGTGAGAGTTAACAGATGACAATTTCCAGATCTTGTTTTGGGGAGAGGTCCTACACAATCAATTAATATCTTTTCAAGAGTTTCGCCCCTGAAAGGAATTGGTTTGCGAAGTGCAGGGGGAATTACTTAGTTAGGTTTTCCCATGAGTTGACAAACATGGCAGGAACGACAGTACCATGACACATCAGACTTCATGGCAGGCCAAAAGATATGTTTTAAAAGGCGAGTGAATGTTTTGCTCACCCCAAGGTGTAGTTCGTGGTCATGAGCTGCACTCAACACCAGTTGTCTGAACGGAGTGGGAACAACTACTTGCACAACCAAATTCCATTCTTCCCCAGTGTCAGAGGGGGTCCATTTGTGCATGAGTATTTCATTATTAATAAAATATAAAACCAATTTGGACAGCAACACAGAGTTATCTTCAGTCGCAGCAATCTATTTACTTAAGTAACCATCTGCCCACTGGGCAGCAGCCAATGGCAACCTCCCAAATGGCTGGAGGAGTTCAGAATTACCCTGACTGCTTGTGTTCTCAGGAACAATGTCAGCAACAGTGATAACATCAGAATCCCCTTCAGTAATCATACTCTTGGACAAGTCAGCCTCGAGCGAGGTGTCAGACAGGTCAACTGTATCTCCATATTTGCGGGCCTGCGTGCGTTTGACTACATATGCAGAGAAAACAGAAGGGAATTCTAAATCTGCATCATCAGCGCCCCCATACATGTAAGGCTCGTGGGTAACCTCAGGCAGAGATAATACATTTCCCCCCGCTAAATCGTTACCGAGATGTAATGAAATGCTTTTAATTGGCAATTGAGAACAGACTGCGATTTTAGACTTTTACTGCGCCAGAAACTATATCAGACTGCAATTCAATATTGTGCAAAGGAACTCTCAGAATACCTAGCTCAGTTCCTAAACTAATAAATCAGTGCCAAAACTTGATTGTTCAGAAAATGGTAACACACATTTGTAATATGAAGGACTTAGCAGCTCCTGTATCACGCAATATTTTAACAGGCACATTTTTGAATTTGGGAACAGAAAGCGACATTATTATTATTTTCCCTTTATTTGACAGTTACACAGTGTAGAGAGACAGGAAGGTTGGGGAGAAGAATGGGGGAAGACATGCAGCAAACGACCCGAGCTGGAATCGAACCAAGGTCGCTGCGGGTAGGACAGCCTTTATGGTACGCTGCTTAGGACCGGGTGAGCCACTACAAAGTGACATTTTTCCATCTACTAATAAATGGTGGGAAAGATGATTCCAAAAATCTCCCGGAGTGTTTCTCGTCATCATGGAATGACGGAAAATCAATAAGCAGAACCTCTTTAGGAATCGATTGTGCCTGATTTTTTTTTTTTTTTTTTTTTACTTGGCACTTGCTCGTATGCCCCTTGTTGCCAATTCAGGAGAGTGCAGACATTTTGCGGCTCTCCTCCAAAGCACGCGCCCATCAGCCACCGCTTCTAATACACTCATTAGTTGAATCCTCGCAAGTTCAGAGTGAGCCCAGAGAATACCCGAACATGAACAAGCTTAGAATCTTCCTGACGAGCGCCCGTCTTGGCCAACAGGAGGCGCCTAAGCAACGAACAGCGGAACCAAGTCATATTACCCTTCCCGGCAGACCCTTCCCAATTTGCATCCCTGTAGCGCAATGGCCAATTGTGCGCTATGCTGAAAAAGCTGCCGACCACTGCCGGTTGGTAAATGAATTGTAAATGAATTAACCATAAACAAAATTTGACAAGCCAGAACATGAACATGAATGAATTCTAACAGTTCAGCTCTACTTTTTTGTCATTGCCATTATTATTGTACCTTGTTTTTGTACAATTTGATTTGTAAACTTAAACAGCAAACTGCATCCCTCACTCAGAGCGGGAGCTGCGTCTCACTATCGTTATGTTTCATAGCGTCATTAAAGTAGATTGTAATTGAGGAGGAAAAGCAGCTGATAAAGTAAAACAAAATTGAGAAACACTTTTTACAACCTAAAACAAAAAAAAGCTAAAACAAAAAGAAATGTTAACTGTGTTTTACATGTTCTCATTCAAATAACAAAATGAATATGCATTTCTTTTAACGAGCAGACGCGAGGATGATATTGTGCATGCACATATAGGCAGCCGACAGAATGTCCACCAAAAAACACACAGTGAACAATATATGAGATAAAAATAATGAACTATTAACCAATCGTGTTTTAAAGCAACATAAAGAGGAATTGAGCTTGGCTACGATGGCTGCGTCCGAATATTCTTTTTTGCTTAGGAAACTTCCTAACTCCTAGAAAATGATCCGGAAGTATTTACGTGGCAGTCATGATAAGAGTGTTCGGAGTCTTTAAATGTAAAGGAAAGGTGCTACAATGCTTCCTAATTTATCACCTGTAGCATAGGGTACACTGAAGCATCCTTTTTGAAAAGAAAGGCGGAAATGCTATCCCGCAATTCCGCGATGACCGTCCATTTGGCCAATCACGAAAACAAACAAACATGACGGGCAGGAGGCGGGTGATCACTGAGCCTAGTGTATGCATTCGGATTCTCTTATTAGCGTGGTTCTGTAAAAGAGTCCCCTTTACACCTTTCCTTTACCTCATGACGTTTCACTCAGGTTAAAGAAAAGTTGTTAAGAATTAGACGATAGGATGTAATTTTTTTAACTTTTCGAACTCATCCGATGAGTGCGTGTACACGGTTAGTGTTTTTTTAGAAACGTTTATGATTGACTAACTGTGTGCATGTTTACAAGTCCCATCCCTAGTTACAACTCGGTCTAGGTCAGGGGGCAACTGCTTGAGAAATGAGGAAATTATGGGTGGGGAGAACTGCAATTAGCACAAATTGCACGCTGAATAGTTACTCCGGTCTCTATGCTGCCTAACCAGAGCTAAACTAAATCAACGGCTTATCTTCAAACGTTTCCTGCAGCCATGGGGCGGCTTTTAAACACTGAACTCCCAAACGTGAAGACTGAGAAAACAAATAGTGTACACCCAACAGAAACAAGTTTCTGCCCAGTATCACCTTCAAAAATCACAAAGGGAAAATAAGAAAACAAAATAATAAAGAAGTGCCCGATGGAAGGACCATGGGATCCAGCTGGGAGCACCCCACCTAACCAGAGTAACCAAACAGCGTGCCAAAGGGGCAAGGCGAGAGGGGTAGTCAGATTTGGAAACCAAGGTCAAACACTGGGAATTCACCAAGCAACCAGAACAATGGGCAAGGGCTTGAATTCGAGTTGAAATGTGATGACCCAAGGGTCGACCACAAAAATCCAAACAAACCAAGAAAAGGGCAAGGCGAGAATCACAGGTCAAAGGCAAACCGGTCCAACACAGAAGGCAACAAAATACTCACAGAACACGAATTGCAAGGTAGAAGAGTTAGTCTCCAACTGGCGATTGCAGGTGGCGGCCTTAAAAAGCACCGCCCCCCTGGAAGTGGAAACATTCAATGAAGAGCTAGGCAGAATGAATACTAAGGCAGAGGTCGTAACACACCTTATTCCCCAGATGCGAAATTTTTTTCCCCACTCTGGTTCTGGGCTCAGAGAACCACTTATTAACTTACGACCAATAAACGCACTATCTATGCACTACACAATGGCACCACTGCCAGGTCGCGTATTGGCGTGTGTGGGCATTGTCTACTTGTCCAAGATATGAATAAAGTTGTTTTAGAGGTAGGTCTGAAATTTTTTCCCATAAATTATTAAAATTCGGTTTGATACAACTGGTAGTAATTAGACACAGGTTTGATATAACACGTGTGCTTGCGTCGCTTTTGGTCAGATTCCGTTCATTGGCAAACGTCAGCTAATACATTCCCGAAAATAAATTTAATAAATCTGCAGGAAACGTTCCCCATCGCTGGCGTTAGCTTCTAATTGACTGTTTATTCATGTCAATGGGATGAATAATTCGTTAGCTAGCATGCTAACGCTGTCAGTCATAGAAGTAATGAGTTACACGTGTAACTCATTGTAGACGCTTGAATTTATTCATTTAAATGATGAAAAGGGTTGTCATGCTATCTCGGTAATTATGCATCGTATTGACTTGAATAGACTGCCAATTTCCAAATAATACAATGCTTTGGGTAGGATCTCAGATTTGTGAGCCCTCGATATCAAATTATCAAATTTATGAAACTGAAGTAGTAATTTTCATTTATTTCAAGCCTTCACCAAGGAATAATAAAAAAAATTTCTAGCTACTCTTGTCACATAAATTTGTTATCTCAAGCTCCCTTACTGGAGATCCTCTATGTACTTACATAGTGGATGTCCAAGAACATTGTATTCAATGCAGCAAGATTTAAAACATACTGCCTTGCACTGATTTGTTAGATTCAATACCTCTTTTATAGCCCCATAAAGCAGTTTTTATTCGTATCGGGATGTGTAACTGAGCCCAGAGACAACAAGTCTCATGGTAAAGTTAGATGCATATTTCCATTTCTATTTAGTTTGAGAAGAAGATCACTATGCAAGATGAAATTCCATCTACTGCAGCTGAAATAAAATGTGCCATAAAAGCTAACAGTTCTGCCACTTTCAGGGTTGCCAACTTTCACGCATTTGGCCTGAGTTTAAGTGGCATATTCATGTTCCTGTGCTGTTTGTCAGCAATTTTCAATCAGCGCGTTTGTAAGAGATTCTGAGGCGGAATTGAAGTCCTTGTGCAATGGAGGTTTATCAGTTTCACATGCGTTGTGGTGGATTTCACCACTAGTAACATGGAAATCAATTATGACTCCGGACTTCTCATGCTTTTCTTTACTCAGGGTTGAAAGCAATGGAGTTGCATAAAAACGTTTCAAATGGTCTTATTTTATTCAAATAATTTGAACGATTGTGAAACACATGCATTGCACTGATTGAATAATTACTGACTACGGCACGGGAACGTGAATATGCCACTAAATCTCACGCCAAATGCATTAGAGTTGGCAGCCCTGCACCTTGAAACTGGTTGTCTCCTCATCACGCTGATAGCGATTCCCAACAAGTTATTTTAATCGTGTTAATGGTGTTCCGCACTTGCAAGGCGATGGAACATACAGTTTTGCGAAAGACAAAGACACAAGAGACATTCTCTTACATTATATCAATTACTGTCAATAAACCACCTTTGTCTTTTTGGCAATTTTTCAAATGTAAAAATGTAAAACAAATACTTGTATATATATAGAATACAAGTATAGAATATTTTCCCAAAAGTCTTGGGGATAGTTCATCAAAGATTTAAAGAAATTTCACCCAAACACATCAATGACACTCTCAGCCCTTGCTGTGATCTTTTTGGTCTGAATTGCAAGGTTAGAGCCACTGTAAAGGAAGATTTTGGAACCCATCAGATTATCAGTGGATGCCATTTTAAACAGAGACCATGCCCAACACAGGAGGAGAGGTTACGTGCCCTTATGCTGGTTGAATCAAGACAGGTCTTTAACTGGCAAGGGCAATGAATGTTTCCCAGTCTGTCATCAGCAGATTATGGTCAGACATGTTGCTCTGGGTTGTTCAGGATAGACCACGATCCTGGATGGCTCAGGACAGATTCATCCGCACTATTGTCTTGAGAAATCATTTAACAGCAAATCAGATAAGGTCTCAACTTCTTCTGGCCTGGTAGTGAGTGGCCAGACCATCAGGGACAGGTTTCACCCCGGCGTCCCAAGTGTCATTCCCCTGTTTGAGGGATCGTCATTTGTGGCCATCAATGGTGTTCATCATCAACGCTGATTCGCCGATGGAACAACGTAATGTTCTCAATGAGTCGAGGTTCACTGTGGACTTCTTAGGACAAGGAGGGTTTGCCCGGCGCCAACCTTTCGTTAGACTGATAGATGTCAATCCGTTTGGATCTTTGGTGTGGGGAGGCATCACTGCTGCCGGCAGAACAGACTTGCATGTTGTTGCTGGAGTTCACAGGGCATGACAACATCTTGGCACCCCATTTTGCCCGATTTGCACGCCGTTAGCCTACTTCATTTTCCAAGATGACAATGCCAGATGTCATAGGGCCAGGATTTCTTACAGATTCAGCAGCATATCACCACATTACCATGGCAGCACTCAATTTCAGGCATGTCTGGGACATGTTGGACAGCGACTAGTGAACAACCTCCTGCCAATGTCAAAACTTGCTGCAGCATTGCAACAGGAATGGAATAATTTCATGATTTAACATGAATTCGAGGTCTAGCCAACCGAGGGGTTTTTACCCGCTACTTCTGTTTCACAATGGTGGTAAATTTGCTGTGTGACCCTGTGTTTGTGTCGACCCTTATTCTGGATCTGTCCTTTTGACTGTACACAGGGTTTCGAATAAATTGACAAATGTTTTTAATGTTTTTATGTCAAATGATCTGCATTTTGGTATTGTAAATCCAATATCCCCTACTTTTTTGAATAGTATATATGCCCTGCCCAAAGACAAATCCCAGTATTGAGCAAGTTAGGGATCTAATGATTAACAAATGTAACCCAATGTAACATGTCATGTTTGTTTGTATGTGAAAAAAGTATTTGTTCCTGACTTCTTATTTTTTTTTGCATATTTGTCACACTTAAATGTTTCAGATCAGCAAATAAATTGTAATCTTAGACAAAGACAACCCAAGTAAATACAAAATTTAGTTTTTAAATGATGATTTAATTTATTAAGGGTGCCTTGTGAAAAATTAATTTCCCCAAAACCTAATAACTGGTTGTGCCACCCTCTGACAACAACTGCAATCAAGTGTTTGCGATAACTGGCAATGAGTCTTTCAAAAGGAATTGTGGATCTTCTTTGCAGAATGTTTAAATTCAGTTGAAAAACGTGTTTAAATGCCAAATCTCAATCAGATTTAAGTCCAGACTTTGACTAGGGGCAAAACCCTTCAGTTTTTTTTTTAAAAGCCATTCAGAGGTGGACTTGTGATGTGTTTCGGATCATTGTCCTGCTGCATAACCCATCAGAACCAATGATGGTTGGACATTCTCCTTCAGTTCCAGTAGTTCCATCAATTGGCAAGTTGTCCAGGTCCTGAGGCTCACACTCCACCACCATGTTTGACTTTTTTGATGTTCTTCTTATGAAATGATATGTTAACGCCAGATGTAACAGGATGCACACCTTCCAAAAAGTTAAACTTTTGTCTCATCAGTCCACAGAATATTTTCCCAAAAGTCTTGGGGATCATCAAGATGTATTTTGGCAAATGTGAGACGAGCCCTTGTGTTCTTTTTGGTCAGCAGTAGTTTTTACTTGTCCATGGATGCCATTTTTGCCTAGTCTCTTTTTTATTGTTGAATCATGAACACTGACTTTAACTATGGCAAGTGAGGCATGCAGTTCTTCAGATGTTGTTCTGGGTTCTTTTGGCAACCTCCTGGATGATTGCATGGGATGGTAGGCAAAGGTTCACCACTGTTCCAAGTTTTCTCCATTTGTGGATAATGGCTTTCACCGTGAAGTCCCAAATCTTAGAAATGGCTTTGCCACCATGGATAGATGTCATTTCTTTGTTTAACATCTGTTCTTCAATTTCTTTAGTTCATGGCATGACATGTTGCTTTTTGAGATCTTTTAGCCTACTTCACTTTGTCAAACAGGTTCTATTTAAGTGATTTCTTGATTCAACAGGTCTGGCAGTAATCAGGCTTGGGTGTGACTAGTGAAATTGGACTCAAAAAATGTGGTTAATCACAGTTAATTCATGATTTAACAAGGGGGGCAGTTACTTTTTCACATAGGGCCAGGTAGGTTTGGATTGCTTTTTCCCCTTAATAAATGAAATCATCATTTCAAAACTGCATTTTGTATTTACTCGGGTTATCTTTGTCTTCGTGCGCGAGTCCCTTATTAGTTAACTCAATGCGCCCTCTGTTTGTATGTATGTATGTATGTATGTATGTCATCAACCGACCGGCTGCTCTGCTCGAAATTGCCAACAGAGGGTGCATTGAGCTGACTAATGCCCTGACCAAGAAGGGACTCGCTACGCTCGCCCCACACATGCTCTGCATGCTGCTAGTATTAAAATTTGTTTGATGATCTGAAACATTTAAGTGTGAAAAATGTGCAAAAAAGTAAGAAATCAGGAAGGGGGCAAATACTTTTTCACGGCACTGTATCTGTGTTTCTTGAAGCCATCAGAACAATGGTCCCCATAGTACCAGTATCTTTGGCTTTTGTTGGTGTTCACATGTTTAGGTTTGAACACTAAATGCATACCATGCATCAAACTTTCATGGTAGCAAAATAATTGGTGTGGTCTTTACAGTACAGTTTCTGGGGAAGTTGGTGCTCTATGGAGAGCATTTGCAGACTGTTGAACCTCCCCTGGGGCAGAGTAGAGCACAAATAAAATTATAGGAAGGCAACATCATGAGATTGCATGGATGGCAAGTATCCGATTAATATATTAGATATTAAATCTAAGCCTTATCTAAATACCGTCTTAAGCAGCATTTACTGTATAACATTCCTCTTCAAGAATGGAATTTCGGGAAGTTTCAGTTAATTGCTGTCAATGCAATCTCATATTGTAGCCTTCCTTTTTTGACGCTAGGCTATGTGTTAATCATTATTTAAACATTCAAGAATGTAATTTCGAAAACACAGTTATTGGTCAATACAATCTCATATTGTAGCTGCCCCTCAACTTGGATAAGTTGCCTACACTACTCCACACTGGTTATATTTATTTTTCTACATTACATTTACAATGCAATAATAACACATAGATTTGGTTTTCATATTCATTTTATTTATAGAAATTCACTTTGTTAACTTTAAATGGAGTGCACAAATTTTAGTTAACATTGTATGAACTTGTTATCCCTAGTCATGGGTGCAGTCGTCTGTCTGTCCATCCATCTGTCTGTGAACATTTTGTTTCTGGAGCATAACTTGAAAACCGTTCAATATTTTCCCACAAAACTTGGTGTGCATATTAATCATGACCTGACGTGGTGCCTTTTGCCAATCCGAAGTTGATGGCGTGGGGCTGGGGGGATACGCCATCTCCTGATGGCTCTTATTAAGTAGTTGTTAGGGCTATTTCTTCACTTCCTTTTTGCACATCAGATTTGCCAAATGGCGAGGCCGTGCAGCAGCCACTCTCCATCAAGCCTGAGAACAGCTGATGGCAATTTGTGTGCAGATTGGAAAGCACTGTTCCCCCTTTCCTTACGGGGTGTGCTTGTTATTTTTATTATTATTTAAAATTACTGTAAAATGCGAAATTGTGTTTTTAATGTTGAGTTATATGTGAAACTTTGTTTTTAGTGGAAGGACAGGTCTAGTTAATTTAATTTGTGTTAAGTTCATTTGTGGTTGTGTTGATACCTTTTTCACCTTAAATGTATTTTAGTTTGGCCACCCTCTATATAAGTTTCTCCAAGTTTCATTTGGATATGTCAGTTTTTGTTCTGTTAAGCTGTGTGGTCATTGATTGTTTGTTGGCCTCATTTAATTTTAGGGGATTTTCTTTTGGTAAATGTGTTTCTCTTTCATGGTTTTGTTACCCTGATTATGTATTTCTTTTGGGAGTAAATAAAATCCTTGTTATTTTTGCATTCTACCTTTGACTTCCTGCAATTTTTAGGCCGAGTCCCTCACAGTGGTTTATTTGCTCAGTAAATTAATTCAATAATTGTCTGATTCAGAGAAAGTACTGGACTAATTATTTGTTTTTTTCCCCGCATCCCTACAATATTGCCAAGTATGTTGTCTGTGTAGCCCATTGGTGATCTCTGTCATTTCTGAATAATATCTTAATAATTACGGGCTGAGATATTCATCTTGATTTTTCAGTAAATAAATTGTGTGATTATTGATTATCAAGCTTGAAAGCAATCATGCATTTATAAGGGTCAGGGGCTCACTGCAGGCCACTAAAAATCCCATAGTGCCAGCGATACTGCTAGGGGGACATTGGGGCTTTGGATGTTAAATGTGAAAATACTATGTATAAGTGACTAAGAAGCAACAAAGTGAAATGATAGCGAAGTAACTGCTCTCCCAGCAAAACAGTTGTGTTAAAAAATAGCAGTATGTTAAAACGTGAATAAAGTGCAGTTTTTTTAATAGCCTTCAGTTATATATTTCAAATGTAGTGGAAACGTACATTTAATTCCAAATCACAGAATTAACAAGTTTGATCAAGTCTGTGTTACTCTTTTACAGGGAACAAGGAAAAGGAATAAAAAAATCAAACATTAAATTTCACCCAAGATTTAATGTCACTTTAAATTATTGGACCAATATTTAGTTGCATAACCAGTGTTTTTGATAACTGCTGCGCATCTGCATTGCATCGCATCAACCAACTTCTGGCACCAGGGCTGGACTGGGACAAAAAACGCCCTGGCATTTTCGACCATGGCGGCCCAACCTGATCATGACATGACGGCCCGCCACACGCGCACACTTTTGCTGTTACCAAAAGTTAAAATTAAGCTCAGTCGTAGCCTACATGCCCTGGAACTCCATGCAGAAAAGCCCCAGGCACAGAATCTAACCCACAATCTTCTTGGTGTGTGGTGGCAGTGCTAATCACTGCGCCACCATGACAAAGAAGCAGTTATTATTATTATTATTATTAATAATAATAATAATAATAATAATAATATATTTTACATGAATGAGTGTGAAAAAGAAATGTGACTTTTGGGCCATTTGTAATTTTTCAATAAGACCATTCCACTATTTGGAATGATTCATACATAACCTTTTAAAATAACGTTACATATCTTACAGACTCAACAGGGCATAGAATAGCTCACTAGCTTCAGAACCACAGTGCTCTCTGGTTGCAAGTTTACTGGCAGGTGATTCTGAACATCAAGACAGGGTTTTAAATAGGAAAATGTTAAAGTCTTCCTTGCTGTATTCCAGGACAAATTTTATTTGCCAAAGTAAAAAAACGAATCAATATGCATCAAATAGTAGGTTATCAGCAGCTGGTCCATCAGTGGGGGCCTTTTGTAAGCTCAAGCAAATTTTAACTGAATACATACTTGCAATAGCCTATTAATTTAACATCAGTCTTACTGATTTCTGTGTCCCCCTCCAAATGAAAACTGCTTGCTACATGAGGATCATCATAGCCAAACAGCTGGGCAAATTTTTTAGCGTTTGAAAGCCTGTGGCTCCAATGTCTGTTTACTTTATTCTCAAAGCTTTTACGCCTCTCCACTGCTTTCTGACAGAAACCCGTTTTTTGACTGTTAACGCAACTGGGGACAAGCAAGGCCATAGGTCATACTAATTTCCCAGCAAGCCTGCCTTCTTACACTTTTAGGACAAAAACAACAACATTAAATAAACTGTACATGGCTTAAGCCTTTGCATGGTTTTTTTTTAAATCTGCAAAAATACAGTTTTTCCGTAATTCCTTTATCATAAAACAAATATATAAATAGATACTGAAAATTGGCCAAGATGCAAGATCACCGGAATAGTGAAGTAGAAGAATAAAAAGTGGTTTATAAAGCATGTGTCATCCGGGTATTATAATGCAGAAAATCTCAGTGAAAGCTCCTGAAATAACGTAGTACAAGGAGAGATATACATGAATTAGGTATGTCTTTTCTCTATAAGATAAGAAATGCCACCACGAAATAGTTAAAATCATTCTGCAGTTTGCTCGCCTTAATGTGGGCCAGTGGCTAACAACGAGCCCTACACAATTGCATTTTTTTTTTCCTTGAGGAGGGAGGGCTCAAAGATTTCATTGGGCTAGCCCTTTGTCAGTGTGGAAAATGAACCAATGGGCCGCTTTCCGTGTTTTACTAGGCCGGCCCGGTCGTTCAAAATTATTGATGTTATAACAGGTTTATAAACCATGATTTCATCTGCCCAAAATGTGCGTCGGCCCACCGGGCATTGCCCGCTACGACAGATTACCAGTCCAGCCTTGTCTGGCACTTAGAAATGGTATTTCAGCTCAGGATAAACAAACTACATTCCACAGTTCTTGCAAATTTTTGGAATTTGCTTTTAAAACTGCGTTTTTAATGTCACCCCACAAGTTTTCAATGGGGTTGAGGTTGGGGATTGATTGGCTGAATCTTTGCCATTCTGACTATTCTTCAATCCATTTTAAGAATAGTTGCTCGTTTCCTTCTGCGTATTTCAGGTTTTTTTTTTTTTTGCCACTTTATAGCATTTGAGATGATTTTAGCTGAGCATCCTATAATTTGCTCCACGTCTTTATATACTGAGAGGCATTAAAAACGCAAAATAAAAGGCGGTTGGCACGCGTAATGGAAACTCGACCTGGCTTAATCATCGCAGCTGAATCTTTGATACAAACAAACGACTTCACATCTTTCTCAGCCAACCACAAACTGCCTCGGCATCAGGCAGAGCGTATATATATGCTTGCGTTCTATGCTCAGTAAAGCCGCTTTCACACTGGACACTAAACGAATTTTTCACACGACTGATTACATTCAAAGTCATTTGAATGTAATCTGTCGTGTGAAAAATTTGTTCAGCGTCCAGTGTGCAAGCGACTTAATAACACTATTATTGTCTCTTAGGTTTTATCGTTTTTGGTGGGGGAAAGGAATACAGCCTGATTGCTCTGATCTCGTACTGAGTTAAGATCACATATTAGAAATAAATGTGTAACGTATCTTGCATTGTTGTCCATGCATGTTAATCCCAAAATTTTAAGCAGCAACAGGGTATAATAATAGGAACACGCTATCCATAGTTCCTCTTCCCAATGATGCAGGCAGAAGAAATAAATGAGCAACCGTCGTATTTCATTCCAACTTCATAAGTTTGAATGATCTGACGTAGTTTCATTTTCAAATTCCATTCAAGTTCTCTAGTGGTAATAATTCGCGAATGCCCTAGCTAGCCAGCTAGCTAACTCATATTCGTAATGCTTAATTTCTCAGAAAAAGCAGCATGCATGTCATGACAGTTGGGTCTTCTATTTTTCTATTACACTACTACATCTACAAGTAAATTATTTGCCATCCAGAAATATCACTACTACTAATAACTGGTTCATTAGATTATTGATGTTGTTCTGATATTTCTTTTTTTTTACACGACTGAAAGTAAACTTTTCTAATGTCGATGTTGCGTGTTTATGATTGGGCAAATCGTTAAAGGGACATTATCATCCAATACAATTTGCTGCTTAAATCATTCCTAGATAAGAATACATTCAACTTCTATCCTTTTCCAGCTGATTCAACCCCCATGAAATTCAAATATCGAACAAAGGGTGCGAGCAAGCTATTCTCCCTTGAGTGGGGCGCGCCATTTTATTAGAGCAGTCTCTGTTTCATCCCTCATGCCGGGATCAGACTACACAATGTTTTTGTCTGTTCTAAAGATCGCTATGTCAGATTAAGCAATTATAGAAGTATAAATTCTTTCCGTGAATAGGGGTGGGAATTGATAAGATTTTATCAATATCAATGCCATTGTCGATTCTGCTAATCAATCCAATTCCTTATCAATTCTCCTAACGATTCCTGAGTAGTTTTTTGAGGGGAAAAAAGTAGTTCTACACAGTCTTCCGCTGTTTATATTCTTGGTGTGTAACCACGTGATTAAATAGCACGCGCCGCCATGTTGGATGATATACAAATCAAGAATGGAATCTAGTGCAAACAATAACAGTGATACATCTCCAAATTTTTTGAAATATTATGACTCTCTGGAGTCCTCTGCCAAGTCAAGATACAGAGAAAAGGTTGAAATTTGTGACCCATATTATGTTAAAGCCGTCTGATTATATGGAGGATTTGGCAACATTACCAGTGATCGTATATCCCGATATCGTAAACCAGGGTTTCCCAAACCTCTCCTGGCGTACCTCTTGTCCTGAATGCTTCAGATCTCTCCCTGCTCTAGCACAGGTGATTCAAATGATCTGGTTGTAATTTACTCCAGAAGCTACTTGATAATAAGCGAATCATTTCAATCACCTGGGCTGGAGCAGGGACTGATCTAAAGCATGCAGGACAAGGGGTACGCCAGGAGAGGTTTGGGAAACACCGTCGTGAACTATCTTGTTATTCAAACCTCGTGGGCAACCAATGCACAAATGAAGGCTTATAAGAGTCTAGATGCGTATAACTTTTTTTGTGTCTGGCTGGGTTGGTATTCTTCTCACAAAAGAAGTGAAAGAGAACAGGGTGCTGGTGTACGCTTGGGTAAACCATTCTCAAAGAACTCGAGAAACACTGCTTAAGCCGTGGTTTGTGAGCAATAAATTGGTGATGTGATCCTCGTACATTGTGATTGCATGAATGGATTAAACGAGGCTTGTTCCCATATTGGAGCTTTGCTCTTTGCGACTGAAGCTGGATATAGAATAGGGAACTCGAGAACATGTACTGAAATAAAAAGCAAGTGGCTGCCAGCGCACGTAAACAAAGTGCTGTATTTGCCAGTAAGCGACATTGATTTCAATAAGATGGGATTCTGAAGAAACTCTTGTCTTTATCGCAAGTAGCATTATTGCCGCAATTAAAAACCACGCACAAAGTAGGCATTGTTTTCTTTTAAAAGGAAGCGCAAATCGAAAAAAATCACGAAGCGTTGCAGGGGCTCAATGGTGAAGCGCAGCTATCTTGGTTGTTGTCATCATCCATCATGGCGGACTTCCTGTTTGGAAATTATGCGTGACGTCACGTGCACACCAAGAATTTGTGAAGCGTTTGCGAGACGAACGTTTAGAAGAAAGGTCTGTTTTTGTGACAGAACTAATGGCAATTCTCTGGGCATTGTTGTTGATAGAGGAGGTAAAACCTATCAAAGTTGTCATATGTTCAGACTCTACAGCTGCTCTGATGGCAATAAGGAGTGGGAATTCAAAAGCTTGGCCAGATCTTATTTATGAAATTTTATTTGCTTTGTATAGAATTGAGAAGGCTGGCAGTGAAGTCCGGTTTGCTGGGTGCCAGGGCATGTTGGGGTTGAAGGGAACTAAATTGTTGATTTAATAGAAAGGAAAACCTTAAGAAAAGAAAAAATAGACATGCACATATCCTTGGGAAGAGTTGAATTGAGAGAAAAAATCAAGGAAGGAGTTCTAAAGGAATGGCAGGGATTGTGGGAAAAAGAAACCAAGGGAGGCACTATTTCTCTTTTCAACCACTTGTTAAGAAGAATAATAAGATCTGTTTTTACGGAAATAGGAAGGATTCTGTAAACATTTGTAGACTGAGGCTAAGCCCCTGTAGGCTGAATTGGTACTTGCTCATTGTGGGTGAACATCCTAATGGTTTGTGAGTATGGGAACCCAGAAACAGTGAGGTTTGTTTTTCTATAATGTAACAGATACAGGGAATTTTTTTTTTTAAACCCTAGCAGATTTAGGGGTTACTTTATTCTCATTCTGTTCCTTTTTTGGTCAGAGTGAGAACCAGCAAACAATAACAAAAGCAGTGGTGCAGTGCATGATACCAAGTACAATAGAATATAATGGGTGGCACAAATAGAACGTAGCAATCCAGAATCCTAATTTGTGGAGGGCAGTAATACGCCTAGTTGTGTCCAAACTGCCGGAAAAGAAGAAGAAGAGATGAATGTTGTATCCGTGAGGCAGTAGCACGAAGAACGCTGTACACCGCTGGGAAGTTGCGGTGGTTGGCTCACTGAATATTAGTATCCCCTGGGTGCTCGGCTTAGCTCTTGACTTGTACGCACCTTAGCCAGATCCCATTAACGGTAGTATGGAACGATAACATTGCACTATGTAACCTTCGGATCTTTATTTTCCTACCACACTCTCGCACATTCTGATCACAAGTATTATCACCCTATATTTTGACTTCAGTGAATGCTCAATTAATTGGTCACTGTAGCCAGCATACGTGGGCTCATCAGTGCTAACACAGTTGGGTGTCTGGCTCCTAGGTTCCATGTTATTATATCAGCTGCCCAGCTAATCTCTGACCTTTATATTAGCTAAGGACACCACTGCAATGTGCAACTTTTTTTTTAATCGCGTCGCAAAATTGATGTAACTTTCGGGAAAAAAAGCCTTTACTCTTAGCGACAGCAAATATAGCCAAACTTGGCTAGTTAGTGACACTTTTCAGTTGCCGTCTGGCTTATTAGTTAGGTTAATGTTGTTCACTAGCTTGTGGATGATGGACTTAAATGTAGAAACACTGTTGGTGGTGGAATTCAGTCATAAATTCCTTATTATTGCTTATTTGGTTATTAATTGTTTATCCTTGCTTGCTCTTGATTTAGTATTGATTTACATGTTTATTCAATCATTAAGTGTTTATCCTTACTTGTTCTCGAGTGGCCTAGGTGACCTAGGCCATGTGTGATTGCAACTTTTATAATCTAGCTTGTTCTTTTGTAAAAGCGTCATGAAGTGTGTTTACTGAAACAGTGTTCCTTCTGAAGCCTGGAGTGTTCTAGATAATACCCAAGGAAACATAAATTTCTGTGGGGGAGAAACTTTTTAGGACTACTGGAGCCAGACTTACGTGGGATGCGCACGCACGCAGCTGACGCAGAGGGCGTCCATCATGACGTTCTGCTTTTACATATATCCAAAGCAAAGGAGAGATTCCTTTGTCTTTGTTCTTGCCTGCAACGAAAACTCTCTTGCAAGCAGTAAAGGATCCTATTTACTCATCTGTCTCAGTGTGATTTCTTTCAGGAATACAATTTAAAATTCCTACAACAAACACATTTAGTGACAGCTAGCTTGCGAGATAATGTGTGATATGTTAAATTTGCTATACAGCTAGCTAGCTAGCCTTTCCCAGACAGAAAATGGATCCGGGCCGGATCTGCACCGGATGTAGTCCAGCATCCGGTACTAATCCTGAAAACAGATCCGCTCCAGATAATTTTTGCTCCCTGGTCCAGATCCGGCACAGATCCAGACCAGATCTGAATCAGATCCACAAAAGACCAACTGTTTACAGCCCATATCTGGCACGGATCTGGGACAGATGTGGTCCGGATCTGGGACGGATGTGGTCCACATTTGAACAAAAGCTCTTGTAAGATTAAAAAGAACAACTTAATTGGCCAATAAAACACTTTTAAGTGTGAAATATTATCATACCAATGTGTTTTACATGGCTAATCAAGTTTTGTCTATTATGAGTGATAAAACAATCACAATGCTTTGCTTTCAACAAAGTGCTCTTTATTAACATTGCACATAATTACATTAAAAACTGATCAACAAGCTTAACAAGGGACCATGGCACCCTACATTGGCACACCTTACAAAATGACAGTCTCCTTAGCAACGGTGAGTGTTATGAGTGCATATTGTCAGCTTTTAAGTGACTTTCTAGTTATGTATTTTTATACTAAAACTGGAAGGTTTCCTGCACACTGTCTGGCTAGCATTAAAAAGGTAAACTTTATTATAACATTTCGGACCAAACGTTAAACTTTTTAATGCAAGCCAGACAGTGTGCAGGAAACCTTCCTTTTTTAGTATGACTATGTCAATCCCTATTTTTTTTTAATTTTACTGTTTTGCTACAAACTGTTGCTTTCTCTATGTAAAATCATGTTTTGATTTGACAAAAATGTGTCATTCTAGAAAAATCAAAAGGGGATCAAGAAATTATTTGTTTTTTGCCACTGTCTGTTTTATGGTCCCCACACTTCCTGCTTCCGCTTAAACACGCTACTGACATGTTGCTCAGCCCTAACATCCCTAGGCATTGTGCACAAACATATGTAAACAGAATGAATAAGAATTGCTGACAAAGTATTTAAAACATGTAAACATACGACTTTAAAGCAATCTGAACCTAACATTGTAATCTGGCCTTAAATATTGTTAATCAATAAAGTTCAATGAATTTTCTGCATCCAGAAAGTGAACAGTCCTTGAACAGAGCATGGCATTTTTTTCTTTACTTGAATAATTTCCCCCTCCAAATGTTGTACAAGGGAACTAATTTTGATTATAAACATCAGAACAAGGCAGACGCCCTTTAACCTGCTAACAGGGCAAGCTCATCCAGGAGGAACAGTCTCTTAAGGCCCATTTGTACTAGCATTAAGTATGCATATAGATGGGTGAGGCGTGCATGATTGCATTCCTTGATACGCCTTTGTGATTAACATCAGCAGCATGAGTATAAACCAGGCCTTTGCTGGCCATATGTGTTTAAGTTGTAGAGAGGGGTTGCAAAGAGAAAGGCAGCAGAGAATAAATGAGAGGGGTAGCAGTGAGGGGAGAGAGACATCACCAGACATCATCATCACAGGTCATCCTCAGCCTCTTGTTCGGAGCCTTGGACCTGGAAAAGAAAAATCTTGTCACTTTTCTAAACTCAATTGTTTCAAAAACACTTGTTTTCCAGTTTCCTTGGTTTGTGCTGAAATAATTTTATACCCTTAATCCTTCCCTGCGTGTTTGGTGTAAATGGTAAAATTTTATGGCAGTGAATTACTGATTACTGTATGCAGTAAATTATGATATTGTATGAAAGCAGATCATAAGACAATAATCCATGGTTGGACCTGAAGGTGTTAGGTGTGTGGGGCTGCAATGCTTTGAGACTGTATGGTGCTATTGGGGTTTTTTTATATACAGCATGGCAACCTCAGAGATTTTTGGGTGCCAAAATGGCCAACTTGAGGACTACAGGTCCCTCGTGCTGTGCACCAACATACTGTACATTAGGGCTGTCAGAATGAACTTCGCTATTCGAACAGAATTCAAATTATTGAAAAAATGAGAACATTCAAAGCTGTAAACTGACGTTCAAATGTGTGACTTCTGCAATGACGCAAATCAACTTTGTGCGTTGCGATGTTCGGCATTGTTTACAAGATGTCAGCAGAGCTAGAAATCACAACTCCTGGCCTTATATTGTATCTAACAGGGTTTCCACTTTAGTTGTGGCGGCCAGCCGCTCGTTAATTATTGCCACCACTACTTCAGAATCAAGTCGGAGCGGATGCACAGTAATAATCTGCCGGTTACCATCCCTTTGTAAACTTCCTCAAGTGTCTTGATCCGCTGAACAGCGCTCGGTTTATCAATCAAGAAAGTCAACAAGGTTATTATAGCCCATAAGTTTAACACCACGTCCGTTTCTGTATAATCTATTCTCTTCAGGCTGGTCTGTTGATTTTATTCGACATTTCAGCGAGGTGTTTTCTTATTGCTCGTGTGTGTGTGTGTGTGTGTGTCGCAGGAGGTGGTGTGTGTGTGTGTGTGTGTGGGGGGGATAATAAGCTGGTATATGTGTGTATAATGAGCAAAAAAAAAAACATTAAAAATGTGAATATTATTCGAATATTCAACATAAGAAGCATCAGAAATTCGAATCTGATTTGGGGAGGAGATTGACAGCCCTACTGTATATAAGCAGACATCATGGTAGAAAATAGGACTGCAACTAACGACTATTTTGATAGTTGATTAGTCACCGAGTATTGGAATGATTAGTCGATTAATCAGATTATGAATCGCTTAATTATTAAATTACTTTTAAATTTAGCACGATGTTGCTTTATGTGCAAATTAATAATAAACACAAGAAGATGGATACTTAATTGAAAATTGCATTTTTTAATCAACTTTGCTGCTGATATTTGGCTGCTACTGATACAAAAAGTAAATAAAAATGATTAATGTGTTTGGCTTTTGGTCTGTAAAATGGTGAAAAATGTAGATCACTGTTCCCCAAAGCCCCATAAAACGTCCTCAAATGTCTTATTTTGTACAAACCAACAGTCCACAACCCAAAGATATTCACTTTACTGTCATAGACAAGAGAAACCAGATATTCATATTTAAGAAGCTGGAACCAGGGAATTTGAACTTTAATTTAAAAACAAGCTGAAATCGATTAGTCGATTATCAAAATAGTTGGCGATTAATTCAATTGTCGATTAGACGATTAATCAGTGCTGCAGTCCTAGCAGAAAATGCTCATTTAAACATCAGCTACTTTCACTGTGTTACCTGTGCTTGACTCTGGCGACTTCCCCTGCGGTTGTTGTCCGAGCCCAAATTAAACCACTTCATGATATGTTTGTTGATGTCAACGTCTGTGGTTTGCCTTGCCACATGGTTTTTGCATACAGCACCTGTATACAAACATACAAAGCAAAAGTACTTACTGGTACTGCTTCTTGCAAGGTAGGTACACTACAAGTACTGGCTAAGTATTATAAAGTGCTACCAAATTGTTCTGTCTGTAAGGTGTGGTTCACATGGGGGGATGGGCACATAAGCACAAGAAAGCTGTAGGGGTGTATTTGGCGGATGTCTTCCACCTGCTGAATGAACATTATAGTCTTACACATTCATTTTCTATGGCAGCCACCTTTGACCTAGAACCTTAGAGGTGTGAACAAGTTGAATAAACCACTTGAAATTCAATGTAGTGATACACGTCTCGAAGGCTGGGCTCAGAGGAGACCACCAGGCTCTCTTTCAGGGGATGGGGAAAGAAGCAGGGCAAGAGCTGTGAGGAAGAGAGGGAGATGTCCGGCCAAGGCTCCGTCCAGCATGGACCAAAACACAGCACAGACGGTTCAGAAACCATTCGGAATGATTTAAAAGCAATTTATAAACAGACAAAGTAGCGTTCAAGACTGCATATTGCTAGCGGATCTATTTTCTATTTAAATGAAAGCTTGCCTGTTGTTCCCTTCCAACAAATTTGGAGGGTCAAATGTTTAGAATAGATGTGTGAAAGAATGTTCCAGGTAAGCCACTTTGTGTCCTTTCCCCCAATGCAGGCCAAAGAAGCAATCTGAAAAAATAGACAAAACATAATTATAAAAATAGGACCAAGGGTCCTGTAGTTTACCGGCAAGCAGTCTTACAGTGATGATACAAGTTAAGAAAATTTCATGTGAAGTTTGACATTTGAATCAATGAAAATCAATGTCAAGGTCACTCAATAAAAGTTCATATACATTTATAAAACCTTCTGTAATACAATCCTAAGCTCTGAAGCAGTTTTGGTGATAAAGTCATTATAATATGTCAATATGTATTCAATATGTCAACGTCAAGTTGTGGTCAGCAAATGGACTTCATATATGACTTTCTAAATGTCTCTATACAGTACAAACCTTGGCTCAATCTATGACCATTTTGGTGATACAAGTCATTGTAATTTCACTGTCGAGTTTGACCCTCAAAGGTCACCGACAGTTAAGTTGAATGTCACCAAATGAAAGTTCATATGTGACTTCCTGGATGTCAGTAACACAAACTTAGGCTCTGATTATGACTGATGAGGACTGATTAGATGGCACTGAGCAGGATGATGGCGTTGACTGATGAGATGAGCGTGATGATAACCAATGAGATTCCATTGCGTACGACGAAGACAGGCGGGGAGATGACTGGGGGCTCGGAGATGACCAATAATGAGCTGCATGCGATGAAGACCCACTGTTGAGAGATAATGTTGAGCTGCATGCATGGAGATGGCCAATGTTGAGCTGCGTGCCGACCCTGAGCTAGATGGCGCTGCGTATGGCGATGAAGACCATGAAGACCCCAGCTGGGAGATGGCCAATATTGAGCTGGCCTATGTGCGCAATGAAGACCCAGACTAGGAGATGGCTGTGGGCTGGGTGATGACCAGACTGTAGAGGCAGCTTTCAGTGTGGCATTGAATAGTGAGATGCTGCTGAGCTTGATGCAGACCGATGAGGTGTCGCTGGGCTCCAGCCTCTAAATACAGGGGTTCAAACAAAGGAGAGGTATGAAGAAAGAGGGGGTTAGAAGAGCATTTGACCCAAAAATATTAATACAAAAACTAGAAAAAAATGCAGCACAGTTGTACGCCAGTTGTACTGCCAAACAATTGCAAAGGAATTTATGTAGGAATTTAAGTGTGTTTTTGGTGAAATTTCATTTGCCTTGGTGATAATGGCTCATGGGTTGACACTGAAGATGCCACTGGTGGAGGTGGTGACGACCGGTGAGGAGGTGGGACTGCTGGTGGTGACGACCGGTGAGGAGGTGGAACTGCTGGTGCAGTCTGTGGTGATGATTGGCGTAGCTTAGATTTTAAAGATGGCTGAGCCTCTTCCTTATCACTGTCTGACTCGAAGTGCTTGCTGTTTGTAAAAGAAAAATATGCATTAATTCCTAAATACAATAAAATAATAAAACCCACTCACTGTTGTGAAACTCCCCCCCTTTTAGTGCACATTCAGAACAATATTTTAATGACAATCACTCAGACAAAATTTTGATCCTGAAACAACAATAATATGGTGGGAAACCATGCGCAGATTTTATTCATTTTCTTATCCCAACCTTAACACCGTGTATAGGCATGCATTAATCCTCTTTATTGTAAAGTTCTCAATTTAATTTTAACAAGTTACATAATTTCATTCTAATTAATTTTAACAATGTATCTGATAGTTGTTCAGACTTACACTGGCTTACGTTTCCTCTTGACATGCATTAATGAGTCTTCTTTGTCATCCGAGTCCAGTTCTGATGTCTGACAGTTCAAAGACTCATTGCCTGCCTGGCTGTCAAATAATCACATAAAAAATGTCAAACTGTCAGTTTTAACATCTGAAGGACTAAGACCATACGTGTGCTGTGTGCTTAGGCTGCCCAGCCCCTAATAATGAAAACACTCACCACTTCTGGTTAACACCCTGGCATCATGTCTGGTCCAGTGTTTGCCTGGCTTTTCTGCTGATCTTGCAGCTTTGTTGATTTTGTCATCATTCTTATAGTCTGGCCAGTGAAATGCTCCATCCTTGTACCAAGACTGTGGCAGCGGAGCCACAGACTTTTTCTCACCAAGAAATTCCACTAAGAAACATCCTTTGACAGAAGAGAAAAAAAGGGCGAGGACAGAAGAGTGCATCCCATTGGCACATATTCAGATCCGATACTCAGTTCCTTTTAAGTCAGTACATTGTGCATCATCAATATCAATTGTTCAGCCATTTCAAATCTATAAACTATCAGAAAAGAGTGAAAAAGGCCCGTCCCAAGATGACGTCTTTAAATGTCATTTTGTCCAAAAATCTCAAAAGAATCAGTTTAATATGATGTAAAACAGAGAAAAGAGAAAAAATTTCCCATCTGAGAACTAGAAAACAGCACTTTCTGACATTTTTACGAGAAACATTTACTTAAATGATTAATCGAGTATCAAAATAGTTGGCAATTAATTTTCTGTCGATCGATTAATCAAATAATCCTTGCAGCTCTATTTGGATGAATGCAATAAAGGCATGACCACAAAATCTCTCCTATGTGGAAGAGCGATGCATTTTCTTGTAACAGCTGGCAGTTCTGCATGTTTGATTGGACCTATTGCTTGACTCACACAGTATTGCCCGAATTCATACAGGGTGATGATCACCCGATTATTTTAGTTACGTACAACTACTGTGCGGTGGCTAAAACAGAGAAGTACGCATGTGGATAAACTCTTGTGACTAGCACAATTCAGGTGGAACATAATCGGGTGTTTACCCATCCGTGTACAAGTCCCCGCTTAGCCGATGTGTAGTGGTGTCATGTGACACTCTGCATGGTATGAAGTGGTTTTTCCTGGCACATATTGCCTGGGTAACACGACAAACTACTCGACAGCAGGTAGCCTGTGATACACCACATGTGTCACCAACAACCAACTGGATTGCACCACATGCATAAAAGTGCAGGGCAATACATAGTTGGTGTACTGGAAGAAGGGCATGGTTTCATCTTGTGGGATGGTCAATGTCTGCTTCGATTAGGTCTAGAATATAACGGTATGATTCTTTGGAAATTCTGTATCGCTTGACAAATTTCGTGTCACTATACTCTTCTAAAGGATTCGTCCTGTCTTTGAAAACCCTCACTTCGGCACCTTGCCTTTGGTCAGCCATCTCTTCTTGTGCTATTTCAATTATGCGCAAGAGATCCATGGTCATACGTCCAGCCACACAAGCAAGCCAACAGAGAATTGGTAGCTTGTACACGAGATAAACAAGCCCCTTGGGACGATTAGAATTTCTTTTGTTACTTAGACAGGTGTGACTAACCATGTACGTTGGATAAACAGCAGCTGATCTGATCTCTCTTTATGAATTCGGGCCTAAATTTGTCCGCTCGATCATCATCTGTTTATACACTGTTTAGCCAAGTTAACCGTGATCAAGGGAAAAACACCCTTTATGAATTCGGGGGTATATGTTTAGCAGGTCAGAGCTGAATGGGTATGTAAAGAAGACCTTCTTATCAGAGAAGACTCTGTATACAACATACAGTCGCGCCCAAAATTATTCATACCCCTACCAATTTTTGTTTTTTTTTCGAGATATTTTTTTGACAAATCAAATTTGTTCTTGGACAAATGACACAGTAAGTTGACATAAGGCTGTAAGACGTACAGTAAACAATTTTTCAAGAAATACAATAGCTTTTGGTATTTTATTTGACAGATTTACAAAAAATGCCATTTCCAGAATTATTCATACCCTTTTCTCAGTAATTGATGGCAAAGCCTTTATTCACAATTACAGCCTCCAAACGCTTCCTGTGGTTGAGCACAAGGTTTCTACACATCTCCACGTGGATTTTGGCCCACTCCTCTTTGGCAAACTTCTCCAGGTCCTTAAGGTTTGAGGGTCTCCTTGCCATGACCTTGGTCTTCAGTTCCCTCCACAGATTTATGATAGGATTGAGGTGGGAGCTCTGGCTTGGCCACTCCAAAATGTTCACTTTGTTGTCCACTAACCATTTCTTGACAGATTTGGCCGTGTGTGTTTAGGATCATTATCCTGTTGGAAGATCCATTCCTGCCCAAGACCAAGTTTTTCAAGGATTGCTTAATGTTTTCACTGAGGATCTGGATATACTGGTCCTGTTTCATAATGCCATTCACTTTAACAAGGTTTCCGGGCCCATTCGCTGAAAAGCAACCCCAGAGAATGATACTCCCACCACCTTGTTTTACCGTTGGGACAGTTTTTCTTGGATTGAACACTTCACCTTTCTTCGTCCACTTCTCCAACCCAGACACACAAGAGCTCGTCTAGCCTTCGCAAAAGCTCACCTGGGTGAAGATAC
The DNA here is from genome assembly GCA_029692085.1 of Gymnothorax javanicus. Taxonomy (NCBI): domain Eukaryota; kingdom Metazoa; phylum Chordata; class Actinopteri; order Anguilliformes; family Muraenidae; genus Gymnothorax; species Gymnothorax javanicus. The sequence continues at coordinate 144,719,817 of CM056193.1, forward strand.
AAGCTTCTGGCTGTCAATGTTATGGACGATGAAACAAGATGGAGCTGTTTAGGCACAGAGATGGGGGCTTTGTTTGGCGTAGAAAGGTGAAGCGCTCAACCCGAGAAAAACTGTCCCCTAACGGTCAAACAAGGTGGCGGGGAGTATCATTCTTTGGGGTTGCTTTTCAGCGAATGGGCCTGGAAACCTTGTTAAAGCAATGGCATCATGAAACAGACCAGTATATCCAGATCCTCAGTGAGAACATTAAGCAATCCACCGAAAAACTTGGTCTTGGGCAGGAATGGATCTTCCAACAGGATAATGATCCTAAACACACGTCCAAATCCGTCGAGAAATGGTTAGTGGACAACAAAGTGAACATTTTGGAGTGGCCAAGCCAGAGCACCGACCTCAATCCTATCAATAATCTGTGGAGGAACTGAAGACCAAGGTCATGGCAAGGAGACCCTCAAACCTTAAGGACCTGGAGAAGTTCGCCAAAGAGGAGTGGGCCAAAATCCCCGTGCAGATGTGTAGAAACCTTGTGATCAACTACAGGACGCGTTTGGAGGCTGTAATCATGAATAAAGGCTTTGCCATCAATTACTGAGAAAAGGGTATGAATAATTCTGGACATGGCATTTTTTTTTGTAAATCTGTCAAATAAAAAAAATACCAAAAAGTATTGTATTTCTCCAAAATTGTTTACTGTACTTCTTACAGCCTTATGTTAAACTTATTGGGCTCTAATTTCTTGGCGCAGCGCAGGGTGGCGTGCGTGGCGTGGCGTGGCGGCGCCCACGCAGTGGTAATTTCGTAGCAGCCCGCGCAGTGTCCGGTGCAACACCGTGCGCAGCCACTTTGGTAATTTGGTGACGGACGTGCGCCGAGATGGGTGTGGCGGCGTAGTAGGGGAGGTGTCACATATTCATCAAGACGCAGTGACAATTTCGTGGATAAAGTCTCCGCTGACCGTGCGCTGAGAGCTCAAGCTTCAACCTGGTTTACATTCTGTGCACTGGTAATTTGGCTGACCGGCGCACAGTGCGCTGACGTCACCGAAACCTCACAGGCAGGTTTCAGAGTGCCAGGCACATTTCAATGCAATAAATAATTACTGCAAACCGCTATTTAATGTAACTATCTGAATCAGCACATAAATTATAGTATCTATATCGATTGTCCTGATGTCAGATCAAAGAGAGAGAGAGAGAGAGAGAGAGAGAGATGTGGGCGCGAAGTGTAGGCTATGTGGGTTTGTGCCCTTCAGCTGCTTTCACGGACATGAAAACGAATTTTTTCAAATACATTCAAAGTCAATGCAAAGACGTGAATACACGTGTATTCGCGTCTTTGCAATGACTTTGAATGTAATCTGGTCGCGCGAAAAAATTCGCTTTCATGTCCAGTGTGCAAGCGGCTTAATACTATAAAGCTACCCAGACAGCACGCATATGTCTCGCCGACGCCGCCTCAGATCGTGTGTGTCGGCAACCTACTCCTAACTTCTGAAAAACGTCTGAGAAGCATCGGCCCATAGCAGGTACATGGTTTCCCAGAGGGCGATGTCTCGGCGATGTATTCCCAATTAGCAAACGCTCTCCATAATGCGTCTCGCCGATGCAACTTTATTCATCGTGCCGACATCGGCGAGACATATGCTGTCTGGGTATGTTTCCATCCACTTGTCAATCGAATTATCTGAAGTTCGCCAAAAATATTCATGCGAATAAAGGCGGTGAAAATGCATTTCCAGCTAACAGCATTAAAGCGAATAAAAACTTGTGTGTAATGACGTCCCTTGCTGCTACGCGATGAAATCGGTGTATCGAATAGATTTCTGACATTTTAAGCAGTTTCAATTCATTTTCGCACTGAATCGCAGAACCTTCGAGTGAACAGAAGTAGTGTGGTTTGCAACAAAATTAACTAGTTCGCAATAATGGATCGCGTCTCCCAACAAATGATGATAATTTGCACAAGTTGTAATAGTGCTTATGTGCCAGCTATTAGCAACATGCAAACCATTATCAGAAGGCAACAATGGCATCGAAACACCGTCACGATACAGTCGCAGATTTATTCGGCAAATAACGTTTCCATTTGCAGTTGTCGCATAAACCTTTTACCGATCAAGAGGAAAATCCGATGAGATCAACCGTATAAACTTAATGTCGATATCTGGAAAATCAAGTCAAATTTCACCGTTTCCATAGGGCATTTTTTATTCGATATGACTTAATTCGCATAAGAACGTGTGGATGGGAACATGGCTATTGTCACTTAGGTTTTATCGTTTTTAGTGGGGAAAGGAATACAGCCTGATTGCTATGATCTCGTACTGAGTTAAGATCACATATTGAAAATAAATGTGTAATGTATCTTGCATTGTTGTCCATGCATGTTAATCCCAAAATTTTATGCAGCAACAGGGTGTAATAATAGGAACATGCTATCCATCGTTTCTCTTCCCAATAATGCAGGCAGAAGAAATCAATGAGCAACCGTTGTATTTAATTCCAACTTCAGAAGTTTGAATGATCTGACGTAGTTTCGTTTTGGAAATTCCATTCAAGTTCGCTAATGGTAATAATTACGCAAATGTCTTAGCTAGCCAGCTAACTCATATTCGTAATGCTTAATATAGGCGTCAGCGGAGCAGAAAACATGCCTGAAGCAGCAATGTAAAAAGCAGCATTCACGAATCATGCTGATATAGGACAGAGGCTTTTTATTCCAACACATTAAAAAAAAGGAGAGGAGCTCATTTGATTGGTGAAGATTTGACTCGGCTGTGTTAAACCAATTCAGGCCTTCTCTCCACCCTCTTTGACACTTGCGCCCGGCAGGAGGGACCGGGCGGACAGAGGAGTATTTGGTGCTAGGCTGCACCAGCGCCTGAAAATTGCAACATACGCCTGGACACACCCGTTGGCGCGGCGCACCCCCCGTTCGCCGCGCCTGCGCCACGCCTGCGCCTGGTCTACGAATTTAGAGCCCATTGTGTCATTTGTGCAAGAATAAATTTGATTTGTCAAAAAATATCTCCAAAAAAAACAAAAAATTGGCAGGGGTATGAATAATTTTGGGCGCAACTGTATATTCCATCGATGCACTCAACAATGTTGTCTATCACACAAATATCCTCACCAATCAAAAAGATGTTGTTCCCTCTTGAGACTTTCATTGTCCACTGATCAGTGTCTAATTGACTGTACTGTCCTTTCACATCAAGCCCATCAGGAACTGGTCCATCAAAGTGTTGTTTTTTTAAAGGACCCAATGCCAAACCAGAACCCTGACCAGATGTCATGCAAGTCCCAGCAAAACTTTGTTCAGACAGTCTACGTATGATCTGAGTGATAGGACGTTCTGGTTTGCGAACAAGCTTCTTCATCTTCTGGAGGTGGTTTTCATAAGGAAATGCTGAAATGTGATCTAGACTACCAAACTGCTGTACATCCAGGGGGAGGTGAATTAAACCATGCACATTATAAACAATAGCATCTTTGCCATATATCTCACCAAAATGTTTCACAAACGTTTCAAGTAATGTCTGCGCATACTGACAGTAGGACAATGCAAGGTCTGGATTGATCAAAATAGAAATGGCAGAAAACAGCAACATAAAGTTGTTATATACTGCAGTACTCTCCAAATACAAAGACAATATGACAGGGCCAGTATACAATAGAAATTGCCTAAATTCAGTGGCCTTCCACCTGTCTATTTCTCTAAATGATCTTGGTTTTCGAGCAAATTCCATGGGAATGTTAGGCCGCAGTTCTTTCCTATGTTCAGACATTCGATTAACAACATTAGCAGATAGACGAACACTAAGAGGACCTCTGAGCCACATTAGCAACAACTTCCGGACAACACCCAAACAAACCAAGTGCATATAGTCGAGGGGAAATTGTGTCACCATGCCAACATTTGAACCAAGAAAAGTACTTGGCCCATTTTGATGGTCTTCATGAGCCTGACGTGCAAATGACTCATCAGTCCTAAGCATGCTATCAGTAGATGGAAATGCCATGTGTCTGTTTACATACAGTCCTCGCTGGACACATTTATCACAGCCATAATATCCATTGTGTGGCTTTGTGCACTTTACAAATGCTCTGGCAGGCGCATCACATATTACCGAATCGACCTTCAGAAAAAGCCGTTTCCCATTAAAATCAAAGCCTTTCTCCAGTTCCTTAAGTTCAACAATAAAATCTTTTAAGAATTCATTAGCTGAACTTGGTTTGTTCATCCCACAAAATAAAGCAATTACAACAGGCTCTTTCATTGGAACACTGAGCAACAGTCCCAATATCGGACAAACTTGAACACCTGAGCTCTTGAACAAGGGTAACCCATCGATATTTATCTGTAAATTCAATGTAAAATAGTCCGTAACCGAGTCAATGATCTGAGACAGTGTCCTCTTGATGGAAAATATGCCAAAATAATGATACTGCCCCGCAACCTTGTTCTGAACAGTGTAGTGAGTGTCAGTCTTAAGAATAGTTCTAGCATCTTTTGGCAGATCAGGGTGATAAAATCGCAATATACTTAGAAGGGCTGTGAGCGCAAAAAGTGAAATACCAAAGGTCAGGGCCCAATTACAGATACTTTCTCTAAGGCTGCTTGGCTTGAAAACATCATCATCTGATTCAGACAAGTCTGAGTCTGGGTCTTGGTCTGGCCTACTACACTGAGGAAAGTCAGAAATGTTTTTGTCCATTTGTTCATGAATGCTTCCATCCATATCATCTTCATAAACAGATGCGTCCATGTCTATAGCGGATGCAGTGTGCTCCTCCCCTGCATCCTTATTATAAATGTCCCCCAGCACAGATTCTTCACTTTGAACATCAACAGTAAGAGACAAGTTAGTGTTGTAGTCATTGCTAATTTGTTGTAGCGTCCTGTCAAGGTCTCTGCGTGCACGCCTTCTCAGAGTGGACCTAGAGACAACCCTTGTTTCCATCTTTCACTCATGTCTTCGTCACAGCAACAATTGCTCATATACACTTGCTGCACATCAAATTAAACAGCAGAAGTTGGGCTACAACGTCGTAAGCCGACGAGAAGCTAACGTTATGCTGACGCAATGCTAACGAGAAGCTAATGTTACCTTGTACAATATTTGTTCTGATACAATAAATCAGGATGTAGGTGGTGATAACATGTAGTTTATGCTGTGCTACAACCGCTAATGGATAGTTTCGGCCGAGAGCAGATACAATTGCTTAACATTATGCTAACCCCATGTTAGCGAGACATGCTAATGCTAATATGCTAATAGCCGTGTTTGCACACTTTACCAAATAAACTCTATCGCCATGCAGTTGTCTCAACAAACAGCCCTGACTAAAACTGTTTTAATACTATGTTAGGTCGGGGCTACAACAGTATTGTTTTAATGTTAGATAATGAAAACAGGCCGACAAAGCTAGCGATGCCACTATTGCTCCACACTCAAAAGATAACTTAGCCCAAACACACTCAGCTCACGTTTAACAGAATAATCCTTATTAATTATTTCAAATGAATAGTACCATAAAACTGTGCACTTACCAAAAACTTTGCCAAAAACTGGCTGGAACCTGCCACGGTGCCGCGATGCAGCTCTAAAAGTGCGCGTCTGTCTTGCAGGATAGGCCCTGAATCTGCTGCAGACCAATCAGTCAGTGCTAGGAGACTGTCAGTCTGCCAGATACGTTGCAGGTGCGTTCAGCGGGTCTGACTGGTAAACGGAGGTAGGGCGGAAGTGGCCGAATCCTATGCGGACCTTTTTGCTGTCTGGGTTCTATTTACAGTGATACCGCATTAGCAATCGCACTGAAAATGGAACGAATCCATTGGTGGCAAATGCTGTTCTATAAGATATTGCTGTGCGAATCTACTGAGTGTGTAACCACGGCAAACTCCGGTCAAGCCCTCCAAATGCTCCAGGGAATCAGCTAAGGGACCCCGTCATTTGGTAGCGTGCTATCGAGGTTCTAATATTATAGCTGACTAGCCAGCTACGTTGGCAACCTGTTAGGGAAGCGGTGACGGGTTTCCTACCCCTGACTGACAGCTTTTGTTCAAAAGTATGTTAACCCTAAATTCAGACAATTTTCTGTTACGCTGTTATTTCGCTTCATGCCTGTATAATAACTGTGACAGGCGTACACCCCCGCTGGCACAGCTGGAAATCTTGAGCAAAAACTAACTGGGGGGATTACTGTATTCATTCTCTGGCTAGCTGGCTAGTGAACGAATTAACGTTACTTCGTGTTGACATATAATGTTATTTGAAATAATATTAGAATTTCATCACCTTAGAAAATAGGCCACAGACTCCTAACCACACAGCAAGACATATCATCCTGATTTTTCCGATAAAAAATCTCCAGTCAGAAACGCGGCCAATGGATCCAGTTCCGTGACTCGAATGAGCCTAGGTAGGATAACGGCTCACAGACGACTAGAAAAGGCTAAGGGTTAGCAGCTAGGCTAGCCGAGCTGTAATAACCCCCCTCCCACAGACAGCCTGGCTTGGCGTTCCTACTCTACAGCCCCGGGCCATGTAGGCCTGTGCTGTAGTTTAGCTACGACATAACCAGATGAGAAGACGCCCTTAATTATGCTGAAATTTAAGCCTTTATATAATGTAAATAGTAGAGTGACAAAACAAAGTTTTCACGGAGGGGAAAATTAGCCATAGAGACCAAAACCGTATTTTGAACCAGGCTGTAAACATGTACATTTTTTGCTGTAAAATTGGGCTTTTTTAAATGGAGATCAATGGGGATTGACTCCTTTCTGCAGTCAGCCTCGAGTGGCCATTCGAGGAACTGCAGCTTTTGGCACTTCCGTATTTGCTTCACTTTTAAGCCCCGCAGCTTGCCGCTTGGACGCGACGTGACATTGTGCTGGGAAATGAAAGAATCGTTAAGAAGACTCGATAACATTGGAGGTGTACAATTCCGATGGAATCGATCAATTGGAACCAGTTCTAAGTCGGAACCGGTTTTCGATTCCTACCCCTATCTGTGACATGGCCGAGAAAAGTGGCATACTACATGATGCTACACGACCAACTGTCATTTGCAGTCTGTCACGACGTGCGCCGTATTTTTCAAGGAATGACGTGTAATCTTTCCCATAATACCTGAAATACTATGCCTTTTCAGAGCGTGTATAGACAGTAGTAACCGGGGTAAGGTATAAACATGCCAAAATATTTATGTTATTATTGGCGTGACCCAGCTATCTTATTAGGGTTTATCATAACTGGAAAAAAGGCTTAATCGGTTAATGTTGCTCACATGAGTTACTGCATTACCAGAGTACTTCAGTACCCCCATCAGAAACCGAAATATTGAGGACATGAACTTAAACGTTATCACTGCGTTGCCGGCTTAATGCTACTGGCAGTATTCGCCGGTTTGCTGAAGTGTCTCGGCTACTACTCGCCAGATATCAGCTTTATTCCCTCCGTCATAATACAGTCCCTTGAGGAAATATCAAGAAAGCACGGAAGTTGTTGCCATAGGATGACGAACCTTTCCTCCGTTTCACTGCTCCACCTTGCAATAACAGCATCGCTCTTCTTTCTCTAGGCTATGTTTACAAATGTACGCGCTGTGGCTTCATCTCTTGCTGCAGAGCGCTGTCAGCTATGCTCCTATTGGTCAGTGACGCAACCCGTCGTGGAAGACAAAGAAAGAAATTGAACATGCTAGATTTTCTGCCGGGGCGTCGTGAGGCATCGCAGATGCTACGACGGATGTCGTCCACTATGGCACACTACACGGCATAAAACGATCAATCTTTGCCCACGATGACCATTCATTGTTTCTGATCCCACCTGACGCCCTAAGACTTCCAGATCGGGCTAAAATTGGGCTGAAATCATGTAGTCTGATCCGGCATTAGCTGTGACGTTACGCCGGCTACTCTGCATATACGCTACATACAGCAGACACAGTAAATTCGTCATCCAAACCCACTCCAATTTGATAAGTAAAACTTTCTGGGGCGGTTTCTGGGGCTAGTTAATTAGATAGCTAGCTAGCTTGCACAGTGGCTAGCTGAGGTCACATTAACAATTAGTAAACATCAGCTTACCACCTGTTAATAAAGGTGGACTAACTTAACGGCTTGCTTGCCGATTATGTCATGGTGGCTAGACTACGGTATACTGCTATGTACGTATGCGATCGCATATTATTTTTCCAATTATATTGCCATCTAGCGAGCTAGCTAACTTTAGCTAAGGAAAATCTTGGCAAATAATTGTCTCATTCAAGCAATATGACTTTTTTTTGTCCTAACATTACTAGCTAAGCCTTATCTGGACTAGGCACAAATTTATCTGATATGTTTTGCAGCGCTTTTATTCATCCTGACTTGTTCATTTTTATTTTTTGGGATGTGGGAGGAGTCACTGTTTTACATGTATTTTAACTCAGGTTGCTTTTACCATCAAGCTGAAACAGACTGACAGCTGGTCGGCCTATATGCTGCTTATGAACATGAACGGAAATGTCAAGATGAATGTAGGCTGCCAGTACTAATATCTATAACTGATTGTCTTTGCATTATGGTCCATGTAAGATTTGATGCAGCTCCATGCTATTTTCAAATGGTGTTTCTTCAGTCCATAAAGGACTAGCCTACGTATAATTTGTCTGAACCGACTTTTTTTTTTTGCAGCCGACAGCCCCCCTATCTGAACAACTTCACGGTAAGTCTAACACATTCTCACTCCGACTCCTCATACAGTGATGCTACCTGACAAAGCATTGATCTGCAACACAAAATGAGGCTTTTAGCGTCCTTATTTGATTATGGTTAGGGTTCAGGTTAAGGGTTAGGGGGTAACGTTTGTTTTAAACTGGCATCAAATAAGGATGCCAAAAGCCTCCTTTTGCGTTGTATATTGACGCTTGGTCTGGTAGTATCACTATATGATGTGTTGGGATGACACTGGGCTCGTAAGTCTTACATGAAATTTCACCTCATACATTAAATAATAGATCAAATAATAGATTATGCAGCCTACATGCACACAGATTTCCAGATGTGGTGTATGAAAGAATAATTGACACAGCATGAATGTTACCAGAATGGGAAGGAAATTAAAAGAACCATTTAAATTTCAAATGATAGGAAAGACCTGAAGTCAATCTTATAATCAGCTTGGGATAATTCATGCCATCAAATTGGAATATTAGAAAAACTGACTATCATTGTCAACAATGTGGCATTACAAGAATCCCTAGTTAAGCTGAGCAACATAGAATCTCTATGACAAGTTAACAAAGTATAATGCTGCACTTTTGGTCTTTCTTATTATTTAATGTTTACATGGTTCTTTGATTTAATTTCCCTCTCACACTGGCCATGTTTACATAACTTCCATTTTTCTTTCAGATGTAATAACTGGAATTCTGCCTCGGATAGTGTGCATGTTCACTACAATATTATCTATAATTTAATGTATTTATGTTAGTAAGTGTCATATAAGTAAGAATAACAGTATAGTGTGGTTTGATCAGCTAGATCTGCTAGACGTTTTGAAAACGACGGTAGTGATACTAAACGACAGTAGTGATACTAACGCACAAAATTTTACAAGGGCAAATAATGCAAATACAATCAGATTTTGAAATGAGCACAGGCAGCCCTCATTTATATTGCAATTTCCTGTCACGTTGGCAAGCATAAAATTGGCGGCACAGCTGTCGCTCTGTTTTGGCTGAACAGTGAAGTCAGCTCAGTCAAAATTCGTGAATTTTAGAACTCAAATTGAACAAGTTGGGATGCACGAAAGCACCACAAAGCATATTGGATAAGTTCATGCCTATTGCACATAGGGCCTAGCTAGTAACCTTACGGCAAAGACAAAATCACAGCACTTAAATACCGCAATTATACGTGAAGATTTTCCTTGGCTATTGTTGGCTATATAATCTGTAAAATAATATGCGATCACATACATAGCAGATTATCAGTCTAACCACCATGACATAATCGGCAAGCAAGCTTTAAGTCAGTCCACTTTTATTTACGGTTTTCTTATAACATCATTAGTTTTCACCACTGAACTTGTTGGCAAAACTCAGTGTAAATAGCTATGAAATAACATGTCTGTGGTCAAACCGTCAATGTGCTCTTCAGTTCACAGAAGCTGCTAATGTGGGTTGAAGGATGTCGTGTGGGTGTGATCGCGTTGAAAGTGACCTGTCATGAGAGTGCGTGTGCCCATCTTTGTTTCCGTCCCAAATTGTCAGAAGTCAGTTTGTTCCGCATGAGCGGAAATCAATTACAAGTGACTCGCGCGAGCATGAATGCCCTCCCGCAGGAGTCAGAGTGAGCTTTGCGGGAAAAATATGAATTTGCGATAGCATGCATGACCTCCAGCACAAAAATTCTCTTGCATGTACTGCCATTCTGTGCCCGTGGCTCGTGGGCATATTTTCTTGTGCTTGCAACCATTGACACAAATCTGACACCATATAATAGCCTGTTTAAGGTGCAGAATTGGTGCTACCATGCTTGGATTTTTTTTAACAATTTCTTGCTGATTAGAAAGCAGGGACATTTGTGAAATTTGCTCTTGAAAAACTTTCAAACTGACAGGCATGGAAATTGTGTCTATGTTCTTTCTGGGAAGTAAATGTAGTTCTTGAGTAGCTGTAATGGATTGTGCTGTCTGGTATTGCGTTGTATTGTTAATGTACAATTCTGACTGGTAAAGCTCCTATTGTTTTTTTTTCTATGAGAATATACCAGTTTTTAACAATGAGAAGCAGCTTTTTGTTTTACAAAGTTAGACCACTCAATGCACCATAGATGCTTTGTAATACATCATCACAACCTTTCTCTCCTCAACCCTTTTCCACAGCATGTATGTTATATTTAATACCTGTTTATGATCAAAATAACATTTAGTCTGTGCATATGGCCGTTTCATGAATAACTTCTTGATTTCATTCTTCAATAATTTCATTCAACATAATTTACTTGAATAGCTACAGATTTTGAACAGTTGACTGTTTGTTCATTATTCTGCACTGAATCAAAATTGAGGCTCATTACAGCATAGAGCAGCATGTATGTAGATTGAGCAAAAGAGAATAAAAAAGGAAGGATGGACCAGGTTCAAAGATCTCACATCTACAGTGACATCACAGCTGCAGGCTTGCCCCCGAACAAACCTCAGCCATGTCACAGGAGTTCTCCTATGAACCAACTGTAAAGTACTGCAAATATTTAGAAGATATTATTTTCTAAAAACTTTTTTCACAGAAGGTATAAGCAAGCCAAAAACATTAGTATGTAAATAGGTTTGATGCAAATATATGTCATTATTTTTTTGCAATTTGATTGAATAGTTCACTGACATTATGATCCAAATAAATTGTTATAATGTACCTTAATTTGCCAGAGTGAGTGAGTTTATCTGAAAACCTCTGAAAAATGAACAATTGGTTCTGAAATATTGGGTTACGTTGAATAAAAAAGGTCCAGTTGTTCAGGAGAAATCAGTATCTACAACCCAAATCAAAGTCATTATTCACTGTAATTGACATACAGATTTATTCACATTGTTCAGATTTTCTTGACACCTTAAAAGGGTTTCATCAGCTCTATCATTTGACTTCAACTCATTTTCTACAGAAGGTTAGAAAGATGGCTGTCATCGCCTTCTACCTTTATCTCAGTAAAATTCAACTGTCATTCATCTCATTTTTCTCCAATGGCTTCAAGTGAAGAAATACCTAATGCCCTGTAATTCCATGTTCCAAACCCTGTATAACTCCTTGCTGGAGTGAAAGTGTAGCTCTGTGATTTGCATCTCAAAAGTATTGCCAGCAGAATGTTATTCAATCCGGTGTACACCAGCAACAAGTGATATTTTTGAGAACATCATACACTAGCTCAATTGTCAATGTAGATACTGTGGTCTGGGAGTCTTCTTCAGTTACTTCATTTGACCAACTAAAATTTTATTTGTTTGCAATTTACTGACAGCACTTGCTTGTAGCTGGGATTGTTATAGCAATTATAGCATCAGTTTTCCTCTATTATTTGTTTTTCTCATCTTTGCGTAGCTCTGTGAATGTGTGTATGCATTTCAATCAGCAGAATTAACTCCTTGCCTAATGAAAACAATTATTATAATAATTCAATTCTCACTCATGTCGTCGAGTTTTATGAGTCCTGAGAGAAGCTGAAAATGCAAATCAAAGAGGTGACTTCTCTAAAACCCAGAGGTTAATTGGCACCTTTCAGCTGAATTCCATACAATACTGGAGAACCAGCGAATAATGACGAGGCCATGTGTCATGTCTTTTTTTTTTCTTCCTGCCAAAAAGGAGGTCGGCTTTTTTTTTATTAACAGTCATCACAGAGATAATTCTGAAAGGGAATGGTATAAGGAAGAGGTTTTAACAGCAGGGGGATATTCCGAATCAAACAACATTTGATCAGTAACAACCCTGTAACAAACAAACTGCTCGACGATTTGGAAGGAAAAGAAGAAAAAAAATGCCAAAGAAAAACAAAGACAGGAGGGGGAAAAAAACAGGATAGAGCCCAAAGAAACAACAAAAAGGTAGTCAAGACAGGGTGACAGGAATATCAATCATGACAATTAAAAAAATTAACAGTAATCACAATAATTATGTAAGACGGGAAATCCAGCTGGGACGCGGCAAAGGGCTGACAAACTGGGAGAGCCCAGGAACTCAGGCTCATCCTAAACTTCAAAGGACTCATGTGGCCTGCAGTATGACAATAAGCTGTTAGGCCTTCCTCGGGAATAGTGGACTGTTGACTCCCCAGGGTGTTTGCTGAGTGGTTTCGGGGGAAATTGGGTGTTTATGGTTGTGTCTGTGGAAGACATGGGGGGGTTTATGACTGCCCGGGACAATAAGCAGGACTCTGGCGAAGTGAGGGGGGTAACTATCACAGTTCTCCCCCTGTGAACATCATCCCTGGCCCTGGTCATTCCTTTTATGAAACTGGACCTTAATTCATCTGTTTAAATTATTTGACACTACTGTCAAACCTTTCTCATATATTCTATGTATTACTATGAAATAACTTCTGTGCTCATAACCGAAATTGCTTATACAATAATCCAGTTTAAGAGCTTTTCATGACAACTGCATCATATTAATACATATTCATATCGTGTTTGGTATTGATGATCTTAGAAAAATCCAAAGTGTTGGATGGAGTATGTTTCATACCAACTGAAATTATGGTTTAATCACCTTTTAGAAAGTCCCTAAATTTTGGTTAAAGCAGGATATCCTCTCGGATAACCATTGGTCTTTTCCTCGCTCTGCTAAATTGTTTTATTACATCCTCCAAACGGTGGAAACCCAAAATCCAGATTCGACCCCCCCATCCAGGTAATTTACGGACATGCCGCCTGGATCAAAGACGTGATTTGGCTTAAAGCAAAGAGAGACAGTCCATTCTGGGAAGATCATATCCGATCTCTCCCCGCGTACGTTAGTGCGTGTGTAGTCCATAATTATGGAAGATCGCAGACGACTTCCCACACGTGCATCTCTATGCCGTGTGTAGTTGGTAGTTTATATAGTTACGGAAGATCGCAAACGACTTCCCTCACGAATCTCTGTGTGTCGTGTGTAGCCAAAACAGGTTGGGTAAGACACTTTTACATTCAATTATTCTTTAAAATTCTAAATTATCTAACAAACTAATTAAATTTACTATGTGGACCTACCTACCTGTTTAATAAAATTTTCTTTCGTATTAATAAATTGTCTTCTTGTAATTTGTGTGGTTTTTATGATTTTAAATCCATCTTGGTTTCTTCAGTCAAAATTACAGTTAAATACTTAGGGGAAACGGGTGCTGACTGAGACCTACTGTCAGAGGCCGGTTGCAGACAAAGTTTTAGGGAGTTCTGGTAAGTTAGAGCGGGGCCACGTTCGACTGTTAACTTGAATTGGTGAGGTATTGGCTCTGGAGGTTTGGCTTAAGAGGACCCATGGGCATAATACGCCGGTTCTTGTCAAATTCTCCTTAAGGAGCCTGATAGATAAAAGCCGACTCAGGTCCATAACTGTCGTGAGGGAAGGGTACTTGCATATTATGGTGCTGCTGGCTAGCCAGTGCAGGGCTCCCCGAACTAAGATTTTGCGATTGTGCGGGTCCGGAAGCGCAATGGTGTAAAATTGACAAAAGACCGAGTATGGTATTATTATTCTAAACTCAACACATTTACGATAAAATTTTATATTCTTTATTAATAATATGGAGTCAGATCAAATTGTAACCGTTGTGCTTTTGTGCCCTGTTCTAATGAACGGAGATGTTGATCACTGCTTTCTTTTGGGTCACACCAGCAAAGAAGAATGCTCCGAGCCTTCAGCTCCTGCTGTGTCCGTCGTTGGTATAGCTGTGGGGTTTTACAGTTATTAAAGCAAAGAGGAGAATGAAGGCAGAGGGAAAAAAAGTTTAAAAAAGAGAAAAAAGTGATAAGTACGCTTTATTATTTAAAACAAAAATAAATCAATAAATAAGAAATAAAGGTAATTATGCAGTGTTAGGTTAAGTGACTGTGGGGAGGATGAGAGTAATTCTAAATGGCCAGTGTTATCTGTTGTGTTTTTTTTTTTCTTGTAGTGTGCGTAGGCATTAGTTAAGCGGCAGTGAGATAATATCATGAAAGTATGAATATTGTTTATGAAATTGCTGCATTTGTTTTGTTTTTTTTTTTGTAGGGCTGAGTAGTGTTCGATTGACAGTTGTTTTGCTAATCATTGAGATATTTTCAGCTGTTTTTTTGTTTTTCCAATTTAGCAGTATTGTTTTCTTGGTGATAGCTAGGAATAATAGTAGAGGCGTTGCAGTTTGTGTTGGAATTGAGTTAATTTCACCTAATATGCAGATTGATGGGTTTAATGGGATGCTGCATTTAAATAGTGCAGAAAGTTTTGTGATGACCTCTTCCCAAAAGTGTTGTACAGGTTGGCAGAGCCAAGCAGCATGGAAGTAGTGATCTGTGGTGTTGAGTCTGCATTGAGTGCATATATCGGTTTCTGATAATCCCATTTTGTACATTGTTTGTTGTGTAATATGTGTTCTGTGGATTACCTTGTACTGGATTAGTCTAATATTAGTATTTTGTGACATGTTGTAGATGTTCCTGCAGATTTCATTCTAGAAGTTAACGTTAGTTTTGATGTTAAGGTCTTTTTCCCACTTATCTGTTGGAATGCATGGTGTGTTGTCAGAACCAAGGGAGGATATGAGTTTATAAAGATTAGGGAAAGGTTTACTTGATTTTGCAATTTTGCTTTCATCATTCAATAGTGCTGATTCTTTGAGATCAAAGTTGGTGAGATCAAATTTTTCCTTAATAGACTGTTTTAATTGGATGTATTGAAAGTACTGATTTTCATTCATGTTGTATTTTTCAATTAACTGCGGGAAGGAAAGCAGGTTGTTATTTTCAAAAATATGGTGCAGATGTGAGATCCCTTTTTCTTTCCATTTATTGCTATTCATAGGTGATTTTTTTATAGTGTCATGTCTTACAGACTCAGCTCTATCCTGGACTCTGGACTGAATGCAATCGGGGGCTAATACTTAACACATGTACTCCACAATACATTTTTTTTTATATGAAGCGTAGTCATGATCCCATAGACATCAGCAGATGTTGGGTTTCTTCAATAATGATGCTCTGCCAAGCCCTCACTACAGCTGTCTCTAATTCCTGTTTGATCTTGGGAACTTTTGCCTTCAGTAAGTATAATGCATGCTAAGTAGGATTCAGGTCAGATGATCGACTTGGCCATTGTAGAACCTTCGTTTTCTTTGTCTTTGGGTCATTGTTCTTCTGCGCTGTGAAGCGCTGTTCAATGAGCTTCAAAGCATTTGGTTGAAATTGGCAGTTCCTTCCCTTCTCTATTACTTTCTCTCTCCATAATTCAGGTATAAATTGATTGTTCTTCTTTTGTCCATAGAATATTGTTCCAGATTTTTACAGGCTTTTGTCAATGTTTTTTCGAAGTCAGAACTATGAGGTTATGAGGTTCATTAATGCTTTATAATTTGTTGTGAATCCACTTTATTAATTATTGCAAAGTCTTCTTTTGATTCCTGACTTTAACACAGATACGTCCAGGAGGGTGTCCATGATCTGGCCAAATGTTATCCCAAGTTTATCCTTCGCCATTGAAAAAATTCTTTGATCATCCTCCAAAGTTGATCTTCTAGGCCATTTGGTGTATTTGAGTTCAGCAGAGAACTTATTTTTTAAAAGAATGTACCAAATAGTTGATTCACCTAATGTTTTGCTATTTCTTTGATTTGTTTTGTGGTTTATTCAGATTTTTCAGCCTTGCTTTACTGGCAGTGATGGCTCTTTGGACTTTGAGAGTTAAGTGCAACAGATTGAATATGCAAATGGAAAACCTTGAAATAAACTTTTGCTCTTTTATCTGCTTTCTTGTAAATTAAATAATGAGGGAATCGCAAACATTTGTACATATACCTTTGCAACCAACTGTGCAGTGACTTAAGGTCCCTTAAAAAGGGGGCATCCATGGATACATAGTAGTGTAATTCATATTTTGTTCACCTGATTCGGATGTAAATACTGCTGCACTGTGAGTTTGTACTCATTATGTATTTTCAACTCCAGTATGTAATTGTTGACAACAAGGACAAAAACTTATACAATATTCAGATATTTATGGACCTGCCAGTATATAGTTTTGTGAATTTTTACTTGTAGGGAAACTCAGAAAACACACTTTTAAGAGAAGTTTTTGGAGGAATGGGAACATGCTATGGTTTCTGCATTGCCTAAGTCTGCAGAGAATTAAAAATAAAATTAAAACAGCCCTCTGATAGCCCTGATATTTCTTCTGCCTTACATCATCACAATAATAATAACAAAAATAAATAACATTGCCAAATATCACAGATCTGGCCAATAATCATGATGCCACATAACATAACACGGCAGTCAGCACAAAATTTTACAGATTGGAAATTTTATTGACAATTTTTCTGACCCTTGCCAATATCAGATTCCACAAGTATAAAATAGCATTTCTTTTTGACCTTGTTTAAATCATCCGCTCCTGATTTCTATAATTAAATTCATTTAAAAGCATGAAGTTATGTAGGCTACTTCAACTCATGTAGAAATTTAAATTAAAGATTTTCTGCTTTCACTCAAGTAATGTTTTGCCAAGGGTAACACTACTTTCACTCAAGTATAGGATTTGTGCACATTGTCCATCAGTGTCATATAAATTTAAAATGTTTAACTATTCAACACATTGCCTGTGGTACCATAAAAACAGCAATTATGATTTGACTTATTTAATCATTTAAATTTCATGTTATTCTGCTGCGTGCACAGCTAATTGTTTTTCTTGTTTATGGCCTGACAATAGGCCCTGGAGTGGTACAGCTCTAGGTTTATGTTTCCACATGTTCTACATCTAAGGGTGGCTGCTAAATGTTAAAGACAGTATAAGCTGGGGTGGTCCCCTATGGGAGACCTTGGTAGTGCTTTATGTTGGGGTTTGCACCAGAGCCAGGTAGCCCTACAAATGTTGCTGTCATTTACTAAATGCATGTGTTGTGGATTGGAGGCTGTTAATAAGACAGGGAAAACGATAGGAAAGACATGACTGGAATTCTTCTGTTTCACCGGTACATCTCATTTTTTGGGTTTTCATGCCACACATCATCATGGCGCTTGAGAAGTTTGAGCTTGCCAATTTCACATAGGGATGCAAGCACATGTATGGTGAAAAAAGAGCAACCCAAAGTCAATTAAAAAAAAAAAAAAATTAATATAGAACCATGTGGCAAATGACTGTGCTATATGTTTAAATAAATAAGAAATTCTATTCAGTATACTCAGATCAATAAAAGACAAGCAGAGGTTAAGCAGTAAATTAAGTACTTAATGATTTTTTTTTCAGAAGTAGAACAATATAGTAGAACTTTTCATTGCAGTAGGTAGTTAGTCCATCAGTCCTTCTTGCTTAATACAGCATCCATCAGCATCTCTCCTTCTTTGCCTTCATTTGGAGGGTTTCTAGGGCTTTACGTCTATCAGCATTCCTTTGCTTGGCTGCATGTCTCAGCCGTGCTTGTTTCTCCTCTGCCTGTGCAGTCATCTTGCGCACTTGCACATTTTCTTGCAGCCATACCCCACCAGAGTCCAGCAACAACCACGTGACCAGCGCTGTAATGACCTGACATTGTCTGTCTTGCAGCCAGGAACAGGCTTTGGGGGCCATGACAGAGACCAACGGTGTGCATATGGAACCTGCAAGTCCAACAGCAGATATTCTCAAAGTGCGGGGGGGGGTTGGGGTTGGGGTTGTCGTGTATTTCCCATTTCTGAAGCCAAGAAACCTTAGAGCCAAGGTTAGACAGCAACTAATGCTAGCTAGCATAGCACACAGTGAGAAGCAAACAAAGACGGCTAGGGGTTAGGTTACATATGTTTTAACTTTAATTTAGGTAGTAGCGTACCATTTGAGGCTGAGAAAATATACCACATAAAAGAAACAGAGGTAGCGTTGGTTGCAAGACAGTGACATTCTAGCATACATCTTTTAGCACTTTGTGAAAGGACAGCCAACTCCCAAGTATCCCGACCCTGTAGCTGCGCTCCCTACCCCAGTCCAAAGAAGGCGTCATTGGGGCTGCCGAAAAGCCCCGACAAAAAGTTTGGCTTGCAGTTGTTCATTATTAACTTCAGTAGAGTCAGACTAATCAACATACGGGTGTTATGCCAAGGTTTGCCTGCCTGCCTCCCACGAAACGCATCCACTCGTTTACCAAACTTTAACCTGAGGAAACCCTTCAACCTGCCTAAACTTATTCATTTACATTATATTTACATTATTAACTTACCTAATTTACAGAGTGAATGCATTTGCCATTGGCAGGGTTAGAAATTGAATTTTTTTTTACTAGACATCAAGATCAGTAATCATTCCGGTTTACTCGCCCTCCCCATCTTTTACTCAACAGCCTTTGTTTTTTCTTTAATTTACTGTACCAACAAACTACCTGTATCTCAGATCTTTTTTATGTGGTGTTTTACAACTGAAACTCACACCTATGCTAATTTAAATCCAATTATGTTCTAAAACAAATTAATTATCAGCCATGCCAATAAACATAAGAGACAAGTGACACAAGCCCTCCAATAAAACAGATGGGTAACTTTTTCTTCATAATTAATTGCAACCATAAAAAACTTCAAATTTCAAAGCCCTTCAGTACCTTGGACAAAGCAAAATCCCCAGCCAAGTATTGACATGATCTAAAATGAAGGTTTGTCAATTTTTAGGGATAGAATCAATTTTGTCAGTGTTTGACCACTGCCCAATATTTGCTAAGCAATGCACTACAGCCATATAACAATACAACGAAGTGCCAAAAATCCCTTCATAATAGCGGGTTAAAGTGAGAGTTTAGATGATTCTCTAATTTTACACTGAATCACTATCTTTTAGATTCTGAAAATGTAAGCGATGTTCTGATCGTCTAGTCCAATGTTGGTCGATCCTCAAATTCCAATGCGGGACGGCCCAGACCGCATCCATCAGGCAATAATATGCAGTTTTTTGTGCTATTAGCTCATCTGGAAATCGTCTTTGTCATTGTTATTTTTATATTTAATATCTGTGTTAGAGGACACCTAGCTCGGTGATAACAAAAACAAACATCGGAAACAAAAGTATACGGTAACAAAGTGATTTCAAATTACGCTATGTATTATATAATCTCTCCATATGTTGACCTTTGTCCGCAATGCGAGGACAAACATATTTACAATTTATCGGGGAAAGAATTCGGTATTTAAACCCCACCAATATTGAAGACAATCAGTACTTTTTCGGCTTACCTTGATGTTTGAGTCCCCAGAGAAGCATTCAAGTGTGTAAAAATAGCAAGCATACATCCGGTCAAGAAAACTTACCCCTAGATTCCACCGGGTGCGTATCTGCAGCATAAAGTGAACAACGTTATTTTGCTCCATCTTGCATGCAACTTCATGTCCCACTGAGAGCGAAACGTTAGCGAAGCATCCTTTCAGCTGATACAATTGACCTGCTCAGATTTAGCTTATTTCGTCATTTTTTCCTGGATATTTGTGCTTCTACCATGGCTGAGTTGGCTAAGAAATTAAATGCTTTCTGTTTTTATCTGCTTTAATTGTATTTAATGTAATTTCCGACTTTGTTGTGCTGTAGCTTACTACAGTCCAGCCATGAACGCCATAGATCAAACATTTGTGCCTGTATTTTAGTTAAAAACAAAATCACAGACAAATAGTTGAAAAGTAAGTTATAAATGAATTCTATATCAAAGATTTAGGGCAAGTTTCTTTTAGTTAAAAGCGTATCCCCCGATAGTTACTTCCTGCCTGGCGTGATTTGGGGTGCGATTCTCATTAGCACAGATGCTAACCTAGTTGGAACCAATGAATGTAGATGGTTGAACTATGGGAAATGTATCCCTGCTATATTCAAATCAGGGCGACTGTGGGCAGCCACCGCCAAAAATAGACTCGGCACGTATTCCCAGCGGAGCAGAGCGGAGAGCCACATCTAGGACGCTGCCGAGACGCGCTGTGGTGCGGCTGGTGGAATCTTAAGCATTGACCAGAACGGCCGTGATCAACTCTGGCAACCATGTCGTGACAGTAACACGGCCAAGACGCTCCCGGTGGAATTTAGGGGTTAGATTTTAACTGAAGAACTGTGTGCAAGAAGTACTTCAGTTACAAAATGCCAGTTTTGAGATATTGATGGTCAAAAGTTTACAAAACATGGCGCAGATACTTTTTTTCAAGGTAGCTTATTATGGACTTTTGCGCTAGTTCTAGGGGCTAAACGTGGTTAGTCACAATTTTTTTTTTTGTGGAATGATTCTCCTTTATTACCGAGAAATCAAGGATAGTAGTTTTGGACTTGGTACTTTTTGTGACAAAATGGCTTGACTTAGGTACTTTTTGTGCAAAAATCACAGACTTGGGTACTTTTAACACTAAAACCCTTTATTGCTTAGTTTTCGAAACAAACATGTTATTCTAGCTAAGCTGCCTTGCTTTTGTGCCTTTATAGTAGACAGAACTACTTGTTTAGCAGTAATATAACTTGGTAAAATCCAAAGTCACTTACACGAATCAGAAACGAACATTCGAAATGCAGAAAAACCTAATTTTGGACAACCAGTCATCTCTCAAACAACATATCCCTTCTACTTGAATGATTGCTTCAAAATCCTAACTAATGTATGTAAGGTTTATGACATCAAAATCTACTTCCGTGAGTATGAACAGTCCCTTTGTAACCATGGTAACCCCTCAAACATTCTATTGTTGATGAGTGAGAAATACCGCCACTCCTGACTCCAAAACTTCAGTCCAAGATGACTCAGTTAAATCAGGAATGTCCTCAAGAAAACTAAGCTTGGCGCTAAACTGTATTTCCCACGGATTTAGATCCCTCCCTGCTGATATTGTTTGCTTAAATCTACCCAATATATCCACAAAATCTAATCCAAAGAGTTGGAAATTACCATGGATGCCCACACCTTTTTGGATGAGGGGAATACTCACTTAACTCCATCAATATGCAGTCGTCAAAAAACTCTGTTCAATCAGTAAACAACATCCTAAAGTAACCTGTCATATGACTCAGTCCAGCATTTTGATTGGCCAGTCATGGACTTGGGCACTTGTTGCTCAAATTTAATGGACTTTAGTACTTCTTGCAGAAAATTTTTGTGGATTCCAAAAACACCATATAACAATAAACAGGGGCGAAGTACTTAAATAATTAAATGATTCTTTTATCAGTACAGATTCCAGAACTGGTGCCAGCTTGATTTTTTCAAAAATGTGACTTCGGTACTTCTTGCACGCAGGCTTCAATTTCTAGTGCTGCAATAGTGGTACTAGCATAAAACAGTGGCAGCCATGTTACTGATGACACTCCGCGTTGCTAGGGCATGCGCAGCATATGCACTCGCAATATTACAAAAAACTTTAAATTAAAAACCCTTTTCTCACGAATAAAACTCCTCAAAACATATTGGAGTCCCCTTTCAAAATCCTTCAGGCAAATGAAAAACCGAAAAAAAGTGGAGGTTGGATGCAGAATTCCTTCCATTTATAGGTCTTTGACAACATTTTACTAGACACTCAGACAAGTTTGAGGACAGGTAATTTTTACTAGTGTTAGGACTAGCGGACTACCGCAAATTTTGAACCCTGGTCTTTGGGCTTTGCTAGTATAGATCAAAACCACGATGTGGGAGAAATGTCCTGGCACGATTTAAACAAAATGGAAAAGCGGGATAATACAGTTGTGTTACGTGTAGGAATAGAGGGAGACCCCAAGCGCAAAGTAGCAGGCAAAACGACTGGTTTATTTGTCATTGTACAAAATTAACAATGAGCACACAAGCACAGGGAAACAATGGCAATAAAAAAATATAAAATGGAAAAGCTTACAAACTCCAAAAGGAGAAAACAGCCAATTCAATTTGGTAATGAACATACAGAGACGGGATGTAAATGTCTTGTACATGTACACACTCAATACCCCATTCTGATAGGACCACTTTGTCAAAAAAAGAGAATATTTATTGAAAGCATACAGGCATACAAGCATACTTAAGATTTGGCGACATGGCTCTGTTCTGAGAGATCCCTGCCAAAGGTAGGGAGCTGTAACCCCCATAGAAAAAGAGCCTACAGCAACAATGACTTCAAAAAAAGAACAGACATTGTTATTGAATAGTGGTTATTCATGAAAGAACAGGATTAAGGAATGCTAAAAGCAGACGGGTGGAGGTGGAGAGGAGGAAGGTTGTTGAGTGAGCTTGCTGAGGAGCCGCTTCTCTGGATGACGATCTTAAGTAAGCCAGCATATAATCGGTCAAGCAGTCATCTTACAGCAGAGTCAGATGACTGTCATGTGCACTCAAGTGATTCACCGGCGGGAGAAGTGGCTCCTCTACATTACAACGTTTGACTCCATAGCCTATCAGAATTTACAACAAAGCACCATTTCTGATGGGAACAGTTTGTCAAAAAGAGAATATTTATTGAAAGCATACAGGCATACAAACATACATTAGGTTTGGTGACATGACTCCTTGCTGAGAGATCCCAGCCTGTCTAAGCATGGAACTGAAGGCAGAGAGCAGCAACAAACCCCCCAAGCAGAACCATGCTGAGCATTGGCTAAGAGAATAAAATACGAAGCTTTCAAATGTTCAGTGGCAGCCCGGTGGCTGGCACAATTTCTCTTGAAGCCGATACAAGAGAAATATTTTCCATGAGGTGTGCTATGTGTGGTGCCAGCACAACTTCTCTTGAAGCCGAGACAGGAGAAATATTGTACGTGAAGTGTATTATGTGTAGTGACAGCCCAGTGGCTGGCACAATTTCTCTTGAAGCCGATACAAGAGAAGTATTCTGTGTGAAGTGTACTGTGTGTAGTGACAGCCAGACAGCTGGCACAATCTTTCTTGATGCCGAAACAAGAGCAATGTCCTACATGAAGTGTTCCGAATAGTGACAGCTCAATACTGTTACCATTTTTCTTGAAGCTGATTCAAGAGAAATATGCTAATGTTATGAACTATGTGTAGAGACAGCCTGGTGGCTGGCACAATTTCTCTTGAAGTCGATATAAGCGAAATATTCTATGTGATTGATGAGTATTAATAGAAGAGAAATCTGGATAGCTGGTACTAAGAAGTGACGCTACTTGCCCTTTCTGTGTGTATAGAAAGGTGATCTAAATGACGCGTGAACTAGATGTAAGTGAAAGAAGTTCAAGATGGATGTTATTTAACATGCAAAACATTGTAACAACCAGGACATCAAACATTACACAGTCTTACTCATTAATTTTTGAGCTTCCAAAATGTCCTTAACCTCTTAAGCCCTGAGCCTCTAGTTCAAAAATAGCCTGCCCAAAATGGAATGAGTACATCTCTGCAGCAACTCGGTCCATTTGAATAATCTTGGTATCATAATAAAGGTAACACCATTTGGGATTTCTGTTGTGTTGTAAAAATCAGTATATGTCACTGAGTCAGAGTAAATGAAGATGGAACAGCATAAATTAAAGATCTCATTTGTGCTTAACAAAGTTTTACTTTCATCCCTTGTGAACTTATATAGTTGCAGTCTGAAACCTCTAAAAAATTACAACCCAGAATCTCATCATTTTCTGTGCCAAAGCTTATTCTAATGAAGTAAGTCAGAGCAAAGTCTAGGCGGCTTCTGCAAATT
Organism: Gymnothorax javanicus; assembly: GCA_029692085.1. Classification (NCBI taxonomy): domain Eukaryota; kingdom Metazoa; phylum Chordata; class Actinopteri; order Anguilliformes; family Muraenidae; genus Gymnothorax; species Gymnothorax javanicus. The sequence continues at coordinate 144,744,136 of CM056193.1, forward strand.
GGCAATTCAGGTACCTTGGTTGCCATTTCAAATTTCTCAGACACCAAACTGTAAAACTCATTTAATTTCACTTATTTGTCACTACAGGCATACATTCCATCCAAATACCACCACTTTTTTATTTTTAAAATTTTAAAATATTTTTTATTATTATTTCTGCCGGTCCTGCAAACATTTTCCCGTTCAAAGAAAATACATGCAATACAATAATGAACTTTTGACTCCACTGGAGCAGATCCATTTAAAAAAAACAAGCAAATAAAATTATAAATACATAAAAATACATTATACAATACAAATATAAAAAATACAATATCTTATATATATATATATATATATATATAACTTGCTCAAGAATAATGCCTTTACTACCTAAAGAATAGCATGCCATCAGGGGCTTCAAACCCTAGATTTCTAGATGCAAGCTCTTCACCCTAGCCACTAGACTATACAGCTGGTCAATCCACCATTGTCAAATTGCCCATGTAAAGAGTGAGTGAAACACATCATGCACCCCCATTTAGTGTTTGTATTGTTCCCTGTCTTTGTGCTTGTGCTTAATGGCACAAAGATTCTCAGTCAGAAAAGACTCTGAAAACGACTGTTGAATATTTAGCGGATAATCATACTGAAAATACTAGAAATAAACCAGTTAAGAGTTTATATTGTTGCGCTCTTTAAGTGCATGTAAATGGCAAATGGACTCAGTTTGCCGTACCGAGAATGCAAGGCTCTATCTCAGGCTAGGTTTGTGGGATTAGGTGGTTTAGGGTTCATTGGAAACGTCAGAGCCCATAGAATCAAATGGCCACCTGCAAAGTCTTACTGACAAGCATCACAAGCCAAAAACAGAGAGGAAAATACATTGCAAGCAAACGGAATGCTCAGGAGCTGGCATCCTTTGAACAGTGCCCCGGAAAAAAACATGCATGGAGACTGGAAGATCTATTTTCCATATAACACGGACACATTGGACTAACAATAGCAAGCGCAGATTTACTCTCAAATAGTTTTTTATTTCAAAATGTCAAAGGTGAGAAAAATTTTTTGAAAACTGCAAAGGAGATGTCCGCACGCTGTTAAATGAGCTCCCAAGAAAACTTTTAATGTACAACAGTTTCGGCCGATATGGCCTTCGTCAGGTACAAACAAGGGCAAGTGAATACGTGGAGGTATATATAAAAACGCGTGATGTGGAAGTGGGCGGGTACATCAATCAGCCTTTTAAGGGGCAACCTTTCCAACAACACATATAAGGACCTGTGAATTACACCAAATAATATAAAAAAATATATAAAGAAATATATCTGCATTATCCATACATGAAAAGTATAATATACTGTGGTCTGGACTAAAGTATAAAAATAATGCCATTCCAGGGAGGTGGGTGCGTCAGCCAGCCAATCCCAATATGACAAGTAAAGACGGATGGCAGGAACAGAGAAAATGCACATACATTGAAGAATATGGAGCTATTCGCCTCCTATATAGGAAATCTCAACCTGTATAAATACGATGTCAAATCACACACAATGTATGAGCAGATATAAGACTGTAAGCCATGTTTACATTCCAAAAAGTAAATCAATATGCCCAAAAAAATGGTGGATAAACAAAAGACAAAAAATAAATCAAAATATATTGAAAATACTCAGCACTGCACAGGCAAATGAAAGGTAACAGTAAGCATGCTGGAAAACAAAGGTAAATCATAGGGAACAGAGAAATATGTAAGATCTGTAAAACCTATAAAAAGGGTTTAATATCAAATTCTTCGTTTAACCCATTCGGAGACAGAGTATTGAGACCATAAATATAGTAAGTTTCACGCTGTAAAAGTAAGCGATCATGGTTACCACCCCTGGGGGGTTTTTTGACTTTCTCAATACCAACATATTTAAGGGAACTGATGTTGTGGCCAGTAGGGTTTAATCCCAGGAAACGGGATTCCCGGGATTTGACCTCCAAACCATTTCCCGTTTCCCGGGAAATAGAAAAACGGGAAACCGGGAAAAAACATTTTGAAAATATTTATAAGATAGTGGAATATATTTCGAAAATATGTAGGCCAATTTTACTTTCTTAAAACATATTCAACAGCTGTGTGTGTGCATGTGTGCAGGAAAGAGATTTAAATTAATCGAACTTATTTAAGTGCGTCCAAGCACAAAAATGGATCGAATTGCGCGTTAGACGCACTTAAGTGTGGCTAAGATGCACATTGCTCCAATGCCCACACTTATTTTAAGTGTGTCCAAAGGTAAAATTTTTTCTTGGCCAAACTTAGGCTGTTTTAAGCGGCACGTTCTAAAAACTGGAGTGGTCATAAACTGGCGGTAGCCAATGTAAGTTGGCCACACGATGAGTCTAATAACATCGGCCTTAATTAATTGATTAAAAATCACAAAAACGCCTGAATTCAAACACTTCTGACCGTTAACGCAGTTAGTTAAGTAACTTGTGGCTCTATAATCTGAATTAGACTAACACAACACGATTTTTGACATCAGCTGTGAGTGGCAGCACTTCATGATAGCCGACTTCAAAATATTAAATAATAAGGACGCGCTGCGCTGTCTGAGGGAGGGATCAAATGCGCGAGACGAGGTTCAACAGTCCGCTCACTGCAACATTTAAAATCTCAGACAAAACTCCAGGTGAAAGCTCAAAAGTACAAGAACACTAGATTCATTCTTTATGCAAAACACTTCAGACAGAGATGCAACGGGCTTTGGTGAAATGGGGCTCTCGTTGAATAAAGAAAAATCTCCTGAATCCATCTGAAACCTCACACCCAGTGAGTGGATGCGTTTTATAACTTTGCCTTTTAACTTTGAGTGATCGCTGACTTTATTTAGCCGACAGTCTAGACACCGCAGCACACACCGTGCCGGCCACCCACAGCGTCTGAATGCGAGCAGGTTATGGAATCTATCTGAGCTCAAAACCATGACCATGAAAGCACCAAACTACTTGCCTTAACGAATTTCGTTCGTTTATAATATGAAGAATTGTAAAATATAATTTCCATGAGGCTGTTCAGTCAGACAGCGACAGATCACAGGCGTTTTCTCCCTCATCTGCAGCGAACGTCAAGCTGCATGCGGCTAGCGCAGTTTATATTGCTATAATATTGATTAATGTTGAAATTACATTTTTGTGCCTCAATAATTATATATACCACCAGATAATACATTAAATCAGTTATGTTTGGGACCCACGTGTCTCTTTGTTAAGTATGGTGTTTCCTGAACTATGACCAATTTTATATAACGGTAGTCAAAATTATACCTTAAAAACAAGTTAATTTCCCGGGATTCCCCGGAAAATGTGCTTCTTTTCCCGGGATAGAAAATGTCTCATTTTCGGGAAAAATATTAATCCCTAGTGGCCAGCACACAAGAAGTGTGCTGCAACAGGGTTCCGCAATCAAACGCAGTACATGTGTATAGATCTAATGAAATGAACTTCTAATAAACACAACGGTGAAAGTGGAGGACGCAGTGCTCTTGAAAGTCTGGCAGCTCAAGCTGAATTTGCTGTCTACCTCACGGCTACTATGGTGAGTACACCGGTGTTTCTACTCTATAGCTAGGATTGAGGGAAAGCTAGAATCCACCCCATACAGACACATTTGTAGAACGGGTCGACATACCCAAGTGTAGACCGGAGACCGTAGAAATCTGGTGGGTCTGAGTTTAGAGGGAAACATGGACAGTGAGGAGCAGCAAAAAGCGGACCAACAACTTATAATACACACCGAAGCAGTCCATAAGGACCTGCTGGTTTGTGAGCACGGCTGTGGTGTGTCGTTAGCGTGGAGTAACGAACAGCTTCTGCGCTGGTATATGACGAAGGGGCGAAAGCTCCAGGCTAAATGGCCTTTTCGGAAGTTGCCCGTGGTAATGGTGACTTATTGCGTCGGAATGACCAATTCTGAATTTCTCGCGCTACAGATTACAGTCAAAGTCAATGCATTGACTTTGAACGTAATCTGTCGCGTGAAAAATTAGTTTCGCGTCCGGTGTGGAAGCTGCTTAACACGCCCATAATGCGTGTATTCGCGTCTTTGCATTGACTTTGAATGTAGCTAATCTGTCGCGCGAAAAATTTGTTTGGCGTCCAGTGTGAAAGTGGCTTGACGTGCCCATAATGCTTGTATTCGCGTCTTTGCATTGACTTTGAATGTAATCTGTCGCAGGAAAAATTAGTTTCATGTCCAATGTGAAAGCAGCTTTATAGATAGTGCGCGACAGCTAGATAGAGCTCGGTTATGTTATGAACATAATACAGGTTTTACAGACTGTAAGTTCTGTAAAAAAGCTGTAAAGCTACCCACTGATTTCTGGTGAAATCGTCTTTTGGAAGAGAAATAGGTGCTTTTCTTCGCGTCCAAAAGTAAACGGATAAGCAGCTTTGGGGGAGATACTGACAAAACTGCACCTCAAATGATCTGTGGTTCTTCTTTTGTATTTCCAAAAGTGTAGACGATAATAAGGCATAGTATGATCTGCCGTTGTTAGTGCCTGCTAGAATAGTTTCCGGTGTGGGCAGGTCCAGCGCTGTGATTGCCTCTGGCTAGGTCTGTACTAATTGGACGGCACAACCTGACATCAGGTTTTGCCCAGATCTCGCGAAGATCTCGGGACGAGCTGTTCAGAGAGGAAATCATGTTCACGAAATCACGTTCTTGGATTACGGCAAAACCTCTGTATCTTATGTTTAGAAACTTTTCAGAGGTTGAGTATGGACAACCAACATTATAACATTACTAATATGTATTAAAAGAAGGATCAGCATAATAGGTCCCCTTTAAGTATCTCCATGCTGAGCATGGTAACTTAAAAATACTTTGAATCTGACTTTGTAGTGAACCCGCGTTCCCCACGCCCCCCTCCCCTCCGCCGTAAAGTATCATTCGTCATGCCTGTGTGGGGGTAATGACAAAATAACGAAATGAACTAAACAAATGGTATTTAATGCAAAAATATATGAAAACACATATAAAAACATAAAATATGATCGTTTTTATTCTAAACTCTGGTACCAACTATGATTATTGACTGTTCGCAGATAATCACAACTTAAAACTCAGATGGATTCATGGCAAAATATTAGCGCTTCATGTTAGTTAATCAATTATACATATGAAAAGTTTTTGCTACTAGCATAGTCTATCTTGGTTTGATGTGCCGTTTTGTATTGTTTTACTTTTAATTACACACGGGACAAACTAGGGGTTAAATTGAGATGATGATGCAGTTCTTGAACTGTCTATTTCTCATCGTCCGACAGCTCCTCTTCTTTGTCAGAGGATGCTGCCTCCATATTTTCCTCATCTTCATCACCATCATCATTCATTTCACCTTCGTCTGGCACAAGGGAGTCGGGTAACTGAGGGCCATCAAACCACACAGGTACATACGACCCGTCTTCGAACTCCCATCCGTCGCTTTTCATCGAGTGTTGAACAATCTCCTGTCTATTGGCCTGTGACCACATCTTGGCAACAAACGATGCTCTCTGAATGTGAGCGATAACTTCTGCCTCACAAGGTGGTATCAAACTTCCATCCAGGCCTTTCAGTTTTGCTAATGGGTTTTGGCTTGTAGTTTTTGGTCTGAAAGCCTTTTCAAATGTCTTGTACCGGTGGCAATTCAGCTTTAGGTTAGCACTTTCCTTCGCTCTGTAGATCATTGCCACATATCCAAACAAGGCATCTTGCTGTTTATCTGGAAGTGAATCAGCTTTTATCATCTCAGCGAATACCTTCTTAGGAATCTGAGCTCTTCTCCAGTCTAGAAAATGGACGGACTTTCCTATTTGGTTTTAATTAATATTATTAATGCGCATTTTCCCGCCAGTCCTATGTGAACTACGCATCAAATTTCCTTAATTGATGATCAGGGCCCGTATTCACAAAGCATCTTATCTTACAGCTAGGAGAACTCCTAAGTCGCGCTAAAACATTTTATGTAGGAGTAAAATCTTAAAAGTTATTCACAAAGCTGCTGAGAGCAACTTTTAGTTAAGAAAACTGGTAACTCCTAGACTAGGAGTAGTTCTGAGATAGGTGGGAGTAAATCTCCGTTGCTATGGATGATGTCAATTCTCATGCACGAGTCCTGGGACAATGAGCAAGGTGATTGGTTATTTGGTGACAGGGCAGCTCACTGACAAAAATATCCCACATTCAACCCATGAAGAAAAAATGAGGAGATAGTCCAAGCGGCCGGTTTGTCCCATAAAATAATAACATGTTGAGCACTCCTGAAAATGCACTATGCGCAGTCCCCACATACCACGCTCTTGACAAATAAACATACATAGGAAAGAAATAGTTATAAAAACGCCAATAGCATAAAACGAGTCAATAAAAAAACGCGTCATTTGCCCCAATAATTAGCAACGTATTACCCAATGAGAATATGTTACGATCATTTAAATGTCGGGCTGTTCAAGTTTGTTTGCCCTAAACTGTCATGGATGAAAGTTCAAAAAGGACGCGAAAGCCCAACTGGAGCCATGACCAGTTACTGCTGCTGTCCCAGTTGGTGCTGGAGTGAAAGCATGTTATAAAAGGGAAATTTGGCTCGGGGGTGAACAGCAAATCCAAGCGGGATGCGTGGGATAGTATCAGCCTACAGATCAATGCTGCATTAATCTTGTGTCTCGGACAGCAGACGACTGCGAGAAGCGGTGGTATGGGCTGCAATCGCAGGGGAGGTCCGAGATTGCAGCCTATAAACGGGCTATCCTTCAAACAGGAAAGCATACTAAGCATGGTTTGTAATTTATAGCCTACAATTTAAATATGCATACAAAATATGACTTAGGCTGGTATTATTATGATGATCTATTAAATGTAACCCTCGCTCAATAGCCTAATAAAATAATTCATGCATAGCAGGAGGAGGTACAGCACCAAAGCCACTGTCCCCAAGCAAGTGGCATCCCACAGGCACATAATGCCTGTCAAATAATTGGCATAAGCCGCTTTCCATTAAAATGCGAGTCGTGCGTGGATCCTGGGCATTTCGCAACAATGTCCAAAATATTGTAGTCGCCATCAAATACTATCTGAGTGTTGATGGAATGAACTTTTTTCCTATTTACAAATACCTCTTCATCTTGGGTTGGAGAAATAATTTGAATATGGGTCTTGTCAATAGCACTGATGATACCAGACATACCTGAGATGTGCATGAATTCAAGTTTGATTCTGTGTTGTTGGCGAATGTCCATTGGAAACCGGATAAACTGCCGGATGATATGAGGTTCACAGAGCGCATTGATTGTTTGTTGAATTGAGCAACTGACAGATTATTGTGAAATCCCTAAATTGTTCGCATTGCAAAGTTGCATTTTTCCGGTGGCCAAGTAACGAAGTGTTGTCAAACATTTTATTTCGGGGCTTATTGGGTTGTTTGTCATGGTTGGAGACGTAATTCTCTCCCTCACCAAGTCAACAACAAATAAAATCCCTTCACGGTCCATCCGATATCTTTTCAACATCATTCAGAATTTCCGAGTCATTCCGTTTTTCAACAGCAGCAGCCATTTTCCGATTCTTTGTGAATAGGTTTTAGCGAGTTAGAGTCCTCTTGACTACTTTTAAGCTCTCCCAGACTTAGGAGCTACTTTTAGGCCTAAAACGCTTTGTGAATAACACTTAGTAAAAATAACTAGGAGTCCTAAATTTACGACTGACACGCCCATTTTTTTAGGAGTTTCTCCTAAATACGGCAGTTAGGACCTACTTTTAGTGCTAAGATGCTTTGTGAATATGGGCCCAGATCTGCGACTGACGAGACGATACAGAGATGGCAGAGCTTCGAGCGAGAAGGGAGAGCGAAATAGCTGCCCAGTTAAACGAATTAGGACGAATCAACCTCCTCAACTCAGGAGATACTAATGCCTTGCAGGATGTTATCATGGATTATTTCACATCCAGAGATGATGAGCTAGATGTTGACGCTGATGATTTTAGTGCTGAACAAGAGCAAGAGGAGTCTGATGAAGGTCAGCTAACTACAGTATCCACAGCCCCCCATTCCACCTAGTTAGCGTGCTTGGCGATCTGATCATACAAGGTGCAATCAAAACAGTCAAGTCAGTCATCTTTCATAAAACAATAAAATGTTATTTGAAATGGCCATTGCCTTTGGGTGACTTATTACTTTCTGTAGACTGTAATTTACTACTATGGATAGCACTCAAGCTAATGTACTCCAGGGTCTGACTGGGTAAGAAAGTTTCCTGGAAGATCTCATTCTTTTAGAGGAGTCAAGCAAATTCATCTATCACGATTTACATGTTATATACAGTACATATATTTTTTCAGACCAGACAGAATGTTTTGGTGGCACCTTGTTAGATGACATGATCACTGTTGGTGATGATTAGCCTATTGTATTAGAATTAATATGCTGCATTGTATTAGTATTTTATTTTTATTGTAGTTTTGAATATCCAAGGGTATAGTATGAAATTACTGTTTATCTCAATATTTTGATATGTCTTTTGAAGTAATAGGCCTTTGTCTTGGCAAAAGTTTAAATTTTTTAAAGGGATGTAATGGAAAGTAGTGGCTTGTGTCAATATGAGATATTTAATATACATAATAATTTGACATATTTAATGTAAAGTACATAATTGTTTAAGACATAGTGTGTAATAAATTGTTTGTTGTTTGCCTGATATGCACATGTGAAATATGCATCATATTTAATTAATAACCTATATTGTATAATAGTAATGTCTAAGAAAACGATTAATGTACATAGTACTGGTATGTACAGCCTTACTGTTTAATACGGTAAAACCATATAATAGCTTTAACAATATTTTTATTATTATAAAATAGATCTTATGGTGTGTATGTTTCATCGATATGAAATATGTTTTGTTTTTTTTCCATTCTTGCAATAGTTGTAGTGTAAAAAAATGACTCTATGAAGTGACAAAACTTTGGCGTTGAGTTAAATTCACTGAATGTCTTCATAAATAGAGACACTGAATTTTCAACTAATTTATGATTGAGCAATGCCTGATTACAAAATCAACTTTCTGTACATTTTACAACATGTACATTGACTACACATAGGTGTTTTACTAAAGGAAAGTGACTGACATGTACCTTTTGGAACATTACCGTTCTGATTCCATTTAGAATCCTGACTTTAAACCCATTTTCTCAAAATTCAATGACAGAAAATCCATCCGATCAGCTGACTATGGGTGGCCATAACATTTGATACAGACAAGCAGCGCTCCAGATTGCGACCAAATTTACGTTTTGCAACTTACATTCTCACATAAGTCGCGCACTGCGCGACCAACACTTCATGCCCTGTGCGCTTATTCTGGGCAGTGATTCACTCGCTAATTATCAGCCGCCGGGAATTTTTTTCTGCAGGTCGGTTGGTACCATTACGTACATCAGCCAATCACAGATCGGCTGGTGCCATCAGCCAATCACAGCTCGGCTGTACTTATGCATCGATGAGAATGGCAAAGCATTCGACCTTGTCACTGTCAGCTGAGTTGTGCGCGCGGCAAAATTGTAAAACCTTGTCTGACAATAACGATGTAAATGCTCCACAATACGCAAAATTACCAGTACACTAGCTGGTCTGCTGCAGAAGTCCAATAGTCTACGTAGTAGGCCTTGGCTTCGGTGACTAATACTGCAGATCGGAGAGCAAATTTCATGATATCAGAAAGTGTTTTCATGACCGGTTTTTTATTTCGCTATTTAGATTATTATAATAAGCCGTCCTGCTACATTGTTACCGGTGAAAGAATTTCTTGAAACTTTGTGCTAACGAACTTGGCATACTGCACCTACTTTTTACCAAATATTTAGGGTGGATCACTTTGGGAATTTTAATGTTAAACTTTCAATTTGTGATGAAAAAATGTAGCCAAATTATGCTTTTTATGGCTTCAATTCCTCCTGGGTCTCATATTTTCAAAGCAATTAAGCCATGTTTGGTGTCAAATTGTTCTTTGGGATGGCAGCAACAATAACAGTTACAAATTTTAGAACTAGCACTGTGATAATTGGGAGTTATTCATTGATTTATCCCCATATGTTGGTTTTAGGGGGGTGCTCATCTAAATTTGGCCATAATTTTTCTATGAATGATTCAGTTTACATGCTGGGGAGGGTTTGATGGAAAGTTGTCCCTTGGAGAAATGGAGACTTGTACATACATTTAGACTTGTATGATAACTCTCCAAAATGATAACTGCATTTATACATTTTTCAAACATTCTTGTGAACATCAATATTTACTTTTCAGTTAACAAAGTGCTTTCTGATAATGTTTCTTAAATAAATGCCGCAACAACTGATAGTCTGTTCAGGTATCTTTATTTGGGCTTGTAAATATTCAGAAAAGTATCATGGTACTTTGCGTGACCACAGTTTTGGCCTGCGCGCCTAAATTTTGGCCTGCGCGCCCAACTTTTTCAGGTTGGGAGCGCATGCGCTCTTAGGTCCAAAAGATGGTCTGGAGGGTTGACAAGGTATGAAAATAATGAAAACAGATTTAAAATCAGCTTGAAATCAGCTTTCAGGTGGTATCAGAATCTCCAGGTGCTCAAATTTCACCGTGTGACTGGTTTTCCCAGATCCCATCACAAATTTAAACCAGGAAAGTGAGTCAGCTATTTTGTTCTTGAGGCAGGGAATGTGAGCGGCATTTAGAATGAAGTCGCACAGAACACAAGTCCATGTCAAACATCTAATACACCTGTTTATAAAAGGAATTGTAGAATGACCTTTGTAATTATTTTGACAGCAGTTTCATTGTCACAAAACTCCAATACCCTTTTTTTTATGCCAGTGTTTTCCCCAAATAAGGGAAGCAACTACAATGGGATATAGCACCACATTGCTGTGGAAAAGGTATTTGACGGCAGTGGAGACAATTCTTTAGGCCATTTTTTGGCAAACCATTAGCCATTGAAATATCCCCCAAAACCAATGGAAGGTGCTGCGTCAGTGAAAAATATAACCCTACAGAAGATTCAACAAAATCATTATAAAAGAAAAAAATACCACTCCAGTTATTGCATAGCTATAACCAGAAATTAAGCTTGGATTTACAACCAGCATCTAGTTTCACTTTGTCAAGCAGATTGGGAACAATTTTACAGATATTTGAAAGCCTGGAAATAAAAGAGTGGCCCGGAGGGATGATGTGCATAGCAAAATTGAAATCAATCAATCAATCAATATTATATTTCAAAAAATCAGTAAAATACATGTACATCAATTTGCAATCCTAAGAGTTGTCAAAAAAGTTGAAAACTTGAATACTGGCAAGCCCTTTGCAGAGAACATTCACAAAACATTAAAATATGAAGTACAAAACAAATGAATAAGAAAACACATTGGTGCACTGTTTGAAAGTAAAAAAGTAAGTTAAAAAAAAGATCGCACAGTGAAAAGTAAAATAAATATATCAGTAGTGCGTCGTAATGAATCAGAAATGTGAAAATGGAATAATTCCTAAATAAACCATTTAAAATCAATAAAATTCTTGGTATAATTAATAATAATAATAATAATATGGTCCCCGTCAATCTATGACGATGGGGGACCCTTGTTAGCCCTTTTGTGCCTCCTTTTGCGTCTCTCTGCTGCTCTAAGCTGGATGCGTCCCTCACAAAGCTGCTTGCCCGAGCGGACAGCACATCTCCATGCATGGTGATCTTGCGCAGACTGGTACCAGGATATGCTATCAATCCCAAAGAGTCGGCGGTCTTCTTTCACACAGTCCTTCCATCATTTCCGCGGCCGACCCCTATGGCGTTTACCCATCTTTAGCTCCCCAAATAACAGTTGTTTAGGTATTCTATGGTCACTCATACGCGATACGTGGCCAAGCCACCGGAGTCTGTTATTGCGAAGCATGGACTCGATAGTAGTGGAGTTGGCGCGCTCTAGGATCTTGGCGTTGGTCATGCGTTGCCACCATTTAACATTCATTATTTGCCAGAGTGATCTCTGGTGGACTTCCAGTCGGCGAATGACGTGAGCTGAGGTTGGCCATGTTTCACATCCATAGAGGAGCGAAGGAAGGACTATGGCTTTATACACAGTCAGCTTGGTAGTTAGAGTAAGACCTCTTCTGTCGGGCACCTAGTTCGTAAAGCACTAAACACAGCTGCACCACGAGATACTCGGCGCTGGATTTCCGAGTCAAGGGTTGCATTGTCTGACAAATTGCGTCCAAGGTACGTGAATGTTTTGGTGCGCTTTTGCTCGGAACGTCAATCGTAATGACGGGTGGCTGGCTGAGTTGGTCACACTGAACGTTCATTACTTTCGTCTTAGGCTTGCTGACAGTCAGACCCCAGGCTCTGCAGGAGTTATTCAGTGCTGTAACGCCTTCCTGTAGGGATTCCGGGCTCGTGGTTGCCAAGGCAGTGTCATCCGCGGAGAGAAAGTCGTTGAGCTTTGTAACTGCTGTTGACTTTGCTTTGAGCCTCTGAAGGTTAAAGAGCCTGCCATCGAGCTTGTGCTTGATTACCACGCCGAACTCCAAGATGGATTTGTGGACGTGACGAAGGACAAACGAAAAGAGGAGGATGAACAGTGTTGGAGCTAGTATGCATCCTTGGCGTAGGCCGCTTGTTGCTTCAAACAGCTGGGTAAACCCTCCATCAATTAGAACCCTCACTTCCATACCATCATGAAAGCTTTGGATGATGTTAACTATCTTAGGGGGAATTCCGATCTTGTGAAGCAATGCCCACATAAGGAGTCTGCTGATCGTATCGTAGGCCTTAACTCAGTCAACGAAAACTACGTGCAGCTCGCTGTGTTGTTCTCGACTCTTTTCCAAAAGCTGCCGTATAGCGAGCATCATATCACTGGTCGCACGACCTCTCCTAAAGCTACACTGCGCCTCAGGAAGGTGCTTCTCTATGCACGGCCACACTCTATCCAAAATGACGCAGGCAAACAGTTTGCCAGTGACAGAAAGGAGAGTGATCCCCCGGTAGTTACCACAGCTAAAACGGCATTGCTTCTTGAAGATGGTGATGATGTTACCTTTTTCAGATCTTGCGGCACCCTCTTCTCCTCCCAGATGGAAAGAAAGTCGTCTCGAAACTCCGTAATGAGGGCTGGTCCACCTGTTTTAAGGACCTCTGCTGGTATACAGTCTGGTCCAGGGGCTTTATTGTTAGCCATGTGATCAAGGGCTGACTTGATTTCCTCGATGGTTGGAGGTATTTCAAGTTCACTAATTAGCTCTTCCTGTGGTATCCATCAAGTACACTAATATTTGCTGTTGCAGACTGGTTCAGTAGATCACTGAAATGCTGCTTCAAGCGGGCCAAGATATCCTCTCCCTCCGTCAGCTGGTTGCCTTGGTCGCCGTTGAATCTATGACATCGCTCTTATAGTGTTTTCTAAATATGATATAGTCGATAAGGTGCCATCTTTTAGATCTTGGGTGCTGCCACGATCCCTTGTGAATATTCGCATGAGAGAAAAATATGTTGGTAATACAAAGGCCAAATCGGGTGCACAGTTCAAGCAGCAAGGTGCCCTGCTCATTCATGTCACCCAGCCTGTGGCGGCTGATTAACATTTGGCCAGGCTTCTGCGTCTCTACCTACCCGAGCATTAAAATCACCAAGGAGGAAAATGTCTAGTCTGGGAGTTGTTGCTAAAACTCGGAACAGCTGGTCGTAGAACAGAGCTTTATCCTCAGCCGATCTTTTGTATGTTGGAGCATATAAACTTATAACTGTGGTGGTGAAATTTTCCAGTTAAATTCTCATGCTCATCACCCTGGAGCTGATGCCCTTCCAGCTGATCACAAGGGGGCGAATGGTATTCTTAATCACGACAACAACTCCCTCAAGCTTTGTTTCTTTGGGTGGTTTTCCTGAGTGGAGAAAGGTGTAGTCCCCTTGTACTCTCCTTCTCTTGGTATCCGGCATTTACTGAGACAGGCAATGTCGATATTTAGGCGCTTGAGCTCTAAGGCTACCAATGCTGACCGGCGCTCTGGGGCCTGGCGCTTGGATATAGTTACGTCAGACAGAGTCCGGACGTTCCAGCAAGCTAACTTGGTTTGCATAGGTTTCTTGCAAGCAGATCTGGGCAAATCAGAACCGCGAGGTCCTCGAGGCTTTCCCTGGGTTCCGTCTTGCTTGCTGTTATGCTGCCAAGATTTATGACGCAGATGTTGATGTGATTGCTTATAAGATGTTTCTGGGTCCAGAGCGGTTAAATACCACTACAAAGGGTTGCCGCCCTGTGCAATGGGCAAGCAGGCTGCCCTCTTCCGTTCTGCGCTCCTCAGTGGGTAGCTTCTGGAGGGAATCATATAAAACAAGGATCACCAGTATTAACACCAGAAAGGCTATCTTGAAAGGACCAGTGGGCTAACCCAAGCAGGAACTGATCCTGATTTTTTTCAGGGTTTACTCCCATAGATCTGCTGCATTCTGCAATACTAGGGGCGGCGCTGAGAGCGACAGCATGCGGTCTTTGACATGTGAGAGGCTAGGTAGTGCGGCCACTTGCTAATGATAACTTGGCCATATATTGCGCATCACATGCCGCTGGATATCAGGAGGCCAGTCTGGGACGCCAAGTTGTTATAAGGCCAACCAGAAAGGTGCTACTCCTCCAGTCATCCTTTGCCCCCAAAGTATAATTACATAGAAAATATTGCATAAATAAAATGAGTCAGCAAATTTGACATCTAAATGGATCTTTCAATCAATATGTGTCCAAGACAAATTTCTTAAATAAATTCTTAAAAACGTAATGACGTGTTTCACTTTTTAACAAATTATTCATGGAATTCCAATGTGCAGGACCCTGATACTGAATAGAATTTTGCTGTAAAACTGAAGTACAAAATTTTGGCGAGCGAAAGTTATCCTTCCCTCTGGTATTTAATTTATGAACACCTGAGTTAAGAAGGAAAAAAATTGGAGAATACACATGGCAGCAGACCACATTTAAATTTGTACATGAATAACAATGTGTTATGAGTTACTATACAGTATCTGGAAACTTGAAAAATTGCAAATACTTGAAAAGTGGAGATGTATTGGCCCTATAATGTACAACTCCAATTCCGAAATAGTTGGGACGAAGTGTAAATTGTGAATAAAATTAAAATGCAATGACCTTCAGATCACATGAGCCAATATGTTATTTGCAATAGAACATAGATAACATTTCAAATGTTGAAACTGAGACATTTTACATTTTTATCCACAAAATGAGCTTATTTCAAATTTTCTGGCTGCAACAGGTCTCAAAAAAAGTTGGGACACAGGCAAAGAAGGGCTGAAAAAGCGATTAATATATAAGAGAATCAGCTGATAGAACATTTAGCAAATAATTAAGTTAACTGGCATCAGGTGTGTAACATGATTGGCTATAAAAGGGATGTCTTAGAGAGGCTGAGTCTCTCAGAAGTAAAGATGGCCAGAGGCTCTCCAACCTGTGAAGGCTTGAGTAAAAAAATTGCGGAATACTTTAAAAACAATGTTCCTCAACGTCAAATTGCAAAGGCTTTGAAGGTCTCATCATCGACAGTGCGTAACATCATCAAAAGATTCAGAGAAACTGGAAAAATCTCTGTGCGTAAGGGACAAGGCCGAAGACGTTTACTAGATGCCCATGATCTTCAGGCCCTCAGACACCACTGCATCACTCACCGGCATGATTCTGTCGTTGACATTACTGAATGGGCCCAGGAATACTTCAAGAAACCACTGTCTGTAAACACAGTCCGCTGTGCCATCCACAGACGCCACCTAAAACTCTATCATGCAAAAAAGGTAGCCATTGTTGAGCATGATCCAGAAGCACCGCCGTGTTCTGTGGGCCAAGGCTCATTTAAAATGGACTGTAGCAAAGTGGCAAAGTGTCCTGTGGTCAGACGAGTCAAAATTTGACATTCTTGTTGGAAATCATGGGCATCGTGTCCTTCGGGCTAAAGAGGAGAAAGACCACCCCTCCTGTTATCAGCGTTCAGTTCAAAAGCCAGCATCTCTGATGGTATGGGGATGAATTAGTGCATATGGTGTGGGACCCTTGCATGTTTTAAAAAGCACCATGAAAGCTGAAAGGTATATAAAGGTTTTAGAGCAACATATGCTCCCCTTCAGACGACATCTATTCCAGGGAAGGCCTTATGTATTTCAGCAGGACAATGCAAAACCACAAACTGCAGCTATTAAAACAGCATGGTTTCGTAGTAGAAGAGTCCGTGTGCTGAACTGGCCTGCCTGCAGTCTTGATCTTTCATCGACTGAGAACATTTGGCGCATAATTAAACAAAAAGTCCGTCAAAGGAGACAGCAGCTGGAAGCCTGTATTAAACAAGAATGGGATCAAATTCCAATGGCTAAACTCCAGAAACTTGTCTCCTCAATGCCAAGACGCCTCCACTCAGTGTTCAAGGCTGACCTTAGAGACTAGTGCCTTGCAGGCTGGTTAGAAGGCTAATGTTGATTTCCGGCATGCAATGCACTACAATCAGCCTTGAAGGCATCTGACTGAATACTATTAAAGATTATACAATATGAAATCAACATTAGCCTTCTAACCAGCCTGCAAGGCACTAGTCTCTACAGTCAGCCTTAAAGGCATCTGACTGAATACTATTAAAGATTATACAATATGAAATCAACATTAGCCTTCTAACCAGCCTGCAAGGCACTAGTCTCTACAATCAGCCTTGAAGACATCTGACTGAATACTATTAAAGATTATACAATATGAACTCAACATTAGCCTTCTAACCATCCTGCAAAGCACTAGTCTCTACAATCAGCCTTGAAGGCAGCTAACATTACAGCAACTTGCAGTTGAAGTTTTTAAGAAGCTCAACCAAACAGCTTATTGAAGAAAGTATCTCACAAGTTGGCCCATTTTGTTTCAAACAGAGTTATACTAGATGTTATATTGTAGAAGTGTTTAAGTTAACAAGTTAACAACAATAGATTAGGTCTATAAGTCAACCGTAATACAAAAAAATAGCCCTTGTTTGCATTGGCTAACATAATCAAAATAGCTGAAATATCTAACGTTACCTCACTAATCAGTTTCTTTAATGAGAAAACTCATGATTAAATGCATTCGTTTTTAACAATATTGATGTTCTTAAGCCCGCTCTGCTTCGAGTAGAGGAATTCAAATTGAATTGGCTGCCTCGTGAGCGGATTGGTTGTACTCTAGCTCACGATCTGATTAGTTGTACTTGGGGAGGGCGTTTACGCAGCCTGACAGGTTGAGTAGCCTGGAAGTCGACGGCTGAAGGCAAATTCACCCTGCAGCGTCCTACCTAGGCACAGCAAACATACAAACATAGTTAGTCATGAACAGAAATCAAAATCCCCCCGATGTGAGCAGAACCAAACAGGTGGAGGATGGGGTGGAGGAGGCAAGCAAAAAACCAAAGACATAGTTCTAGCACGCTGACGAACGCAAAAGTCACATGCCGGTATGCTGGAAAAATCTACCGGGACGCAAAAAATTGCTGCCGGTACGTTACAGATAGGTCACCAGTACCAGTATCGGCAACAACACGGATGCCTTCAGACTGCACCGATCAACCTAGTTTTATCGATTATCTGAAGATGAGTCCGTAAAGCCGCCGCTGTCGCAAGTACCTGCAAAGTCATAGCACATTGGGCTCAGTGCCAGTTAGCGCGCAAACAGCCAATGGCTGGTTCGTCCACCTCCTGGGACTAGTTCCCTTTCCAAAATGAAACCAGTGCCACGAATGTCTCAACATCAGAAAGTTCGGAAGACGATGATGCAATCGTCAGAGTAGAGCCTAGTAGCGAGCGAAAGCCATCAAAGACGGCGGATCTTGCTTGAGCGAGTGAATATAGCCAGCTAGAATTTGAATTAGCTCTAGGAAATGTCTATTTAACTGTCTGATGGATCCCGATCTTTTCTGCCACGTTGCAGTATCTTCCGTTTAACATGCGCAATTGGCACAGTTTTGAAATAATCACGGAAACCAGGTAACTACAGAGATACTGATATTGCAAATTGATCATTTCGCTGGCGTAAAATTATCCACAAGTAATTGGATATCTTCACGAGAAGCATCAGACGTTATTGCACAACTCTTCCTATCAGATATAAAATACTACATTGTCATTGACTATAAAGTTAAATTGGTTACTGGAATAGACATTCATATTGTGACTCAACAGTGTGGTAGCTTGATTACTGGCAGCAGGCTACGTTGTAAATTCATGCCAATTGCCTTACATATATTGACTAGCTACAAGCACGTCGCACACAGATGAAAAAATAATATAATATTGTTGGTAGCTCGTCATTTTAGCCATGGGTATCTTTCCAATATCAATTAACATTTCCCAGTTAAACTTGCTGCCGAATCAGTATGTGCAGACCTTTGTAATGTGTGTTAGCGACCTTGCCATGACATAGCTAGCGAACTTGGAATGTTGGTATACTGTTCGCTAATGGTTCTTGCTCATCTTTATGCATGGTCAAAGATGGGCCGTGAACGCACCGTCCCTCAGTAAGAGAACGTGTTAACAGAGTGAATGTGAACCTCAGGCCAGGGCTGAATCATGACCTGAATGACGGATCGTTCGACAGTTTATGGGAGTCGGAGACCAATACACTATGCAGTCAGGGCTCCTGCTAAGCACTGAACTATTCGGTGAACGAATTTTTTGAACGAAACATTTTAATGAACTTATCCTAGGGATTCAGTACAGACAAAAGAACTGCCGTTCCCATCACTAGTTGAAGTAAGTCGTGTCTCCTACGCCTAAATACTTTGAATTGTCTCCCTCTGCAGCTGCTGGGAAGGAAATGCGGCGGGTCCACAGGGCATTTACAGAGGGCTCGGCTCCGAGCAATAGTAATTTCAAAGGACAGTAAAATTGTCCAATCATATTTCCCTTATGAATGGGAGGGGTTTGTTATTGCTAATGTTATGACAGGTTCCGCCCGCTGTCCCCCAGGCGAATCACAAGCTAGCGAAATGAAAAAAAAAATTTGGCGGTAAACAACCTTGCGAGTTAACCTGAGTTGTTAGTTCGTGATAGCTGTGAATATCGTTTCGAGTTTATGAAGAACGTTTTCTAGGCTAATATTCAATGAGAAGTTTGAGTTGATCAGCATGGGAAAACCTACACTAGACCTTAATTTGATGCAGAAAAACCAAGGCTTTTGAGAGACATTTCAACACCAGCAATTATGCGTGATACCCATGGATGAAGGAGGAAAATCTGTATTGCCGGGATTGGGTCCTGGGCCAAAATTGGACTCTCTGAGCGGGTGAAAAAGGCAATTTAATGATTATGAAATGGTAAGCTATTTATAGGGCTCTCTGCTAAGTGATTTTTGTATTTTTGCCGTCGCTGCCAATGTTTTGTGTATGTTACAAAATTTATTTAGGAAAAAATTATACGGCATTGCTGAGATGGTGAAATAGATTAACCTGTAATACAGCACGATGCTTTTACCCATATTAACTTTACAGGGGAGACGGAATGAAACTTTTAGCCTCTGAAATAATTTTTGTGACCTAACGGATGCGTAAGAACACAGCGTCAATTATTAATTAATTAGATCCTCCTGACTCCTTCGGCATGCGACACCTATTGTTTACAAACATTGACGTCATATTCAGCCATATGCATTAGCGTGGTTGGCAAGAACAAGTGTAAATCAATACAACAAAACAGGGGAAGTATGGCATCCTGCAGTTGTGGAACCGATTTGGCGGTCTCTGAATATGTACAAAACCTTGACAGTACCGCGAAGGCAAGATATTTCTCTTAGCTTAAGTACAACGAAGGTCCGTGTAGGCTTTCGGATCTTTACGAGCTGAAAGGTTGGAGGAACGACACCTCTTTGGGTCTGGGTCAGCTGGATCATCACTTGATTTTCCTACATTGAACAGAAATTGAACATTGTTGATCATCATGGATCAGTGAAAGTAATTCACAGTCGTACGTTTACCAGAACGATTTTAAAAAGGGGCGCCAATATATTTTGGGGGTTTTATTCGTGATAAGGAGGTTTAGAATTTATGATTGATATTTAATATCGCGAATGCATATACTGCGCATTCTCTAGCCACCTGGTGTGTCATCAGTAACAAGGCTGTTGCCGTTACAGCTGCAGTAGACATTAAACTCTAAATTTTCTTGACTGGATGTACAATGGACGTTCTTACACACTTGAATGTTTCTCTGGGTACCCAAAATTCAAGCCGAAAAAGTACTGATCTTAGTCGATACTGATGAAGGTTGAAAACAGAATTCTTTCCAATACTAATATCCGAACTGTCACTTAAGTACTCGCTATCGGAAAGTAAGGAACCTATCGAATTACCCGACACAAAAAAAATCATTCCCTTGCCATGACCGAATAATAAAATGCGAAAACCTAGCAAAATGTCATGGCAGAAATGATGGAAAATAACTTCGGACTGACCTGACAGAAAGTGAATAGTACAAACACGCGAGTGGGTCGTCGGCATCCAGTTCTTGCATCAAATTGCATCAATCCAAGTAGATTTTTTCGGTTCTCTATCAGTAATACGTAGGAAACATATTCCTGAACCCTTCACGAAACGAAATCTGTACTTGCGGGCAGGGCCTCACTGTTAGTCTGGTTACTGGCCAGATCTTCTAGAGAATTGGTGAATGCCGCTCCCTCTAGTGCATGTCTGCAACCCCTACAGATGCAAGAGGCAAGATGAAGCGTCATTTTGGTCCTGAAAAATATTCTACCTAGAGAGAAAAACTATGTGTACAATGGAGCACCCACTGCCTCCTGGATGACCAGGAAGTCCATAGAGATATCCAGGGTCAAACATTGACTGCTAAAGGCTGCCCAGTCTTTAGCGCACGTCTGCTACCACCAGTGCAGATTACCTGGCTCAAGTATGGAAATTCTACCATTAAAGTATGGCCCAGCCAGAGGTCGCGTTAACCAAATATTTTCCGTCATTGACGGATTTTTATTAACAATGACGGAACATTTTGAAGGCCGTCCGTCATTTTGACAGAATGTAATTCACACTCCGTCCACCTGGTGGTGGGTGTCATATTGTCTCGAGCATCGTCTTTGATCTGTATGACAGAGATGCCAAGTCTCACGCATTCGGCGTAGGTCTCACGCATTTTTTAGGCTTATTCACCAAAGTCCGCAATTATTCAATGAACGCTTATTCATGAGATTCTCACGCAGAGTTAAAATCCTTGTGCATTGAAGTTTCAGTTTCACTTGCGTGAAGGTGGACCTCGCCATGGAAACAGATTATGACTCCAGACTTCTCGTGCTTCTTTTTACTCAGGGATTGGAAACATTGCATGTGTTTCATGATCGTTCAAATTGTTAAAATGAAATAAGACCATTTGAAAAGTCTTTATGCAATTCCATTGCTTTCAATCCCTCAGTAAAGACAAGCGTGAGAATTCCGGAGTCATAATCAATTTCCGTGTCACTAATGGGGAAATCCATCGTAATGCACGTGAAACTGATTGATTAACGTAATGCACAATGACTTGAATTCTGGGAATGAATTTCTTCAGTTCACGTTGATTGAATAATTGCTGACTACGGCACAGGAACGTGAATTCCACTAAGAGGCGAGAGACTAACGCCAAATGCGTGAGACTTGGCATCTCTGGTATGACCCTGTATTCCTCATATTTTTGTAATATGATCATTTGCTCTTCATTTGTAAAATTTGCTGCTCTGCTGCTGGTAGACGATTGGTCATATTCTACAAATGCCGTCTCTGTTATGTGAACACGCAGATATCTAGGTCGGGAAAGCCCCGGTTGACATAACGAGTTGCTTCGTAGGACCGCTTAGCGAGACTGCAAGTGTTAGGCTTAGTGAAGCCCAGCAATAACTGAAAGCATTGTTCATTTGCGCGCTGTTACTGTGTGGGGGGAGAAATCATTTGTTATGTTTAATAAAGTTCATACAGCAGTAAGTTGGAAAATCCATGCAGTGCTGTATTTAACACAGTGCGCAATGTGTGTCTACATGAATGACTGCCGGCATCAGCAAATGCGTAATCTATACATTATTCTGTTTATTTTATTTTAAAAAAATAAACGATTATCATTTTAGAAAATAAAATTACAATGACGGATAATAATTGATTATGACGGAATTTTTATGCCCCTGTCCGTCACAGTGATGGACAATCAGAAAGTTTCACGCGAACTCTGGGCCCAGCCAACCACCTGCGCAAAGCAAATTATTTTTATTAATTCATTTACGGTCCTTGGCATTTAGCCGGAGTAGTGTCCAACGCAGCTGGCGACCATTGATCATGCATAGAGCAAGGCAATTGCAGGTTTGATTGCTG
Organism: Gymnothorax javanicus; assembly: GCA_029692085.1. Taxonomy (NCBI): domain Eukaryota; kingdom Metazoa; phylum Chordata; class Actinopteri; order Anguilliformes; family Muraenidae; genus Gymnothorax; species Gymnothorax javanicus. The sequence goes on from CM056193.1 coordinate 144,766,518, forward strand.
GTTTGCCATCAGCAGCGATTCAAGCAGTGCGGAGTTCAGAAGGCAGCTAATGTTGATTGGGATGAGTTTTGTAAAACTGCAAGCTGGACATGGGGTTCTCAGCATCAGGTGCGAACCAGGGCGCATGGGAGATGCAGATCGGCGTTATAACCGCAGATAAAGTCACATGGAAAAGAAAAAAAAAAATATATATATATACAGTGCCTGACAAAAGTCTTGTCGCATAAGGCCATAGTAACTAAAAATAGCATATAAAGCTTTATTTCAAACCAATCAATTGTTACAATAAATGGTCCATTTTAATGTCAAGGGCTTTCACAACAATAATTTGGTGCAAAATGAAACCGTCAAAAAGTGTTCTGATGTTCACAGCTTGGCTAAGCCCATAACATCTGTTTTTGCTAGGACGAAAGTCTTGTCGTCTCTTCAGATGATGCAACAAATCGCAGATTAGAGTTTAACCTATGACAAATACTGTAATTAACACATTCCCAGATGTGTATAGAAATAACCCCAGCACACCAGACTTTCATATGAGGTGTGACTAGACCTCTGACAACATACCAAAGATTCAACCACAGAGCAAAGTGCTGATCATCAAGAGCCTGAAGACTGAGTCTGCTGTTGAGGTGGCAGACATCTTTAATGTATCCAAATGTCAAGTGGAGGGGATGAGAAAAAGATTTGAAGAAACTGGTGACATTCATGGCAAGCGCAGGTCAGACAGACCCCGGTATGACAACTGTTTGAAAGGACCGTTTGTTGCTTCAACTGTACGAGGCTAGCCCTTCTTCAACTACAGCCAAGCTACATGAGGAAATGTCACCAAAAATCCCGGTATCTACAAGAAGAGTTTGTCAAATTCTCTCTCAAAGTGGTTTTCATAGCCAAATTAGTACACAGAAGACTGCATTAAACAGAAACAAAAAACATGCATTGTATTTGCCAAGGCCCACAACTCGCAGAACGGATTGATACTGGAAAAGTGGCTGAAAGTTTATTTTTCTGGTGAATCATCCATTGAACTGCATGCCAGTCGCCGTACAAGACCTGTTGGAACCCTCATGGACCCAAGATTCTCCCAGAAAACAATCATGTTTGGTGGAGGAAAAATCATGGTTTGTTGTTACATCCAGCATGGGGGTGTGAGAAAGATCTGCAGAGTGGATGGCAACATCAACAGCCTGAAATATCAAGAAGTTCTTGCTGCCCTACTTATTCTGCTGCTCCTTCTCATTCTTCTGCCTCCATGTCACAGATCCTGAAAGCGAAGAAGGTGAAGGTCCTCCAGGATTGGCCAACCCTGCAAGACTGCTTTCTATGCCATTCCAGATGATTTCATCATCAAGTTATCTCAGTCATTGCCAAGACGTATGGATGCAGTCCTCCAAGCTCATGGGAGTCATACGCAATATTAATTCTTTTTTCCAAGGCACCATGGCTTTATGTTCTGATATTATAGTGGCGTATTTGTGTATTCAAAATAAAGTGTATGTATAATTTCCACATTTTTTTTCAATGCGACAAGACTTTTGTCCAAGCAACCTTTCTGTACAAGTTAAATTATAAAACTCAATCAATGACACAAAACTCTATTTTGGTATATTTCGCATAATCTAGAGGGCTTTGCCTTTCATATAAGCCATTTTTGATTCCAATTGATCAACTACAAGTCAGGTTATTATTTGTTGTTCCTACAACTTGGATAAGTGACAAGACTTTTGTCAGGCACTGTACATATATGGCAGTTAGAGAATGACAGGAGTACCTTTCCTTTCCAAGCCTAACAATTTGAATGATTTGAATTTAGTGAATTATTGATCATTTACTATTTTACTAGATGGGCTTTGATCATTCATACAGTGTAAAAAAAAAAAAAAAAAATCGTAAATAAACGGTAATATTCCGGCAGCTGGGGCGCCAAAAATTCTGTAAAATAATGGAAAATAACTGTCTCGTGAAAATACAGTAATTTCCTGTTTTTAAAATACAGTTAATAACTTTAATTTTACATGAGATTTTGTGTATTTTTTTGTCTTTTTTATGTTTAATGAAGGACATTTGCACCTGTAAAAACAATGAAATTACCTAAAAATATGGTCGAATACTGCAATAACACAAATAATCAGGCTTAAAATTACAGACGAATGCCGTTATTAGTTGGGTTTTATTATATAATTTTACATAAAAATCTTGTATATTTAATACTTTTTTTATGTAATAAAATCATGTACCGCCTATAAATTATTTGTTTTACCTTTTAAAAAATGTCAAAATACTGTTTTAAAACTGGTAATCGGGTTATAATTACAACAATATACTGTTAATTTAAGATCATATCCTGTGTAATATGAGTTTTTACATTTAAAATTACATAAAAATTATGCATATTTAATAGATCTTTAATGTTAAAAGAGTATGCCCATCTATAAAAACAATGGATTAACTTAAAAAATGTCATAATACTGCTGTAATACAGATTACCACATTCATATTTGCAATATTCTGCTATTAATTTGAGCCCATGTGTGTAATATGTGGGGTTTGTATGTATTTTTGCGTAAAATCTTGCAAATTTAATGGATATGTAATCTCAAAAAGGATATACTGACCTATAACATTGAATATATCTTCTTTCATATACTTTCGTACCAGATAATTAGGGGTATAATTTAAAAAAAACCTACTGTTAATGTAAGACCTCACACACACACACACCATTTGAAAATGTCACTTATTTAAAACTAGAGAAAATATTTGGCCTCCAATCCGACGTTGTGGTTTTTTGACAAATTATACAAAGATGAGATTTAGCTTACAATAACAGCTCTTAAACAATCAGGACACATTTTCTTCACGTTCAACATTTATTCAATTCTGTTGACCAACAGACCAGAACAAAAAAATGTTGCCCCTATTGCAACATTCTTGCTTCAAAAATTTGGAAATTTCAAATTTTGAAATTGTTTGCAGTTTCTAACAATTTGTTGTACAAATGACAATACTTTGCACCAAATCACTTTTAAGGAGTCATACAAACAAAACAGAGAAACAAAAAAACATCTAGAAATTAAACCAAGGGTACCCTAAACCACACTGAACATGGCAAGGCCACTTGGTGCTGCAGACCTCCAACAATTGGCCACTTGTGAAGAGATAAATTGTGTTTCTGCAGCAACAATGGAAGCAAGCATTTAACTGCCCCATGATTGACACATAATTTATCTGACCATAAGTGGTCAGTTTCTTGAGTTGTCTGCAGCACCAGGTGGACTTTTTAGTTTTATTGCTTGATTTCTGATTTAGTTTTTTCAATATGGGCAACTCCAAGTCCAATTAGTTCTGCAGACAACTCAAAAAACTGAATTATATGTCAATCCAGGAGCAGTTACATCTCTGTCCGCAGGATCTGTAGCCTGAGCTACTGTCCATACATTCATAACATTATCAGTCAATACCAGGAGCATTAACTTAACTTACTGAAGTAACTTTAGGTTCTAACTTTGTCCAGTATTGTGAACCTACTATATACTTAAAATAAAATGTGAAAATAGTATATAGTATGTGTATATAGTATGCGTCTGCGTCACAGTGGTACTATCTGACTACACACACTCAAACTCAAGAATACAGTGGGCAAGAGTACCGTTTAGGACAAGTCTGTGTGAGGATGACATTAATTACTGTGCATCTGAAAGGAGGGAGATTGGACTCCAATGTTTTCTCTTCTGATAACTGTTCTTTTTACTCCCTCCATTCGTAGTCTGCAATTTTCGCTATCAGGGAAAGAACCTTTGGACTGACCGCCAGCTGCTTTCTGGAAGCATTTTTCTCCACTTTCGATCCCTTGTCTGGATTTATCTTGAAGAGGCATCTGTCGAATGAAATACAACAAACAACTTCATTAATAAAACGTGTACTCTACTTTAATATACTCATTTCATATATTAGCAATAAAAGTAGCAGAATAGTGGGAATTTGAGAAGTAGCAGGTTTGGGGCAGGAACAGGTTTTTAAAACTGGTCCTTTGCTGGACTGCAACCCAAGCACCTGGAGGAAGCCTTTGTGAACACAGCAAGAACATGTAACTTCCACGGAAAGCCCCAGTCTTTCAATAATATTAAAATGTGGGTGGACAACATTAGAAATACCTTTGAATGTAATGCAATCCAATTAAACACCAATATAAACTGCAGCCTCCAAATTTGCATATTTCACATCTCTGACATAATCTGATAGGTAGGTAGGGTTTATTGCAAGGCTGTTGTATTGGATTACATTAGATTATAGATGGGTTATTATTTTTCTGGTCATTCTATATCCGTTTTGATGTGTAAAATTGACTAATGCTTTCTAACCTTTGCAAGAACTCCAATGTTGCTCCTTGGGCTGCTGGGTAAGAGATGTTCAGGCAGTAGTAGGAGGCAAACAGCAACACAAGAGCATCACTGAAGCTGGTGATGTGGCTGTTCACAATGGTCTGGTCCACAGATAACATGAAGTGCTCTGCTGCCAAAGGAGAACTTCCTGTTGTACATATACACAAAAGAGGAGATTAGTTACTTTTAGTAACAAACTGAGCCCAAAGACCATAAACTACAGCAATTATTAAATATAATTTTACTTTACAAACTGAAACTGAACTGTATATATAAAAAAACTAATCGTCTATCACCCAACTGGTTATGTAAGCATTATAATCCAATATAATAACCCTTCTAAGGAGTAGTTTGGATTTTTTGACATATGGTGGTATGAGATATTGTTAGTAATATCAATGTACAAACATTGTGGATGGAGACATCCAAAGGGAGACAGTAGCTAGTCAGACAGAGATGAGCAGCATATTAATCACATTGATCAATTAACATTATAAATCTCTTACCAGCTTACATTTATTCAGGCATATTTGCAATTAATGAATAGTCTGAATTCCAAAATATTAAACTGAGAAAAGCTACAACCACCAATGACATCAAACCAGAAGTTCAACCAATCAATCAGCCCAGAAGTTCACATCTTTAACTGGCCATACTGTGAAGAGACACCTTGCATAGATGTATCAAAATAAACTGTTTTTACATTTATTGTTATCACAGCTTTGACTGTTATCACAAGGGCTTATTGTTCACCACCAGAGCAGCAGAAAATGACCCTAGGCAAATTTAGCCCACAACACTCCACTCAAAAGACCATCTTAACCAAATACCATTTCCAATGTTTCATTCTACTCTGACCTCTCTTTGCCATGAACTATTTCAATTGTTGAATAGCTTTATGATTCAGAGGGACTAAGAGCAAATTCAAGCATTGGTAATACACTAAAAAGATACTGCATTTTGTTGTCCATGATTAAAACTGTTTTTATGAGTTCTGTGTTGTGTTTTAAAATATTTGCTGCTGTCTGACAAGCTGCTGGCTCACTGAAATATCTTTACGACTGTAGCCTGAGCCAATGTCCATACATTCATTTTGCAACCAGTCAGTAACCCATGCCATCATGTCAGTGCATAAGAACTACTCCTTTAAAGACCAATTGTATACTATAATAATAGTATAACAGTAACTACGACAGAAAAAAAAATATTCCAAATATTTATACAAACGTACCACACACAACAGTGCATGGCGTACTTGGAAGTTCAGCACAGTCTTCATCAGAGGGCAGGGTTGTTTGATCCACAGTATGGAACATCAGGTCCTCTTCCTCGTTGAAAAAAAATTGGTAGTAGTTGAAGAAACCTGGCAGCCTTGACATCTACAACATTCTTGCTTGATGTTTCCATTTCTCTGAAGATGGTCTCCATCTTCCCTGTCTTGTCATTAGCTTTGAGGTATGAAACAACTCTGGCACATTTATTTGCTATGGCTTTGTCATCAATGTCCATGCCTGTAAGCTCTTCAAAATGAGTCTTCATGCCACTTGTCTCAAATAAATATGGCCACTCATTTGTCAGATCTGAGGTCTTAATTCCACTGATAATGTCTTTTCTCTGAGTGAAGAAGGTGGCCCTCATCATATGCTCAATAGAATTGGTGTCACTGCATCTTTCTTTGTACATTTTCTTTAACTCTTCTTGTGCATGTTTCTGGGATTGAGGTGTTTCATTAGGTGGTAGCCGCGTTGGTTGCCAGTTTATACATCCGTAGGTGTCGAGTCTTCTCTTCCTGGGTGGGGTATCCTCTCCTTCACTGGTGCTAATAACTTGTCTCTTTAAGGAAAGTGAAGTACTTCCTCTCCTCAAGTTATCCACTCTGCTCATCATCTGTTTTGTGAGTGAGTCATACCCACTGCCTACAATTTCACCTTCAATGACATCTTTGAATGCCACAGGATACACCTTTGCCATCTTTCTTGCAATCTCACTGATGTGTTTCTTCCGAGGGGTTGGGCATATTGTTAAAATTTCACTGACAGTCAGTCGTATGATTTCAAGTCTCTCACTTCTTGTTGGTCGCTTCCCTGTTTCCAGCTTTCTGATAATCTCAGATGGCATCTTCTTCCAAGGAATTTCAAAAGTTAAATGCCAGTTGTTGCCAGACAGTCGACGAGGTGTCAAACCCATACTTGAACTAGATGTTGACATCGGTGAGTTTGAACTTGCTGTGCTGCAGCCACCTAAAAGGTTGCAGTACACAAAGACCAACTTAAGCTGTTATGAAATGATGCAACATGCACTGTAAAGCCAACTCTTAGCATGTGCATGAAATGGATTCAAAAGTGTGTGTTAATAAAGATTTAGGAGATTTACTATATCATTGTCATTCTATCTGAAAACATGTCAATTATGTACTCTTTAGTTTTGTTTGTAGTGGAGCAACACTGACATAGTGCCTTTTTTTTCTACCTTTTTAGACTACTTATTGGCCAAATACAAATGATTGAGACAGTTTTATACATTAGAAATTAAATATTAGCCACTGTTCAGATTTTTCAAAAATAAAACAAATTATCTTTATATGTCTTTTTTTTCTCCCCCAAAAACGTGCCAGTTGCTGACTTCAGAACCATATATGTATTGAAGCGTGATATTTGCATATTGTATACGACCCCCTGGGTGTAGTGGAGTAGTTGCTTGGTGAAATTATGTTGCAGTTTATTATTGTGCTCAGTTACCAGCTCTCCTGTTTGTTCTCTGTGTTGACAGACTGTACCACTCCTGAATGCTTATACTAAGTAATGTAGAGAAGTAAGATGCATACTTGTCAAATCACAGTTTAACTTTAGACCATCAGAGACACTGGTTAAGACTCAATACATTTAGTCTGTATTTACAGCCATTGCATGTTCATAATTTCAGCCCAACCAGGACACCTGCATTCACAATTAAAATAGGTTAACAACATTCTGTCCAATACAGGCATGTACTCACCAGAAGTGAAAGTCTCATCTGGCTGTGTTTGAGGACTGTCACAGGCTGTATTTGGGGACTGGTGATTGCTTGGAGGACTGCCCATCACATCTTTTTGACCTTAATAAAAGACACACATTACTGGAGTTACGTTTTGTATTATATTTTGCCACAGTAACATCATATAGCATGTTTTGGAGATGATAATTCAACCATGGAAAATCATATACTTATAGTATATTTGTCTTATTATGCATATTTTCTTAAGATGAAAGTTGCATTTTGTGAGTACTTAAAACACTTACTTGTAGTTCTGAAATGTGAGAGCAGTTTCCTCACTTCCACAGGCTTTAGGACATGAAGAAGGTCACTCTCTTGTATGTAGTTCAAGTCCTCCAGATCATGGACTCCTAATTCCTGAAGAACCTCAAGCAAAGGCTCAAGTTCACTTAGTTTTGGAAGAGTGGATGTAATGAACGAGGCAAGATCACTTCCTCCATCCATGACTATACAGGACAGATGGGACAGAAAAATTGATCATTGTTCTTTATAAGTAACACTGTAGCAGTAAAAGGGGTTTGAATGCCTCTGGCCCATACTGTCATATGCAGCTAAATTCAATTTTGATGAAATATAAACCAATCTGTAACATTTCCGGACAGCTCTTGAGAACTCTACCCCTCGTTGCTAGCGCTCATATGTGGCTGTGTTTACTGCAACAGTTACTATGTATATGTAGAGTGCAATTTCACTTTTGGCATTGTGTTGGAATGGAGTCAAAAGGCCAGAACTTTGTACAATCTCAGTAGCTCCACGTATATTTAACACAGTGTGGTTTTGTTCAAAAATGCAAAATACATGATACAGTACAAAATACAGTACTAGTGTTCTGGCAGATTTGTGTATAGTCTGGATTCATCTTTACAATTTTTTTTCATTATCATTACTCTGTGTCAACAATGCTATGTTTCAGTGAAATGACTCTTGTCCCAAACAGCTTGTACGCAGGCAATGGATAATAATCCAGTTTGAGCTCTGCTTTCCTACACTTCATGCTCTGCCCTCCCTCTTTCACTTCATATAGTCCAAACTCTGGCAAATATGACACACCATGTGGTGTAACAATAAAGTACACATGCTTCTCCTCCTTCACCAGTATGAGCTCAATTTGTCCGAATTCAGTTGACTCACCTTGGCTCAGACAAAGAAAGAACCCTTTTTTGTATAGAGTGCCTTTCCACTGTACCTCTGTAGTTGCCACAATATTTACTTCCTTGACCAAGGTTGCTCCTACAGCAGTGCACACTGCTGTATTGCTGTACAGTTCAGCATGGAAAGGAGGGGAGTTCTTCACCACCAATGAAGGTGCAAAAAAGGAGCCTGAATGTAGGTAGGCTTGTAGTAGCTGGTGGTTCCTGACAAGTGTTTGACATAGGTTTTTGAAATTTTGTGTTCTTCACACATCTTTTGAAGTATGAATGCTTGCTTTCAAACCTCATCGTCCACAATCGCATTTATGGGCCAAGTTTCAGTATCAATGCAGGGTAGTGAGTGAGGTAATGATACTTTAGTCTCAATTTGTGTGCAGGAAACATTTCTTTCCTTGCCTCGAGATAGTAATGGATCTGAACATTGAGCAAAGCAACCTGAGGTATTGATATTCTAGGGGCACAAATCAATTCCACTTCCTCTTTCAGTTGGACAGTCAGTTGCCATACTGGATTCTCTGTGTTGGTGATTTTTTCACCAATTATGATAGGGAGAAGTCTCAGCAAAGACCAGTTTTTCTGCCGCCTGGCCACCTAGTTTTATACCCTTCACAGAAACTTCTGAGGGTGTAGAATTACTGTCAGAACCCTGGTAGCTAAACTGCCTGATCCTACGATTAAGTTGCGAATATGTGAATAATTTCTTCACCTTGACAAAGTAGGTGAGGTAAATGGCACGGTCATATGCCACTACACCCTCAAACAAGTCATGACCAATACAGGGTGGGAGGCCTGGCTGGCAGACATGAAAAAATGACAGAATTGAAGACAGAATCAAATTTCAAACCTCTGACTTCACTTACATCCTCATTCTGCAGCTCTTGCACAGTTTCATTGTAGTCCTGTACTGTGCGGATCGGAGCATGGTGTTCCAAATTATCTAGCTCACTTCTAGGTACGTGACAATATCAGCAGAAACAGCGAGATGTGCTGAAGTTTTCTGTGAAGCCACCGATATTATGCGAACCCAAATTATCGCCAGCAATGCAAAAGACTGTTGCCTTCACATTGTTTCCATCCACATTCAGCCCATTTGTCTCCAGTTCTCTAAGATCTGATATCAGTGGAGAGAACAACTTCTCGTGGCCAAAGTGTTTGAAATCAGCTTCTCGGCACAAAAGCAAAAGCTGCAAGTTGTCAATTGTTGATCGATGAAAAGGATCAAAGTTGGCTAGAATGAAGTGCACCCCTAGCAACTTGTGCTTTTTCTTAGAAGATCCAAGGGGATTAACCACCTTGAACGAATCTTGATAAAGTATCACCTTTAAAGTGAGACCTGACTCAGGAAACAGGATTGGATTTGAATACCGATCCATCGCACGCATCATTTAAAATAAGAGGTGGACTCTCATTCGCAGATGCAGAACATTCTTCCCACACAGCGGGATCCTTCAGCAGAGCTGTTAATGTGTCTTTTATTGGAATATACTGAGCATATTGCTCCTTTCTGTTTTCATCAAACCCCAAAAAAATGGGTGGAGGATGCACATAGGCAAAATTCTCCTCAAAATATTGTTTTCTCTTGTACCCTGTCGAAAGGGCAGAGCTGCAGGATGCATGATTATCTATGTCATCTAAGGTCTTCAAAACATCCTCAATATCTGTCTCAGTTTAGTTTTTGCTTGAAGAGACACTTTAAGTTGATTCTTTGTGTACTGCTGGCACACTCCACTGAGATTATCAATTTCTTCTATGATCAACTGTATTGTGGAGGAGGGGATAAGGTGCTTCGCCTGCAACTTCATGTAAAACATGCATAGATTTCTCGTGTATAAACTTTTTATTTGTGTAGGGTCCAGTATATCCTCCTCAGGCTCATCATGAACTGCCCCTTCATCTGACTGGCTTCCAGCAACAGAGGACTGAGACTCACTAGGAATTGAAGGAAGACAGTATGCACCAGAGACATGCAGAGCTGTGGACTGTTTGTGCTTTCTAGATAGGTGGGACGTTAAAGACGATTTCACTGAAAAAGACTTATCTCAGTTTTTAAAAGGGCAATTAACCTTCTCTTTTCTTTAAACGTGAGATTTCAGGTGACACAAAAGATCTTTCAGATCATCAACTGTTTCTGACAGTGAGGAAGTTCACATATAAAGGGTCCCTGCAAAGTCTCACACTGTGACAAAGAAGATGACTGCCGATGATGACGGTAAACATGACACTTGAAAGCATTGTAATTTTTGAAGTGCGACTTGCAGCCTGCTATACAACATACATACTGATGATGTGCCTCATTTTTGTGCAGCCCTTGATGATGTACATAACCTTTCAGGGTTTTCAGAAAAACACTATGACAAGTGTAATCTTTGGACATTGTTAACTATGGCAATATTCACCTTTGCAGCTTTTCGTTATCCCTTGACACCAACAGCTCACACAACTTATCTGCTGAGAAAAAAGGAAAAAAAAAAAAGTCTGTTAATGCATGGGACTCCTGAATTAAGATATCTGCTTAAATCCAAGGAAATGTGTATTGAACACTAACTATTGTGTGTCGGTAGCGAAATAGGTAAAGCTAACGTTATGCTAGTGAGGGACTCTCCACTCACTCTCCACAACATGAGGAGAGAGTTAGCTTGATAGCTTAATAGTTGGCTGACACTTCAGTGAACTATATGCAATATGACAGGTCATACAGATATAATGCCTTTGCCAAGAGGGAGTAAAGTCAAGTGATATATAAAGTAACAGTCACTGTCTTTTAAGGTACGCGAAAGCGCGCACGCACCATCGCGCACCTAAAAAAAATTGAGGTGAGGCAGTGGCGTAGCCAGCAGGGGTGCTAAGACATGTCCCTTTTTGACTGCAATTAGTAGTTCTCAATCATTTTCGTTTATTGACGCGTTGTCCAATTATTGTAATTGGCAACCGAAGACACGGTTTCTCTCCATATGCTAACAGCGATTAAATCATGGGCTAAATTCAGTACAGTTGCGGAACAAGAACAGAATTGGGTTGCACAAAACTTCCGTTTAAAACAATTAGTCCTGACCTGTTCTCAGTCATTTTCATAATTAACAGAAGGTTCATTCTGAGAGCACTCCACACTTATCAGGTGCTGCTTGTTCTCCCCGATCATTGTCGTCTTACCTAATCGGGGAGAACAAGCAGCACTATGGCTGTGACTGCTATGGTTATTCTAGTAGTTGCAAAATTCTGGTAGACCGAGCGTTAAGACTTTGCAAATCAAGTAATTATTTCTCACATGATCAAGGCTATAAGTGGCTGGAATATTTATTTATTTATTTATTTATTTATTTTTAAAGCACAGTCTGGCCGTGCACTGTATCTTACTTCTATTTCCGATCCTATATCTTCACAGTTTACATTTAAACTATTGAAGGCAGGCAGGCACAAATGAAATTTGTTCTAAAGGTCAGAACAGTAATATAATGCATTCATAATTTACCACACAGAGAATGATTATTTTGAAAGTAGTACCAAAAGGTGGGTACACAAAGATTCTCTAAAAAGCCTCTGTTACATGTGGTTTGGAGGCATGCCAGGAAGGTCCAGCAGCTTTGGTAGCAGTGGTCATTGAGAAGCAAGTAACTGCAGGAATGCCCTTTGAAACTCACCACTTGTCAATCATACTCAATCAAGTTTTATTGTCTCACAGATCTTGAACAGATGTACTGTTGATTTTGTTTGGCCTTATTTTTGCTCACCATTTGAGCTACCTTAAGAAGCTAAGTGGTTTCTTTGAGTTCATCCACCTCTTTGAAGTGTTCTTGTGCAAAGTATTATTATACAGGCTACCTGATAATGAACAGTAAACTTGTGTAAAATAACAGAAAATGTATTTTTTAAAATTTGTACGATGATTTAATTTAACAACTTTTAATCAGTTATGTACAGTACAAATCTGTATTTTAAGTGTTGCATAACTTTACAAGAGAGTATCTGTAAAATTACATTAAATATTTGTATTTTTAATCATATAACCAACACTTCTTTTACTGTTAATTGTCACTCATTCTATCAAAGTTTAGGAATGTTTTTTTTACAGTATTAAACTTGAATTTAACAGTTTCATCTATTAGATAAAAAAAAATATTTGTAAAAATATGATACGTTTGTGAATGTATTTTAACAGTCTTTTTATGTTGAAAAATAAAGTAATTTTATTTAAATAAATGGAATTTCATGTTTTTTTCACAGTTAAAGGTTTTTCATATTAATTTACATTAGACATGTAAATTAACAGTCTATTTATGTGGAAAAATTTTAATTTTCTTTAAATAAAGGGAATTTTATGTTTTTTTCACAGTTACATGTTTTTCATCTTATATGACATTAGACATGTAAAAACACACGTTTATTTTTGTAACTTTACCAATATTATTGTGTATTTTAAAAATACAGGGAAAAATCTCTAAAATAAACAGGGAAAATTCTGTTAAATTACAGATTTTTTTTTACAGTGCAGGATTTAAGGCACAAGAGCAAGTAATGATTTATCATACTTCACAAAACCCCCAATACCGCGAAAGTTTCTAATGAGGTCATATAAAGAATAAGATGCTTAATAAAGGCAAGCAGGAGGAAGCCATTTGTCCCTTCTCGAGCTCATTTCTTTGGGACACTGGATGTGACACTGGATTTGAGTATTTCACCTGTGGGTGTCTTGGGGAAGGCAAAGAGCGAACCTGACGAAGCAACCGCGAAATGTGTTGTTGGCCCCTAATAAAGCTCTACTAATGGTGATCAGTGTGCGGGGACTTTTTTTGGTTTTGTACATTAACATCACCTTGGCATTTTCAGGGATTTCCAGCACCCAAAGGAACCTTGATATTAGGGGGTCTGGTCTTGAGGCATGATGAAAATGTGAAAGCATGTCAGCAGCATTGTTTTACAGACCCGGTATGTACACAGCCTTTGGGATTACATTAGTTGCATGTCTGGGTTAGAGGATGAACTAAACTGTTAAAACTACAGAACGGCATTGAGTAGCGGCTGCTAATTCTGTTCGTAACCAATGAGCTGCTCACTAGTACAGATTACTTGTTAATGCACACAACAGTAAAGCAAATCATGTGAAACATTAGATTTCTGACAGCAATGTTTGAATGCTAGGTGATTCCCCCATCAATTTTCCCAGACTATAAGGAATAAAATCCACAGAACAGCTGTTTTACTATAGAATTCCAAGGATTTGGAAGATTTAAGTCATGAAGTGAATGCCCTCCCAGTGACTGAAACTCCCAAGCTGATGTCCACACTGAATACGGCAACATTTTTGATTATGAAAAAAATTTAACATGGGGCACCTGCATAAATCACATCTCTACGAAGTAAGGACATGAAAACCAACGGAAAATAATGGTCAGCTAATGACCCATGGACTAAGCTCATGGGTAACTGTCAATTTAACTGCACCTTAACAAAAGGAGAAAAACTTGTAAAGCCAGCCAATTATATAGCGCAGGCCATCCATATTAAAGTGATTAGGCCTAAGCAACCACCAGGATGACCTGCTCGCAACAACTCATAGTCCTTTGCTATATGAAGCATCGAACAAATGATTATTGACATTCTGAACACAAAATCAATTGCTGTTAACGCATCCCTTTGCAGTAGATATGTCATGCTTTCGCTTGAAAAAAGCTTCTTGGATTATTCCGGCTTTACTCTGCCAGATGAATGAAGCTGCATTGGATGCAAGTTCGCAGTTGTGCTACGTTGCTGCAGACCGCAGTCCAATCGCAAGTTTTGGAAGAAGCTCAGTAAACCGCCTTCGGAAATGCATATTGTACTCTAATGCGCAATACCATCTATGAACTTTAGTTTTTATATTTAAAACAATTCAGTTCCCCTTTGGAATTCCTATTCCCTTTACGCCAACATACCACTAGTCTTGCATATTTCCTTGGTAACCGTACGTATTCACAAAATCAACATAACTGAGAGCCACAGTTGGAAATACGGGAAGCGAAAAGGTCCAAACAGACTGATCTGGGAACGCCCCATTTGTCTTTCGCTACCGCTTAGTGTATGGCTGCGTGTGAAGTCTTTTTGCCAAAGAAAGTTCCTACATCTTAGAAAATGATCCAGAAATAATTACGTGGCAGCCATGATAAGTGGACTCGAATTCTTTCAGTGAAAAGGAAAGGTGTCTCAGTGCTTCCTAATTTCCCGTAGGAAAAATGTGTTGCTCATCTGTTGTTTAATCTCGTCTCTTGAGATCAATTTGAGCTTCTAATATTCGTATCATTCTGTGATCATTTTTTTCTGAGTTACTTCTCCTAAGGGTCCCTTAGGAGCAAGAGATAAGCGAAAAAGAGACAAGACATCACTAAGACAAAGGAGGTTGAGTTGAGATAACCATTTGAGCAATACTTGAGAAGTGGGATAAACAGAGGAGATCTCATAATTGTATGCCCCTGATCTCAATTATGTCTTGGTTATTTTGAAGGAGAATTAAAGAGAATAACAAAGATTGAGACAAATCTGAGACTTTCGAGACAAATCTGAGAAGTTTGAGCCCTAAAAGAGATCTTATCATTGTATGTCCAATGTCTCTTCCACGTCTTGATTATTTCTCTTAGATGTCTTACTGAAGCTATATATGAGAATGATATCTGAGCCATATTTGAGAAGTACGAGAACAAGTTGAGAATGTAATTTAAAGATTAATTATCTTTAGTAATTATAATCGACTGTTGAAAAGTTTAACACTTTTATTTGGGTAACACCATTAGTACAGTATAATAGTGTATCAGTACACCATTAGTATTTGGGTAGCAGCATTTACACTTTTTTATAATTAAATCTTCAGTTTTTTTTATCCAGCCTCGGCACTTGAGCCTTCTTTTCATTTAGGCCCATGGTCCTAGTGCCCGCCGGACTGCTGTTTGCATCCGTCGGGAGTAAAACCTTGACACTAAACATCTCCTCATCTTTGCTATAGACTCCCCAAGTGAGTCTAGGAGGAGGCTTTTTTTTGGGTAGGATATATCGCCTGGGTAACATGGAAGAAATACAATCTGCACACAGTGTGGTGGAGATATAACATTAATACATAACAATTTAAAAGGAGTCAGAGTAACTTTTAAGGAGAACCATTTTCACACACATATTTACAATAAGGAACCAATGGTAATTCTCACTGGCAATCCCCAGGAGCACATCATATATGGATGGGTCCTCCTGAAAAGCCAGAAATAAGTCACACAAATCTGACAAACAAATTACTGCATTCAATGTGATTGTTAAGAAGTGATGTTTGTATGCTTGGTTTTAGTTGGTTTTAGTCCATTCTAGCATATTTCTAGTGTATTTATTGTATTTATATATTTATTCTGAGTTACATGTTTCATGTTTAGAGAATGAATGCTTGCAGTCTCATGTCTTACTTTCCTCTTGTTTCTTTGTGTGGTGTCTTTAAAAGATTCTCACTCTTTCTTTTCCATTTCGGTTTGGTAATTCCTCTTCCTTCTCTTTTGCTGTTCTGATTGGACTATCCACAATTAGAGCAGTTCAGTTAGGCATGGGTGATTAGTTAGTTCAAAGTTAGGATCCCACCCACTTCCTCTCTCTCTCTCCTATCACCGTCCTTGCTTTTCTAGATCCGCCTCTCCTCTCACCTGTTCTGAGTTTAGCTGGGCCTCCACTTAATTTGTTTGTGTATAAAAGACCCACTTTCCTGCTGCTTCTTGTCGACTCGTTTCTTCCGCCTAAGCTCGCTTTGGTCAAGTCTCGTTCTGCAGCTTTTCTCTCGATTTCTGCAAGTTTGTATTTCGTGATTTCTCCCGTGAGTCTTGTTTACATTGTTGTTTTGCGTTGTGTGATTGAGATAGTGATTGTGAGTACCACGTTTACCCTTTATTCCCATTGTACCAACTCCCCTTTTCCTTCCCCATCCAATCCCTTTAGTATTTCCCTGTGTTACTGTCTTTGTGCGGACTGACATCCTGGTTTATAGATCTTTCTGCTTGTCCCTTGATTTCTGATTCTGCCTTTGCCTAAACCATTCCTGTTGCCTGGCTTTGATTTCTGTTCTGTATGACCATGAGCTCACCTAATAAACGCCCTGCCATTGCTGAACTGCATTTGGAGTCTCAAGCCATTCCTTTCAGTGATATACACTACCGCTCAAAAGTTTGAAGCTGTATCTGAATAGGCTGGGGGGGGGGGCGACTCCCCAACACACCACCATTCGGTCCCCTGGTGGGTTAAAATTCTTTTCGGTGCCCCAAACCTGTAAAAGAATTTAACAATGCATTGGGACACAACGCTGGCTGATTTGTTGGGGGTGGGGTAAGCCTCTGCCAACTTTGTATAGTAATCAACCAGCACGCAAATGTAATGGTTTCCTGTTTTGTTTTTGTTACTTTCCCCACCAAATCCATTCCAATGAGTTCCAAAGGATGGTCCATCTTCAAATTAGAATAACAAAATGAAACATCATATTTATGAATAATATTGTAAAGCATAATCCTTCAACATCATACAGACTTACACATATTGGGATTAAGGAAGGCTCCTGCACTGACATTGGGCACACTGGGATACCTGATGTTCAAAACACAAAGGAACAAAGATTAGTCCATACCAAGATTTTTCAGGCTATATAAAAGAAAGTCAAGAGTAAATTGTATTACCCTTTTATCTATGTCGACTCCCATTCCAGGCCAGTAAAATCTCGTCGATATTGCTGATTTGGTTTTCTCGGTGCCACAGTGGCCTCCAAATGGACTGGCATGAAACTCTAAAATAGTTTGATTGGCCTCATTATGGCCAACAATGACTCGCCTTTTGATGGTGATATTTCTCTTTTTGGAAAGATGGTGAAGTTGCTTACCTATTGAAACAGCTTAATTGTTAATACAAGATGAACAACATGGAGGGTTTAGCTAGAGTAGTGGTAAACTGAGTTAGCCTATTGGAGAATGTTCTTGTCTTTTTTAAAGAAATTAAAATTTCTTAACCTGGATGTTAATATTGACCAACAATAGTCTTATCATCATATTCAAAATTGGAGGCGCGCCTGTGCAGGATGTATTTCTGTTCCTTTGTGAAATTACTGGGATTTATTCCCTGTGTTTTATAATTGATGATCTCCAAGGACATCTTGGGATCCATAATTGAACACCAAAGTGAACCTGCCAGGCAGGTTTATATTGACGAGAAAATTTATTGATGAGACATTCCTCGTGTGGTCATGCCTTGGCATTAGGAATTTCAGAGACTTGTATATTGACAACACATTTGCATCATTTCAACAATTATCACAGAAATTCTCCATTCTGAATAATCACTTTTTCAGGTATTTACAGGTCAGAAGTTTTGCTCACTCTAATTTTCCTCAGTTTCCTTTTCTCCCTGGCACTACTGCTCTTCATCTTTTTTTGTTACCTCATTCCACTCTAAAAGGCATGATGTCAGTCTTGCATAAACGTATTAACTCTCTATGGCCAAATTCGTTACTTAGAATTAAAACAACTTGAGCGGGGGAGCTAGGTCAATTAATTCCAGTGGAATTGTGGGAAAATGCATTGAAATATATACACAAATTATCAATCTGTGGTAGATTAGGCCTCAAACAGTGCAAAATTATACATAGAGTTCACTGGACCAAATTCAGATTGGCCAAAATTTATAGTGATATTACTCCAGAGTGTAACCGATGTGGGCAATCTCCAGCCAATTTCTCTCATATGTTTTGTTCATGCCTATGTTTGGAACACTACTGGAAATGCATTTTTAACACACTTTCAGGCATCAATGGTGTTCAGTTCAAACTAGATGTATTTATAGCATCTTGTGTCTCTTCCTAAATGCTACAATTCCTGAGCTGGTAAAGAGATGCAATAACATTCCTCACTCTTCTCACGAGGAAACTGATTGTACTCAGGTGGATATCTCCCACTCCCCCCTCCCACGCTGTATATGGATACAGAATTTATGCCACTATATTAAACTAGAGAAAATCAGATGTACAATTAGGGGCTATTCAAACAAATTCTCTAAGATATGGTGACCTTTGCTTTTATTCCTAAGAAAATATAACTTCTTGACCATTCCTGACAGAGGCTTTGATCATATATCAACATGTATAGGTTTACTTGATACATTCAGTGACTTATCATTGCCTGTTGTGCAGCTTTGGGGCAGTATCCCACTATGTTTTTTTTTTTCATTGTATTGTTACATCTTCCTTTCATATCTATTTATATCATTCACAATGTGTTTTTGTCTCTTTTGTTTTTTGTTTTGTTCACTTGTCTAGGCAGCTGTATGTATTTTACTTTACAGCTTAACCACTAAATGGCAACTGACACCTGATGTAATCTACTATTGTTGGTCTAAATGCCTTGAAAACAATAAAGAGAAGTGGAAATAAAATAAATTGATGAGACAAGTGTCGTGCTCTCCCTGAAGTTGGCACCCCATATGATAAAAATAATGATAATGAAAACTCAATGTACAACGTATATCAGTGATTCAATACACTTTATTTTATAAATTAAGAGTTTGTGGCGTGCTCGTTACTTAAAGTTTAGTTAATTAATGTTTTTGGGTGCTCTTTGGTCCAAGGTCAAAAATCTTTCATGTAGAAGGAGAAAAAGGAGAAAAAATCTCTCACTGACCAAGGCACTCCAAACTTAAAAATTTCTTTATTTAATAGACATGTCCACAGAGGACTTGTTCTAAAAAATGCCCACGTGTAGCGGCAGGGCCTTCTTCGGGGTATAAAACAAACAAGTAAAAACAGAGTGGTCTTCTGAAGGCAAAGTGCACAGGTGTTGATTGCTTCATCAAACCAATTTCTAAGACCCGCCCCTTACACAGATCCCAGCACTAGAAAGCAATCTCATACCAATCCCACAATCACAGTTCATTAAAATAAAACTGGTGAAAAATACATATCAATTAAACACAGTGGCTCAAAAAACAGCACAATTTTAAAACACATTTACAGAAAAGGCCTATAATCTATTTCCTCATTCAAGCCTGAATGTTCCATTGCTTTAAGATTCCATATCCAAAAAGTCTCACGCTGCAACAACATTTTCAATCTATCCCCCCCACGTATAGATTTTTTATAATCTCAATACCCTGGACCCTTAAGGATGATGGGTCATTATGATGCATTTCTTTATAGTGTTTGGCCATGGGGTAGTCTTCATTGTTAACTCGAATTGCATATTTGTGTTCAGAAAAATGTTCTTTTAATTTCCTTTTCGTTCTACCTACATAGAAGCACTCGCATGGGCACTGTAGGCGATATACCACAAACTCAGAATCACAATTGATAAAGCCATTGGTTTTGTACTCTTTTTGTGTTTTCAGATCACAAAATGTTTTGCTCTGTATGACACCTTCACAATGTTTACATGACCCACACTTGTAAGTCCCCCAGAGTTCTTTGTGCAACCAAGTTTTTTCATTAGGGCCCGGCAGGTAACACCTAACAAGCTTGTCTTTTATCAATGGTGCCTTTCTAAACACAGTCATAGGTGGATTAGGGAAAATTTCCCTTAGAGATGGATCACTATTGATTATTTTCCAATTCGACCCAATTATTTGTTTCATCCTAGAAGCACAGTGACTGTATTGAGTAACAAAACATGGTCTAGGATTGATTTCAGCCACATCTTTTTTCTTTTTCTTTAGGAGATCAGATCGGGTTTGAGAGTGTGCTTTTCCTATTGCTTTGTCATTTAGTTGTGGGGAGTAGCCCCTTTCACAAAATCTCATTTTCATATCTTTGGCCTGTTTCTCAAAATCAGACTCCTTGCTGCAAATGCGTCTCAAACGCTGAAATTGTTCAAAGGGGATGTTATTTTTAAGGCCTGTGGTCTGAAACCTTTCCACCCAATCAATTTTTACTCTTTGACAGAATGGACTTTGCATAACAATGTGTTTCTTTTTCAGGATTGCTTTTATAGAGAGCTTAAAGGTACAGCTATGGGTGCATGTTTTGCGCCAAATTATGCAAACCTTTTTTTGGGGCACTGGGAAGAAAAATATATATACAACCAGTCCAGTAATTTATTCTATGATAAGATCATGTTTTGGTGTCGTTTCATTGATGACATTCTTTTGATTTGGTTGGGAAGTGAGAGGGAACTTCTACAATTTCATGATTATATTAATTCAATTAATTCTAATATCAAGTTGTCAATCGATTATTCTAAAACATCAATAAACTTTTTAGATTTGTCTATTTCTGTTGGTCAGAGTGGCTCCCTACACACTTCAATATATAGAAAGCAAACTGACAGAAACACTTTGTTGAGATCTGACAGTTTTCATGCCAAACCAAAAATCTGATCTGTACATTAAATAATAGAGGAGCAGTGGAAGCCCAAAGTTGGACGAAACACAATTACGTCAAAATTAAAAAAAAAAAATACTTAAAATTGTGACAGGCCATCACTTCAAAACTATTAGGGATATTGGTCTAATACTTGTTATTATTTCATAAGTCCACCAGAGGTACCCATATGAATTTTTTGAGAAATTTCTGAGGGGGTCATCTGGGAGGGTCTGGATGCTTAGATATGGACTGACCCAACTGTGATTGTGGGATTGGTATGAGATTGCTTTCTAGTGCTGGGATCTGTGTAAGGGGCGGGTCTTAGAAATTGGTTTGATTAAGCAATCAACACCTGTGCACTTTGCCTTCATAAGACCACTCTGTTTTTACTTGTTTGTTTTATGCCCTTATAACAAGTCCTCTGTGGACATGTCTATTAAATAAAGACATTTTTAAGTTTGGAGTGCCTTGGTCAGTGAGAGATTTTTTCTCCTTTTTCTCCTTCTACATCAAACACTTTATTTTATGTTTTGAAAATAAGAGAAGGTTTTTAAAGGCTATTTATTTTAGCATTTAAAAAAGGTATACCTGTTGCGCAACCCATGTCTCCATCCATCGTCGCATGACAGTTTAGGATAGTTCTTCGGTTGTCGTATGTACTGTATGGGGTCTATTCTCCCTTTTGCGCGTAAGTCCTTTTTTACGCGATTCGAGTTACGCGCATTCATGTTACGCGTATTCTCCCCTACGCTTCGATCACGCCCACAGCGCTTAACTTCAGAATGTAGGCGGCCTTATGAAAGAGGTGTGACTAATCCAAAAGAGAGGCAGACTCTGTACCAAGCTCATTGATTATGGCTATCAGGAAAACATGGAACAAGGATTTTCTGATTAACCATGAAAATGCAGTTGTAGTCCATGGAAAACGCAAACCAGACTTTAAATTTGAATATGCCGCTGAATTATGGCCCCAATTTGTTATGGCGTCAATTTGTTATGACGTCATGGACAGCAAGGGATGACAGACAAAATTCTTAAACTTCAACAGATTTAATTAAAGAAACACTTAGAACTAATTTACACTCTACCCTACTGACCAAGATTGAAATAAAAAAAAAAGATTTTTACAGTCCCTTGGTAATTGAGATGGGCTGCTATGTTGCGATGTCCTGGGACAGGAAAATGCTCCAACACAGGCAAAAATCCACAAAAAGCTTCACAGGTCTTGAAAAGAGTGACAGGTCTGGTCCAATGTATCCTTCCACAATTTCTCCTTGCAATTTCTCCTACTACTCTACTACTCTCTCAATTTTTCTCCTTATATACTCTTGTCCAGCCCCCTCTGAGGCATGCCCGGGACATGCCCCAAACCTAGCTCCAGGCTGCTTAACAAAAAAAATGTCAATACTGCCATCTAGTGGCTTTTTTTCTTTCCCACATTACACCTCCATTCCAAAAGGGAAAAATTTTGACTCATAAAGGCAAAATTTTTCTTTTCAAGACAAAAATGGTTAAGTAGACACTTGTGTATATATACATATAATACAATATGCTAATAAACACATGTGATATATATACACATACTCAAACATGGGATAAGCAATCAGCAATTAAATTGTCAGTACCCTTTACATGCTTCGTCCCAAGTGAACTTTACGCCTTTCTTCAGTTGGTTGGTGAGACTGAGAGCAATCTCAGCAAAGTTCTTGCAGAACTTGCAGTGGTACCCGATCATTCCAAGGAAGCCGTGCAAAGCTTTTTTGTTGTCAGGAACTGGAAAGTCCATGATGGCTTGGACTTTAGCATTTATGGGTGCCACCTTACCCTGGCCTATGACGTAGCCAAGATACATGACAGTAGCACAACCAAAGTCACTCTTGTTCAGGTTAACAGTCAGGTTAGCCTGGGTCAAGCGCTGGAACAACGTCTCTACATCTTTCAGATGTTCTTCCCAGGAGTCACTCCATGTGATCAGGTCGTCGATGTACGCACCCGTGTGTGGCAATCCGGCGATTGTAGACTGTATCATCCTTTGGAACGTGGCTGGGGCATTTTTCATGCCAAAGGGTAGGACTTCATACTGGTATAACCCAGATGGTGTGGCAAAAGCAGAGATGCTCTTGGCCCTCTCAGTTAAAGGCACACACCAATAACCCTTCAATAAATCAATCTTGGTCAGAAACTTTGCTTTCCCTACTCTATCGATACAATCATCAATCCTAGGTATTGGAAACACATCAGTTCAAGTTACAGCATTGACTTTGCGATAATCTGTACAGAATCTAGTACTTCCATCAGGTTTTGGAACTAGAACACAGGGTGAACTCCAATCGGAGTTAGAGGGTCTGATAATATCATGTTCTAACATGTACTCAACCTCTTTCTCAGCAATCTTTCTCTTTTCAGGATTCATCTGGTACGGATGCTGTTTTATTGGTTTGGCATCACCAACATCTACATCATGACAGGCTATAGAAACTCTCTTTGGAACATCAGGAAATAGATCTTCATATTTCTTGATCAACCTCTCAAACTGATCTTTCTGTAAGGGTTCTAAGTGCTGGAGTTTTACATCAAGATTTTGCAACACTTCAGAATTTGACAATTTACATGAAAGAACTTCAGCTTTAATTCTAGGTTCATCATCTTGAAACTCCCCCTCATCTTCACAAGTCTCGGCCATAGGAGGATCTGAAGTAACAGCCGCAACCCTAGCATTCCTATCATGATAAGGCTTCAGCATGTTAATGTGACACAACTGTTTTGGCTTTCTCTTATCTGGAGTCTTCACAATGTAATTGAGATCATTGAGTTTTGTCAGAATTTCATAAGGACCATGAAATCTAGCCTGCAATGGATTGGACTGCAAGGGAAACAACACAAGGACCTTGTCTCCTGGTTTAAACTCACGGCTTCTAGCCTTATGATCATACCAAGTTTTCATTTTTCCCTGACTTGATTTCAAGTTCTCTTTGACTAGGTCACAAGCTGCACGCAGTCTTTCCTTGAACTTGCTAACATAGTATAACAGACTGATATGCGGCTCTTTCTCTTGCCATTGTTCACTCAACAATAGCAAAGGTCCTCTCACTTCATGGCCAAACACTAGCTCAAACGGACTGAGTCCAGTAGACTCCTGCACTGCTTCTCTAGCTGCAAACAACAGCAAATGAAAACCTTCATCCCAGTCTTTTTCATGGTCATAACAATAAGTCCTCATCATTGTCTTGAGAGTGGAATGAAACCGCTCTACGGCACCCTGACTCTCTGGATGATAGGCACTGGAAAGAATCTGCTTCGCACCTAGTTCATACACTGTGACAGTTTGACTTTAGAGCACTCGTAGTTTTATTTTATTTATTATTATTTGCTGGGGTGCCAGCCAGGTTTCTCTCCTGGCATTTAAGATGTCGGTCAGTTTTATTAATTAGAGGCCCGCAAACCGCACAAAGGATGTAAGATTATTTTCAATATTACACCCCGACACAATGCAAAGCAAATGCAGAAGAACACACGCACTTCAAATATTTTTTGTGCAATCAGCGTGCTGCTCTGTTTGAAGGCTCTCTCTCTCTCTACTGACACCTGCGTGAAGGATATAGGAAGTGGTTTGAATCGTGGCGCGAACTGGGAACGAATCGGTGAGTTTAGTTGTCTACACTCGTTTCCGGAGGAGTGACCAAGAGACGGCTGTCGTTGCTAAGGAGGCGTTAACAGCTGAGATGACAGTCGAAGATTATACGTGTGTCGTTCACTGGAGCGCGCACTAACGCCCATGATACAGGCTGTCACCTCCTCCCCCCTTGTAAGAAACCTGACATAGTAGGGTTTTTTTTTTTTTCAATAAGAGGGACTTCCGTTGACCGGTTCTCTTTTTCAAGTCAGTTTCTTCATTCCTGATTAGGGAGTAGAAACCCCAGGAAATCATCCTCATCGCTTTCCTCCTGGAAGATTTCAAGGACCCTTCTATGCTGTTCCCTGTCCAGTTCCTTTGCTGTGGGATAGCAAGGCTTTAACTGAGCCATATGAACTGTTCGGAGGTCTTCACCTGTTGCCTCTAGAACAACCTCAAAGTTCAGGGGTCCAACTCTCTTGGTCACCCGGTATGGGCCTTTCCACCGTGGTGCCAGCTTGGCTGAAAAGGATTGATCAGCTTTGGAGTAATGGTGAGTACGTACCCAGACACGATCATGAACTAAGAAATTTCCATCTCTTCTCCCTTTGTCATAGTTTTGTTTTTGTTTCTGTCTTGCTTTTTCCAAGTTGCCCGTTACAAGTTTTTGGAGCTCAGCAAGCTGGTTGGCTGTAGTGTAAGCAGGGGCATCAGGGTCACATAGCTGGGGGCTTAGCTCAACATTCAATGGGCCTTTGAGCAGGCGACCAAGATTGAGCTCGGCGGGTGTGACTCCTGTGGACTCCTGTACTGCCGAGTTCAGTGCAAAACGAAATTCAGGTAGGTATCTATCCCAACTTTTTTGTTTTTCTTCCACATAAGAAGCAATCATTGTTTTTAAGTTCCGGTTAATTCTCTCTGTCAAATTGGTCTGTGGATGGTATGGTGAGGTTCTTTTTTCCTTTGGAGGTTCCACCGCCTGCAGGTTTCCTCAAAGACAAAAGAAACAAACTGTGGCCCTTGGTCAGACAAGATGAAGTTCGGTACACCCCAGCGAGTCAGGATTTCCTTGACTAAGATCTGTGATACCGTCTCAGCTGTGGCTTTGCGGAGAGGGAACATTTCTACCCATCTGGTATAATAATCCACAAAAGGCGATAAGATACACATTGCCATTGAGCTTCGAGGCAAGGGACCCATGAGATCTACCCCAAGCATTTCCCAGGGCGTGTGTATTACTGTCTGCTGGAGTTTACCAGGAGGCTTCCGGGTCTCTGGTTTATATAGCTGGCATATTTGGCAACACTGTACATAATTCTTTACATCCAGACTCATCTTAGGCCAGTACACAAGGGCTTGTAATCGTTTGTATGTTTTGTACCGCCCACAAGGTGGCCAGCTAGTGGATTGTCATGGTAGTGATGGAGAAGCTGGTTCGAAGAACAGACGGAACATAGATTTGGTACAGGTTTTTGTGAGGTAATGTAAGGACTCTGTATACTTTGTCCTCCAGAATGGTATATTTAGTGGTAGGGTTTTCCACTACTTCCCCGTCTCCATTATTTTCTGGTACAGAGACTGGATATCAGGATCGCTCTGTTGGGCGCTCCAAATGTCCTCGTCAGAGATTTGCAGGTTTTTGGAGGTTTCCTTTTGGACCTTAAGACAGCCGCACAAGTGGCAGGTTGTGGTTGGAAATCAGTCACTGGAGCTCTTGATAAGGCATCAGGTACTGTATTATACTTTCCTTTACGATACTCCACTGTAAAAGAGAACTCCTGCAGGCAAAGTGCCCATCGAATAAGCCGAGTGCTGGGCTTTTTGAGTTCTGAAGACCCAAACAAGAGAGGAATGATCAGTTATCACTGTAAAGTGTCTGCCTTCCAGGTAATATCTCCACTTTTCTAGGGCCCAAACCACGGCGAGACATTCCTGCTCTGTGGTGGAGTAGTTTAAGCTCTGCTGAGTTTAAAGTGCGACTGGCAAAGGCAAGAACCTGTTCTGTGCGAGAGCCCAGTCTGCTGAACCAGGACAGCCCCCACCCCAACATCGCTAGCATCAGTATAAACAATAAATGGTAGGTTAAAATTGGGATGTCCCAGTATCGGTGGAGAAATTAGATGTTGCTTTAGCCCCTCAAAAGCAGCCTGACAGGAAGGAGTCCAATTGAACTTTGCTCCTTTTACGTTTTTTAGTGCGTTGAGGGGTTCCGCCAGCTGAGAGAATCTGGGTACAAAGCGATGATACCAGCCGGCCATCCCAAGGAATCGTTGGAGCTCTTTGATGTTTTTAGGGACAGGAAAATCCTGTACGGCCTTGGTTTTCTCGACATCCACCTCCACTCCAGCATAGGAAACAACATGTCCCAAAAATTTTAGGGAAGTTCTGAAGAACTGACTTTTGTTCATGTTGACGGTAAGATGTGCTTCCCGTAGCTTGTCAAGGACTGCTTGAATGTCCAAACTGTGCTGGTCCAAGGTGTTGGAATAGATGATAATGTCATCCAAGTATACAAAGCATATGTGGCCTCGTAGGTTTCCAAGGACAACCTCCATCAGCCGTTGAAAGGTCGCTGGAGCATTTTTAAGTCCAAATGGCATGACCTTGAACTGGTATAAGCCAAGAGGGCAGGTGAATGCAGTTCTTTCACGGCTGTTCTCGTCCATTCTGACCTGCCAGTAGCCACTATTAAGGTCCAGGGTAGTAAACACAGCAGCTCCAGCCAAGGATTCCAGTATTTCCTGGATGTTAGGTAAGGGGTAAGCATCAGTATGTGTTATTGCATTTATTTTCCGGTAATCTACACAGAACCTTGGTTTTGGATTGTTTTTCTTAGGCACCAAGACAACAGGCAAGCATATGGAGAGGTGGAGGGCTCGATGATGTTTTTTTCCAACATTTCCTGAATGTGTTCCTTAATTACCTGAAGTTTGGTCAGTGACACACGGTAAGGTTTCTGCTTGATGGGGACTTCGTGGCTGAGGAGAATTTTATGTGTTAGCACTCCAGTGCATCCCAGTTTTCAGTGCAAACATCACAGTTCTCCTGAAGTTGACAGAACAACTGACTCTTCCCAAACTCATCCAGGTGGGCATTATTGGTGGCAGCCTGAAGAAGGTCGGGGGCATGGTGGCAAGGTCACCAGATCCACTGGTGCTACGGCAGAGAACAAGGCCAGATGGGGTACAATGAAACTTTTTGGCTCCGCTGCAGCTTCTGGCAGAAACTGATACTGACGCTTTTATTGTTCTTGAACCAGTAACAGTTATCAGACACATCAAACTGCATGCCTGATAAGCTGATGTAGTTCAACCCCACCACAGCAGGAAAAGCCAAGTTGCCGACAGGCATGATAACACAAGGCAAGACTACTGTCTGAGTTTGTGTAAGGGTGAGTTCGCTCCATCCCAGTGGTTGTCTTCCTTCTCCATCTGCTAAGTACAGCGGACCCCTCGTCCAGGGCTTCAAGATATCCTGCTGTCTTTTCACTCCTGTCCACACGCTTTTCGTTAACCAGCGTATGAAGACCCAGTATCCAAGAAGTTCCTTCCAGGTCCCTATGTTCAGGGGCACAAGTAGCTGGCAGGGAGATGGATTTTCAGGAGAAAAAGTCAGGTGAGGTGAAAGAGGAGATGGCTATTGGGTCATCTGAATGAGTCAGCGTGCTCAGTGTAGCATGAGCCTCCTGAACATGAGGTGGTTTAGCAGGCGGTGGCTGAGGAGGTCGAGGAGGAGCACTGTTGCCCCTGTTAGGGTTTCCTTGAGGACAAGTAGCGGGTGAGTGACTGCCTTTACAAAAAAGCCAACAAAATGGTTGAGGTGGTCGATTATCTCCATGCTGGCTTGGACGACCAGAAGACTCTCGGCTAGTGGGCGGAGTAGCTGACTCAGATAAGCCAGACTTGTGGGTTTTTTAGCAAGTTTTTCCTCTGTTCATAATGCATCTGATTTTCACGATCTCTCTCCAATTGTTGACCAAAGCATGTCCATCAACAGAGGTAACTCCTCCGCTTCTGAGTTGACTGGCCAATTGGGGGTTAATATTTTTCAAAATCAGCTTTATAATTTCCTCCTCTTTAATATCTGGTTTCCAACGCTTACACAAAGATTGGTACATGTAAGCAAAATCTCTAATGCTTTCTCCCTCTCCTTGGACTCTGCTGCTTTTCGTTCAGCAAGTTCATCCTCGTAGTCCTCAGATAGGAAGGCAGCCTTGGAACTGATCACTGAATTCCTTCCAAGTACTGATTTTATGCCGAGCCACATCCCACCAATCTCTTGCAGTACCATGTAGCACATTGCGTAGGGTGGCGCAGAGTTCCTCATCAGACAACGGGTTCAGCGCCAGGTAATCCTCACATCTCTCTAAATATTGAAGTGGGTCAGGTGCATCATCCACTCTGCCAAATGTTGGAAACTGCAGCTTCACAGGGTTCCTTATCATGAATCTGCTTTTTGTTTCACCATGAATAGTGGATCCCATTGGTGACCCAAAATTATCCTCAGCCATACCAGGCTGCACCGTGGACTGCAACCTGGGGCGGTTTGGAAGTGGCATGGGGTGTAGCTCTGGTAGAGCTTCATACTGAGTTTGCACACTTGTATTACCAAAAGTGGTGGAAGCAGACTTGGCAGCAATTCCTTCAGAGAGTGCCTGTATTGAATTTTTACAGCGTGATAGCTCCCCCCCTCCAGGCCGGTTACAGCATCAGCCATTGGGGTGAACATGAAGTGAACTTCTTTTTTAGCAGGTCAGTATGATGGTGTTTCAACCTCCAACTCAGGGTTGCATTCACCTGTGTTCGCAGATATTCAAGCTGAGTGTCCATATGTTTAATGATTTCTGTGAACGTTGTGCATGAATCAGGTCTACCAAGGTTCTGCCTACTTGTTCCATTTGAGTTTCCATTGTTTTTGTTATTTGGTCCATTTTCCCTTTCAGTTCCTGCTGGCTGCCCATTTGAGCAATGGAGAGCTCCTGAAGCTGTTTTTTGCAAGCCAGACATAAAGACATTTTGCTGTAACTCAGGCCGAGATCCTTCAATTTGTTGGCTGCTTGGGTTGAGAGTAGTTTGTGGGGTTAGTGGCCTTGCAAGCTCAAATGCTCCCGTCAATTCCATGTCCAACAGAGAATGGTTTGTAGGGGATACCTCCTGTCCTGGGTTTGCTGGTAGAGGCTCTGTTTCCTCCACTTCCCACAACAACAAGGATTCTGAGTTGGCAGCCATTTTGTTTCTTTGTTCTTTCCCTTTTTCCAGAATTAAAGTCTGTTTTCCCTCTTTCAGTGCGTTCTTCCTTTTGTCATTCAATGAACTTTCAGTAAGGTCCCATCTGGGGTGCCATTTTTTATGTGACAGTTTGACTTTAGAGCACTCTTCTAGCCTTTTATTTTATTTATTATTATTTGCTGGGGTGCCAGCCAGGTTTCTCTCCTGGCATTTAAGATGTCGGTCAGTTTTATTAATTAGAGGCCCATAAACCGAGTAAAAAGGATGTAAGATTATTTTCAATATTACACCCGACACAATGCAAAGCAAATGCAGAAGAACACACGCACTTCAAATATTTTTTGTGCAATCAGCGTGCTGCTCTGTTTGAAGGCTCTCTCTCTCTCTGACACCTGCGTGAAGGATATAGGAAGTGGTTTTTCAATCGTCATAACAATCGGTGAGTTTAGTTGTCTACACTCGTTTCGGAGGAGTGACCAAGAGACGGCTGTCGTTGCTAAGGAGGCGTTAACAGCTGAGATGACAGTCGAAGATCGTGTGTGCGCGGATGGAGCGCACTAACGCCCGCGATACAGGCTGTCTGTCACAACACAACCTGCTGAAACAATCCGAAGTGAAATTGCTACCTTGATCTGACTGAATTTCCCTGGGAAGGCCAAACAACATGAAGAACTTTATCAAAGCCTTCGAGACTGCAGTTGCCTTGATGTTGCGTAGAGGTATGGCTTCAGGGAATCTGGTAGATGCACACATGATTGTCAACAAGTACTGATTTCCAGATCTAGTCTTGGGTAATGGACTAACACAATCAACAATGACCTTGGAGAAGGGCTCCCCAAATGCTGGGATAAGCTGCAATGGAGCTACAGGTGGGTCTAACTGGTGTTTACCAACTACCTGACAAGTGTGACAGGTTTTGCAAAAGTTGGAAACATCTTTCCGAAGTCCAGGCCAGAAGAAGTGTTTCATGATCTTGTCAACAGTCTTGTTAACACCAAGATGACCTCCTACAGGCAAACTATGAGCCATTATTAAGATCTCATTCCTGTAGACCTTCGAAACAACAATTTGCTTGACCACTGCCCAATCTGCATTGGCAGGGATATCAGGAGGGCGCCACTTCCGCATCAACACTCCATCCTTGAGATAATACCCAACTGGAACTGCGTCTATTTCTTCATTAGGAAGAGCTCTCTTCTTTAGTACACAAATTTCAGGATCATTGGTTTGCTCCTGAATCAACCGTTTTCTGGACAGAGACAAGTCTCCAGACACATCAGAATCACCAGACCCATCTGGCTGGCTGAATAGAGAACTGATAAAAGTGTCTGATAAGTCCTCAAATGGAGAAACCATAGTAGGCTGAACAGAGTCATGAGGCAAACCACCTGAGTCATGACTATTCAATGTGCTGGACGGCACCACATCATCTTCTTCTTGAGCCTTCTTGGCCATAGCACGAGTCACTGCACAGGAAGGATACAGAGATGGGTCTTCATCGCCATCTTCAGTGCTCGGCTGTGAAGTAAGATGAACAGGGGGAACTACATTGCCCCCAGCTAGGTCAGTGCCTAGCAGCAGAGAAACACCCTTGATAGGTAGACTTGACATAAGGCCCACCTTTACCTGTCCTGTAACTAAATCTGACTTCAAGAATACAGAGCGCAGGGGTACAGATACAGTCCTCCCTTCAATACCTTGTACAAGTATGAAATCCCCAGAAGCCGTCTCATCACGTAACTCCAAGGAGTCCATCAACAAAAGTGACTGAGAAGCTCCGGTATCCCTTAGGATATATATGGGGACAGGAGGAGAATGCTCATTCAGAGCCACTAATCCCTCTGACACAAATGGAAGGAATTCCTCCCCCACAAAGTCAGCATTATCAGGCTTCTTAGCCTCACAAGGAGCAGGCAATTTAGCAGATCGGTCATCTACTACAGGGGTTTCTAACCTTGTCTTCACAAAGGCATTGGGTTTGGTATCCTTTTCTTTTTCTTTCTTCGCTTTAAGGAACCAACAGTTAGTTGTAACATGACCAAATTTCTTGCAATAATTGCAAACTAGACCACTTTTGTCACTGTCAGCTTTCACACTTTGATCAGACCTTTGACTGGATTTCTGAGCACCATCACCAGATTTGTCTTTGTCTTTGGGTGAGGAATCTTGGGTATCACCGTTACCTTTCTTCTGACATTGGGACCATCTATTTTACTGCTAGACTGAAATTTGGACTTATGTGTGAGAACATATTCGTCTGCAAATTTGGCAGCTGATTGCAAATTCAGTGCTTGCTTTTCATTAAGGTAGGTCTTAATATCATCCTTGACACAGTTCTTGAATTCTTCAACTAACACCATCTCTTTTAGTGAGTTGAAATCATCCTTGACCTCCATAGAAGTACACCAGCGCTCAAAGCAAACCTTCTTCTCGTTAGCAAATTCAACATAAGTCTGATTGTCAGATTTCTTCAGACCTCTGAATTTCTGTCGGTAAGCCTCTGGAACCAACTCATAAGCTGTCAAAATAACCTTTTTGACAACCTCATAATCAGAGGAATCATCTGCAGACAAAGCCGAATAGGCTTGTTGAGCTTTTACCCTTGAGGACAGTTTGCAACATCAGAGGCCAGTGTTCCTTTGGCCACTGACAACTCTTAGCTACCTTCTCGAAGCACTGGAAATACTTATCAACCTCCTTCTCGGAGAATGGAGGCACCAGCTTTACCTCCTGGCTAGCCCGAAATTTGTTTTCAGCTTGAATTTTGATTTTTAGTAGCTCCATTTGGAGCCTTTCTTCTCTATCTAATTTTTCTAAATCGAAATCTCTCTGTCTCTGTCTCTCTCTTTCTGCTCCTTCCTCTTTCTCTCTCTCTCAAATTCTCTTTGTTTTTCTTTTTCTTCCCTTTCAATCTCTAGCATTTTTAATTTAAGTTCCAATTCAACATTTGGATTTTCCACCGGAAACTGTTCCAGATCTCCTGGTGCAAACACATTTTCATCAATGTAATATTCAACAATCTCTCTAGCCAGTCTTGCTTTTCGCATGGCTGGTTTTACATCTGTCAGCTCTAACTGTCTGCATATTTCTAGCAGTTCTGTCTTTTTAAAAGACTTCAAAACCTCTACGGTTGGTGATGCCAAGAAATCATCCATTGCTGTTGATCTGCCAATATATATCTAGGAAAGTTCAAAAAACAATTTCACTATTTGAAATTTTAGATTTTCAATAAATGACTCGCACAATGGTCTATCCCGGACCTGAGCCCCCAATTTGTTATGGCCCCAATTTGTTATGACGTCATGGACAGCAAGTGATGACAGACAAAATTTTTAAACTTCAACAGATTTAATTAAAGAAACACTTAGAACTAATTTACACTCTACCCTACTGA
The DNA here is from genome assembly GCA_029692085.1 of Gymnothorax javanicus. NCBI lineage: Eukaryota > Metazoa > Chordata > Actinopteri > Anguilliformes > Muraenidae > Gymnothorax > Gymnothorax javanicus. The sequence goes on from CM056193.1 coordinate 144,799,641, forward strand.
CCAAGATTGAAATAAAAAAAAAGATATTTACAGTCCCTTGGTAATTGAGATGGGCTGCTATGTTGCGATGTCCTGGGACAGGAAAATGCCCCAACACAGGCAAAAATCCACAAAAAGCTTCACAGGTCTTGAAAAGAGTGACAGGTCTGGTCAAATGTATCCTTCCACAATTTCTCCTTGCAATTTCTCCTACTACTCTACTTCTCTCTCAATTTTACTCCTTATATACTCTTGTCCAGCCCCCTCTGAGGCATGCCCGAGACATGCCCCAAACCTAGCTCCAGACTGCTTAACAAAAAAAATGTCAATACTGCCATCTAGTGGCTTTTTTTTCTTTCCCACATTACAGCTGTAACAGTAGGCCTATGTATGTCTGTGCCAATTACAAGAAGTAATGCAGACATCTTTGTTTTATTTCTTTTTCTAGCAACCATGACATTCAAGCTATGCAAACAAACAAATGCCGCGATAATGAAATAACAAATAAAGAATTTAGCGCTTCTCAACCAGCGCAATCAGAGCATTGAAAACGTGCCCCTCCTACACCAGCCTGTTTGTTCCGTGGAAGACAGAGAAGAAGACAAATAAAGAGAACATTCTCGTCACACAAAAATTACAAACAAAGACAGTTTATATGATCTGATTGAGAAATTGCACACTTGAAATCTCAAACTACTCTGATGTCAGGTTTGCAACTAAAGGACATGGCAACGCTTTAACAAACAAAGGATTCTTATCCCGCACGCGGTCATCCCTCCACCCCGAAATCGCCTCAACAATCACACAATTCCATATCCATAGCCTATTATGTCCCATTTGATTTGGGCGACACATTCACTTGAACTTGTGCCTAGTATTTTATTATTATCAATTATCCCATTTACTGATAATGATTCTTCCCATGTCGGCTATTCTTTATTGGCTAAAATTGATTAATAGATAGGTAGTGCTTTGGTATTGGCCAGGGTAGGGCTCAGTCAAGAGTATTTAATAATATCTTCATTCACACATTAAAATACACAGTATTATCAATGGTAAAAAAAAAAACCATGTTTACATAGACACGGGTTAGTTAATACAGATATCCTCAATTAGAGAATCAATCTCCTCCCTAGTGAGAATATTACTTTTTAGATTATCACGAACATATAGGGCAGTGGCATTTGTCAATAGAACATGAAGACAACGATGGCGACGTCGAGCCGAAGCTGAAAACCAAATTTCACAGATGAGGAGTTAGAGGTATTGGTGAAATCAGTGAAGAGGCACCACGACGTGTTGTATGGCAAGGGGGCACTGAAGGCTGATCCGAGGAAGAAAGCTGCGAATCGTTCTGGATGTGGCTTCGGTAGAGATGTAAGCGCAGTATCCCCGATTTAAAGCATAAATGGAGAGATCTGCGGGGCGCTGTAAAAGCCAGGCTCTCTGCACACCGGAGAAGTGTGCACGCAACAGGTGGTGGGCAACCATCATCCCCTGTGCATTTCACTGCACTGGAGGAGGAGGTGGCATCCACTCTTTCTGCAGTGGAAGTGCATGGAGAAGAACTTGGAGTGGATACGGATGAAGGAGGGTTACGTAAAATGGCCATTTTTATTTGCCTATACTCAAAGTATCATTGTGATAAACACTGGAAACAAGCTTAATATGGTTTCAAATATTTGTTGTTTTTTTGGCATTTCAAGCAGTTGCGCAGTACATAGGCATCATGGGCCGAGCCAGGGAATTTGGCGCAGATGCTTAATATGCGCGTATCATGATCACACACAACCTGAATATTAATGCTGTGCCGACGTCTACAGTCTCTGTACATAGTCTCATTAGTGGAAGGGGTTCTGATTGCAACGTGAGTACAATCAATGGCTCCCACAACACTGGGGAACCCGGCGACCCGGTAGAACCCCCCCTTAACTCTCCGTCTTTCAGCGGGTGTTCCGGGGAACTTTATGAAGTGGCTGATGTGGTGCAGCATAGCGTCAACGAACTGTGTCAGACACCTTGACTCAGGCGCCTGTGATATGTGCATGACATCACCAGCCACTCACTGGAACGACCCAGATGCCAGGACCGACAGCGCAGTTGTGACCTTGATGACCCCGGGTATGTTTTGTGGATGATTGCTGCGGCTGGATAGCTGTTCATCCAGAAGTCGGCAAAGATAGATGATTGCCTCACAGTCCAGACGAAAGCGCTGGATGCACTCAGTGTCTGTTAGTCCCAGGATGTCCAAACGAGGCCGATATATGCGTGGTCGTCTTCGAGCTCGGCGCGCTCCTCTTACTCTTTCCCACTCAATCAAGTGTGCAAGCAAAAGCAGGACTGGCATTTTGGTTTTAGATTTTGAGGGCATGGTAGAATGATGGTCTTATTTATACTCGTATTAATTAATTTCTATGCGTTTGTAATTGAACTAAGTGGAGAACACGCTGTTGCGTAATATCATGTGATGATTTTGTTCAAAAATTTATTATGGTTATGAGAAATGTAGTTTAGAAATAAGGATGAACCATCGAATATTGAATGTCTCAACCTTTACCATGTTAAATAAAATAACATAAATGTTAAAATTTGGCCTATAACCGACATCAAACGCAATATTCTATTTCGCCTTATATTGGCGCTTGACCTTAATACAGCCCTCAAAAGTGCTTAACAGAAAAAGTGCGTAAGCTGGGGGGAGAATACGCGTGAGTGTTATTTGCCTGAGAAACGCCCAGATTTGGGCCTTGCTCCGCCAGAACTGCCTTCGGGGCGCATAATGCAGACTTAATTCAAGGGGAGAATACGCGTAGGCTGAAAAGCGCGTAGCTTCGACTTAGGCGCATGGGAGAATGGACCCCTATGTGCGTGAAGTTTCAAAGCCATATTTATCCCTATAAGCGACACTACTTCCTCTCTTATTTTAAAATGAATTGATATCGCAGATATTTTATAATAATAAAAATAACAACAGCAACAACAACAATACGTTTTATTTATATAGTGCCTTCCTTAGATCCAAGGTCCTTAAAGAGAAGAAACATTAAAACAAGGCATTACAAACATGAAACACAATGACAGGACAAAAAGATAAATATAAAATTAGGGAGGAAAAAAAACAAGCCTTTTGGCCTGATTTGCTGTCCGTACATCCAGTTGTGTTTGAGCTTCTGTGTAGATGCGTGGAAATCTCAGAAGGAACTGGAATTCCAAAGGGATTGTGTGGCCGCAAATAATTCCTGTTTCCTCAATTTTACTATTTTCCTGACCAACTGATTTATTAAATAAATAAACAACCAAGTCATAGGTTCAATTCTATGCAACATTGGTCCGCGTTTTTTGTTTTAGCTTGCCCAGGTGTGCTGCTTGTTGCATGTCATTTGTTTCAACCACAATTGTTATCACAGGATTTTAACAAGTTGTTAATGTCTTAATTAGTTGTTTTTCATAATTAGCATTGTTACTTACTGTTTTTAGCCAAATGTTACATAGAAACATCCATACATGCTATGAAGAATAAAATATTCTTGAAGATTGTGGTTTTATTTCTATACTGCAAGAAATTTCAAGCATTGTAATATTTGAAACAGATCAAATTATACACTGAGGAACTCAGTAAATCCCAAATTGGGCTGAGGGACACAACTGTTTCAAGTTCTTTCAAAAAACTTCAGGTGAACTTAATTAGATTAACACAAAGCTGGTTTGACTCTTTACCATTTGCTTGTCGAATAAATTTGTCATGATGTGCCAATTAGTTTTCACCAAGTAGGAGCCAAGTACATCTTTAATTTGATTGGTTACATTGTTTTCTCTCATTTTATGCCGTTATTTCCAATGCATAGCAATGTGGGTATGGCATTTTTTAAATTCTGGATGGCAAACATAGATATTTCTGTTATCTTGTGAATTAAGAGGCCAAATAACTGCTCTAAACATTAAATACACTTAATTAAGACTAATGAACAGCTTGTTAAAATCCTGCAATTACAACAAAACAAAACAAAAACAAAAACAGAACAAAAGCCAGCATACACAGTGGGTCCCCAGGAACAACGTTGAAGACCACTGGTGTAGATGTAAAGACGCTTCTTCTGCACTAGTGTCCCTTTTGCAATTACTGCACTCGAGCAATAAACTGCGGCAGAACCGATGATTTTCTGGATCAATGTTTATTGTCAGACCCGGCGCAGCACAAATAGGACAAAAGGCTGTCAACTTTCACGCATTCGGCCGTTTAAATGTCATATTCACATTCCCGTGCCGTATGTCAGCAACCATTCAACCAGCGCGTTTGTAGGAGATTCTCAGGCGGAATTTAAGTCCTTGTGCATGGAGGTTTATCAGTTTCACATGCATTTCGGTGGATTTCACCACTAGTAACATGGAAATAATTATGCCTCCAGACTTTTCACGCTTTTCTTTACTCAGGGGTTGAAAGCAATGGAATTGCATAAAAACGTTTCAAATGGTACTATTTGATTTAAACAATTTGAACGATCGTGGAACACATGCATTGCGTTGATTGACTAATTGCTGACCACGGCACGGGAACGCGAACATGCCACCAAATCTCAAACAAACAAACATGATGGACAGGAGGCGGGTGATCACTGTGCCGAATGTAAGTGCGTTCAGATTCTCTTATTAACGCGGTTCTCTCCCTAAGCTGTAAAAGAGTCCCCTTTACACCTTTCCTTTACCTCATGACGTTTTATACAGAGGTTAAAGAAAAGTGGTTCGGAATTAGACGATAGGAGGTGATTATTTAACTATTCGGACGCAGCCAAGGTTCCGCAGCAAGCTAAAGACGGAAGTGTCAGAGCGCACCACGTCATGCATCTGAGCGAATCACGTTAGCAGAAACCAGCAGTAGCCAATGAGATTTTGTCATTAGCTTTAAATCCCCCTATGAACTTTCATGATTGGTTACTCACAGAAAGAAAATACCCTTATTTGGATTACACAGCATTGTGCAGGAGAATCAGAGCTTTACAACGGTACCGGTCATGACAGATTTCGTGAAGAGGCGAAGTACTGTTCGTTGCGTTGGAATGCTAACATTTTAGTAAATTCGGAAGAAACTTACTGCCGCAAGTAGACAAAATGTCATAAAATAAACGTCTAAATGTATAATTTTAATGTTTTCTTTATAGCAGTTTGAAAGAATACATATTCAAGGAGTAAACTAGCCCAAAATCTCAAATTTGACCACTGCATGAAAAATCCATGTTTTTGCCTGCCGTGTCTCGCCTTAACCCCCCTTCCATAGAACAGAGCCAACAGCAACAATGACCTCAATAGAAGAGACATTGTTATTGAACGACAGTTTAGTCATTAAAGAACAGGATTACAGAATGCTAAAAATGGACGGGAGGAGGAGGGATGTTAAGCGAATGTGCTGTGGAGTCGCTTCTCAAAATGTGAGCTTAAGTAAACTAGCATTTTACCAATCAAGCAATCATGTGACAGCAAATCAGATGACATTCATGAGCACTCAGGTGATTCTCCGGTACGAGAAGCGGCTCCTCTAAGTTAGCAAGCTTGACTCCGTGCCTATCAGAATTTACGTCAAGCTCCATTTCTGTGCATTGGAAAACGCCCCGTAACTTCGTGATGCAATTTACAATTATGCTATTGAAGATGAACCAGTTAGTCATTCGACCAATCATCTCGGCAAATGAGCAAACTGATGGTGGCTGTGCGAAGTTTTTCCTCCGTTATGATCTTCTGTTCAACTTTGTACCGGCATTCATTTTCAATGAATGGCTGCGCCAACAGTTTTATTAGTTGGATTCATTGTAAACTGACATGATCTAGTTTTATTTTTTAACAGCGCTTTATTTGATACAGTCACAGATGCTGTGAATGGCTCCATTTGGACCCGTGTATTTTATTTTTCATTCATATCCGTTGTCAAACAAAGATGGTATTTGTCATTGTTGCTAAATTAAATAAGCCGATTATATTCCTACTGTTTTTTACTGTGATAGGCTATTTTGCTATATTCGTAATAATGAAGACGTACGTAGAGCCCATCTCTCGCTGATTCATTAACACTTTTTGGGGGCTTAGGAGCCTACACGGTCTCCGATAAGAGACGCGAGCCCCACACTGAGTCTCGCCAACTGGGGCTCCCAACGTTCACACAATCACAGACTAAGTCCTTACGACATCTCATTCGCCCCTATCTCCTATCTGTCGTTCCACCGAATACTCCCCTCCACTTTGGGAGTGGTCCAAAATTCATTAAAGGGAGTTCCCAATAACGTAGGTTAATGAACAGGACCACTCCCAATGCACCTTGCTATTCATCCTTAGGCCTATATATACCACCTACAGTCCTGCAATCCCCACTCGTCTAGCTTCTACGTCGTTTACTCGCTAACCAGACAGCCAGCGCACAGCAAGAGTTCGCTTACCTGAAGCACGAAATCCGAAATCCTACTGAGTCCCTCAGACGCGGATTAATTCAAAGACTCTGATGCTCCAGAGGAACCTTCTCAATCCGTTCCCCCAACTCCCGTTTCTCCTCCGCGCACCCGCCTGCATTCCGCCATCTTAGTACCTCCACCACGAAGCATCACCCGCTCGCCCCAATCGGGATGCTCATATTCTGGACCACGCTCCCCCCGCGATGACGACCGAGGCCGTTTCCCTGTTTTGAGCTCCGCGCCAGGAATTTCAGCCAGCGGTCTTCAGCGCCGTCTTGCAGCAGCTACGCCCCTTGTCAACCATGGTGCCTAGAAGCGAGAGCCCGCCGCTCCCCAGCAAGGCTTACCACGGCTCGCACTCCAAAAGCTCATCCGAGGCTCCATGTTGGACCGTCGCCAGACTCCATCGGGCACTCAAGCAGAAGAAAATCCCCTTCCATCGCTCCGACAACAAGGCCAGACTACTGAAAACTATATACCGACTCCCCTGGCAATGCAGCTGATCCTCCCCATGCGCAAACCGGACGTGTGCAGACCACACAGCACTTCCAGTTTCCGCGATCAACGTCCCCCAGCGCCAACTTCATCACACTCGGCGACGTCCTCCCCACTCCAGATTCAGCGGAAGTCACTCCTTCCGCAAACCAGCCAGTTCCCCCATGCCTGCTCCCTCCGTTAACAACCTCTTTGGTCTCTTTTCATCCCGTTTTGCCCCTGTGTTCGCAGGCTGCACTTTTGCCCTGTGCACATGCGTCCTGTCGGCAAACATTCATGGATACTACATGTATCCACCTCACGGCCACTCGCAGTGGTGCAGCTCTCTAGTGCTTCGGCTATGGGTGCATTTTGCCTCATCGGCAAACATTCACGGATACTGCACGGGTATCCACCTCACAGCCACTCGCAGTGGCACAGCTCGCTAGCGCTTTGTTTATTGGTGCACTTTGCCTCGTCAGCAAACATTCACGGATACCACGTGTATCCTCCTCACGGCCACTCACAGTGGCGCAGCCCGCTAGCACTTCGTTTATTGGTGCACTTTGCCTCGTCGGCAAACATTCATGGAAAACTACTCGTATCCACCTCATGGCCACTCGCAGCGGCAAGGTTCACGCTCTTGGCTGACTTTCAGTCTCGCAATCCACCATCCCGCCTGGCCTGCACACGGTCCATCTGCCATCTCCACGCTCAAGCATGTCGGTCCGTGCAATCCGATTGGCCGCTTGCCCAACAGTGGTTAACCCTTTACTGACTGTCCTTCGTCTCACCACTCTCATCAGCCTCGCCGGTCGCGGCACCTGGTTGGCTAAAGCCGATATCGCAAACGCTTAGGGTCGTCCCACTCGACCCACGGTTTTTGGGGGTTCCTTTTAGCGTTTCCTGGAAGGGGCGCTATTATGTCGCTGTTCGCCTCACCGTATCTCATCATCATTTCCTCCCTCATTCGGGGTCACGAACAGGCTGCCAAACGTATAACCGTACAGTATGACAACTCGGCCACAGTAGACATCACAAACGAAGGCCGTTCCTACTCCCTCTTGTTCATGCCATTCCTCAGCAAACTAGTTCTAATTTCCGCAAAACACCAGACCAAACTTAAAGCTGCAAATATTCCCGACCGTAAAATACCATCGCTGACTCCCTTTCTTTCAATTCAATTCAATTTTATTTTATTTAAAAGGGACAGTGTACAGTTCAAACATAAATGTCGCCATTTGATGCACTGTACCAGATTATAGCTTCAAGCTAATTCGCATCTGTAGTCCCTTGGCAGGTCACATTAAAGATACAACACAATAACAAAACAGACAAAAGCAATATACAAAAATAATCAAAACATAGTAGCCACAACAACATAGCTACACACTCCTGCATGCCCCGCTCCTCTATGCCCCCACCCCAAATCCCTCCCACACCTCCTGGCAGAGATTCAGATGCTTAGCACTGCACTCGGACATTCACCCCACTCCGGTTCCTCCGTTCTCCGCGACTGTTTACCCCTGACTCCACAACTTGAGCCATCCGCCGCTTTATTCCGAGAGGCCATTCTAAACGGGTTCGCTCCACGTCCACTTTCCTTATCCCTCGCAAGACCGAAGCAATCCAAGAAATTCCACTCAGCCCTCCTACTGCCATTCCCAGTGCTCAACGTCATTTCCATCACGAGCTTTATTTTGTATATTCACTCTGTACACCGCGTTCGACCAGCCTCGATACAAGTCTACTTCAGCGGCATCAACCTCTTTGTCAAACTGGCCACTAGATAATCCGTGCTCATCAATTTCCCATTCTTACGTGCAAACACTACCGAAAGGTTTACGTAAACAAGAACCTCCCGCTCTGACCAAACGTTTACCTCTAACGGCAGACCTCCGCTCTCGCTGCGTCCCGACACTGGGCTCAGGGTACCATTCTCCAACCATGGATTCCACTCTAGAAGCCGTGTTCCTATTGGCTTTAGGTTTCTCAAGATGTTCCGAGTTCACTCCGCTCTCCGCTAATTATAGTTCTTCTCGTCATGCTGGCCTAAACGACATCTCATTCTACTTATGTTAAAGATAAAAAGAAGTAAAACAGATCAGTTCGGCATTTCTCAGTCTATTTCATATTTTGCCTAGACTCTGCCCTCTATCCGTTCGAGCTAATATCAAACTACGTCACCTTGAGTACAATAACCAAGCTTCTCCCCAAGACCCATTATTCACGACCGACATGGGGCTGTCGCCACTCGCACAAGTTCCTCTACCATTTCCATCATATTCTAATTAGATCCAATATTCAACCCAAATACTACTCCGGGCATTCTTTTCGCATCGGCGCCGCCTACAGCATCTAAGCAAGGAGTTCCGGACCACCTAATTAAAATTCTCGGCCGCTGGACATCAAACTCTTACGCAAGCTATATTCACAATAATGACGATGTACGTAGAGCCCATCTCTTGCTGATTCATTAATACTTTTTGGGGGCTTAGGAGCCTACACGGTCTCCGACAAGAGACGCGAGCCCCACACTGAGTCTCGCCACCTGGGGCTCCCAACGTTCGCACAATCACAGACCAAGTCCTTACAACATCTCATTCACCCCGATCTCCTATCCATCGTTCCACTGAATACTCTCCTCCACTTTGGGAGTGCTCCAAAATTCATTAAGTTTTATTTATATAGGCTAGCCACAGATGCGGCGAACGGGTTTGGACCTGTCCATTTTATTTTCCATGTCACACAATGCTGGCATTTGTTCTTGAAGAAAATAACCCAACGCATTTCATGAGACTAGGCTGTGAGCACCATTGTGCATGTGGGGAAAAAAACAAGTAAAAACAGAATGTCAAAAGACTGCGCAAAAGGAAATACTTAAATGTTAAATAAGAATGTGAAAATATATAAATAAAACAAAATGTTTAAATGAGAGCTATATGTTTGCCCCCTTCCTGCATTCAGCTGACTTTCTGTCCCATGGAAGGAACGCAACGGACACGTCAGTAAATCATTCCAAACAAAATTATTTTAATCTGTGGCTGTTTTTGGGGTCGTCTCAATATACGTTCCAGGGAGAAATGTTACTGTAGATTTCTAAAAAAAATACCAAGAAATACTTCCACATGTTCACAATTTCTGAATTAATTAATTAAATGTTCCGTCGGCCGGATGTGGCCCGCAGGCCGCCAGTTGATGATCCAGGCCATAGACAGTATATTTTTTCTTTGCGGACATTGACTTTGTGTTTAAGTAATGTCTATACAAACATTATTTTTTACAAATGGATTTAAGATTACCTTTCACAATTCAGGGCTTTCTTGGTGTCTACATTTAGGTGGGAAAGAACAATCTTTGGAATGACTTTTAGTGAGCTCGGTCAATTTGACAATGAACACATTATAAGCCTCATCAACATCAGAACGGCTGGCAGCAAAAGTCCAATCTTTATGACTTTCTCATCTAACAGGCAATTAAAGTCTTTTTCTACATGCTTGGATTTTGTATCCTGAAAGGAACCATAATTAGGAGACATTAAATCAGTTATGCGAAATATAGGAAAATGGTCTGAAAGATCAGAGTACAAAATACCAGGCAAAATCATTTTATCTAGAACATTCCTGAATATATTATCCACGCAGGTACAAGATCTTGTTGTTACACGAGTTGGTTTAGTGAAAAGAAAAAGGGAGAATGAATGCATTGTGGTGGTGAAAGAGTTGGCGTCAGAGTGGACAGCGTAATTGAGAAGATCAAAATTAAAGCCACCCACAATGTAGCATGGTTTGTTTTCTTTACCTGTTTTACAAAGGCATTGCTCTAACTGTCACACCAAAAGTGTCAGGAGACTTGTATGTCATTCCAACAATCACATTCTTTCCTGCCTGCTCAACTTCAATAAAAAGCATTTCAATGAATGGTGTAGAAAACTCAAGATCTGATCTCGCCCTGAAAATGATGGGCCTCATTCACCAATAACTTCTTAAGAATCTTCTTAGATTCTTTCTTATGGTGTTCTTAAGAAGGTTCTTGAGAAAACTCTATGGTGGATTCATCAACGTGTTCTTAAACTGCAGAATTGTTCGCAGCGGTGTTCTTAAATTAATGAATCCCATCTCCTCGTAAACTGAGAGCACGTGCCAGTTGTGTCATGGATTTGTCTCGCTGGCTGAAGACAACAAGCCGGCGGGCACAGGGACCATGGGCCCAAAAGCTAAGAAAGGGACCCAAACGCACAGGCTGAGTAAAAAATATAAAAATCTTTAATTAACCAAGTAAAAACAAACATGAGGGGAGCAGCAGCACAAACACGACAGGGCTTCAAAACCAGAATGCTGCTGCACCCAATTGAGGCACAGCCAACCCTTAAATAGACAAACCTTCACCTCCACCTCAACGAGCCACGCCTGTTGCCCGTTAAGGTGGAGGTGAAGAATGCAGCAGGGGGAGGGACTGCAAGGACAAACCCTTACAAGTTGAGCCTAATTAACATATGATTAGCATAGGTAACCGCCCATCAATGGCCATAAAAGGGCATGAAGCTGCAGGGCTGTGAGCAGGCACAGATGTTATACAGAGGAAACAGCAACAACAAAATGCCCAAAGCAAAAAGTAAATCAATTGGAGCGCAGTCGGTAAAGAGAACACAGTTGCTAATTAGGAAGCCTAAATCTGAATGCAAGGGCGTAGGTTTGTAGATTTCCGGGATGATATACCTGTCATCTGCTCAGCATCTGATATAGACTGATAAGTAACAAAAGCAAACCATTAATATTGAAGCAACCCTGCGTATTTCAGAAAGTACTCAACACCATCTTGTGCAACTAGCCAATGGGCCATATTGAATGATCATTTGTCATCAAATAATGGACTGGGACCATCACACTATCCAACACAATAACAGCGCATACTTCTGGGCGAAGGGCGACGTTTCGTCATTATCACGCTACCATTGTTGCAGACGACAGCTAATTAGGGGGAATAAAACCTCATTTATCCAGACTTTGAAAACAAAAATTCCACATTTTTGTATTTTACAACATTTATTTACTAATTATGTTTGAATAAAACAGAATTATGCATTATTCTTGAGTAATATATCTGAATGGCTGTGAGCAGTCCTGACAGTTTCAGCTAATCTCTGAGTTGAAACACTCATTCGGTCTCACAAATGACAATTTCATGAGTGTCACAGTGAATGCAGTTATGTTTCTTTACAGACTGGGGGACCCCAGTCACAGCAACCATGATTTACCCCTTTTTCCAAGTGGCATTGGAAGCAGTCTGTCTGGCGTAGTTCATGTTTCAGTGGTTTACACACACATATATATAAATATATATATATATATTTGTCCTGACCTATGTTAGCTCAGCTTGCTAGCTTTGCTTTCACTGGCCTGTCTTACAAGATGGTGGGTTAAGATGGCAAACCATTTAACTGCGCATTTAGGAAATTACGAGGGAGAACTGAGCACACCTTTCCTGTTCAAAATAGAAAGTTGATAAAACTTAAATAGATGTGTTCAGTCTCAATATAAAAGAGTCGGAGTTGAGCAATTTCATGTATTTATGCTGGCTGCTGGCGGTGCAGTTCAGTACTGCTGTATAAAGTCTGTTAGTTTTGATGACAAATCTTCAATAGAAAGTATTAAGCTATTTTTGCAACCAATATCCATTGCCATAAGGGTTCCCTCTCAAAAAATCACATTTTCCCCTGCACTCAGACATATAATTTGGACCTCTCTCTGCCTAACATCAAATGAATTGTGAAACATAACTGTCTCAGCATTGCTGCTGTAGCAAGCACTCTTCTGAAGAAAGCATGTACTGTACTTGAAATGTTTGTTTTGATTTTTAGCCTCCTTGCACATCATTTGCATAGTACAACCCAGTATATAAACTTTAAAGCTTCAGCGGCCTTTGTTCATCAAACAGCTGGACAGAGCTGAGCCTCATTTTCACTGACTCACTGCCCTCTTGACGGAGGCCATTGTAATCAAGAAGAGAAAACGAGAGATGAGAAACTGTTGTGAGTGAGTGTTTGTGTTTTTTTCCCCCATGTATGTTTTTTTTTTGGGCATGCTTGAAATCCTTAAATTGTTCAAAAATAGTATAATGTAGAACCTAAAAATTTAATTTACCCTATTTAGTGGGAAAGTTATGATTGACAGTACTACACATAACACTTGGAGCAGTAATGAAACTTGCACAATTTGATCTGTTGCTGTGCAGGTGTTTTCTCCGATTTCTGTTTTTTTTTTTTTTTCCCCTAGTGGTTAAATAAATTTATGCATACATCGATCAGCCATGACAATATGACCACCTGCCTAATATTGCATAGGTCCCTCTTTTACTGCCAAAATAGCCCTGACCCGTCCAGGCATGGACTCCACTAGACTTCTGAAGGAGTGCTGTGGCATCTGGCATCAAGACATTAGCAGAAGATCCCCTCCTAAGCCCTAGGCCTCTATCTCAGAAAATGCTTGAAAATGACATGTCCATATGAAGAGTATATTCAACTACTTGGTCTATTTGAATAGTCTTGGTATCATAATAGAGGTAATGCCTGTGGGATTTGGATAGAGATGTAAACATCAGTAAACATGTTACTGGGTCAAAGTAAATGAAGACGGATTACAGCATAAATGAAGGATTTTATTTCTGCATAACAAATTGTGCATTTTTTAAATTAATACAGTATCCCATTAGAATGATGCAGTTGCAGCCCAAACCATCTATAAAACAATGGCAGAACATCTGAAAATTACACAAAGACTATGCTAATACACTGAAGCAGAGCAAAGTTAGAGAGGTTTTAGTAGAGGTATTTTTGGGCGCATTCAAATTCGCCATTTGAGCACATTAGGGGTACCATCTATGCCATATGAAATTTGAAGGTACCAAACTGTAAAACTCAAGTAATTTTGCTTATGTTATAACAGGTATTCATTCCATATAAATGCATTTGTTTTGGCTTAGTTTTGAAAAATCAACCAGATATCTATACAGTTTCCCATTCAAATGAAACCATACAAAGGAAAGGAATTTTGACTCCAACTGGAGCAGATTTATTTACCAGGACACAATAAAACTAAACTCTAGAAACAAAGGTAAAAACACAGGAAAAAACAACAATCACTTTTCAATCATACAACATCCTTGCAAGAACTTTGAACATCAAATATTTTTACATTGATGTCCATCAAACCACTGCTCAAAGTTTTATTCTTCTGCCTGCCATTATTTCTGGTTGTAAAATAGTTAATAACAAAAATGAAATCTGTGACACCTTCTTCCATTGCTCTGTGGTCCAGTTCTGATGCTTACATGCCAATTATGGACACTTCAGGCGGTGGACGGGGTCAGCATGGACGCCCTGACCGGTGTGTAGCTGTACAGCCCCATATGCGACAAATTGCAATACACTGGGCGCTCTGACACCTTACCATCAGAACCAACAAGAACTTTCTCAGGAAATTGAGCTACAGTAGCTGTTCTGTGGTATCAGACCATACAGGCCAGCCTTCGCTCCCCACGGGCATCAAAGAGCCTTGGTCGCCCATCAACTTGTTGCAGGTCCATCAGTTTTCCTTCCTTGGACCACTTTTAGAAGGTACTGACCACTGCAGACTGGGAACATCCCACAAAAGTTATAATTTTGGAGATGCTCTGACCCAGTCGTCTAGCCATTACTATTCGGCCCTTGTCAAAGTAGCACACATCCTTACGCATTCCCATTTTTCCTACTTCCAACACATCAACTTTGAGGACAAAATGTTCACTTGCTGCCAAATATATCCCACACAATGACAGGTGGGAGATAGTAAGGGGATAATCAATGTTATTCACTTCACCTGTTAGTGTTATGGCTGATCAGTCTATGTGCATTTAACCATGCCCTTGTCCCAAAATCCATTTAGCAGCAATCAACTCATACAGCACATTTACTGACATCATTATAAATTAGTGAACTGTAATTTTGTCTGTAGTTCCATTTACCTTTAGGCACCTTTATAGTGCATGATCTGCATAACCTTTGGGTATCCTGAGGAACCTGAAAAGGGGCAGACCAATCTGGAAAAATTTTACCTGCGCAACACTGCCAGTGATTCCTTTCTGTATGTAACCTGCAATATTTTTTATTTTATATACATTGCCTGGAAGCAGAGATGTGCACTATATTTGTGCTCCATCGCTTCCCGTGATAACCTCAAAGTCTTTGTGTCAGCAGTATTTCCAGTCTAATTCCATTGCTGGACTGGAGCTGGTATCTACCACAGTGTCCTACTCCCAGGGTCATTGCTCAAACTGTTCTATTCACAATCCTGACTGGTAATTATACACAGTGATCTGTGTCTGGCTAATAAACAGCTTGTTGAGTCTCCCCAAGGGCGCGATACCAAAAAACCATCCCTCAGCTGTCATTGTGGTGTAGAAGACAAGCAACCATCATTTTGCCAGGGGCCTGGAGCATTGCGCCGAGAAATGTAACACGCATGATCTGTAAGAAGCACGCCACTCTCTGACCTTGACAGTAGCTGGGGAAGATTTGTCTGTCTATCTGCGGCATACTCATGGACACTAGATTTATTGGCTATTAATGTCATGAGTTGTTTAGACACATTTTCCTGTGAATGTTACAAATGGTATTAAAATGGATTTCACAGTTATAAATAATCTTGAGCGTATGTGATTCCGGGGCCAAAATGCGTATTTTTTAAACTGTGAGGTGTAAAGTAAATTCTGTTTCTGAGGCAAAAACATTATTATCGCACATACTGGACTGGAGGCATAGTGGACTGTATTATATGGAGCAATTATGGTAAAAGAAAACTAAGTGTGATGACCACTGCACTTGAAGGTGCACACCGGTATAATACTGAAAGAAGACGATTCAGATGCAAAGCAAAAACAGGGCTTTTAATAACTGAATGGTGGCTTCAGTCAAACAGGATTCCACATAGGAGAATAATACACAGGTACAATTAGCGAATAAGTTTGTAACAGCCTAACACAAACAGGAATTCTAGCGGAGGACAAGAATCAGTATACAACGCTGACCACTCCTCAACTACACCAAGGCCTCATCACTAGAAGCTTGGAGAACAGGGGTATATGTGCACAGACTACAGTCATTCGATAAAAAGCAACAAGTGAGAGTAATTACTTGAAGCAGGAGCAGGTTGGTGGTTAATACACAGGCAAAGTGGAAGACGGGCAGGTCAAACAACAGCCCATCAACCAAACAATTGACCAGCCGACCAAATGGGGTCAGTCAACCGGCAACTGAGAGGCAAGCTAACTTTACCTCGCTAGCTCCCTAACTAACAAACTAATGTCACATCATGATTATGGAAAGGTACTGCATGCAGGCTAGCTAGCTGACTTAGTAATTTTTTTTAGTTATGAGAGTGGCACTTAGCTAGCTTGCTACAATGCTGAGCAATACCGATTTAACTAATGTTACACGTGGTATTCAGTTTGGCTAAATATTAACAGCATGATGAAATGCAATTTTTTCCCCCATGCCCTCAGCCAATGAAATTTTTGCAAAATTGTAATGCACTATGGGTAAAATCAGAGTTATGTAATGACCTGGGATGAATAAAAACTGCTACAGTTATGTTATAAAATTGTATTAGACAGCAAAGCTATGAATATTAACACAAATGCTTCCAATATTGGTTATTCATGGCCCACTAGTCAAAAAGCCAGGCATGTCTGACCTATTAGCTGCATCAAGGTTTGGATCTCAAAACATTCAGGATTCAAATAAGGACCATGCATTTATTATGTAGACTGTGTATGCAGGCAGAAATCTGTAGACAAAATATTATAATATTTAATAAAATTGTAATTAAATAATATCATAATTATTATATTATATAATTAAATATTTAATGATAATGTTATATATTTTATAATATAATAAGAATAGTATGTTGCAAAGAAATAACATTTTTTTATTTTCTATATTTCCTTTGCAAGAATTTAAAACATTAGACAATGTTTTTCATTTTGACTGGTTATAAAAATTAGACAATATATTATAATATTTAATAAAATTGTTATTAAATAATATTAGGGCTGTCAAAATTAACGCGTTAACGCGAATTAATCCATCATCATTATTAATCTGATTAAAAATTTTAATGCAAATAATCCATCTGCAGCGCAGAATGACTCAAAATCCCTGAAACGTTGCATTTCGGGCAGTTTGTCCAAGTAGTGTTACGGTTGCGCATGCGAAAATGGGCAGTTGATCCAGCAGAACCCAAGGCAGAACCAAACAACTCGGTATGGAAGACGCTAAAGACGCCATGGACATGGAACTGCAAATTTAAGCATGCAGTTACAGTACTCGATCACTAGATGGCACCCCCAGATCAGTTATTGAATATTCACAAGCAAGCCGAGCTGGAACACTATCTATTGAATCTAGGGAGGCATATCGAGGGCTGACTGCAATAAACAGTTATGTCCAGATGTTTCACATTGGACATAACTGTTTATTGCAGTCAGCCCTCGATATATTGTTTGATTTTTCCTGAAAGTGGAATGTCTGTTCTGTTAAAATAAGGTATATTTCAGAATTCAGATATTAATGAGTTAGTGAGTTTTACTTGTTCCTTATAAGGTGTAGAAAGGTTGTGAGCTCAGAAATGGGAACTGCTAGCTTTTCATTGCAGGGTAAATGTCTTGACTGTTTAATCATTTAATCAATTTTCCTGTCTGTGAAGCTGCAATCTTGAATTATAAAGCCTTAAATAAGGTAACACCTAAATAGCCAGATTTGGCTTCTGCGCAAAGGGATTAAGTGCATATATATTCCCTTCTTTCTTGAGTCTCTTTGCTCATGCAAAATGAAACACGATTAATATAGATTAAAAATGAATGATATTTAATTGTGATTAATCGAAATTCATCCACAGCAACCCTTAAATTAAATTAAATTAAAAATTTTAATCGTTTGACAGCACTAAATAATATATTTAATGATAATATTATATTTTTTATAATATAAGAATAGTATGTTGCAAAGAAATAACATTTTTTACTTTCTATATTTCCTTCGCAAGAATTCAAAATATGAGACAGTGTTTTTCATTTTGATTGGTTGTATTGGGATGACGTGTGTGTGCGCTCCCGCGACGGGCATACAGATCTCGGTGGGCAGCCACTACTCGGCACAACACCTGTATGCAACAGACCCCTCACCTGAAAATGATGAAGAATGACAGCTACTTCAGACAGAATATGAACATTTATGTACAACGGAGCCTGAGAAGTTCCTTTTTAAAAGTCGATACAGAGTTTACGGTAACTCTGTTGTCTAACACTCTTTGGGGATTTGGCTTCTGTTCCCAAAGGTGGAGCAGCAATTTTATAAGTGTGGGTGTTCAAGGGGTGGGATGAGAGAATCGCAACCCCCACCTTCAGCACCCACCCCACTCTCCACAACTTGCCAAATTAAAATGTTCTTCACCACCTTATGCAAATAATATTAAGTTCAAAATGTATATTATAGCATCACTGCCTCCACCGCCAAGATAGCATATTCACCTGCATTCACATACCATAGTATTAAGCAATAACTTCACGCTTTTAAGTCTCTGGTAAAAACATTTTTTTTACAAAAATGTGCAGAACAAGAATGTCAACAAGACAAAGGTGGAGTTCTATTAAGGGTGTTCTCTGGCCCAAACCAAAAATTTCAAAAATATTTTCAGCATTGATAAACCACCCCATGAGGTTTATGAATCCACCAGAGAAACCTGCAATATCAATTTTCTTTATCACAAAAAAATTATATTTTTAACATTTTTGTGTTTTTTTTTTTGGGGGGGGGTACCCATTCTGGGACCCCACAAAGTGTCACCAATGATTATAATCATGTGCTTATCAATGCACATTGTAGCTGATATATTTTCCTAACAAATGAGAAGAGAATTTGTTTAAATTGATGTCATACTGCCGAGATAGGAAGATATTTGTTCAAAAAATATGTTCTGAAATGGAGATTTCCAACGGCTACGTGTGTAAATGACGATACATTTGACAAAGTTCCCAGCCATAACATTCTAAGCGAATATGCTGAAATTTGCCCTAGGGTATGGCCAACATTCAGTGTCGACACCGGTAACATCTTCATCCGAACACTTGCATCAACTGACCGTTGTAAACTCAAAAATGGGCTGTGTTGATACGAAATGGATTGCGTGAGTATGGCTCTCACTTAATTCTTCTTCTAGTTTAAGTTTTTTCAGTAATAGTTAACTACGACCCTTATGATTTTTATACTTAAAATGATTTGCTATTCTTAGACCTTGAAAATGAAAAATTATAAATGTCCGCACACTGGGTTGTAGCTCCCAATACTTTATTGACTTAACAAGCAGGCAACGTTTCAACCCAGTAGGGTCTTCATCAGGCAAATGACTTACATGACCTGTAGACAAGAGTATATATAAAGGCAGTAGCCCAATGACATCATTCTGACATCACTGTCAGCCAATTAAGGCCAAGACACAAATACACTCAATAATACATAGTCAAGATTCATCATAGAAAAAATGATGCAATGTAAATAGACATGGCATATCATACAACAAGAGATGTAATGACATTTTTTGTATTCAAAATAAGCGACATATGCATGCAGAAGTACCAGGCAGGAAGGCAAAGGACAGTCACAGAAAGGGTTTTATGTCAAATTCCTCATTC
The DNA here is from genome assembly GCA_029692085.1 of Gymnothorax javanicus. Classification (NCBI taxonomy): domain Eukaryota; kingdom Metazoa; phylum Chordata; class Actinopteri; order Anguilliformes; family Muraenidae; genus Gymnothorax; species Gymnothorax javanicus. The sequence goes on from CM056193.1 coordinate 144,819,254, forward strand.
AAATCTTTAGGAGACATGGTATGAAGAAAATAAATCCAAAAAGTTTCTCATTGGAGGAGCCTTCTTTCGAGATCACCCCCCCTGGGATGTTTCTCAACTTTTTCAATTTCAACATAACTCAATGCACTGTCATTATGACCCGCTTGTTTAAAATGAGCTGCCACAGGATTGTGTGAGTTAGACACTGTTAGGCACAAAGTTTGACAAAGGGAACATAATTTGACTAAAGGAGACGAAAACAGGATCTTATTTACATTAGACAACAATTTACTCTGGGGGAGAGCAGGAAAGGTGGCAAGAGAGTGGAACAAGAAGGGAGGGGAATGGAATGAGACCATTAAAAAGGTAATGACAATCAATCAACAAATAAGAGACTGACTGCTGAAATGAAAAATGTCCTTGGGCAGAGTGGTAAGGCAATCCCTAGATAAGCGCCAGGCAGCTGACTGCCCACTGGAGCTGGGCTGAGTGGTGAAGTGGCCCCTGGATTAGGCCCAGGCAGCACAACGCCCACTGGAGCCAGACTGGACATACTATACACCTGCCGCTGGATTAGCTTGGAGTGACGGGATAAGCTTGGAGTGCCTCTGAATCAGCTCGAGGAGGTGGACTGGGCAGCAAAGTACCTGCCAGACCAGCTCGAGATAAAAGGATCCCCGGAAGATCAGCATTAGTTGGCTAAGCGGCCCCCGGAACAGGGCTGGGCAGCGGAACACCCACTGGAGATACCTGCTGGATCAGGACTGCCGACGGATCGCCCATTGGATCAGGACTGGCCAGCAAAGCGGTCCTTGGATCTGGGCCCAGCAGCAGAATGTCCTCTCAAGCCGAGCTGAGCGGCAGTGCAGCCCCTGTATCAGTGCCGGGCAGTGGAGCGGCCTCAGCGTCCTTGGTGGCGAAGTACTTGCTGGATCAACTTGGGGTGACAAGATTACCTCCGTATCAGCTCTAGGTGGTGGCGCACCCACTAAAGCTGGACTAGGCTGTGACATGCCTAATGGACCAGCTTGTCGTGATGGGATGCCCTCCAGATCAGAATCAGGTGGTGGAGGCTGGATAGCGAAGCGTCCAATGGAAGCAGACCAGGAGGTAAAGGAATTGCTAGATCAGCTTGGGATGACTGGACACCCTCTGGATCAACACTTGGCAGCAAAGTACCTACTAGATCAAGATTGCAAAACAGCTTCAGGACTCGGCAGCTGGATGCCTACAGACAGGGTCAGATCAGGGTGGCTGGACCGGGTGGTGGCACGCTAAGTGGGACAGGGCTGGGTGACAAATCACCCTCTGGATCTGGACTTGGCATCAAATTGCCCGCTGGATCAGGATCGGGCTATGGATCACTCTTTGGATCAGGACTGGGCAGACAGCAATATCCAGAAGTGTCAAAATGATCATCTACACCTCCAATTTTTCTATTGCCAAAAAGTGCTTATACTGTCAGTCAACCAATGAGGGTGGGCCGAGCAAGAGATAAAACCAGAGTCAGCATTAATGTGGCTTTCCAAAGATGGGCATGACCTCTGGATTTCAGAGGTTTCCAATGGGATGCCAAGGTTCTTACCTTTCCTCTGGATAGGGAACTAGCTGTGTTATTTCACTATATGCTATCTTATGACATGAAATATGTAACGCTATTTTGGTTGTAATTACTGCAACCTGCATAAAACCAGGCACAAATGTTTGGAAGATCTGCAGACATTGATATAGCAAACAGCTAGTCAGCATATTTCTATGTTAGTACAGTAATACTGATCTGCCCAGTTTATTTACAGTGCATCGACTCCAGTTGTCATAATGTAAAAAGCAATCCATCTGTAACAGAATAGACAGCAGCATGTAATACTTTGATACTGTTGCTCTAATAACTGGATCCGACATGTATTTTAGAGCATAGCGTCTTAGCTTAACGCAAAGTAGCTTGTTTGAGGTGGCGAAATATAACTTCTTCCAGAGAAAGACAGATCAGTTGGTAGCAGCTGGAAGTGCAATTTACGCTGTAGTATACAGGGATGCAAACAAATCTCCTTTTGTAGAGGACCTCCAATACTCCACCTCCCTTGTCCTGTAGTCGGACCTGGATTGCAGTCATCACCGGAGTCAAGACTCTCATCTTGTACACTCTAATAATGCAAAAAAGGTTTTCTTATTTGTCGCTATGTAGGTTTTGTAATATGTACACCTTGGGCTCTAAATTCGTAGACCAGGCGCAGGCGCGGCGAATGGGGGGAGCGCCGCGCCAACAGGGTGTATCCAGGCGTATTTTGCAATTTCGTGCCCAGTGCAGCCTGGCGCAAGTACTCTTCTGTCCCGCCTCTGTCCCTCCTGCCGGCGCAAGTGGCAAAGAGGGAGGAGAGAAGGCCTGAGTGGGTTTAACACAGCCGAGTCAAATCTTCACCAATCAAATGAGCTCCTCTCCTCACCTTTAAAATTGGAATAAAGAAGCCTCTGTCCTATATCTGCATGATGCGTTAATGTTGCATTTTACTTTGCTGCTTCAGGCATGTTTTCTGCTCCGCTTATGTCTATATTAAGCATTACGAATATGATTATTACCATTAGCGAACTTGAATGGAATTTCAAAACGAAACTACGTCAGATCGTTCAAACTTATGAAGTTGGAATGAAATACGACGGTTGCTCATTTATTTCTTCTGCCTGCATCATTGGGAAGAGAAACAATGGATAGCGTGTTCCTATTATTACACCCTGTTGCTGCTTAAAATTTTGGGATTAACATGCATGGACAACAATGCAAGATATGTTACACATTTATTTTCAATATGTGATCTTAACTCAGAAAAGATCATAGCAATCAGGCTGTATTCCTTTCCCCCACTAAAAATGATAAAACCTAAGTGACAATAATAGTATTAAGCCGCACACTGGACGCGAAACAAATTTTTCGCACGACAGATTACATAACATAACATGAATGGCGAGAACAGGCCGTTCAGCCCAACTAGGCTCGCCAGTTTCTTTGTACTATCGTGAATATATCACTTCAGATAACTCAATGACTCAATGGTATCTAACTTTAAGTCAAGCCTGCTCTTGAAAACTCCCAAGGTCTCTGCCTCAACAATATGGTCAGGCAAGCTGTTCCACACCGAAATTACTCTTTGGGTGAAGAAATATTTCCGAATATCAGTGCTAAATTTACCTTTGGTCAGCTTCCATTTGTGACCCTGAGTTCGACTAACAACACTTGGTTGAAGGAATCCTACATAATTCACTTTGTTAATCCCTTTAACATATTTAAAAACCTCAATCAGATCACCCCTTAGTCTCCTTTTCCTAAGACTAAAGAGATTAAGGATCTTCAGCCTTTTCTCATAGCTTTCATCTTTAATACCCGGAATTAGCTTCATGGCTCTTCTCTGAACTTTCTCTAAAGCCTCTATGTCTTTCTTAAAGGGGACCTATTTTGCTATTTTTCCAAGTTTATATTTTGGTCTTTGACTCCCCTAGAGTACTCCTGATCGTGCAAAAAAGTAAAAAGGGTATTTATTTCGCTCATACTGCCATCCTCAAAAACTGCATTTGTAGTACATTGTAGTCCCTGCCTGAAACGCCTCACTGGGGTGGCTCTTCCGCTATGGCCCCCCCACTCCCCGTGTGCCCACTTTCTTCTGACTGGCCAGCTCTGTGGAGGGCGGAGTTGGGCGGGACGAGGCTGCAGAACGCAGTTTTCCGTGTCCGGCTCCCCAGAGTGAAACCTGAGAGACGTCTGCAATCTGATAAGGAGGTGGCGGGCAAATTCCGCAATCTAACGTTATACTTGAGTATAGATCTAATGACATGATCTTGTTCTAACAAACGCAGCGGCGAAAGTGGAGGACGCAGTGCAAATATCTCTCAGCGCAAGCTCAAATTTGCTATCGGCTACAGTTTGCTACGGCAACAGTTGGTGAGTACCGCAGTTTTTCTAGTCCTAGCTAGGATGCAGGGGAAGCTAGAATCCACCCCATATAGACACATTTGTAGAACGGGTCGACATGCCCAAGTGTAGACCGGAGACCGTAGAAATCCGGTGGGTCTGAGTTTAGAGGGAAACATGGACAGTGAGGAGCAGCTAAAAGTGGACCAACAGCTTATGGACTGCTTCGGTGTGTATTAGGACCTGCTGGATCGTGTGCATAGCTGTGGTGTGTTGTTAGTGTGGAGCAACGAACAGCCTCCGCCCTGGTATATGACGGAGGGGCGAAAGCTCCAGGCTAAACGGCCTTTTCGGAAATTGCCCGTGGTAATGGTTTACTTACTGCGTCCGGAATGACAAAAGCGTTTCCTCGCGGAGAATGGGAGCGTTATGGATTGTCTTGAGAGCAAGCTAGAGCTCGGTTACGTTATGAGCATAATACAGGTTTTACAGACCGTAAGTTCCGTCTCGTGAACCGTTGCTTATGTGGAGCTAGCGAATCGATCACTTTTACAGGAAATAATTTAATATTCAGTCGCCGATTTAATATTCAATCGACAGCAATGCAGAGAAATCGTTTGTGATAACCATACACGTTATAGCCTGTGCTTTTCCCTATTGCTTTCACTGGTAGCATCAGAGAGCTTGCTCAGACATTGGGGATGTATCAGGCTGACCCCGGTCATGGATAAGTAAAGCGATCGTTTCACAAGCACCCAAAAACTCACCCCAAGCTTTGCAAAACCTAGGTCTGGTCTAACTGCAGCCCAACTCGGCAGACACATACAGCACCTCTCCGGTTAGCTTCAACTGTAGTGGCTACAATCAGGCAACGTTATGATGAAACTGCCACATTGATGTTTACCGAAGTAACACAAGCATACCGATCAGAATCGCTGCATATAAGTTAACCAGGAGCGTTTTTAATTAGCAGAGCAGGGGAACTAACATGCAGTAGCTGATAAGTGGCCATGACTTTGAATGTAATCTGTCGCGCGAAAAATTCGTTTCAAGGTCCGTGTGAAAAGCGGCTTGACATGTCCGTATTCGCGTCTTTGCATTGACTTTGAATGTAATCTGTCTCGCGAAAAATTAGTTTTCGTGTCCGATGTGAAAAGCAGCTTTATGGATAGTACGCGACAGCTAGAGAGAGCTCGGTTATGTTAGGAACATAATACAGGTTTTGCAAACCGTGCGTTCCGTTAGGGTGGACAAGTTGCTTATGTGGAGCTAGCGAATCGATCACTTCTACAGGAAAGAATTACCTATTTAATCTCCGCCTTTTTTTTTTTTTTTTTAGCCACAACAATTTCTAAAGGGGGATGAAATTATGTCAAGGTAGTGCAGAGAAATCATTTGTAAACCGGTAGAGCTTCTGCGTTTCGTATTGCTTTCATGGTAGCACCAGAGAGCTTGCTCAGACATTTGTGAAGTATCCTGCTGATCCCGGTCATGGATAAGTGAAGCGATCACTAACTGTAGTGGCTACAATCGGGCAACGTTATGATGAAACTGCCACATTGATGCTTACCGAAGTAACACAAGCATACCGATCAGAATTACTGCATATAAGTTAACCAGGAGCATTTTTAATTAGCACAACACGGAAACTACCATGCAGTAGCTGGTAACCGAGCGGTCATAACCACAGAGACAAACCCTTGCAATACAGGTTTTACAGACAGCAAGTTCTGTTACTGTGAACAGTTGTACCAAGCATCCAAATTACAAACAAGTATTAAAAGTTAGCTTCAAATGAGGTTTATGTTCACACACCTTCTGTAGAATTTCCCCTGATATCACTCTTGCATATTTAGGACACAAGCATTAGCAACAGTAACTTGGCTACATTAGCCGCTGTGCTACAGCCACAATCAACTGGCTATCACGTCAGGTTGGCTTATGCAGTAAAAGCAACTTACAGCTTCTGTGTCTGTGAGTCATGGACAGTCGCGACCGATACAGGCTTTATCTTCAGATATTTTACCAAGCCTGCCTTTGAGGCCAGTTGTTAGTGCTAACTATCGCTAGCGGTCCTGCTAGCCACCCGTAACACGTTAGCTTCACTTATATTATTTGCTGTTATATGGTTACTTACAGCTTGTGGCTCCGAGCGCTTGATCGATGCAGCTGCTTCAGGTTAAAGAAGCAGCTGAAACGCTTATCCTGTGTCGAATTATCCTTTATTGACGAAGCTGTCTTCGGTGAAATGCTGAGCACAAACAGCTAACGCTCCATTTGGCCGTGGCTGTTTGCTGCCAGCAAGCAAAAAAAAGCTACCCACTGATTTCTGGTGGCATCGTCTTTTTGAAGAGAAATATTTGTTTTTCTTCGCGTCCAAAAGTAAACGGACAAGTAGCTTTGGGAGAGATACTAACAAAATTGCAGCTCAAATGATCTGCGGTTCTTCTTTTGTATTTCCAAAAGTGTCAACGCTACTGAGGCATAGTATGAGCTGCCGTTGTTAGTGCCTGCTAGAATAGTTTCCGGTGTGGGCAGGTCCAGCGCCATGATTGGCTTTGGCTAGGTCTGTACTAATTGGATGGCACAACCTGACGTCAGGTTTTACCCAGATCTCGTGAAGATCTCGGGAGGAGCTGTTCAGAGAGGAAATCACGCTCACGAAATCACGTTCTTGGATTGCGGCAAAACCCCTGTATCTTATGTTTAGAAACTTTTCAGAGGTTGAGCATGGACAACCAACATTATAACATTACTAATATGTATTAAAAGAAGGATCAGCATAATAGGTCCCCTTTAAAGTATGGTCCCCAGAACTGTACACAATACTCCAGATGTGGTCTGACGAATGTGTTGTCCAAAAGAAGCATCACTTCCTTAGATTTGTACTCAATACTTTTGGCAATGTATCCCAGCATCCGATTAGCTTTTTTAACTGCTACGGCACAATGGCTAGAGCCTGTGAGGGTTTGGTCAACAATCACTCCCAGATCTTTCTCTTGTGGAGCACATTCCAGTTTAAAACCTCCCATGAAGTAATCCTGTCTAATGTTTTTATTACCTACATGTACTACTTTACATTTCGCTACATTAAATTTCATTTGCCACATTTCTGCCCAATTCTGGATTCTATCCAAATCATCCTGAATCACTTTAGTGGACTCTAAACTATTTGCCAAACCTCACAATTTAGTATCATCTGCAAATTTCACTAATCTGCTCTCAATATTCCTATCAAGGTCATTAATGTAGATGAGGAACAGCAGGGGTCCCAACACCGATCCCTGGGGGACGCCACTCCCCACCATACCTAGCTCAGATGAGGTACCACTGACCACCACTCTTTGTGTTCTGTCCTGCAACCAGTTTTGAATCCACTTCAGAATACCTCCTGTAACTCCAATGGAGCTCATTTTAAAAATTAGTCTCTTATGCGGTACTGTGTCAAATGCTTTCTGAAAATCCAAATATATGATGTCATAAGCCCTGCTCTGGTCATAAGTCTTAGTGGCCTCTTCAAAAAATTCCAGAAGGTTTGTCAGGCATGACCTTCCTTTACAGAAACCACGTTGGCTATCCCTCAAGATATTGTTACGTTCAAGAAATAAGTCCAGCTCATCTTTTATGATAGATTCCAATATTTTGCATGCAGTGCAAGTTAAACTGACTGGCCTGTAATTACCTGGCTCAGTACGGTCCCCTTTCTTATATATTGGTATTATATTACCCTGTTTCCAATCATTTGGTATTTCTCCAGTTTCTAAAGACCGTCTAAAGATGGCGGATAGCGGCTTAAAGATGATCTCACTAACTTCCCTGAGCACTCTAGGATATAAGCCATCAGGACCCGCCGCCTTATCTGCCTTTAGTTTATGCAACTTGTCTAATACTACGTTATCCCTAACCTCAATTTCCGCTAAATAATCTTGAGCATTGGACATGCCCTCTGGCCGAATAAAGACCCGCTCTAAGGTAAAATTCTCAACAAAGTAACCGTTTAAGGTGTCCGCAATATCCTTGTTATTATATAGCAGCGATCCATTTTTATTCTTTATGCACTTAACCTGCTCTTTGACTTTCCTTTTTCTGCTACAGTACTGAAAGAAGCGCTTAGGGTTAGTTTTTGCCCCCTCTGCAATTTGTCTTTCATACAGTCTTCTAGCATTCCTCAGCTCTTTTTGACCACAGCCCGCATTTTACAGTATTCGGCCTTAGTAATCTCATTGTTATCCTCTATGTACATCTTATAAAGATTCCTCTCTTCCCTCAAACTCCTACGAATAGCTGCGGTCATCCACTGAGGATTCTGCTTTTTCAGCTTACTTTTGGACACCTTTGGAATGAATTTGCATTGTGAATCAAGTAAAACCCCCTTAAATCTTTCCCACATCTCAGTTACAGACTCACAGTCCAGGAGTGTCTCCCATTTTATTTCACTTAGATATGAGCGCATCATGTCAAAGTTTGCTCGCCTAAAATTGAAAATTTTTGTTTTTGAATACACCTTTTTAACTTCCCATGAAACCTCAAAATTAATAGTAGAGTGATCACTTGTCCCAAGTGGCTCCCGTACCTCAACATTGCTAATTCTATCTGGGTCATTACAGAGCACTAAGTCTAAAATTGCCTTCTCTCTTGTAGGTTTATTAACATAAAAAATTATCATTTATGACATCTAGAAATTCTTCCTCCCCCTCCCCTGTCCTTTCACCTTTTCCCAATCAATACCAGGATAATTTAAGTCTCCCATAATAATAGTCCCTCCTCCTCTACAAGCTTGCGTAATCCTCTTAAAGAGCATTTCATTGACTGTACTGTCCAAAGCTGGTGGTCGATAGCATACACCTATGTTTAAACCAGTCTCGTGTTTGCCAGTGAGCCTGACCCAGATATCTTCGCAGGGCAAGGAATGTTCAATTTCAGGAATTTCCTGCACATTTATGTTTTCGTTCACATAGAGTGCCAGGCCCCCTCCTCGCCTATTGCATCTATCCTTCCTAAAGAGCTTATAACCTTCTACATTATATTCATCTCCATCCTCTTCACTAAGCCATGTCTCTGTAATCCCAACTATGTCATAGCCTTCACTAATCATAACGGCCTCAAGTTCTCGAAATTTATTTTTAATGCTTCTTGCATTTAGATAAAAACATTTCAGGTTATCACGAACGCTCTTCCCCTTCGATTTCCCATGTGCCCGCTGCTCAAAGCCCCTCACCACGCTTTTTTGCTTTAAAAATATATCATCAATAGTGCATGTAACGCATGGACATTCAAAGTCAATGCAAAGCGTCTTTGCATTGACTTTGAATGTATTCAGTTGTGCGAAAAATTCATTTCGCGTCGTGTGTGAAAGCAGCTGAAGGACACATCCGCACATAGCCTACACTTTTTAACTCACGCGCCCACATGCACACATCTCTCTCTCTCTCTTTGGTCTGACATCAGGACAATCGATACAGATGCTATAATTTATGTGCTGATTCAGATGCTTACATTAAATAGTAGTTGCTGTAATTATTTATTGCATGGAAATGTGCCTGACATTCTGGAAACCTGCCTGTGAGGTTTCAGTGATGTGTGCGCACTGTGTGCCGGTCAGCCAAATTACCACTGCACAGAAAGTAAACCAGGTTGGAGCTGGCAAGCTCTCTGCGCACTTTCGGCGGGGCCTTTATCCACAAAATTGTCACTGCGTCATGATGAATATGTGATACCTCCCCTACTACGCCGCCACACCCATCTCGGCACACGTCCGTCTACCAAATTGCCAAAGTGGCTACGCACGGTGTTGCACCGCACGAAATTACCACTGCGCGGGCTGCACCGGACGAAATTACCACTGCGTGGGATACGCCACACTGCGCCACCGTGCGCTGCGCCAAGAAATTAGAGCCCCTTGTTATTAGGTTCAGTGGCTAATGCTAATGTAGTCAAGGTAATATTAGTTTGCTCACTTTCTTGGTTAATATACAACCTTACCTCTCTAACATCTTTACATTGCCAAAGAAAATTACAATGACTTTCAGATAGTGTGGTATGAGTCTGTGAGTAATAGGTAAACGCTCATGTGCTTATTAATTTATTGTGCTTATTAATTTTATTTTTGTGATTTTGCTTTTCTCCCGTGCCTCACTCTCTTGGTTTATTTTTCAGCTTTCATTCCACCGTCTGAGGATTGATTCACTCTTGCCCAATCTCCTGTGATGTCGTGTGACAGCCTTCAGCATGCCTGCATCTCGTTGTCCGATCACGTTTCCTCTTTCGGAATCGGCTGCGGTATTTCATTCATTGCTTCCACCTGTGCTTAATTCTGGGTCTCGCGAAACTGAGTGAATGCGTTCTCTGATAGGATAATTACTAACCCGTACTAACCAGCACTTATGTCACGTAGTATTAACCTTTATTAACTCATTAGCGAGTGCAAGTGTTTCTAGCTTTTGTTATTCCTTCCTAAGCTTTCCCTGATTAACTGCGTTTAAAGCTATGCTTTCCTTTGCTTCTCTCATGGTGCTTTTTACTCGTCACGGTTAGATTACCTCAATCTAAACCGTCTAGCTTGATTGATTGTCTCAGCGTCTTGTCTCGAGTCATCATTGTTAACCCGGTCCTCGTGAATTTGTTTATTAATCCCATGTGTTTCTGTTTCCACCCGAGATTGCCTTCCGAGTCCCCGCCCCCTCCGCTGCAGGGTGAAGTTGCCTTCAGCCGTCGACTTCCAGGCTGCTCAGCCTGTCAGGCTGCGTAAACACCACCCCCAAGTACAGCCAATCACATCGCGAGCTTGAGTTCAACCAATCCGCTCACGAGGCAGCCAATTCAATTCGAATTCCTCTCCTCAAAGCGGAGCGGGCTGAAGAACATCAATATTGTTAAAAACTAATGCATTTAATCGTCTTTTCTCATTAAAGAGACTGATTAGTGAGGTAAAGTTAGATATTTCAGCTATTTTGATTATGTTAACCAACGCAAACAAGTGCTTTTTTTTGGTCTTACAGTTAACTTATAGACCAAACCTTAGCTAAACAGGCCATACTTGTTAACTTAAACACTTCTACAATGTAACTTCAAGTATAACTCTGTTTGAAACATAAAATTGGCCTACTTGTGAGATATTTTGTTCAATAAGCGGTTTAGTTGAGCTTCTTAAAAACTTCAACTGCAAGTTCCTGTAACCTTAGCTACCTTCAAGGCTGATTGTAGAGCACTAGTGCCTTGCAGGCTGGTTAGAAGGCCAATGTTGATTTCATACTGTATGATCTTTCATAGTATTCAGTCAGATGCCCTCAAGGCATCAGGGCCCGGGGTGGGTGCTGGGGCGGGTGCTGCTGCAGGAGTATCAGGGCTCGGGGTGGGGTGCTGGGGCGGGTGCTGCTGCAGGAGCATCAGGGCCCTGGGTGGGTGCTGGGGCTGTGTTTTTTTTAACTTTTTTAGCGGGGCGGGTAGATAGGGCTCCACAACGGCGCCGAGACATCGTTTGAACTCCTAAAAAGAGTGTAAAAAGTCAAGACAACATCAATATGCAACAACACCTCGGTCAGTTTTCTGAGGTAACGTGGTTGGTTTCGAACTGTAATAAATCTATGGGCTGAAAAATAGAAGATTTTAAATTAGCCTTGGAAGGCTCCAACTCAGTAGAGACTCCCAGTAGAGACCCCCTCAGTAATGCTGAGGGAGTCTCTATTGTCAGCCTTGAAGGCATCAGAATTGTACACACACACACACACACACACACATATACATATACATATGATGAAATCATCAGCCTACCAACCGGCCTGGAAGGCACTAGTCTCTACAATCAGCCTTGAAGGCATCTGACTGAATATTATCAAAGAATATACAATATGAAATCAACATTAGCCTTCTAACCAGCCCGCAAGGCACTAGTCTCTACGGTCAGCCTGGAAGGCACTAGTGCTCTACAATCAGCCTTGAAGGCATCTGAGGCAATACTATTGAAGATTATACAATATCAAATCAACATTAGCCTTCTAACCAGCCTGCAAGGCACTAGTCTCTACAAACAGCCTTGCAGGCACTAGTGCTCTACAATCAGCCTTGAAGGCATCTGAGGCAATACTATTGAAGATTATACCATATCAAATCAACATTAGCCTTCTAACCAGCCTGCAAGGCACTAGTCTCTACAATCAGCCTTGAAGGCAGCTAACGTTACAGACTTGCAGTTGAAGTTTTTAAACTCAACTAGACAGCGTATTGAACAAAATATCTCACAAGTAGACAAATTTTATGTTTCAAACAGAGTTATACTTGAAGTTATATTGCAGAAGTGTTTAAGTTAACAAGTATGACCTGTTTAGCTAAGGTTAGGTCTATAAGTTAACTGTAAGACAAAAAATAGCACTTGTTTGCATTGGTTAACATAATCAAAATAGCTGAAATATCTAACGTTACCTCACGAATCAGTTTCTTTAATGAGAAAACTCATGATTAAATGCATTTGTTTTTAACAATATTGATGTTTATAAGCCCATTTATCGAGTAACGGCTTCCGAATTGAATTGGCTGCCTCGTGAGTGGATTGGTTGTACTCTAGCTCGCAATCTGATTGGTTGTACTTGGGGGTGGCGTTTACGCAGCCTGACAGGCTGAGCAGCCTGGAAGTCGACATCTGAAGGCAACTTCACCCTGCAGCGCCTCCTCCCATGTGTATGTCAGTGGGCAGAGTGAAACAGTCCTCAGACGGAACTTTGTTAGACTCAGCTCTGCATTGTGAAATTTCATCCCCTGTGCTTTCCCGAGTATTGTTTTTGCTGCGCCCACGTCTTGTCTGCCCTTTGTCTAGTCTCCCAGTGTTTTCCGTCAGTTTAGTTAGGTCCAGTTTTTGTTTTCTTATTTGGCCACTCTTTGAGTGAGTACCTTTGTTTCCCCCTGCCTTGGGCAGTGTACTTTAGTTTTCCCTTTCGTTCAGTGCACGTGCACGGTGTTTTGTTTCTGGCCTGTTTGCCAACTTTCTCCTAGTGTTTTGTGTTTAATAAACACTTTGTTATCCTGCAGCTGGTGTCTCCCTGACTACCTCTTAACACAATGTTTTCTTCTTGTTACCAGTTTTTCTTTGAAATTAAACATATGGGAAGGTTGGAGGGGCCACAGGAGTGCAGAAAGGAACAGAGAGGAAGAGGTATGGTGTTTATGATCAAAATCTCTTTCTCCCTTGCTTTTTTCTCCAAAGTTGCCAGCCACAGCTCTTATTGCATATCGTTAGCCTCGTAGCATAATTGCCCATCTCATTTTTTTAAGGTATTATTTATTAATTGATTTTTATTAAGAAAATAGATTTTATTTAAGGTTTAGGAAAAAAAGGAAAAAAACATTTTTTTCGCCAACATGAAAGAACAGGCAGCCAATATCTTAAACTGGCAAAAATATGACTCTTTATGCTATGAGGCTAACAATATACCTTCAGTACCTGCTTGTTTTTAGGGAATTTTGACTTTTTGAAGTCAGGATAGGTGATTGACTTAGTCATTATCAAACATTCTGTTTCTTTGCCTCAAATAAATGTTGGGCTGGTTTTGTAGTGGGCATTTTTCATCTGTACTCAGAAGCACTAAGGAATGAGTTTTAAAGAATTCAGCTGGATCTGAGTGGATTGTAACCCTATAGAGCTCAGAATTTATCCTTCTGCTTTTGTCATCTGTCACATAATCCAAAAATGCCTAAAACCAGTTCCATCGGCAGCCATACATGCCTGCACATGAACACACTACACAGATGAGGTGATTTGCTTTGGCTCATGAGCAGTTCCTTCTCCGTGCTCTTGTCTTCCCATCCTTCTGCTTGAAGTTGATCTTCGTCTCATCTGTCAGTAAGATTTTGTAACAGAACTGAGCTGTCATTTAAAGATACATATTTTATGCTCCAAGCATATTGAAAAACTAGCCATAGTTCTTCTGCAGACTGTCTTACTTGCTTCTTCAGACAGCCTTGATGATTTTGCCTCAAGGGTGCTGTCATGGCTATATAATTTGTATCAACTGTCATGAGTGAAATACAAACATTAATTTGTCAATTTATTTTAGGGCCTAAGCACTGAGTGGTGCAAAGGCCAAATTTTAATGCAAAAATTATTGTTTTTCTTTTCCTCCAAGTGAGTCACATTATTGAGAGGCCAGTTGTGCTTGAAAACTTAATTTTACACACATATCAGAGTTGGGGGGGATATATTTTAAGAACCTCACTCATGGGTGTGGTAAAATGCCTCCATAGCATGTCCTGTGAAATTCAAACAAAGGAGCCCTCAAGGTATGTTTCAGTTAGAGGTACAAAAGTTGGTATAGCACACATAACATCCCTTAAAAAAAACTCAGTCTCTGGGTGCCATGACCTAAACCCAGGAGGAAGTCAGCCATCTTGAATTTATCATGAAATGTTGTTTATAGTGTATTTCTTGCCATGTAGAGGGGTCGAATTTTAATGAACTCTTCCTAAGAGATCAATCAGATCTACTACAAACTTGGTCAGCATGCACAAAAGACCTTAATGATAAGTTGTAACAATTTTGAATTTTCGTTGCACACAGTAGCCGTCACACGGCGTCAAATTTCCATTTTCCGCAACATAACAGGGAGTGGTCTGTATGTCCACTACACATGATTAAATATGGGGAAAACTCCACGTTTGGTAAGAGTCCCAGCCTGAAGACATCTGCAGGTGAATCTTGAATTATTGTCAAAGCGCTTCGACTGACAACAGGAAATAAACCTCTTGTTACAAACTTCACTCAATTAAATTTGTGTTGTGTGTGTTCTGTTGCACCGCAGTGAATATAAGTGTTATATGTGCAATTTATCATGCCTGCCTCCACGCATTTCTCGCAAAAAATAACATCTTTCTTGTTCATGCAGTATCCGAGGGTCGCTAAAGTGCCCAGCTGGTTCAATCAGCGTCCCGCCAGCCCCCCTTCGTGCATGAAGGTGCAAAGGGCCGGTTGTCTTCTGTCTGCACCTTTAATTTGAATTTACATTTTTTTATCTCAAATATGCATTTGATCTTCAGCAACACTGATGTGTTAAATGGTCAGTGAAAGGCTATCTACCCATCTTTTTGCCTCCCATATGAATAAAGTGTTGAGGAATTACCTCACACTCCCTCACAATAGGGATTACCTGGAAATGCTTGACGTATCACCAATTCTAAAATCCTCAATATTTTATTTTGCACTCAACATCAGACTCAACATCACTCCATCTTTCTGAAAGACATCTGAATATTTATGGTAATTAAACTAATATGTAGAAAAAATCAAATCCATATTGACCTGGCGCCCAAGAGGCTTTAAAAAGCTCAGAGCACAATCGATATACACATATCTATGATCTGCTTCAGAGAATTGGTTCTGTCTGGCATGGAACTGATCCTAAGATTAATGTAGGAGAAGAGGTGCAGGAACCCTTAACCTCATCAAAAGCATGAACTGTACAAGTGTGAGTTTGTGACTCAGACAAAGTTTCACCCAGGCAATGCCTGCTGTCCCTACATTTCATTAGGGCGACCAACGGCAGTTTGTGGAAGGAAACAAGATGGGGGATGGAGGAGAGGAAAGAGCCAGGAAATGTGTGCAATAAGGAAAGGAGGTGGTTTGCGCATTTGTGGAGAGAATAATGAAAGGTCCTGGTGAATTTTGCAATACTCTCAATTGACTAGTACACTCACGCAACTGAATTTTTTCCATTGTTGACCTAGTTTTTAACGATGTAGGAAAAATATAAAGGCCGTTCATCTTTTTGACCGATTAGAACAGAGGGCGAAGTACCGCAATGTAGAGTAAACTACACGCTACACTGTCAAGATCTACATGTCAATCACTGTAGTAGACCTCCTTATCCAGGTAGTGGCAAGTGTGCATATTAATTAGCTATTTGCTAGTCTCATCTCTGATCTCACACAAGTTCCTAGAGTTGCGACATGAGGGTTCCAGAAATCTGTTCATTGAGCCATTTTATTTCCACTGCCTTGCAGAGTCCCGTCTCAAAGTGTATTAGTTTTTGTCCGTTTTCTCATATCTGAACATTTTCCCCTCTTATGTCTGCCAAAACCATTGTTGGCTGGTTTATTGTTTTTGCCCCGGAAATGAATGTTTCCTTTCCGTGAAAAGAAGAAAAAATTCCAATGGTTTCATGCATTGGAAACAAAATGGCTCCTATTCTTCAGTTGTTGCAGGGACCCTGTGACACCAGAAATAGCTGTTGTATGACATACTCCTCCCCTTCCCCACAAATGTCAACTGTCTTCTTTATATCGCTGAAACGTATCTTGCCAGTCGTGTCATTGCATTGACGCAAGCACTCAGTTCAAATTCACGACAGTTTCAACCCCCATGGTTTCAACCAGTGGCGTAGCCAGAACTTCAAAATGAATATGCACGAAACATCCCTTTAAAAGAATTATTAGTCTCGACTTGCTGTCAAACGTTATCTTTTATCAAAACATTTTCAAATTATAACAATAACCCATTGGCAATTAAAGACATGGCTTCTCTCTTGATGCGATCTAAGGGCGACTCAATAATAAGATAAATTTGGTTCAGAGAAATGATTTACATATAAGTAGGTATTTGCTTTATGAAAGGTAAACTGCTGTGGAACTTCTGCACTATCTTTTTGGTGCACCAGGCGATCTAACCTGCGTTTCATAAATGTTTAAATTAAACCAAACAAAGAGATTTGAAACACCTATACACAATCTTGAACAAGGGTGATTGAACGGACCAATTCATGTCCAAATGAATACAGTAGTTGTCATCCTTACCAATGAGGAGAATTACTTATACCTGATAGTATGGAGTGCTTTCAGCATGAATGTAACGTTATTTAAGAAAAATGATTGAGAATGAGTCAGGACTAATAATTGTTGCAAAGGGATGTTCTGTGCATTCCCATTTTAAGTTCTGGCTACGCCACTAGTTTCAACCACTTTGGCGGGTTTAATTCAAGTGCTCTGATGGGGTGAAAACATTGAGTGTGTATCTTTCAGCTCACTGGGATGCGCTGATGGCATCACGAATACAGTATGCCGTAAAATTGTGTTTACCCTGTGGGGGAAAATTCGTTTTAATCCTTAGTTTTGGGCAAAATTTTGAGAAACAAGAAAGAATAAACATAGCGTTTCCCGAGCCTGTCAGCCGGTTCAACAGAATCCCAGTGCAGCATACGCTCTATTTCATACCGAGCTGCATACATTTGTTCCCTCTGGGCAACAAGTGGCCTCTGATTGGAGCATTTGAATGACATATTTTGAAACGTGATGGGAATTCGGTGATTGCAAATTCCCAACCAAGATGGAGGACAGCATACTTCCGGTGACTACGGCTCTGTTAACTAAGCTGAAGTATCACAACAAAAGTTGCACAAAAACATAATTTACTACTCATTGGAAGGAGTCAAGCTACATATTTCACATGCTGGTAGGGATGAACCAGGGAACCAGTCTAGACTGGTAATTATGCCGCAGCTATTATATTTTTTTCTAAGAGACTTAGATTTATCCCTACCTTGATTGCTCTTCTACTCAGTCCTCCTTCCTCAGTGCAGTACTCCCTTTGTCTTTAGATTCACTCAATTAGTCTGTGGTGCATTTCCCGAAAGCACAGATGCTATCTTATGTAGTTGGAACTCTTGACTGCGAATAGACAAACTATGTGAGTTGCTAACTAAGTTAGAAGCTATGGTTTTTGCAAAACACACCCCTGGTTGTTTTACTGGGAATTTCATCAAAATATTCACATGCAGGTAGATGAGGATCCTGCAGAGCATATGTAGTTTTATCACAATTAACGGCACATTCAAAATTTTAGAAGCACCCCTACAAGAAGATTAATGTTGGCGAGCCGATCTCTTGACGAGTTAAGCCACTAGCAACTCACTATGGATGGAGAATCCCGCACTACCAACAGGCTCTGATTCTTTAGTGATGTCGTTTTGGGCAAAATATCCCTGATCAGGGAATCTTTTTGCTGCTGAGCTTGCTGCATAGAAATGACTCATATTTTTGTCTAGCCTAAAACAACAGTCACTAAACAATCGGAGCCTGTTGGTACTGCGGGATTCTCCATCCATAGCAAGTTGCTAACAGCTGAACTTGTCAAGAGATCAGCTTGCCAACATTGATCTTGTAATGGTGGTTCAAAAAGTGATGAAACTCTACGTATGCTCCGCTGGATCATCTGAAAAGCAATTAATAAAAAAAACGATTAACAGCGTGTTAATTTCGGGATTGTAAGTGCAGTTGGAACGAAAACCAGCGGGTCTCTAGGATCGAATTCGGGAACCCCCTGGTATAAATCAATAGCCAGAGTCTCCTTGGATAGTTTATAACATTAGGCCACAGTATAATCAATAAATGTTAACTTCAAACATATTGTGGAGAATACATGTTGTATTAGTGGTTTGTTTTGCAACCTTACTCCAGACAATGAAGTAGACCAAACCATTAGGTTATGCATATTCACCAGTGTTTGTCGGCCTATGTTAACTCTCGTTCATCCATGGCTTCATGTCATGCCACGCCCCCTACAGTCCGCGTCCCCAGAATTCTGAGGAACCGGCCTGCTCACTAATTATCAATTATTACTGCCATCTGTGTTCAATTATTCCATTTAGAGTTTCTAACCTCATAAAAGCCCTGATTCCGCACCATTACGGTGCAAAGTCTCATAAGCTCATTTCTTGCATAGGCTTTTGCAGTAGCGTTTTCGCATATTGTAATGTAAACCACATTAAATAGCTGACTTTGTTTAATCAGCTCATTGTTTGTACAACTTTAGGAACCGTGTTTCCTATTTGCTTAGTACTCGCCTTTTTAACTTTTGTTGCTTCGCTACAAAGGTAAATAAAGCTAGGCACTTCTTTGCATTTGGATCCTGCCTTCCTTTTTGCTGTTTTTCAGAGCACATACTTAGGTGCACAGAAAATCATGCACTTTATAAACTGTCAGCATCGCACTAATCCATCAGCCAAAACAATGAGAAATAACTAAATCAAAATAGAAAAAAAAAGAATAGCATAAGCTTAAAAGTCGAGACCTCCTGCATAGCAAGCGGCCAGTGGACCACTGTCGTTCCACTGGGGGCAGATCTGGCCTTTTGCTGGCATTTTGCTTATCGGTTCAAGGGTGGTCCACAAACAAAAAGCCTGCAGATTTGCCAATTTTGATCAAAACACCTTTAAAATCATTTATTAAAATTTCTGAATTTATTTTAATAACAATTAATGTTATTATGTTAATATTCTGTCAAGGTTAAAATATGATGGCTGCATGGTGGTCCAGCAGTGGACCAGAAGTAGTGGTCCAATATCTGGAAATCCGGATTTGGTATCTGGGCTTTAGCTCACAATTTGGTCCTCCCCACTTCGAAAATATCGCCTGCACCCCTGCAGTGCTGTATTAAGGGTGTTACCGCAGCGATTGAAGACCGCGCTGAAACACTTCAGCTACACAATTTGCTATCTGAATATGACCTTAGTGCCTTTAGTACTCATGGTACAACAGTTAAACTAAAATACCAGAGTGCATCACTGTCCAGGAGATAACACACTACACGGAAATTGCAGCACTACAAGTTCACAACAATAAACGTTCTCTACCCTCGTAATTTGATATGGGCCTACTATCTTGTGATAAGGCAATATGTGAGAAAATCTTTATTTAATAAAGATTATGAAACTGGATGCCATGAAACATTTTATATTTGAATGGGAGTGCTAAATGTAACGGTGCCTGGTTTTTTTATTGAAGGATTTGACACAAAATTAGGTTTCTTAATGAAAGTATTAAACACAATTATTTGGGTGTTTTTGTGTGTTACCGCAAGTTAAGGGGTCTTCAGGGTAAAGTGTAGAAATAACCATAATAATGTAAAAACTAAGAAATAAACATATTCAACATGATTTTAACCTCATAAAATGTAGTATTTTGATAAAAATTCACATGGTTGCCATGGAAACAGCACTTTTATGACAAAATCTGAAAATATTTTGTGACACTGATATTTCCATAACCCATGGTCGGATTTTACTCTATTTAGTCTCATATGAAAGGTTTAAGATTCTTCTAAGAAATGACTCAGGATTATTTTGTTTGGAACATGAATATTAAATGAGCTCTGTTATGTAACCATAATGAAAATCGCTATCATTAACTTGCTTCATTTTCAAAATTGACCCCCTAGGGATGCACCAATCCAGAAAATCCTATGTCATTTCATAGATCTCCAACAGATACAACATCAGTTCAAATTTCAAGTCAATCAGATGAATATTAATGATTTTATGAATGCCACAAGGTTGAAAATCAGTCAAAATTGTGATTTTTGGTAATTTGCATTTAAAGTCACAAGTAACAATTGAGGAAGAGGAAAAACATAGATTCTTGGTGTTTACTGGCATCTCACTGCATTCCTTTATTTATTTTATGTGAAAATCAAAAATGTTGAAATTTTCTAAAAAAAAAAATTGAAATTTTTACCCTGAAGACCCCTTAAGTATTTAGGCACTGTAAAGAATGTGCCCGATCATATTGCTCAACCTGTAGCACAATACTGAGGGCTTAAAAAAGTAATTAAAACCATATAATTCCATACTTGCAAACTGATTTAAATCTGCTGTAATCCTCCATCAAATGCCACCAGAATGCATAAAATGCATGTTGAAAAGCCAAAATTTTAAGACATCTGCAGCGGAGGCTTGGAGCATCATAGGCTTGCAGTGAAGGTGACTGCAGCCTGTGTTGTCTTCCATAATGTCTGCCTCAGAATTAAAGACATCCAAAGCCAGACAGTTCATAAGAACATGACCCAAACCACGAGGGAATCCTCACGCAGGAGACACCTAAGCCCCTTTCAGATTGACATTTCACTCCGTATCAGCACAGCAGCAGCTCCAGAGCAGCACCAGGTTAAAGTTTGATGTGAATTGATTTACGGTGGAGTAATTTACTGCGGCATAGTTTACCCTGGAGTAATTTAAACCACCTCTGGAGGTGGTTTAGCTCCAGGGCAGCACCGGAGGAGCACCGGATTAAGTGTGATATGAATTGCACTCCTGCTCAGCACCGTATTAAATTTACTCAAGCAGAGCGGAAATGGTCAGCGTTCGCTGAACAGTTTTCCGCTCATGCGCCAAACGAAGGCAAGTGTGTGTACTGCTGATCAGCGTCACTCGCCCTCAGTTTGATTAATGAACATATCGGTTTTATATATTTATATTTTTTTATACCAATGCCCATAATGCATCACGCGCGATCACGCAAAGGGAATTTCCGGCCCATGCCAAGGCTTTGGTTTAGGAAAACAATACCGTGACGACTAATTGAGTGGCGAGATTTCGATATGGATGGGTCTCGCCGATTGGATGCGGACATTTTATGACTTTTATACGGTGTTATACGGTCGATATGAATGGGTTTAAGCAGGAGTGCTGATCCGCAGCAGCACCAGATTGTGATCGGGTGTGTAGATATGAATGTGGAACTAGACAGTACCTAAGGCAGAGAATATCAGCGGAGGTGTCACCTCCAAACACGTTTCCTGCAGACTGCAGGATCACTCATCAATGCAGCATATTGTAAAGTCAATTTTCTGCCTATATACAGTATTAGTTCATGTTGATGTTTTAGCTTTATGTTCATATTAGGGCCCTTTTTTCATCAATAGTCTCTAGATGGATAGATAGCTAGTTAGCCCACCGAAATGGCAGACCAAGACTTGGGGCTCCTTACAGGTAGTCATTACTGTACAGTCATTACTGTAGTAATGTGAGCATTATAAACTTGAGAGTAAATGTTAATGACGTTAAGGGTAACATAGCCAGGGGCTCACTAGGGGTAGCCGTTTTGTTAAAGGATGTTGCAGTAAGCAAGACTCGCCTTCTCATGCAGTCTATGATATCTATTTTCCCTCTTTGTCCCTTCTACGTGAGTTGTTTAAGCCTCTGTGTATAAAGTTGTTCATGTTTCACAAGTCCTTGATATAGTAAATAAAATACAGCATGTTTCCGAGTGGTATTTTTCAAATTTATGTTACCACTCGTTTTCGCAAGGAGGTGTACTGGCTTTTCTTTTAATTTTTCCCTGGACATGACATTCCCATTTTTTCTTTTCTTAGTGTGCTAGGCTGCAGTGTGCTAGCTAGCTTGGTGGCCTCGTATGAGCAGTGGTGCCGAGCAGAAGGTTGGCAGCAAGCGAGGATTATGGTGAAACTGTAGAGGAGTCGTACCGGAACGAGGAGCCTCACGCTCAGATGGCTGCTTTTTGGACTATTGGTGAATTTGTGGAGGGGAAAGAGGACTGGATGGAGTATGAGGAAAGGTTGGGACACTTTTCTTTGCCAGTGGGATTTCTGAGGAGGCTGAGAAGTGCGCAATTCTCCTGAGTGTGCGTCGGACAAAGACTTATAAGCTGATAAAAAACTTAGCCACTCCAAGGAAACCAGGGGAGATTCCATATGAGGAACTTGTCAAGCTCGTGGGTAACCACCACAATCTAAAAGCATCCCTGATTGTCCAAAGTTTCAAATTAAACGGCCATTTCAGGAAGTCAGGTCAGTCTGTAGCCAACTTTGTGGCCAAGCTGCGGCAGGTTTCCGAGCATTGTGATTTTGGTGCATTGTTAGATGACACGCTCCGTGCTAGGCTAATGTGCGGCAGTACGATGCAATGTAACGTTGCCTGCTGGGCAAAGCCCCCCCTTTGATGTCCAAGAAAGCCCTAGAGATTTCCCGAGATGGCTGCTAATAATGCCAAAGACATTCAGAAAGGTCATGGGGGGTTACAGATGGCGACAGTGCACCAACTCAGGAGAGAGGCGGGTAAAAAGCCTGTTAAAAATGCTAAGCGGGTGGAATGTTTTTGGTGTAAGGGGTCACACTGTGCAAATGTTTGTAAATTTACAGACAATGTCTATCACATTTGTAGCAAAAAGAACCATTTAGCAGAAAAAAATGCAGTAGTTCAAAGGGGAAGCCTGGGCAGGAAAAAACACAGCAGGCACAGGCAGCTACACATTACCGAGAGGAAGACGTCGGAGAGGCAACATGTGCCGACAACATGCTTGGACAGGAAACAGATGAGGAACCACCGGAGCCCTATTGTACCATGGCCACTGTCAGGACAGGCAGGACATTAAGTTTGAGATTTATTTGGGTGCTACTGCATTGGTTATCAGTGAAGCAACCTACAGGACGACGTGGGGATCTGATCAGCGGCCCAATAGCCCGTCAGAGCTCAAACTCGAAACCTATACTGAGCCGGCCACCCCTCATTTTGGGGTGCTTGACGTGGATATTGCAGCTGAGGGCCAGAATGCTAAAGCCAGGCTGGTGGTCACTAAGGGTAGTGGGCTCAGTCTTTTGGACTGCGATTGGCTTCGCAAAATCAAACTGAATAGGCATAACATTAAGTATGCTTGCACAACAGACACCACGGAGGACATGCTGCAGCGAAACAGTGAGGTTGTCAGGGATGAGCTGGGACGTTAAAGGGCATCACAGTAAAACTACATGTTGACCCAAAGGCCCCACCATGGTTTTTCAAGCCCAGATCGGTTCCTTATGCCATAAAGGGCAAAGTTGAGGAGGAGCTGGAACGCTTATAGAGGCTGGGCATTATTGAACCAGTCCAGTTTTCAAGGTGGGCGGCTCCCATAGTTCCAGTTTTAAAGGAGGATAAGATGGCAAGGATATGTGGGGACTACAAGCTTACCGTAAACCAGATTTCTAAGCTGGAAGACTACCCGTTGTCACGGGTGGATTACCTGTTTGCGACCCTAGCAGGGGGTAAAGGTTTCACAAAGTTGGACATGAGCTATGCCTACCAGCAGTTGCTACTCAACAAGGATTCAAAGGAGTACGTTACTATCAACACTCATAAGGGCTTGTTTAAGTACAAACTGCTGGTGTTCGGTGTGGCCTCCAGCCCCGCCATTTTCCAAAGGACAATGGGCACTTTGCTGCAGGGGATCCCACATGTGGCTGTGTATCTGGACGATATTTTGATTACAGTGGCTTCAGAGGCAGAGCATCTGGCTAGCTTGGCTGAGGTACTAGAAAGACTCTCAGATGCAGGGCTGTGCCTGAAATGAGGTAAATGTGTGTTCCTGGCTGAGAGTGTGACATACTTGGGGCACGCGATCACAGCTGAGGAGCTCTGTTCAGTAGAGGACAAGGTGAGAGCTATCAAGGAGACCCCAAGAGCATCCACAAACTCAGATCATTTTTAGGCATGGTGAATTATTTGGTAAGTTTCTGCCTGGAGTGTCAAAAGGTTTTGGCTCTGCTGTACAAGCTGCTGCACCATGACACTAAGTGGCAGTGAGATGAGGCACAGGAAGGAGCTTTCATGGAAGTGAAAGAGCTCCTCCAATCAGCAAAGCTGCTTGTTCAATATGACCCAGTTAAGGAGATCACCCTTTCATCTGACACCTTACCCTACTAAGTCAGGGCATTTTTATCACATGTAATGGAGGACGGTGACAAGAAACCCATCGGCTTTGCCTCATATACCCTAACGGCAGCAGAGAAGGGTTATTCACAGTTAGACAAGGAGAGTCTGGCTATTGTCTTTGCCATTAAACGCTTTCATCAATACCTCTATGGGCAGCAATTCAGCATTATTACCGACCATAAACCACTAATTAGCCTCTTTAGCAAGACAAGATGCATCCCACTAGCCTTGGCCAGGATACAACGTTAGGCCTTCACTCTGTCAGCCTATCAGTAAACTATAATATACAGCCGTGGTTCCCAACCCAGTCCTCAAGGATCCCCTGCCCTGCAGGTTTTTGCTCCAGCTCTACTCTTTCACACCAGATCCATTTAACGGCTTCATGCTGATTGGTTGAGAAAAATATATCTGAACAGGGTGTGCATGAAGGTGCACTGGGCCTTAAATGGATAAAGTGTGCAAAAGTAGAGCTGCAACAAAAACCTGCAGGACAGGGGGTCCTTGAGGACTGGGTTGGGAACCACTGATATACAGAATGGGAAAGAACAACGCAAACACAGATGCGCTGAGCCGATTACAGTTACCTGAGATACCTGCTGCTACCAGTGTGCCCCCAGAGAGGGTGTTTTTGTTGAGGTGGTTTTCAGAGACACAAATGAAGGCGACCCGGATCAAACAGTGGAAAGAGAGGGACTAAGTTCTGTCTCAAGTCAAGACATTCCTTTTACAAGGCTGGCCCAGTGCTGTGAAAGGAGAGCAGTTGAGGCCTTATGCTAAGTGCAAAACAAAACTTAGTCTGCAGGATGGCAACATTTTCTGGGGTTCGAGAGTCATCGTACCTCCCGTGAGCCGTTCGAGGATTGTGGAGGAAATTCATGAGACACATCCAGGTGTGTCATGGATGAAAAGCCTTGCAAGATCCTATGTCTGGTGGCCAAATATGTATCAGGATTTGGAGAGCAAAGTAAAATCATGCACACAGTGTCAGACCCATCAGAACATGCCGCCACCAGCCCCTTGCTCTCAGAAGAGTGGCTAGACTGGCCCTGGTCCAGGTGACATTTAGACGTTGCTGGTACTTTCATGGGGCAGATGTTTATGGCAATGGTTAATGCCATAAGTGGATAGAAGCGCACATCATGAGCAGCGTCACAGCCCCCACAGCCATAGACAAACTCAGGAAAGTGTTTGCAGTTCACAGGTTACCTGACACTCTGGGACCGTATTCACAAAGCATCTTAGCGCTAAAAGTAGGTCCTAACTGCCAGATTTAGGATAAACTCCTAAAAGAAAATGGGCATGTCAGTCGTAAATTTAGGACTCCTAATTATTTTTACTAAGTGTTATTCATAAAGCATTTTATGCCTAAAAGTAGCTCCTAAGTCTGGGAGAGCTTAAAAGTACTCAATAGGACTCCTAACTCGCAAAAACCTATTCACAAAGAATCGTAAAATGGCTGCTGCTGTTGAAAGACGGAATGGCTTGGAAATTCTGAATGATGCGCAGCTGTTGAAAAGATATCGGCTCGATCGTGAAGGGATTTTATTTGTTGTTGACTTGGTTAATGAGATAATTACGTCTCCAACCATGAGAAACAACCCAATAAGCCCTGAAATAAAATGTTTGACAACACTTTGTTACTTGGCCACCGGAAAAATGCAACTTTCCAACGCGGACAATTTAGGGATTTCACAATCATCTGTCAGTCGCTCAATTCAACAAACAATCAATGCGCTCTGTGAACCTCATATCATCCGACAGTTTATCCGGTTTCCAATGGACATTTGCCAACAACACAGAATCAAACTTGATTTCATGCCCATCTCAGGTATGCCCGGTATCATCGGTGCTGTTGACGGGATCCAGATTCTAATTATTTCTCTGATCCTAGATGAAGAGGTATTTTTGAAAACAGAAAATAATTTCATTCCATCAAGATAGTATTTGATTCCGAATATAATATTTTGGACATTGTTGTGAAATGGCCAGGAAGGATTCATGCACGCACGACTCTCGCATTTTAATGGAAAGCAGCTTATGCCAATTATTTGAGAGGCATTATGTGCCTGCGGGATGCCACTTGCTAGGGGACGGTGGCTTTGGTGCTGTACCTCCTCCTGCTATGTATGAATTATTTTATTAGGCATTAAGCGAGGGTTACATTTAATAGATCATCATAATAATACCAGCCTATGATATATTTTGTATGCATATTTAAATTGTAGGCTATAAATTATAAACAAGCTTAGTATGCCTTCCTGTTTGAACGATAGTCTGTTTATAGGCTGCAATCTTGGACCTCCCCTGCGATTGCAGCCCATACCACTGCTTCTCGCAGTCGTCTGCCGTCCGAGACACCGAGGGGAATGCAGCATTGATCTGTAGGCTGATATTATCCCACGCATCCCGCTTGGATTTGCTGTTCAACCCCGAGCCAAATTTCCCTTTGATTACATGCTTTCGCTCCAGCACCAACTGGGCCAGCAGCAGTAACTGACCGTGGCTCCAGTTGGGCGTCCTTTTTGAACTTTCATCCATGACAGTTTAGGGCAAACAAACTTGAACGGCCCGACTTTTAAATGATCGCAATATATTCTCATTGGGTAATCAGTTGCTAATTATTGGGGCAAATGACGCATTTTATTATTGACTAGTTTTTTGCTATTGGCGTTTTTACAACTATCTCTTTCCTGTGTATGTTTATTTGCCTAGAGCGTGATATGTGGGGACTGCGCATAGTGCATTTTCAGGAGTGCTCAACATGTGGGATATTTTTTTCAATTGGCAGCCCTGTCACCAAACAACCAATCACCGTGCTCATTGTCCCAAGACTCGTGCATGAGAATTGACGTCATCTATAGCAACGGAGATTTACTCCCACCTATCTCAGAGCTACTCCTATTCTAGGAGTTACCAGTTTTCTTAACTAAAAGTTGCTCTCAGTGGCTTTGTGAATAACTTATAAGATTTTACTCCTACATAAAATGTTTTAGCGCGACTTAGGAGTACTCCTAGCGGTAAGATAAGATGCTTTGTGAATACGGGCCCTGGTCTCTGAAAATGGACCGACGTTCACCAGTGAGCTGTTCAGTGAGTTTGTGCAATAGAATAGCATTCATCACTTTCGCACAGCTCCCTTCCATCCTGCCTCAAATGGTTTAGCAGAGTGGGCTGTGCAGACTGGGAAGAAAGGTTTGAAGCGGATGTCAGGAGACTCACTGAGCACTCGACTGTCATGTTTCCTGTTTGAATACCCCCTCACGCCACAGACTACGGCAGCATGACCTCTAGTTGAGTGGCTTTTGGGGCCCCGGCCCAAGTCAAGGTTGGACCTGCTGTGCCCGAATATGTAGGCAAGAGTTGAGAGCAAGCAGGAGAAGCAAAAGGAGGAGCATGATCACCATGCACGGGAGAGACGGTTACAACCTCGATGTTGTTAAGCTGACAGATGAACAGGTTTCTGTAAACACCAAGACTATGTGTGCCTGTGTCAAGAAACATGCTTGGGGACACACAAGCCCATAGAGTGCCTCATGGTGAGCCAGCCCAATGTGTAAGCTGTTCCACTGGTGACTAAGCCTGAGAGGGACTTCGTGGAAGAGCTGTTGGTGTCCTCTGAGAAAGATGGACTGTCTAACACAAGGGTGGGCAATTCTGGTCCTGGAGGGCCTGCGCGTATGCAGGTTTTTATTTCTACCAATTACCCTGACTAATTGAGCTAATTGGTTGAGCACACAAACATAAATTTGCTCATAGATTGGCTCAAAGAAAAATGTTTCATTAAGAGAGACAAGAACAGTCTTTGATGGTCATTCGTGATAATTTAAAGAAATGCAGCAGAAATGTCTGATTTCACAAAAGGTTTGGCTAATTAAGACAGTTAACTTATTAAAGGCTGGATGTTTGTGTGAAAACCAGGGACAGATACAGCCCTCGTTGCCCTCCTCTGGTCTAACACAAACACACAGACCCCTCTCAGGCCCCCATCACAAGATCAACCCATAACATCCTCAGCAGTGGTGCCTACTGGGTCACCAGGGGTATTACGCAGATCACAGCGTGTGCGCAAACCTCCAGACAGAGTAAATGTTTGAATGGACTGTTGTTAAACTGAGGACCTTTTATGAAAAACATATTTTTCTTTGCCCATGCATATATATCACGGTCGTCCTTCAGCCGAGCAATCCAGAGTCTGTGAAATGCTAAAGCCTCTCCATTGTTTGGATAGACCACCTACTGGGTAGGCACCTGCCTCAGCCGGCCGTTTTG
This sequence comes from Gymnothorax javanicus, assembly GCA_029692085.1. Classification (NCBI taxonomy): domain Eukaryota; kingdom Metazoa; phylum Chordata; class Actinopteri; order Anguilliformes; family Muraenidae; genus Gymnothorax; species Gymnothorax javanicus. The sequence goes on from CM056193.1 coordinate 144,847,862, forward strand.
AATTGGCTTCCATGATGACATCAAGACTGGAGTCTCAGGCTAATTCCCACCCTCCGTGCCCACGCCTACTGTGAATAACCACCCCCACTCTCCTCCACTGTTAGTGCAGGCTGGCATTTTCGTCCTTTGCTACTGATTTTGAGATATCGAAGGTTGGGGCGAGACACCCCAACTGTGATTTAGTTGGCTGCAGAAACCAGCACAAATGTCTGTATTCTCTTCCAGCATCGGAGAATACAAAGAAAGAGTGGTTAGATTTTACTTTCAATGACAAAGTTCCAGCCGCAGTTGTTGCCAATATGTAAGTCTGAACTCACCACTTCACCTCGGACTGCTTCAGCAAGGAGGCCCAGCACAACACCGTCTTTGCCTCAAAACTGGCCCTAAAAGATGAATTTGTTCCGATGATACATGACACAACAACAGCAAGTGTGCATTCAGTAAGTGTCACCATTTTGTGATTATTTTTACTGTTCATTGCAAGTAAAGTCAAATCTTTCTCTGGGTACCCAAACGTCAAGGTAAGCTGAGAAAGTACTGATTTCTTGAGATATTGGCGGAGGTTGAATACAGTATTCTTTCCCATAGCTGGAACCATTGTACACGGTTGAACTATGTAGGATGCTAATGTATTTAGCAACTATGCTTCTGGAAAATGTAACCATGACCGGTGTTATGGATCTACTGGTTTCCCTGTTAACTGGTGACCTTTGTTTGTAAATAACGAGGGTTTCTCTTGACAATGGCAAATGTTCTAGCCACGGAGAGGAAACATAGCTGACTGTGCAAATGCCTCACTGATTACAATTCTGCATTACTCGTAATTAGCTGGGCCATCCCTCCGATTCCAATAGTTTATTGTTGATGGATGACGGAGATTCTAATCAAATACATACTTAAGTAGGCTAAGAATGAACAACCAGACATTGACTTACCGATTTAAATTATCTCAGCTGGGTTAACTTGTGACCGCTGAGTTTGTTGCGCCTGTGAAGTTCCAACATTTTGGGTTTTGGTTTATAATTGATTTATCCTTTTCAATACATACCGTTTTATTTTTTATTTTTGGAGATCGGCGGTTAATGTCTACGTCAGCTTGGTGGAGAAAAGAACAAACTGGGATCCGATGACAACATAATAAGGTGCATTTCATATTTTTAAGATGACACATGCTCTGATTACAGTGCAGATTCATTGTGTCATTGCTTTGACAACTGTTGGCAACATCAGAACATTTACTTTCAATCAGTATTGAAAGTATTTTTGGCTCAAGATCTTGTTTTCTTGATGAGACAGTTGAACCGCTCTGTAGTCTTCTCACACACGTCCCATTGGCTCAATACGGTTAAGGTCAGGACTTTCTGGTGGCCAATTTGTGCGTGAAAATGATTCCTCATGCTTGTTGCCCTCATTCATTGTTTTCTTTGCTTGATGTGGGCCAATAACTTGCCCCTTTGGAAATACTGTAACATCTTTTCCACCATAAAGGGATACATCTTCCAACATTATTTTTTTAAGAAAAGAAGCTATGCACTCCATCAGTTAGGGTTGAAATAATTATTGCCTGATGAAACATATTAATCTCTGCAATAATGATACAATCATAGTATTTCTTTATTTATTTCCAAACAGCAACTTTTTTCGAACGGGCAGCATATGTTATGCGCGCATGTAGGATAATGTGCACATATAAGCATAATTGTACTAGTGCGATCACAGGAGGTGGTCTCATAATGTCGGCATGAGTTTAAATGTTTGCGTGCTAACTGATATTTGGTTTCAATTCTTGGCAGTTTATTAGCTAGCTTTCTAGTGAGCTAGATATTCAGTTGACTGAATTTATAAACCTTTTCTATACTGACACACGGTGAAAATGCAACTCCTCCTGTAGTGCTGCTGTCAACTCGGCGACGTTGCGTGGTTGACGTAGACGCTGGCGCACAAGACAACCCAGTTCATCCCACATGTGTTCAATGGGGTTAAGATCGGGTTAAATGGATGGCCACGGGAGAACATCGATTCCTTCTCATTGGAGAAAGTCTCTGGTGAGGCGTGCAGTATGGGGACGGGCGTTGTCGTGTTGGAACGTGAACGGTAATCGTTGTTGTCCATGGTTGCTCAATAGTGCTTGGAGACCTGGTCTTAAAATCTCATTCACATATCGGTGTGCCATTAGACCTCCACAAATCACAACAAGTTCACCCAGAAATCACACATTAATGGCAGCCCAGAACACGACACTACCCCCACCAAACTGATTTCTCTCCAGAACACCCCTGTCTTGATGACGTTCATACTGCCTCCTGTACACCCGTTGTCGGCCGTCAGCAAATGATACACAGAACCTCGATTCGTCTGAAAAAACCAGTGGAAGACTCATGGCGGCTGAAGATGACGCCGTCGAGCAAACTGGAGTCCATTGTTCCTGTGATTTTGTGTCATGATGTTGCTTCGATACGGCCTCCGGCACCTTAACCCCAAGGCTTGCAGTCGCCGAATCACAGTCATGGCATGGACGGGGCGTCTGTGGTGTCCTATCATGTTCCAAGCCGTGACTGCTGCTGTTTGGAACCGGTTCCTCTGATGGATCCGCCGGATGTGTCAGTCCTGACGTGTCATCGTAACTGGAAGTTGCCCTGATTGGGGGAGGCTGTGAACGCTTCCTGTCTGTTGGTAGCAATGTGCCAGTCTGTTGATGGTGGATGAACTGACCCTGATCCGGCCGGCAACTTCTCTTTGTGTAATGGGCGGTAATAGGACGCCAGGTGCGGGGACCAGTGAGAGAAAGAACATAGAGCAGCCCAGATAAGAGACAAACACAAAAGGAGGTACACACCTCCTGTAAAAGCTTGCGCTTCCAAGGACGAGAAAAAGTCCGCAACACGGAAGCAATGCGAGAGAGAATAAACAAAGAGAGAAGAGAAAAAACTTCTAAAAGAAGCAATTCCTAACAATAAATGGAAGATAACAAGTCACTAGGAAAACTGACTAGAGATATCTTTGGCCGAAGTGCTAGAAACAAACAGACACTCTAGCGATAGGCGTGGCAAACCCCTGGCCATATACTGTATATAGAGTCCGGAAATCGCCCCAGCTCAATCAGCCAGCTGGGCCAGGAATTCGATGCAAAAAAAATTCGATATCGTCCCGGACCGTAGAACAAAGAAAGGTCCAACAAACAAACGCACGCCTAAACCATGACACTTTGAGATATTCCCACAAGCAGCATCCCCAAAGCTCGGTCCCTCTGCTGTTCTGTAAGCCGTGGCATCCTGACATTGATGCTGATGGGGATGAACCACTGTGCCTTTTATGCGTCCAATGTCTTACTTTGCACTTGCACGTCATTCAAGTGATGCATTCAACTCGCTGCTAATGACATGACAAAGTTGCGTTTTGGAAAAGTGATCCCCTGACAGACACACAAACTGAGTTCGAACCTGGACTTGCACAAATTCCAGCTTTTAACCTTCATACCACTTATGGTGCCCCAACCCCTGAGTGGTGCCCCGCTAGGCCAGCACGCCTGCGCAGACCACCGGGACAGGTGCTGAATGGCCAGTATTTCCCAGTAGACGTCATAGCCAGTTCTGCACCCTGGACAGCAGCTCCCCTGTCCACCAGCTCTGCAGCACCACGGACAGAGCACCAGAGGTGAGATCAGTCCAATGAAGGTGGCTGGGAGGAAGGTTGCAGCACACCGGCATGCAATCAAGTTAATGAGCTTGCAGGGCCTTTTTATACAGCGACTCTGCCTAAACTTGAGAGAAGTGTGTCTTCCCAACAGGTTAGTGACGTGGGGCTCCCATGATTGCTGGAAGAACCGAGAAGCCCCATAAGGAGAGTTTTTGTTGTGTTTTTTGCAGAGGCATTTTTTCCTACCTTTTTTTCCCTCCACCCTCCCTTGAGCTCTGAAGGCTCTAAAACCTTGCAAAATAAATTCAGAAAGTACTGAAACAGTCTTGCTGTTGTAGTTGTTTCCATTCTGCATTGTCCATACCCCACTCGCTCAGCCTGGTGGTCCTCACACACTTTATTTCTTCTGTGGTAATTTTGATGGCTTCAAAAATCAGCCACAATTTTATAAATTAGGCGTTGCGTTTTCACTGTGTTTCAGTATAGTTACGTTATCGACAAATGTAAATGTCCGTGACTCACTCACTAAGTCCATTTGCAGAGTGATGGAGATAGCTCAAAGCTGTCATAAAGGGAATTCCTGTTAAGGCGCCAACAGAAAGTAGCATGACAATCGCAGTAATATTTACGGTCCTGCAGTATATTAGATTTTGACTTGGATAGCCTTGCTAACCCGGAGGCAATGTTGGAGATAAGTTGATAGGAACTAAAAGACCAGGTGAATTCAGTTTGGGAGAGTAGAGCAGCCCCCCCAGCGTAGATTCCCAGGAAAAATCAATGTTAGCCAATAGTTGCTACTACACAAATGCTTGTCAGGAATTAATGCTAGAGACTGAATTCCAAATTTAGCCTAGTTAAATTGTTGTGGTGACTGCATGCCATATTTCTTTGTGAATGTAAAGACCATCCTCCAGGGCTGCAGGGGTTAACTCGCTGTACTCATTAAGTAGTTTAATACTTGCCTAGCTACCAATTCAATCATCTGTACTTAGAGACTTGGCAGCAGTGGCGGCTGGTGAAGTGGCGATAGGGGAGGCTCAAAACAATCCCTTAAGATTAATGATTGGTCACAACCTGTTTTCAATCGTTCATTTAAATTACCATTAAAGAAACTCCGATTACTTTCAACATTATCAGATGTGGCCAGTTTTCATTTATAACGCATACCGATTACGAATTTGGACTTCTCACGCTTTTCTTTATTCAGGGGTTGGAAGCAATGCATGTATTTCATGATCGTTTATGCAATTCCATTGCTTCCAACCCCTCTAGTGCACAAGGACTTCAATTCATGAAGAATCTCTTACATACGTGTTGATTGAATAATTGCTGACTACAGCAGAGGAACGTAAATATGCCACTTAAACTCACATCAAATGCATAAGAGTTGACAGGTATGCGTTATAAATAGAAACTGGCCACACCTGATAATGTTGAGAGTTTTCAGAGTTTCTGTAATGGGAATTTAAATGAATGATTAAAAGCAGGTCATGACCAATCATTAATTTTAAGGGATTGTTGTAATGGCTGGTAAACTTGGGAGGCCACCTCCTCAGCCAAAGCGTGAACAAAAACTGTCATAAGAGGCGCTTCTGGCCAGCCTGTCTCTGTCGCCAAGGAGTGAAATGAGATTGAAAACTCTGCGACACTTTCAGAGCCCTGCCTCAGATGCATTAAATAACGCGTAGCCGCGTCCTGACCACAAACATCCTGATCAAACACCGATACCATTTCTCTAACGAGAGTCTCCACTGTATTCACGACTGGTGTATTAGATCTAATAAGTGGCCCGACCCAAGTGAGTGCTGTGTCGGTCAACAGGGATAAAATAAATTAAACCCGAGACTCTTCATTCCCGAACCGTGAAGGCTGCACTTTAAAAAATATTTCACATTGGGCAATGAAATCTTTACAACTTCCTGCCTCGCCTCCATATCTTGGGGTAACTGGAGTTTTGGCTCTCGAGGAAGGTGTACAGATTGTGCTTGTGCAACATTCTGTGTGATCTGAGTGGACAAGACTCTAATACTCTCAGTGAGACTTAACAAAGGTTTTCCTGTTTCTGCATGACATTCTCCTGAAGGCGGACTCTCTCCGCCAACTCTGCTTGCTGATTGTTCAGGCTAGAAAGACGCTTGCCATACCCAGAGAGAACTGCTTGTTGATTAGCCACAACTTTCTCTAACGCAGCCGCCGCTGACGACTCCATGCTGGCTAGAGTGTTCTGTAATGGCTGGTAAAATTGAGAGGCTAAGTGCAGCGGCGAGAGAGAACAAGCAGCACGGACACAATACAAACACAGAGAATTATACAGACCACGAGAAAGTACTTGCGCTTTCAAAGGATGTATAACAGTCCGAAAAACGGAAGCAACACGAGAGAGAAAAAAAGTAGAAAAGGGAAAATTCCTAAAGAGGAAGGAACTCCAAAAATAACTGGAAGATATAAAATCACACAAATCCTGACTAGCGATATCTTCGGCTATAGTGCTTAGCAACAAACAGACACTTTAGCAAAGGAGGCGTGGTGGACTTCCGGCTTATATAGAGTCCGGGGAAGCGCCGCTCCAGTTCAATCAGCCAGCTGGTTAAAGAATCCGATTGAAAAGGAATTCGATCTCGTCAGGGACGAGAACCACAAAGAAAAGTCCAAAACACACACACGCTTCACAAACCATGATAGGACCCCCCCCAAGGGACGACTCCAGACGGTCCCAGAGAACCCCGTGCACTGAACTCTGAGATAAGGGTGGGGTCCAGGATATCCCGAGAAGGGACCCAGCATTGCTCCTCAGGACCATACCCCTCCCAATCAACTAAAAATTGGGCCCCATGACCCACATGCCTCTCGGCCAGAATACGACGCACAGTGTAAACCGGCCCCGCCTCAATTATCCGCGGCGGCGGGGGTTTGTCGACTGGTGCCAGGACGCAAGTGCTAACCGGTTTAAGCCTGGAGACATGAAAAGAGAGGTGGATACGCAAGGATCTAGGGAGCTTTAACCGGACAGTGACAGGATTGATCCTCCGCACTATCTTAAAAGGACCAATGAAGCGGGGAGCCAAGTTCCGTGACTCCACTCTTAAGGGAAGGTCCCGAGTGGAAAGCCAAACTCTTTGGTCTACCCGATAAGATGGGGCCAAACGGCGCCTTCTATCCGCGGCGGTCTTCTGTCTCCGCCCAGAGCGCAACAAAGAGGAACGGACCCTGGTCCAGACCAACTGACAACGCCGAACACAGTGATTGACCAAGGGAACTTCTGAATCCCTCTCAGTCTCTGGAAACAGCGGAGGCTGATAACTGGCATGCAATCAAGTTAACGAGCTTGCAGGGCCTTTTTATACAGCGACTCTGCCTAAACTTGACAGAAGTGTGTCTTCCCAACAGGTTAGCGACGTGGGGCTCCCATGATGGCTGGAAGAACCGAGAAGCCCCATAAGGAGAGTTTTTGTTGTGTTTTTTGCAGAGGCATTTTTTCCTACTTTTTTTTCCCTCCACCCTCCCTTGAGCTCTGAAGGCTCTAAAACCTTGCAAAATAAATTCAGAAAGTATTGAAACAGTCTTGCTGTTGTAGTTGTTTCCATTCTGCATTGTCCATACCCCACTCGCTCAGCCAGGTAGTCCTCACACACTTTATTTCTTCTGTGGTAATTTTGATGGCTTCAAAAAATCAGCCACAATTTTAAAAATTAGGCGTTGTGTTGTCACTGCATTTCAGTATAGTTACGTTATCAACAAATGTAAATGTCTGTGACTCACTCACCAAGTCCGTTTGCAGAGTGATGGAGATAGCTCGAAGCTGTCATAAAGAAAATTCCTGTTAAGGCGCCAACAGAAAGTAGCATGACAATCGCGGTAATATTTACGGTCCTGCAGTATATTAGATTTTGACTTGGATAGCCTTGCTAACCCGGAGGCAATGTTGGAGATAAGTTGATAGGAACTAAAAGACCAGGTGAATTCAGTTTGGGAGAGTAGAGCAGCCCCCAGCGTAGAGCATTCCCAGGAAAAATCAATGTTAGCCAATAGTTGCTACTACACAAATGCTTGTCAGGAATTAATGCTAGAGACTGAATTCCAAATTTAGCCTAGTTAAATTGTTGTGGTGACTGCATGCCATATTTCTTTGTGAATGTAAAGACCATCCTCCAGGGCTGCAGGGGTTACCTCACCGTACTCATTAAGTAGTTTAATACTTGCCTAGCCACCAATTCAATCATCTGTATTTAGAGACTTGGCAGCAGTGGCGGCTGGTGAAGTGGCGATAGGGGAGGCTCAAAACAATCCCTTAAGATTAATGATTGGTCACAACCTGTTTTCAATTGTTCATTTAAATTACCATTACAGAAACTCCGATTCCTTTCAACATTATCAGATGTGGCCAGTTTTCATTTATAACGCATACCGATTACGAATTTGGACTTCTCACGCTTTTCTTTATTCAGGGGTTGGAAGCAATGCATGTATTTCATGATCGTTTATGCAATTCCATTGCTTCCAACCCCTCTAGTGCACAAGGACTTCAATTCCGCGGAAGAATCTCTTACATACGTGTTGATTGAATAATTGCTGACTACAGCAGAGGAACGTAAATATGCCACTTAAACTCACATCAAATGCATGAGAGTTGACAGGTATGCGTTATAAATGAAAACTGGCCACACCTGATAATGTTGAGAGTTTTCGGAGTTTCTGTAATGGGAATTTAAATGAATGATTGAAAACAGGTCATTGAGAGGCCACCTCCTCAGCCAAAGCGTGAACAAAAACTGTCATAAGAGGTGCTTCTGGCCAGCCTGTCTCTGTCGCCAAGGAGCGAAATGAGATTGAAAACTCCGCGACACTTTCAGAGCCCTGCTTCAGATGCATTAAAAAACGCGTAGCCGCGTCCTGACCACAAACATCCTGATCAAACACCGATACCATTTCTCTAACGAGAGTCTCCACTGTATTCACGACCGGTGAATTAAATTGAATAAGTGGCCTGACCCAAGTGAGTGCTGTGTCGGTCAACAGGGATAAAATAAATTAAACCCGAGACTCTTCATTCACGAACCGTGAAGGCTGCGCTTTAAAAAATATTTCACATTGGGCAATGAAATCTTTACAACTTCCTGCCTCGCCTCCATATCTTGGGGGTAACTGGAGTTTTGACTCTCGAGGAAGGTGTACAGATTGTGCTTGTGCAACATTCTGTGTGATCTGAGTGGACAAGGCTCTAATACTCTCAGTGAGACTTAACAAAGGTTTTCCTGTTTCTGCATGACATTCTCCTGAAGGCGGACTCTCTTCGCCAACTCTGCTTGCTGATTGTTCAGGCTAGAAAGACGCTTGCCATACCCAGAGAGAACTGCTTGTTGATTAGCCACAACTTTCTCTAACGCAGCCGCCGCTGACGACTCTATGCTGGCTAGAGTGTTCTGTAATGGCTGGTAAAATTGAGGGGCCAAGTGCAGCGGCAAGAGAGAGAACAAGCAGCACGGACACAATACAAACACAGAGAATTATACATACCACCAGAAAGTACTCGCGCTTTCAAAGGATGTATAATAGTCCGAAAAACGGAAGCAACACAAGAGAGAAAAAAAGTAGAAAAGGGAAAATTCCTAAAGAAAAAGGAACTCCAAAAATAACTGGAAGATATAAAATCATACAAATCCTGACTAGAGATATCTTCGGCTATAGTGCTTAGCAACAAACAGACACTCTAGCAAAGGAGGCGTGGCGGACTTCCGGCTTATATAGAGTCCGGGGAAGCGTCACCCCAGTTCAATCAGCCAGCTGGTTAAAGAATCCGATTGAAAAGGAATTCGATCTTGTCAGGAACGAGAGCCACAAAGAAAAGTCCAAAACACACACACGCCTCACAAACCATGACAATTGTTTTGAGCCTCCCCTATTGCCAGTACACCAGCCGCCACTGCTTGGCAGTAGCAGGGAATTTCACTATCTATTGACAATGGGGCCGGTGGACCTGTTGGCTGGCCAATCAGAATAGAGTTCATTTAATTGAGGGGGACGCCCACTCAGAACAGCCTTATTTTCAGAAGGTTAGGAATGACAGGTATCAGATTCCTTAGAAATTGTGGATTTTACATTTTGTTTTGCTTAAAATTGTATAAACCTCCCTCTTGGACATCCAAAAATATTATATCTTGTCAAAAAACAGCATAATACGGGATTTTTAAAGGGGTCAGGTTTATCCCTTTGTCTGTATTGGCAAACTGGTGCCAAGACCTTAAATTAGCCTCGGGTGTGTGCCAGTCACAGTTACCACTGTTCCTAAAGTTTATTTGCATCTGGGGATGTTGGAATTTAAAGCAATACATGACAGTTTCTTAAACTTTTGACTAAACAGCGCCCCTACAGTTCCCGGGTGTAATTGCACTGTCGTAAATACCCCTCAGACACTTGACGCGCATCCTCCACTACTTCTCAGATTCGTGCACATCTTTGCACATAACAACGATGTCATCCGACAAGGTAAAGTGATTTTGGATGACTTTTCAGGAATATTACTTATCACTCGCAGTTGTATTCATTTTGTCACGTAAGATGAAGAGAAACAAAATATCAAAAAGAACGACAATGCATTATTTTAGCCAAAATGCTGTTCGGTAACATTACTGCTAGCCTAATACTTTTGAGAGCAGCACTACAGTGGGACTCACTAAAACACATGATTTCACCACAGAGAAAGTGGTTGGTTTTAGGTGTGAGCTCATATAGTCTGTGGTTAGCCTGGTCTATGCAGTTGTAAATACTGAAAAAGTAACCAGAGGACCCAATATGAGCTGACGTCAACATTCATGTAAATCCTGCTCACAATATAGGACGCGCTGCGTAAAATGGCATGGTATTATGCAGTCCCATTACGGGTTTTGGCCACAGCTAAGATAACCTCAGTTGAGTGTAGACCCAGCCAAGTCGAATTTCTTGCCTAAACCCAACCAAAACGCCGTTTCAACCAGGTGGAATTCTGACGGTCGGCTCTGATGTAACACCGGCTAATAAAGTTAGCCTTGTACTTAAAAATCAAGACGGAAGAAGCATAGCTCTGCGTCTGTCTTCAGTCCCAATCGATCCCGAACCTCTTGCCAGCGACCAAAACCCTTTCCGATGTTCACCCTAGTTTTATCTCTTGCTCGATCAGATTCACTTTTTCGATTCTTGGCCTCTTCAGAACGCGTCCGCTTCAGTTTCGTTGGCTCCGCCATGATCCCCGAAGCGCATCTGATGCATAAGCTAAACTTCCTTGTTTATATGCTGTGCGCCATAAAGTGGAACGTACACGCATGCGCATTTGGCCTAGTGGTCAAATGGTAGAATGATCATTTGCAATATTTTTAGTCAATATAACAGTAAAATAATTATACGCCATTTTTGTTAAGGTTCAATAGTTGTCATGTATTGCTTTGGGGGAGTGTTGAAATATGAGCATTATAAACATAAGAGTAAATGTTAATGAGGTTAGGAGTAAAATAGCCAGTAGCTGACTTGGGGTAGCTGTTTAGTTAAAAGATGTTGCAGTAAGCAAGACTCACCTCCTCATGCAGTCTATGGAGCTGATATCTTTATTGCCTCTTCGTCCCTTCTACGTGAGTTGTTTAAGCCTCTGTGTATGTAGTTGTTAATGTTTCGCATGTCTTTGATAAAGTAGATAAAAGGCAGCACGTTTCTGAGTGGTATTTTACAAGCATATGTTACCAAAATTACAATAGGTTATTTATATTTCAGACTGTGGTAGCCTGTCATATCAGGTTGAGTGCCAAACTGAGTTTAATAGTTTGGATAGGCTTCCACCTCAGAGGGAGTGAATGCCGAATTGATTTTTCATTTGTTTATAGCTGATACTTTAGCTTCTGTATCTGAATGACTGGACCTGTCCCTCTGCATTTCAGCAAGCATCTTGCATTCTAGAACAAGTGAATGGTAGAATTCTTGAATTGAATTTAGGAATTTTTGCTCTTGCATTGGTTTTATAATGCAAAACACATGTTGAGGAAGATAAGAGAAATGGAATGGCAATCCCTTAAGATGGTGAAAGGGGACTACTGCCCTTGGTTGTGTATATCAATACTGTAGTCAATTAAGCCTATGTGCTGTGAGATCTAAAGGTACTATGCAGTTGTCAGTATTCATTCCTTGAACAAGCGGCATTAAACATCAATCATGAGCATACATTATTGGGAAGTATACAATAAAAGCACTGTAGCAGATGTATTCTTTCAGCTTTTGTATTCTCCTTTAATTAATCAACTGTATTGACACATTTGTTCTTCCCACTGCACTGAGTATAGGGTTACATGAATTGAACAAAGGAGCAGTCTTTTACTGGAAGTTGAACATTTTTCAAAAGTGGAAATCTGAATGCTCTTCAATAAAACACTGCTTGTAAATTTATGCTGAGCATCTAAATAACTACACTACAGCAATACCATGAGATACCGCTAATAACCAATGAGAAGTAGTAACGCATTGCAACACAAAATACTTCACCAATTCCAAAAAAGTTGGGACACTGTGTAAAATGTAAATAGAAACAGAATGCAATGATTTTCAAATCATTTGAACTTTATATTTCATGCAGAAAAATAATGAGGAGGGCTTCAGGCGCTTAAATTAGGAGTTAAATCCAGCAAAAACAGTGCAAGGTGCTCTCTGGAAAAATCAGAAAATGGCGTATTGCGTGTATGCTCATTTGAGCGAATTTGCCTTGTTTCTTTATCTTGTTTTTATTCTTTACATGATACGAAGTGGCATCTACCACGGGATTGGTTATGTTGAGCCCTAATTAGTAGGCCTAATTATATTGTGTCACGCACCATCTGATGCTAATTGATCAATTTATCCGTGGTTATTTGTAGTACTTTTTACTTGTCTTGCTTCATTGCCCTGACGAAGGCCGTGTCGCCGAAACAGGTTGGTGTTCCACTAAGAACTAGCCTACGGTGGCCCTGAAGGGTCACAACACCTGCAAACTCAGAAAACATCTATAAATTCAGAAAACACTTTCATCGATTTCACAACACATGAACTGCAAATGCCAAAACACCTGCATATTCAGAAAACATCTGCAAATTCAGAAAACACTTTCATCAATTTCACAACACATGAACTGCAAATGCCAAAACACATGCATATTCAGAAAACATCTGCAAATTCAGAAAACACTTGCATCAATTTCACAACACATGAACTGCAAATGCCAAAACACCTGCATATTCAGAAAACATCTGCAAATTCAGGAAACACTTTCATCGATTTCACAACACATGAACTGCAAATGCCAAAACACCTGCATATTCAGAAAACATCTGCAAATTCAGAAAACACTTTCATCGATTTCACAACACATGAACTGCAAATGCCAAAACACCTGCATATTCAGAAAACATCTGCAAATTCAGAAAACACTTTCATCGATTTCACAACACATGAACTGCAAATGCCAAAACACCTGCATATTCAGAAAACATCTGCAAATTCAGGAAACACTTTCATCGATTTCACAACACATGAACTGCAAATGCCAAAACACCTGCATATTCAGAAAACATCTGCAAATTCAGGAAACACTTTCATCGATTTCACAACACATGAACTGCAAATGCCAAAACACCTGCATATTCAGAAAACACATGCAAACTGACAAAACACATGCAAACTCTGTAATGACAACGGAAATGTTTCCCGGGGGGACCATATTCAGAGTTACGTGTTCTTTTAACAGACTCAGCGATGTCGGATACCCCAGTGGTTTTGTTTAACTTAATTAAGGCAGTGTCCCCAAAACGTATTGGTCCACTTAGATAACTGTTAAACGTTCTGCAAACTTTGTTTGCTGTAAACTAGCTGGCTAGCGTTTCTACATTGCTGTCCCAAGACGAAAGCGCACACACCACTATTTTTTGAAAGTTATCACTGTCACATATTATGTATGTCAATTCTGATTTCATAGTGCAATTTCGTTGCGATACGAACACTTTGCCCATTCTTTAGCACTATTCCCTCTCCTGCTACGGACTCTACTACCATTTTTTTTAATCGCATGTATCAGCTTAGCGCCATGATCACAGAGAGACCTGTGGTGATGGCGCTAATGCTGCGTTAGGTTTGGATCTGAAGTTGGGGTTGGATACAACGTCATACCCAAGCAGGCTGCGTTCCATTAAGTCGGAAAACTGACTTGGGGTCAGTGGTGTCTCATCTGACAAGGATAGCCTTTATTAGCTATTGTTAGCTATACTAGTTGATAACAACGCATTACTCGGTATTTTTAGCGTGCAAACACCGGAGCAACAAGTCCGCCGATAAACTTTTTTTCAGTACTGCGTAATGAATGATTTAATGAAACACAAATGACACTGAATTGCAAATGCAGTTTATTAACACAAGTTTAAACACTGTTGATATATGGTGCAGCCATCTTCAACTCGGAGGTCGGAATTCGGGTAGGTAAAGAATCTCCGACTTTCGGAGTTGAAAATCCAACTTATGGGGGGCGTTCGAATCGAAATTTCCGACTGGGAGCTCGGAGATCCCGACTTCCCAATACAAATGGAATGCAGCATGAGCTGATACATGAGCGATTACAAAGATGGTAGTAGGGTCCGTAGCAGGAGAGGGAATAGTGCTAAAAAATGGGCAAAGTGTTCTTATCTGCACGAAATTGCACTATGAAAGGTGCGGTGCGCTCGTCTTAGGACAACAATGTAGAAACGCTAGTTTACAGCTAACAAAGTTTGCAGAACGTTTAACAATTATCTAAGTGGACTGATACGTTTTGTGGACACTGCCTTAATATGTTGAAATTAAACAAAACCATGGTGGTATCAGACATCGCTAAGCCCGTTAAAAGAACATGTGCCTCTTCGGAAACAATTTTCTTTGCCTGGATCGTTTTTGACCGGCAACTGGATGTGGGTCCGTCACTGATTATGGTCCCCCCGCGAAACATTTCCATTGTCATTACAGAGTTTGCATGTTTTTTGTGAGTTTGCATGTGTTTTCTGAATATGCAGGTGTTTTGGCATTTGCAGTTCATGTGTTGTGAAATCGATGAAAGTGTTCCCTGAATTTGCAGATGTTTTCTGAATATGCAGGTGTTTTGGCATTTGCAGTTCATGTGTTGTGAAATCGATGTAAGTGTTTTCTGAATTTGCAGATGTTTTCTGAATATGCAGGTGTTTTGGTATTTGCAGTTCATGTGTTGTGAAATCGATGAAAGTGTTTTCTGAATTTGCAGATGTTTTCTGAATATGCAGGTGTTTTGGCATTTGCAGTTCATGTGTTGTGAAATCGATGAAAGTGTTTTCTGAATTTGCAGATGTTTTCTGAATATGCTGGTGTTTTGGCATTTTCAGTTCATGTGTTGTGAAATGAATGAAAGTGTTTTCTGAATTTGCAGATGTTTTCTGAATATGCAGGTGTTTTGGCATTTGCAGTTCATGTGTTGTGAAATCGATGAAAGTGTTTTCTGAATTTGCAGATGTTTCCTGAATATGCAGGTGTTTTGGCATTTGCAGTTCATGTGTTGTGAAATCGATGAAAGTGTTTTCTGAATTTACAGATGTTTTCTGAGTTTGCAGGTGTTGTGACCCTTCAGGGCCACCATAACTAGCCCTTTATTAAAGGCTTTTTTATAAGAGTGCCTTGGATTCATGTTTTTTGAACTTTGCACTATTTTCAAATAAATATAAATACAATATATCAGATGTTGAAACTGATTTTATTGCTTTAAAAAAAATCTGCTCATTTTGAATTTGATGACAAGGACAAAATCCACTTTTGACTGGCTGTGATTTTCAGGTCCTCAAGCGGCACTCCATTAAAAACAGGTAGGATTCTGTATTGGAAATCACTGCATGGACGCAGGAACAGTTCTGAAGACCATTGTCAGTAAACAATTTGTCACTACACCCATAAATGCAAGTTAAAACTCTGCCATGTAAGATGTAAGAGATTAAACCACATATAAACAAGACCCAGAAACACTGCCTTCTTCTCTGCGTCCGAGCTCATTTAAAATCTACTGAGGCGAAGAGGAAAACTGCATGGTGATTCGACTAACCAAAATGCGAAATTCTTTTTGAAAATAATGGATGCCACGTCCTCTGGGCTAAAGAGAAGAGGGGCCATCCTGCTTGTTATCACCAAACAATTCAAAAGTCAGCAACTATGATAGTATGGAGGTACATTAGTACACATGGCATGGGTAACTTGCGCATTAGTGAAGATACCCTAAATTGTGAATGATGTACAGTGTACAGGTTTTGATGCAACTTTACTGCCATCCAGATGCCTTTTTTTAAGGGAAGGCCTTGCTCATTTCAGCAACATCATACCAAATACCATACTTTGCTGTTATGGTTCTGCCTCATGTGTGTTGTCTTTGTGCTTATTTGTGCTTGTGCTTTACTTTCGTTTTATTTTTTCAGCTTTCATTCCTGCCGTCTGATGTTCGATTCTCTCTTTGCCCAAACTCCAGTGATCTCGTGTGACAGCCTTCAGCATGCCTGCGTCTCATTGTCTAATCACATTTCCTCATTCGGAATCGGCTGCAGTATTTCATTCATTACTTCCACCTGTGCTTGATTCTGGGTCTCGCTAAACTCTGAGTGGATGCGTTCTCTGATAGGTTAATTACTAACCCGTACTAACCAGCACTTACTTGAGGGTGATTGTAAATATTTCGTCACGTAGTATTAACCTTTATTAACTCATTAGCGAGTGCGAGTGTTTCTAGCTTTTGTAATTCCTGCCTAAGCTTTCCCTGATTAACTGTGTTTAAAGCTGTGCTTTCCTTTGCTTCTCTCGTGGTGCTTTTTACTCGTCACGTTTAGATTACCTTAATCTAAACTGTCTAGCTTGATTGATTGTCTTAGAGTCTTGTCTCGAGTCATTATTTTTAACCTGGTTCTCGTATAATTGTTTCATTAATCCCATGTGTTTCTGTTCCATTCGAGATTGCATTCCGAGTCCCCGCCTCCTCTCGTGGCTATATCTGTGGCAAAGTGAGAAGCGGCATCAGGTGGAACTTTGTATTGGCCTTGCGAAATCTCCGCTCCTGTGCCTTCCCGAGTATTTCCTTTGTATGATTCCCGAGCCTTGTGTTTTGCTGCGCCCACGTCTTGTCTGCCCCTTGTCTAAGTCTCCCAGTGTGTCCGTCAGTTTAGTTAGGTTCAGTTTTTGCTTTTCTAGTTTAGCCACTCCTTGAGTGAGTACTTTTGTTTCCCCCTGCCTTGGGCAGTGTATCTTAGTTTTCCCATTCGTTCAGTGCATGTGCACGGTGTTTTGTTTCTGGCCTGTTTGCCATTTTTCTCCTAGTGTTTGGTGTTTAATAAATTCTTTGTTATCCTGCATCTGGTGTTCCCCTGCCTACTTCTCAACACTTTGCATGTATTAAAACAACATGGCTCTGTAGTAAAAGAGTCTAGGTGCTAAAGTGGTCTGCCAGCAGTCCAGACCTGTCACCCACTGGCAATATTTGCCACATTATGAAACAAAAAATATGACAAAGGAGGCTGCAAAGTATTGAGCCGCCAAAATCCTACGTAAAACAAGAATGGGAAAACATTTTGCTTTCAAAACTACAGCAGTTGGTCTCCTTAGTTCCAAACGCTTACAGTGTGTTGATTGAAGAAGACGTGAGGTAACACAGTGGTAAACATGCCCCGGTGCCAACTTTTTTGAAATGTGTTGCTGGCATCAAATTCAGAATGTGCACATATTTTCCAAAACAATAAAATATCTCAGTTTCAACATCTGGAATCTTGTCTTGCTACAATTTTCAAATAAATATGGAATTCAATTGATTGAAAATCATTGCATTCTGTTTTTATTTACATTTTACACAGCGTCCCAGCTTTTTTGGAAATGGGGTTGTAATTTCTTGTGATCAAATTGTTTTTGGCCTTGTAATATGTTGCATACTGTAAAATTAAATTTAAAGTGAAATGTTAAAACTGCAGTTTTTCATTTTAAATTTGCATTAGGGCATAATGTGGTGTGTTTCTCTGGCATCTGTCAGAGGATGCTAGGCAGGAGTAAGCATACCAGAGCTCTAAAATGCTCATTCCATGTTTTAGAGGCAACAGTTTCAGAACCCTGATACCATTGAGAAACACACACAAATAATGATGAACATACTACAGTATTGCAGTCAACAGCATACATACCTCTCTCTCTCTCTCTCTCTCTCTCGTTCTCTCTGTCAGTCATGCAGACATGGATGTACACAGTGTATAATCACTGGGATGCCCTATCAATCTTACCAGCCATCATGGTATCAGTCCAGTGAGAGTGGTATTTATGGATTATTCACAGAATAATCAGTTGCAGTCTTCTTGCGTGACTGAACTGTGAAATCAGTCCTCTGACTCATTTATGGAGGTGATTGGACCAGCTGTTAACTGCGTAAAGGAGCTGAGCATATTTCTATTCTTATTAACAATGATGCTAAGGATGCCACAGGGTTATATTAATCACATATACACTCAAACCCAAATGCACATGCTTTTTTTTCTCTAGGCCAAATAAAAATAACGGCTATAGTCAAATATGATTAGATAAATTCTAGCAATAAACAAGAAGTTTACTCTAATGAATGAGCTTTGACCTGGCAGTTGTTAGGCCTGATTGTTTTCTCCCTATGTCCTCCCTGTTTTCATCCAAGCAGGCTTAGCAAAGTCACAATTATGAATCTACTGTTCATGTGAGGTCATTGCCATTTAAGCTTCTTCCCTTCCACCAAGCATAATTGCCTTTGTGTCCTCTCTCTCTCTCCCTCTCCTCTATCTCCTCTCTCACCCTCTCTTTTTTTCTCTATTATCCACTGCCTCAGATAGCAGTTCAAAGCTTCTCCAAATACAGGCTGTGCTCGTTGATCAGATAGCACCATAACTAATGGAAATCGTCATGGAACTGACAGCAAGATTAATTAAGTTCCTTCCTCAGTGCATGCATGTGGCTCCGCACTGTTCCTCTGGGTTCCTGCACAGCTAAACGGTATTCATAGTGACAAATAATGCAGTTTCTGAGCACTGACACCTCGTATCCAAGGTTAAAAAACACATTTGCTGGCCTTGGCTGTGCTAAGCACGGACAGCCCTGGTTGAGGTTGGTGTTACTGCTTTATAAAATCAACATATTTTATAGAAGAGGACTTGAGGGGGCAAGGATGAGGGAATTTTGGATAATTCGAAACAGCTGTACCGGGCGAGACTGCCATAACTGAGGCAGAGGGGGAAACATCATCACTAGGAGCCCAGAGGCAACTTGTTTTTATTTTATTATTTATTTCAGGCATAAGTGCGTGACAGTCATTATTACAAGTGTATCAACGCGCAATGGAATGGATTGAGCCTGCTGTTTTTTTTAAACCTTTATGATTAATACTTAATGTTTGACAGACCTTCAAAATATTTGACTAATACTCCAGAAAGAGTAATTTTGCCCATACAAACTTAAAAAACTGCACAGACGTATGGAATCTCTGCACAGCATTCATGCATAGACAGTGATTAAAAACACACAGAGGAATTCACTATGATACTGCCTTTGGAGCAGACATGCCTTTGGTGCAATTAAATGGTCACAGAGCCAAGTGAGTGGAACATTTCAGGAGGACACTGTGGATGGAGAAATGTCATGGTTTTTGAGCCACAATGGTGTCACTGGTGCCAACATGTTCGAGGTGGAGTCAAATTTCAGCTACAGAGCAACAATAGTAAGCTAGGACAGAGACAGAAGGGAGGAAAAAAGAGAGGGAGAGGGCAAGGGTAGAGAGGGAGTCAGAGAGAGATCAAGGGAAAAGCCAGACTACAGGAAGGCAGAGGCAGAGACAAAGGCAGAGAGGAAAGCAGCTTTCAGGAGTCAACCAGTGAGAAGTGACTGGCACCCCAGACAGCTCAGCGCTGAAGTCAGATAGGGTCGGAACAGCAGAGCAGTGAGGAAGAAGAACAGAAAATCTTAGCAGGGTCTAAAACAAATCTTGAGCGAGGACACTGAGTAGAAGAGAGCGGAGGGGTGACAGCTTATAAGAGTGCCAGGATTCGTGCAAGTACTGCGTGCAAAAACCTGCAACGGACATGGAATTGGTAGGCGCAACAGCGGGAGAAATACATTGTAGCACATAGAATGAGAAATGCCTGCAGTCCCCGCCGACGTTCTAAAGTTGCCGGGTTCCCTGCGAGGAGAGAGTTTTTGACTTCTGATCCCCGAGGAGCACCATGTATTTCGGTAAGTGTTGCTCGTTTCGATCCCTTAGCGCGTCGGAGATGGGAGCCATACTTAAGCATTTGTGGATGAACAGAATTCGGCGGAGGATATCTTCAGATGGAGAAATTTGCGTGCAGTGTTGGGATTATGCAGTGCTGAAGTCGACGCACTTCGTCTGAAATTATACGACAACGGATCCACATGGTTGTTTGAAAGTCAGATTTTGCAATTAAGGTTAAGCCTTGTCTTGAGGGATGGAGTATTTTTACGCGAGGAATTGGAGCGCAGTTCCTAATCGAACGCTCGGAGACATCAATTAACCACAATATGTTGCACGATTAATGTTAAATTTAACTTGTTCGGGGTGCCTAGATTGAAGTGTCCTGAACAAAGCAGTATTTTGAAGGAAGTTCACGAAACGCGGGTGGTGTTGCACTGAGGAGTCAAAATAAAATTGAGTAAAATTAAAAGATAAAGATATTGCGCTTCTCTGAAAACTGGCTTATTAAACAAACCCCCACTGTTCTTTTAAACTAAAATAGCAAACAGGATTTCAAATTGGAATGTGTGAACCGATTGAGTCGCACGGTTTCTATTCTGAAAGTGATCATCTTTGTGGTCTCACTCAGATACTCTGAACATGGTAACCTATTATTTGGTCCTGCCGCACGCTCGGGGCATGGTTCATGGTTTGTTGTGTCCAGCCATTAACTGTAAGCGGCCACGCTGGAGCAACCGGAGCAATGAGGTAATCTACCCCTTGAGACCAGATTTCTGACCGTGGGTTTAAGTGCGGTGACATTTAGCCTATATTGTGTGCTCCCTTTGATAGTGGAAATAAAGGTTTTATATTTCATATGTATTTCAATAACTGCTAAGACAAGATGTTTATGTTTCATTGGGTTCATTGTAGAATAAAAACACTCGCGCATGGTAAAAAAAAAAAGAACAGGCAACCACACCTTTCCCCTCTTAGCCGTTAACGACACAATTGAAACAATTTAGAGTCAAACGCGCCGACAAACCAAAATCGCAGGATTTTTATTTATTTTTTTAATGCGTCGTTTATGTGTGTACAGATCATTTTGACGATAAATAAGTATTAAATAGGCAATAGATGTCGTTCCGTGTGAAAATTCTGTGCAGCTGAACCAATATTAGGGCTATAACTGTGTGCCTAATTAAGATAAAATACGGAGTAGGCTGCGTGTTTCTGCCGAAGTAAGTTAAAACAGTGGTGCCTGCAGGTAGTGCACTGGGGCTGTTCATAACAGGTAGCGATGTACACGCATCACATTGCGCAGACCTGAAGTGTCACTTTGTATAAATTTGCTAGTTGCCGTTTTTACGAAATGTACAACAAATCCATTTCATTACTAGAAAGGCACTCGTTAGAGTGCATACTTCCACCTGCACCATCGTTTTATACCTTTTCTGTGATGCTGATTTTGACCTTGGATCTTAATCAATGAAAATCTAATCACCTCTTTCTGTTGTCACGTGTAACCAGTAAGTTTCATTAAAATCAGTTTAGAACGTTTCTGTTGTCCTGCTTAAAAACTGATTGACAGACGGACAAATGGGGACGAAAACAAAACCTCACTTTGTTGGAGGAGGTAATAACGAATAAATTTCCCTCTAACTGTTCTCATACGGGGACAGAGGCATCACAACAGTAATAGCTTGATGGAACGTGTGAATTATCAAAAAAAAGAAAGAAAAGAAACTTGAGTTCCAATTCACGTAGTCAAGTGTGAGCACATCCAGGCAAAAATACTCAGGTGCAAGACGAAAAACCTCAAATTTCAGCACAATGGAAGTCTGCAATGTAAGTCCGCGCACTGATTGGAAAATTCCATGGATTGAAATTTTACCTGCTGATAATTTTAAAAAAAAATGAAGCCTAACAGTCTGGAGACTCCCTTTGTGCTGCAATTCTTGTCAAATATCAGTGTAATATGAAGTTCTGATTTATCTTATGCGTGTATTTATGCACACACATGTACAAATGTTTGCATGTCTGTATTTGTGCATGCAAGTGTGTGTGTGTGTGTGTGTGTGTGTGCGTGCACGTGCGTGTGTGTGTGAATTACTGTATATGTATGCGTGTGTTTGCGAGTGTCGGGAGGAATGTGTTTGTGTGTGTGTGTGTGTGTGTGCGTGCGTGTCTGGCAATGCAATTACTGTAAGTCGCTTTGGATAAAAGCGTCTGCTAGATAAATGTAATGTTATGTTATGTGTGCAGGGGTAGGTTTTTTAACCTGTGTCAATTACCCGCAAGGACAAGATCTGTCACTGATGGCGAGATGAGTCGTGCACAGCGACTAAGATTCTATCTGAGTTTTCAGAGATGTAGGTATTTGACTAAAGAGTGTTGTACATGCTTGGGATGTTATTTTGCAAAAGATCTGCACATTTAGACTGGAGCTACCCAGCATCTTTTCTTTACATGTTAACAATTCTTGTGTTTTACAACCACGGAGCAATCTCACTGAGTGTAATTAATGTGGATAAATGATACTGGATAATAGAATACAAAACCGCATTGATTGCAGAGATTGTCAATTTCATGGTTTGCTTGGTCTCCTTCTCACTGTGATTTAAAAACCTTTACTGAAAAAAGTTCATTCCAAAGCTCAGTTATGTCAACATGAAAAATGAATATTATTAGACTAATTCTTGGCTTTTTACAGTGTGCATTTGAAATAAGAAATGTCTGAAATGTCTGCTGAAATGAACAGAACTTATTCAGAATATTTTGGCAGCAAACAGTAGTCATTTTAAAACACGAATCTTAATTATTTAATTAATATTTAAATAATACATTATGTAAGTCTGTATTTTGAGGTGACACTTACTGAATCTTGCCTCTCTGGACTGGCTGATAATGTCGGACATGCATAAATTTGGGCAGCAGATAGAATGTTGGGATCGAGCAACGGACAGGCTAAATAATTTGATATAATCTCTTTTCCTGATTTCATTTAAACCTCATTAGAAACAAATAAATAAATTATCAACCCTGACTCTCATAAAGTCAGATCATGTAGGACATGGTAATTTTTTTTTTGGAACGATGACACTATAATACATTTCAAGTTGGTTGAACCTAGAAATGAAAGTTCACTGGCTGTCTTAAAAATGTAGGTTCACTCTACTCAATGGGGGCTTGGTCACCTTGAAGATAAGGTTTGTTTCAACTTGCAATTAGTTAAGACAATGGACCGCTTTAAGTTTAACTTTTGAAAACTAACGAGCCTAAGGTCGATATGTAAAACTTGTCATGACAATTGGAGCTAAGGAGAAAAAATAAGTGCACATATTTTAATGCAACTATCATTTTTTAGAGTGAGCAAGGTGCAATTCTGAGTTAGTGCACAGGTATGACCAATCATAAACATCAAGTGCATGTGCTATGTACAGTATGTGGTCGTATTCGGCGATGTAATACATTGTGGGTTCAATGAAATCAGAGAAGAGTGGCTGTGGTTTGCACTTTGCAGCCATGGCCTCCATGCCTTCAGGTGTCAAGAGGTTGGAAGGCCAGCACACAAAGTCAGTAAGTCTGTACTGCCTCAGGGAGACAACTCCTCCTCCTCCCACAGGGCTGTAAGCTATGCATGGTCCTGCCCTGTAGCCCATCTTGATGAACACCGGATCTGGCCCCGAATGTCTGCCCTGTGACCCTCTGACGAGGCACAGAAGGAATGCATTCAACGCCCAGACATGTAGAGTCCCTGATGTTATCCTGTGATTCCTGTATAATAATTAGTCAGAGAAAATACAATAAGAATGACTCAAATTCTGTTTTGACTATTTTTGACTATCCAGGTGCTTCAGTGCTTCAGTCAGTTTTTGCCAGACTCTTTTTACTGCAGAGTCATGTTGTTGCAATAGGTGCAGAGTATGGTGTATGGCATGGTGTTGCTGAAATGAGCAAGGCCTCCCCTCAAAGAAGGCATCTGGATGGATGTAATTGTTGCACCAAAACCTGTATATATCATTCACTATTAATGGTGCCTTCATGGATGCGCAAGTTACCCATGCCATGTGCACTAATGCATCTCCATACTATCATGGATGCTGGCTTTTGAATTGTTTGCTCATAACAAGCCGGATGGCCCCTCTCCTGTGTTGCCTAGAGGACATGGCGTCCATGATTTCCAAAAAGAATGTCATATTTTGATTAGTCAAACAACAGGGCAGTTTTCTACTACGCCATTGTACATTTTGAATGAGCTCAGGCTCAAGAAGAAGGCAGTGTTACTGGTTCTTGTTTATATATGATTTTAATCACTACATGGCTTAGTTTTCAATTGCATTTGTGAATGCAGTAACAAGTTGTTTACTGACAGTGGTTTACAGAAGTGTTCCTGAGTCCATGCAGTGATTTCCACTACAGAATCCTGTCTGTTTTAAATGGAGTGCTCCCTGAGGACCTGAAAATCACTGTCATTCAGAATTGGATTTTGTCCTTGTCCCATGCGTACAGAGATTTTTCTTGACTCTCAGAATCTTTTAATGATATGACATACCACGGAGGATAAAATCTCAAAATTCTTTGCAATTTTAAGTTGAAAGCATTATTCTTAAATTGATAAACTATTTCCCCATGCAGTCTTTCATAGAGTGGTTAAGCCCTCACCATATTTTCTTATGAAAGACTTTTTATACCCAATCATGTCACTGACCTCTTGTTAAGATAATTAGTCTTTTGTTGTCCTATCCCAACTATTTAAAAACATGTTGCTGTCATCAAATTCAAAATGAGCAAATATTTTTCAAAGAACAATAAAATTTATCAGTTTCAATATTTGATATGTTGTCTTTGTCCTATTTTCAAAATATAGGGTTTTAATTGATTTGCAAATCATTGCATTCTGTTTTATTTAGATTTAACACAGTGTCCCAACTTTTTTGGAAATGGGGTTGCATATGCAATTTGGGTTTGTAACTAATTCAAATTTTGGAATTTATATTCTTACATTTCATAAAGCATCTGCAATGCAGTCCAACACTCAATTTAAAATCAGAACGGTATTACATTCACACTGAGTTAGAGGGCTGAAGGAGTAAACCCTTATTTTCATGAATAATGACATAATCCAAGGTTTTGGCTGAAATTTGGCACTTGTTCAAATTCTCCAAAATTTTCCAAAAAAAAAGAAGCTGGGATGCTGTGTAGAATGTAGATAAAAACAAAATATAATGATTTGCAGATCATATTTACTCCATATTTAATTGAATATATTACAGAAACAACATATCAGATGTTTGAACTGAGAAATTATATTGGTTTTTTTTCCATAAATATATGCCCATTTTGAATTTGATGCCAACAACACTTCTCAAAAAAGTTGGGACAGGGGCAAGTTTACCACTGTGTTGCATCACCTTTTCATTTATCATCACTCGGCAAGCATTTGGAAATTGAGAAGACCAACTGCTGTAGTTTTGAAAGCAAACTATTTTCCCATTTGTGCTTGGTGTGGGGATTCAGCTGTTCAGCACTCCGTGGCGTCCTTTGTCAGATTTTTCATTATATAATCCACAAAATGTTTTCAGTGGGTGACGGGTCTGGACTACAGGCAGGCCGGATTAGCATCCAGACTCTTATTACGGAGCCGTTTTGTTGTAATACTTGAAGAGTATGGTATGGCATTGTTGTGTTGAAATAAGCAAGGCCTTCCTGAAAAAGATGTTGTCCGGATGGCGGCATATGTTGCTCCAAAACCTGCATATTTTTCATTAATGTTGTCTTCACAGATGCAAGTTACCCATGTTATGTGCACTAATTGGCACCCCATACCGTCACAGATGCTGTTTTTTGAACTGTGAGCTGATAACAAGCTAGATGGTTTCTCTCTTCCTCAGCCTGGAGGAAGCAGTGTGCAAATGAATTTCACATTTTGATTGGTCAGACCACAGGAGTTCTCCACTTCGCCATCTTAACCACTTTGTGCAGATGTGTCCGCCAGTGAACAGGGAGCAGCTCGATTTAGCAAGCCGAGCTCGAACACGGTTTAGAATATGGACGAGTTGACTCCCATCCCTGTTTTTCAGAAGTTTCATGAATTAAACTCCTCAGCTAAGCCTGATGTGCAAACTGCTTGATATACTTGCCCATAGTATCTATCCAGCAGTTCAAAAAAATGATCTCTTGAGACAGAAAAAATTGTTGTCCTCTGCCGCAACCACTTCAGCTACAGTGAGCCAATGGTATCCCAATTAGTAGTTTAGAAAAATCAGTTTTCTGAGGCAAAAATTTGACATGATATTGATACTATGTCATTCTACTATCAATTATAGTCATCACATATAAAAAATGCGTAATTCCCTACCGTGGATTCATGCGTAGATTCGGCAAATTCAGCCCACTCTTATATCCTTCTAA
Source organism: Gymnothorax javanicus (assembly GCA_029692085.1). NCBI lineage: Eukaryota > Metazoa > Chordata > Actinopteri > Anguilliformes > Muraenidae > Gymnothorax > Gymnothorax javanicus. The sequence continues at coordinate 144,874,113 of CM056193.1, forward strand.
GTACTGGTGTTTATAGCCAATCACTCAATTATATGCTCAGGCTCATCTGCGTATCTGCACACTTATACAGGGTGGGGAAGCAAAACTTGCACTGACATTTAAAGTACAAATAATCCCACAACCACTCCCCTGAATTGTGTGCACCTGTTATTTGAAAAGGCAAAGACTATAAGCTGTAATCTGAGTCTGTGCTTTAGTTGTTTGTTTGTAAAATGACTAAAATGAATAATATACAATCTATGGATGGTGATTTATTTTGCAAATTTTGCTTCCCCACCCTGTAGCTCAGGCCCTCGTGAAGCATCCCCAGTAACGATGTATTGATTGATTCATTTATTTTCCAATTCCCAAGTGCTTAAACTTTCCACAGTAACTGAACACTGAATGGACAATCAGAAGAGTATAAACACCTTTGCATATCAGCAAGGTAGGTTGTATTCTCTCGCCGTGCGCATGATTGCACAGCTGAAAATTACGCGATTTGTAGGAAAAAAAAGCCTCTAAAAACTGGCCTGAAGTGTTCAGGTACATTCACAGGATTTAAATGAGGTAAGAATATGGTCAATGGGAATTACTCCGAATGAAACAGGACTGAAGGGTTCCCTCCATTGGATACATCTGTCTCTGGAGGAGGGATTCAATAAAGAAAGGTTATGCTGCTACTATGCTTGCATGTTACTCAATGTGGCTTTTTGTTTTGGAATTTATACTGTATTCAATGCTGAGGTTTTTGCTTGTTTAAAATGTGAACTGCTGAAGCACTTTGGTAGACCCCCTGGCACATTCATTGCAACATTCTGTTCAATCTGGGGTAGAGAATTCCCTGATTTTCCTAAAAGTTGAATGTCTGTTCTGTTATAATAAGGTATATTTCAGATATTACTGAGTTAGTGAGTTATACTTGTTCCTTATCAGGTGTGGAAAGTGTTTATATAAGGTTGTGAGCTTGGAAGTGAGAACTGCTAGCTTTTCATTGCAGGGTGAATGTTCTGACTGTTAAATAAGCAGTTCCTTTAATGAGTATGTGTGCTGGCTTGTGGGACTCTGAAGAAAAATAGACACAACTCTAAACTGTATCATGGAGAAAGGCCATGTTTTGTGTTTGGAGATGTTACTGGTGACCACTGATGTCCAACTGCACCTATATTGATAAACTCATGCTAAATTCAGCCAGAAAATCATTATTTCATATTGAATTTCATGTGTCAAAAGTTGACTTGTGTTAAATATATGATTATTTTATGATTTGGCAGTGCGACATTTTGAGAGATCTTAGACTTTGGGGAGCCACCTGGATAGCGGTATTACTTGGCTCCTAGAGAGTAGGTAATTTAGTATTTAATGCTCGGATGAATTATGTCTCCCCCCAGAGAAAGAGGGGAGACATATAGTTTTAGGCTTGGTTGGCGTTCGTGTCGGCGTTCCCACTTCGTTTCCGGAGCGTAACTCCAAAACCGTTTGCATGATCTTAACGAAACTTTGCATACTTACTACTCAGATCCTGAAATGGTGCCTTTTGGAATGTGCCTGTCTGCCCGTCCGTCTGTCTGTCCATGCAGATCTGATCTACTTCTGTTCAGAGCATAACTCCTATACCTTTTGCATGATCTTAACGAAACTTTGCATACTTACTACTCAGGTCCTGCATTGGTGCCTATTTGGTATGTGCCGGTCTGTCTGTCCGTCCGGTGGGTTCGGCAAAGAAGGGAGCCGGGGTGAGACGTACGTTTTTATGAGTAAAAACACATTCTAGTTATACTTGTGCACAAGGGGTTTATGATCCTAAAAATGTATAGTTTTAACCCCCAGCCATTTTTCTATTCTCAGCATTATTTTTTTTTTTTTACAATTTCAATGCTGAAATTTCATGAAGATTTTTTACGTTTGCAGCCCTTTTTCTCTTCCAAAATCATGAAAATAAACTGAAATTCTTAATGCTTCAACTGTCCTGACTCAGTTGAGCCATTCCTTTCCTGTCTGTGAAGCTGCAACCTTGAATTATAAAGCCTTAAATAAGGTAACTCAGAAATAGCCAAATTTGGCTTCTGCACAAAGGGGTTAACCCCTTAAACTCTGAGTTTTTACTTAAGTTTTCCCTTTGGTTGGTTCAAAGTAAAAAAGAAATCTTTTTTATTTTGTAGGAAAATGTCTTATGTATTAATTATCTGCAGTTTGTGGTGCTTCACTGAAGCTACATCACACTTATATTGAAAAAATATTTAAACTCAGGACGCCATGTTTTATGGCCACAGCATTACATCAAGTGGAAAATATCTAGACCTTGTGCATCATTTTACAAACATTCTCCTGTAATTCAGCAGGACGTATTTGGGATTGATGGAAACCTTTGTATCACAACTCTCATGTGAATTCCTTGCATGTCTTTTTTTGCTACTCAGCAGCTTGTGTGTCTATTAAGTGTGTGTGTGCAGTGATTTAACATCCTGTGTCCCTTTCACCCTTGCCTGAATCAGTTTATGTGGTTGTGCGCTGAATGACAGCATAACAAGTATTAACACCCTCTATTTCATGTCCAAATCGCTGGATTGTAAACTTGCTTTCATGCAAGTTACCCTAGTCAATGCTCAGTTTAAAAACTCATCTTCTGTCAATGCAACTAGTACTTTAGTGACAGCCTTTTCCTTCAGCAGTCATTCTAATACTTAAGTTCATTTGAAAAAGCTTCCAATTCTAATCAGGGTCCAGGACTGGGACCGAGTTCAAGTTAACTCAACTCAAGTCCGTTCCTGTTCATCTACTCAAGTTATCAAGAACAAAATTCCAATCTTAATCAGGGTCTAAGACTGGGACCACGCTCTTGCTAACCCTTCCAGTTGAAGGGTCCAATCCTGAACTGGAGCCAGGACTGGGACCACGTTCCCCTTAAGCAACCTCTCCATCCTCAGTTTAGTGCTGGCGGAGCAAGAGTAACACCTGGCAACGTCCCAGAGGCCTGGCTGGCGATAGCAGCTCGAGCTTAGCCTATTGCAACTGTGCTGAACTGTCTGTCCTTCTCGGGGTTCCATCCCTGCTATCCTATCTTGGTGTTCCACCCAATTTCTACCATATCCCTATCAATAAACTACCACTTGGATTGTGCTTCTGACTCCATGCTCAGTTCCTGGTCTGGACTTTAACACCATAGGATCTCCGCTAGAACTTAAAATAGGCCTGAAGTTCCATAGGTTTGAACATAGCAGCTGCATTTTACAGACCCATGTATGGGTCTGTTGGTTTTATGGGGTTAAATAAATTCCAGAGCATTTCTGGGATGCTCTTTTTATACCCAATCATGTTACTGACAGGTTGCCTGTTAACCTAATTGGCTGTAAGATGTTCCACCAGGTGTACCTCTTTCACGTCATACAACTTTTCCAGTCTTTTCTTTCCCCAAGCCTCGACATTATTGCCTCAACCTCGTCATATTGCCTTTTAGGCAAGTCAAAGGTATACTAGGCCTGCCCTAACGGGCAAGTAAAAAAAAAAAAAAAAAACAGTGTCATATGTTTAATTTTCATGAAAACAACAATTTTTTTCATGTAGTTATATGTTTCTGTGCACAGATCTATCAAGAAACCGTAGAGCATGCACCCGTACACAGTGGTGGAATGTAACGAAGTACAAATACTTCGTTACTGTACTTAAGTATGTTTTTCACGTATCTGAACTTAAGTAAAAATTATAGAGCATACTTTTGACTTCTACTCCATTACATTTTGCAGGTATTATCTGTACTTTCTACTCCACTTAATTTCTAAAATGCACCTCGTTACATTTTAAGATCACTTGCCAAAATGTTCCCTTCACAAAAGAAATTGGTTGCGTTGCTGCCTCAGAAGTTTAAAACAATCAGGTAGTGCCATCCCGGCCTCAAAAGACAGCAGAGCGCACCTTTGGAAGCGGCAGTCGCATTCGAACAAAACCAGATTCACCAAACATGGATTCAGAGACTGAGCCCCCTGAATAGGGTATTTGTGAGAACCGCATTGCTTCTGACAACCTCGGTACCTCTGCCAAATATTCAATAGCGTGGGTCCACACCTATAGCGGGAAACAGTGAGAATGCATGGAAAACATCAAGTTTTTGGAGTTAAAATACTGGACTTTACCCATCAAATATTATCAGACCAGGAGTGTAAGAAACAACTATGATATCTCAGGATTGAACACGGTGATATTCTGCTTTCTGTGTGTACACAGAGTCAGATATTTTGCTCATTTAAATTGTGCTTCGGACACACATTTGAGCGATAATTAGAGATAATGCTCAACTGTTGGTATTTCTTTTCAATGTTTTTTCCCTGACTTATATTTTATCGGGGTAGAATAAAGCATAAGATATCAAACAAAATTCAATGAATTATTGTATCACCTATTCATGTCATTAGTGTACTGGGTGACACTCCCATTTTTTATGGCTGATTTACAGCAAGCCTAAAATCGTAAAAAAAAACAAAAAAAAAAAAAAAATGTATGCCCGAATTCATAAATGGTGATGATCACCCGATTATTTTAGTGACGTACAACTACTGTACGGTGGCTAAAACAGAGAAGTACGCGTGTGAATAAACTCCTGTGACTAGCGCAATTCAGGTAGAACATAATCGGGTGTTTACCCATCTGTGTACAAGTCCCCGCTTAGCCGATGTGTAGTGGTGTCATGTGACGCTCTGCATGGTATGAGTGGTTTTTCCTGGCACATATTGCCTCGGTAACACGACAAACTACTCGACAGCAGGTAGCCTGTGATACACCACACGTGTCACCAACAACCATTTGGAATGCACCATATGCATAAAAGCGCAGGGCAATACATAGTTGGTGTACTGGAAGAAGGGCATGGTTTCATCTTGTGGGATGGTCAATGTCTGCTTCAATTAGGTCTAGAATATAACAGTATGATTCTTTGGAAATTCTGTATCGCTTGACAAATTTCGTGTCGCTATACTCTTCTAAAGGATTCGTCCTGTCTTTGAAAACCCGCAATTCGGCACCTTGCCTTTGGTCAGCCATCTCTTCTTGTGCTATTTCAATTATGCGCAAGAGATCCATGGTCATACGTCCAGCCACACAAGCAAGCCAACAGAAAATTGGTGGCTTGTACACGAGATAAACAAGCCCCTTGGGACGATTAGAATTTCTTTTGTTACTTAGACAGGTGTGACTAACCATGTACGTTGGATAAACAGCAGCTGATCTGATCTCTCTTTATGAATTTGGGCCTAAATTTGTCTGCTCAATCATCACCTGTTTATACGCTGTTTAGCCAAGTTAACCGTGATCAAGGGAAAAATACCCTTTATGAATTCGGGGGGTAGTGTCTAGAGACACGGCAGTTTTTATTGGTACTGCAGTCGATTTCAAGGGATTAGGATTAGGATTCGGGATTATGGTTAGGGGAAGGGTTAGGGGTTGGGGTTAGGGGAAGGGTTAGGGGTTAGGGTTAGGTTTAGGTTAGGGCAGGGCTTGAAATGGGGACTGCCGTACCTCCCCACATTGAAATGCATTGAAAAACTGCCGTACCCCTAGCCACTGCCAAAAAAAAAAAAAACAATCATCAATGTGTAGAATTATTTCGATCACCCTTTCATTGGACGCGCTTTCAGTCTGCTAGCACCATAAAATGGACAGAACTGACAAAAAGGGAAAATTACTGTTATGTGTTACGCCTCCCTTGATCTAACAAATGCAGCGGCGAAAATATATCTCCATTCAAATGAAGAAATTCAATGCTTGCTCGAAATGTCGGCGGACGAAAACACACAATCACAACTGGATACTACACGCAAAAACTCTGAGATTTATGGAATAATTCGGGAGTAGTTAGATTTGCGTGGTTATCACAGAATACTAGATCAGTGCCGTGATAAACTAAAAATGCGGCTGCGATATTTCAAAGTGCTGGATGCGGTGTGAAAGTCTGGCAGCTCAAGTTATGAGATACAAACATTTTCGTGGTATGAGGCAGTGGACAGCATAATCGGCCAAAAACGCAAGGGTGATAGAATCCCGTATTCAACATCCACCTATATCAAATGTAATCAGTACATTTTCAGCTTACCTTGATGTTTGGGTACCCAGAGAAAAATTTGGATGTGTAAAAACATCAAGCATTCAGTCAAGAATACGTGGTAATACATGTTACTGATGACACACTGGGTTGCTAGGGCACGCCAGCATATGCATGCCCGATATTAATATTGGATTTTAATATTCTAAACCCCCTTATCAATAATAAAACACCCCGAAATATATTGGCGTCTCCTTTTAAAATCTTACCCCATATAAAACATGGATCATCATTCTGTCATTCATTGCAGCCCTAATTTTAAAGGACTGTTACTGTTACCCCCCCCCGCAAAGGTTTGGCTGCTTGGCAAATGGCTAGATTCTTATTTCAAACTTCTTCCTTCTCTGTTTCTCAAGACCTGCCTTATTTTAACTGGACTAGTTTTTGCCTGGAGTGCAAACTCTGGATACATTGTGTTTTTTCCCCTATAATGAAGCCAACAGAGTCTAATGGTTTACATTGAATAGATCAACAATAAAATAAATTATTTGAATATACTGTAACCAGTCTTCTTTATTGGTTTTGCTTAATGATATAAAATAATGCAGATGTTGCTACTAGTAATACTTATGCCTCTACAGATGCCATTATTAGTAATTTTACCAGCAACAACTTTTGTTTTTTGTAAAGGTTAGCATACTTATTAGGCTTACCCCCTGTGATACAGTTCACACTTTTATTCTGCAGATTATGTGTTACCTGACAGGGATGATGTAAAGAATTAAAAAGGCACAGCCCCATACACTTCTTTTGTTGAAATATAGGCCTAGAAATCAAGAGACAACCTATCGTGCGAGTACTTTTACTTTTAGTACTTTAAGTACATTTGAAAGCAAGTACCTCCCTACTTTTACTTAAGTAGGATTGATAATGCAGTACTTCTACTTTTACTTGAGTATATGTTTTGCTGGTTATCTGTGCTTTTACTTAAGTACTGAACTTCAGTACTTCCTCCACCACTGCCCGTACAACAGAATGCATGCAGAAGCACATGGGCCATAATTATTCAGTGGAAAGTCCCTTATTTCCACCCACCCCGTCAAAGTTTGCAAATCCAAACTTAAATATAAAAAATTGGAAATGTTTTTAGTTAGTGGATTTTTTTGCTCCTAACTCTGCCCATACCACCTCACAGTTTTTTCTTGTCTCTTTTCTCAGCTTCATTCAAATGCATTGGTTCAAAAAATATTATTTTTGGTTTAGCTAGATCGTTGAACACCAACCAATGATGTACATATACAGTGCTTAACAAATTTATTAGACCACCTGTGATTTAAAAAAATGAGAGAACACAAATATTTAAGAAATTTGTCTAAAACTTGTTTAAAACTAAACATTATTTTGTTATTTCCTTGGCAAATAATGAACTGACACCACTTAATAGTCCTTATTCACACATAAAAACCAAAAAAACTATATTTTGTATGACCTCCTTTGGCCTTGATAACAGCTTGCATTCTTGCATTCAACCTCTTAAACTAATTTTTATGTTCAGGAATGCAAGAAAATAACTGTTATTTGGCATCTTGATCAAAAATAATAATGTGCTTAACTATTTTTTCTGCTTTTTTGTAAAACAAATTTGAAAATTCACGGATAACAACAACAATTAAATATTAGCATAAAAAATATCGTTTCAGTCAAAGAGCCTGCACAGAAACATGAAAATTATTTTGGTAATTACAAACACTGTTAATTTAGTGCAGCTGTGACATAAACCTTACATTGGGTGGTGGTCTAATAAATTTGTTAAGCACTGTACATTCTCGCCTATAGGATTGACTCTGCTGTACTGAATAGCTCCTGGAAGAAACTCACAACCAGGTGATGAAACTGAGGATGTGCTTTTGAATTTCACAATAATACTGAATTTATTGTGTTTTATAATGAGATTAGTTTTACAAATAAGGAGTGAAACATTGTTTTGCTGTCTGTTAATCGTATTTCTTCAGTAAACCGAGAGCAAGTGATATATGGAGGGGTGCAAGTGAATCTTAACCCCCCCCCCCACTTGTGAAAAAAATGTTACTGTCAAGCCCCGTACCCCTGTCTCAACTTTTTTTTGGAACGTATTGCTGGCATCAAATTGAGCATATATTTGTCAAAAACAATCAAATTTCTGTTTCAACATTTGATATGTCATCTTTGTGCTATTTACAATGAAATTAAAAGGTTTATATGATCTGCATCCTTGCTTTTGGTTTTTATTTACATTTTACTCAGCATCCCAACTTTTTGGGCAATAATGCAAATACAAATAATACAAATCAAGGGCAAAAACTGATTGGCCATTTAAAATAGGCAAATTACGTCCTAGTCTTTCCATGATCCATTCTCCAACTGAGCCCCAATGGTACAATGAGGACAGAATGAAACAAGCATGTCAGGGATCAATCAATATTACCTTTATTTGGTATAGCACTTTTTTGCACTGTACTTTCTGTTCGACGGCCCATTATATTATTTTTACTTTCTCTGACATCATTTTCGGCATCAGTGTATATTCACTATGCATTCATAGCTCAAGTATTTTAGTTTTAAACAAATCAGCCTAAATAACACCCTTCGTTCATTTTTTTCCCTCATTGCTCATTCACTTTGGCAGCCTGATGATTTATGTTGTTTTCTTAGTGAGAATTAGCCTTACAGAAGATATTTCTGCATAAACTCACACTCACACTGTTGCTTCTTGGATTGATTCCTAAAGCGACCAGGGTAAGAGAGGACATGCTTCATTGTAAAGGAACTAAAACGTGTCTCCACATGAGCAAGCAATGCAGTGATTCAACAGATGGCATAGTTTTGTACAAGCAGGAGGTCCATGAATGAGTTCTGGTATTTTGTTTTTATGACGTTCTTTTTCATTCACTCAGGTGCCACCCTTGGGTAGCTCACATATTTTTTTGAGCTTATTAGTGATTCAGATGAATATATTTTTAATGAATGGGCATCTGCTTATACCGCAGTGCTGGTAGTTGTGACTTCACAGACTTCATAAAATGTTAGTTTTGACTTCTGCTTTGAATTAAAGGAGTGGCGTGCTAACTTGATTTAAATAGTTTTAGATGCCGTCTTCCTGCATCTTTGATGACTTAAATCTGAAGTTTAATTTCATTTTTCGAAGTGCTGCTCCACTTATCTTCAAAGCGAGATAGTCACATCAAATAATTTTTCTGGCTTTAAATTGTATGGAATTTACAAAGGTCTTGCTCATATCTTTGTAGCATGTTTTATATGAATGAAATGATTCAGTTATTAATACAATGGGCCGTGTTTTTTGCATGCACTACATCTGACAATATGCTCACAAACTGATCACCACAACTATTCCTACTTTCGTTCAGCTGTAAGGACTAGCTGGTATTTTTTTCTACAGCGCTACATGAAACTGGGCAGAGAGATGAATATCGAGGATGTAGCTATATTGCAGGGGTGGTTTCCATATAGATGATAATTATGATAATTGATAATACCCATGGAAGTGTTATTTAAATGAGGTCGCACAATACGATTTGTGGCGTCTTTCTGATACTGAAAGTAGATGGCATATGACATGCTAGAACATAGTCTAAACTGAAGTGCATCCCATTTTTAATTTTTGCATCCCATTTTACCAGACAGTGCTGACAAATGGAATAATCTGTCCATATTTAATGGAATTAATATAAATTATGTATCATGATTGTACAGTACTGTGTTTAATTGAATCATCAATTTGTATTACTTTTAGCTGGGCTACATTTGGCATTGATAACAATGTTACTTAAGTGGTAAGCAGCCAACTTCAGCTGGCTGCAGGTTTATATTAGGGCTTGGTTTAATGATATTCAGAATGCGATGACAGCTGTGATGTTGTCACGCCCTGGCACCCACAGATTTTAAATGGGTGCCAGGGCAAGGGGTGGAGCTGGAGGATGGGTGTGGCTGCGAGGGGGAACCAGTCTGACGGCTGTGACAGCAAGGGGGCACCAGGCTGATAGCTGAAGCCGAGGGCGAAGCAGACCACTGGATCAGGGAGCACATTGGCCTTCTTGTGCCAGGGTGAACTGGCCTTCTTGTGCCACGATGAACTGACCTTCTTGTGCTGGGGCGAAATGGAACCAGGTGTAGGAAAGCATGCAAATGCAGGAGTTGCACCTGCTGCGTGCATAAATGCCCAGCTTCTATGGGTAAAAAGGGAGGGAGTGATCCAGGGTGGGGTGATGTGAAAGTCCCTTCAGGGTCCTCAGGTGAGGTAGCCATCTGTTACACCCTGGCACCCACAGATGTTAAATGAGCACTAGGAGAAGGAGTGGAGCTGGAGAACCCAAGTGCAGGGACGTGGATTTTATTAACCCTCTATTAACCACCGTAGCATATCTGCTACATAAAGTGAAAGGGTTAACAGCCAGGACACCCTGCTGGTTTTGTTTCTTATTGCCAAATAAACATTTGAGAATAACTTGAATGGTCCGTCACTTTAATTTTTCCATTCGCATTATTACCCAATGTAGCAGATCTGCTACATTTTGGAAAGGTGGGCCAAAGGGTCGAATTTTTTTTTTTTTTTTTAGTATTTTTCCAAATATTGGCCCATAATCAACATATTTGCCTAGGGAAATGATTTTTACACAGTTGGAAAGGTACTTGGTTAACAGAGAGTTAAATAATAATGGTGAGGAGTAACAAAACAAATACAAAACTAGTAAGAGAACAGAAGGAGAGTGCTCTAAACAAAGGGGGAACTAACTATGGCTACCTGCACATGAAGGGAAAAAACAGCTTAAAATAGAAAAAGGGATGATAATTTACTAAAAGGAAACAGGTGACAATCATTAACTGATGAGAACTGAGGATAATTGAATAATTAGGTAAGAGCAGGTAGCCAGGCATCGGAATGCCTAGAGGGAGGGGCATTACTGATGTGAGATGCAAAAATTATGTTGATTTGATTTTATTTGTTCTACCTCCTCAGTTAGGAACGACCATTTTTGGTGTGTGAAATGTATAATTGCTTGGAGGCAGAGACACATTTGATCAGTGGTTTAAGCTTAACTGAGGAGGACTGGCGAAGACATGCTTCACTGATGGTCATGGACATCTGCCATCCAAGCAATCTAAATTCCCTCCTCTTTCCAGTCAAAATAACAATCGCCCTGATCTTATATGCCCAATTTTAACTCATTTTATCGTATATGTTTGTAATTTTGGAAATGCGTTTTTGGTAGCAAGTTGCACTGTGCATCACAAAGGAGAGAACCGGTACAAAAGTAACACAAAACGAAAGTAACACGGAAATTTTCCCTATGCCCAACAAGTCTTATATGCCTAACTGTGTCAGCACATACAGCACGCAACACTTTCCTGAACCACAATAAATCTAGTGGATATGTCATAATTTCATGCAGTTTTACCAAAAAAAGCTGTTTTGGATCACTGTCACTAAAATCACTCAAGCTGTTTTTTTCATTTTTCAACTGTTGTTGCCTTGGTGAACACCCTGCCTACATTGATTTTTCTAAACGGCAAATGCATGAAAGAAGTTTCATGTACATAGATAATGCAATTAATAAAATGTTTTATTATTGTGTGCACAAAAATTTTGTGTGCCTTTATAAAAGTAAGCAAATTCAAGAAGGCTTTATGCACCTTCCTTTTGTTCGCACCAGAGCCCTGACATATTGTGGCAGTATTAGTAATGAAGCTGAGTTGGTCTTCTTCGATGGATCGCCACTTTTCATATCATGGCAACTAGGGGCTACTACACAACATTTGAATATGTTCAAATATGCTCAGAAGAACCACTCCCATTGATGGATCATGGATGAGGTTGCAATGGTCCTTGCATATATTGCACATGAGAGGACCAATTCGAGCCCTGTACTCTAAGTCTTAATGTTCCATCTATTTCCCTATTAATGTTTATCTGTCGGATGTCCTTTTTATTGGAGAATTATGGCTGATATATATGATGGATAATGCTCATATACAGTTGGACATTAAACATAAATCGGGATCATTCTGGCTACATGTCAGGTCAGCAAAACAGTATATTGTGCCCAAGCCAACAGAGGATCCATGCGTATTTTTTTAAGAGCCATGTGAATTTGATTAGAAGGGGTGATTTCTCAGTCCCCCAGCTCACCTCTCCTGCCTCTAGCCCTGTCAGAGATGTAATTCGATATCACTATACTTTACTCCCCTACATTTCTTTAATAATACAGCAAATCAAATCAATATTCTATGATCAAAATATGCAACAGTTGCAGTGCTCTGTAAGATCACTAATTATATTATAATCAGTGAGATTACAGAGCACTGCAACTGACGAATATTTTGAGCACAGAATATTGCTAGTATGGAGTGGCATGGTGGTGCAGTGGCTTGCACTGATGCCTTGCAGAGATTCAAATTCAGCCTTGCCCTTCTTGTGTGGAGTGTGCATATTCTCTGTGTCCTCACAGTTGTCCTTTTACCCTCAAAAGACATGCATGTCAGACTAAGTGGAGACACTAAATTTCCCAATGGGCTGTGTGTGTGCGTGTGAGTAATGGGTGCTCTGTGATGCAAACATAAGATCATGGTTAGATAATGGCTGAATGGACTGATGGATGAATTTTGCTGCAAACATAATAGCTAATTGTAGTGCGTGCATTTTAAACTTGTCTATATACTTGCAACTGTCATGCATTGTTTATAATGTTAAACAAGATAGAATACTTTATTGAACTCCTGGGGTTAGCAATCCTCTGCATTTTATCCACCCTTGTTACTTAAGAGCAATGGGCAGCCACAGCGCAGTGCTGGGGGGAAATGTGTTTTTAATTTCTATCTGTATGTTGTTGGCTTTCGGGACCAATTGTAAAAATGAGAAAACCACTGTGGTTTATTTAGTCACAATGTAAAACATCCAATAGTTCTGTGATACAGTGCATGTGGTTTTTGAGGCTGTGTGCATAGCAGGTTGGAAGAGTTCCTTATTGTTCTCTGGCATTCCCTCAGCAAGTCGGTTCATGCTGTGGGATGTAATGAATATTTCTGCTTATTACGTATTCCTATCACTTTTGATTGAGGCAATTGTACTATAGAACACAAATGTCTTTGTCAAGAGCTCAAATCTTGGTTCAACTCTTATCACTCTTTTGTTACAACTGTGACATATGTAATCAATGTTTTAACGCTATCCCCTTGCACATTCTTTGCATTTTGTTTTAAAACATGCATTTAAAACATGGTTTAAAAAAAAAGAAATTGTAAAGGAATGAAATTAATGTGTTTGTAAAGTAATTACGGGAAAGAGTCTTTGATCCCTTGGTACATCCAAACCCCAGTTAATTCTGTTTAAAATTCCTTGTCAAAGCTCCTACAGCTAGAAAGGTTTTCACAGATGACCCTGAGCCTAATTTTTCCTTAAAAAAAAAAAGGCAACATTTCCATCAATGAACCCACACTCTGGTCACAAATCAATGGCATTTGTCTGTTTATACTGCAGAATGGATAGAAGTTCACGTAATCTATTTATGGTATACACTGACAGGGCAGTTACAAAGGGATGTTAGCATTGGGAATGAACATAATGTAATACTCTAACATTGCAAGACTTCTGAGACGAAAACACACATTTGACTGCAAAGCTAGATTTGTACAAACATTTTTGCAGAATTTCTCCGGAGAGGCAGAGTTCTCTGCTTTCGATTTGTCTAGTACTGTTGATCAATTCCTGGATTTAGCTAACTGATGGGAAATTGATGAACATGCAAGGGACAAACTCAGCGTGCTTGGAGAGCTTAATTGAGCTCTGAGGGGATCAGCTTTTGGATGCCTATATTTATGTAATACTTGACTTCATTTAAAAATGCTGACTAAAGTGATATAATTTGCAGGATTTATGTTAAACCACATATATCAGTATGCTGATAGCAGCAAACTTTGCAGGGTTATGAACTTCATGAAGGATATTAAATCAGAAACATGGAGAGCATTCAAACATTGAAATTCATTCAAGTAATACGTATCTAATTTCTACATAGTACAGCATATTCAAATGAGATGAACCTGCTGTAGAAATAAACAAGGAATGTTTCATAACATTTATTGCATATTCAACAATATGTAACGTGAATTCTATAAATATTTGGACATGTTTTGTTATGCCTCTGCCACACACAGTGGGTGGGAGGCATTCTGCTCTCAAGTGGTCTGTCCATCTGACACACCGTTCATCCACCACACATATCTAGTGTGCGCGTTATCTACAGAAGGAGTAGATGGATTTTGACCAAATCTGACATCGCAACTCCACAGAGAGGGTAGCTGAACTAATTTGGTTGTAGATTTCATGAGGTCAAAGGTCAAGGTCACATACGGTCAGCTGTATTCGGGGACCAATGATCAACTTTGAGGGTGTATCTATGGCAGGCAGGCGGTGGCATAGCAATCAACACTTGATTTTCATTGATTTTCATCTTGCTATTTTAGTGGTCTACTATAGCATACTGGTGGTGAAATTAAATAATGAATTTGAGCTTAAACTGAAGACATAAAGCTTTAAATTGAAGGCTCTTATGTCGGAATCTGGTCATTCTTGTTTGAATGATTGCACTTTTCATTTGTGCGCCTATTGTCTAAATGTAAATGGTCTATTAATGACACAGCGGGTCCATGCCAAATTGTGCGTTATTGCATCATTATTTGTTTACAAGGAAGAGTTGATTTCAAGTGAGGCATTTCTATTTGGAATCAGTTGCTGTTATCTTTCAAAATAAAGTCTTAAGTACAGTTACTCAGAGATGCCAAGTCTCAGGCATTCGGCGTAGGTCTCACGCATTTTTTAGGCTTATTCACCGTAGTCTGCAATTATTCAATGAACGCTTATTAATGAGATTCTCATGTGGAATTAAAATCCTTGTGCATTGAAGTTTCAGTTTCACTTGCGTAAAGGTGGACCTCACCACAAGTAACACGGAAAACGACTCCGGACTTCTCGTGCTTCTCTTTACTCAGAGATTGGAAACAATGCATGTGTTTTATGATCATTTAAATTGTTTAAATGGAATAAGACCATTTGAAACGTCTTTATGCAATTCCATTGCTTTCAATCCCTCATTAAAGACAAGCGTGAGAATTCCCGAGTCATAATCGATTTCCGTGTCACTAGTGGGGGAATCCACCATAATGCACGTGGAACTGATTAACTTTATGCACAATGACTTAAATTCCGCAAGTGAATTTCTTCAGTGCGCATTGATAGAATAATTGCTGACTACGGGACAGGAACGGGAATGCCACTAAGAGGCGAGAGACTCACGCCAAATGCATGAGTCTTGGCATCTCTGGTTACTGCCTGTGAGTCAAACGTCATTAAGCTTAAAAATCTCAACAAACCCTTCAAAGAAAAAGCAAACCGTACGCTTTAATGACCATTATGCATGGGTAAGAAATGGGTTTCTGTTGTCAACGTGAGCAACACATGCATTCACACGTCCAACGTCTAATGGTACTTGCGCTCATGCTTGGACGTCTTAGACCCTTCATTTCACAACCAGTTTAGGTTGCCGTCCAGAATCTGTCACGTGCATGCTGTAACCGGATATGGCACTCTTGAGCAACAGTACTCATTTGTTTTCGGTTCTTGGACAGACAGCCGAATGATTGTTGACCAGTGACAGTGCAAATAATGCCCCAGCTCTCAGCTGCACCTCAGGGCTTGACATCAAGGAAAAAAAGGCACTGGCCCACCGGCCCAAAAAAAATTTCACTGGCCCGGATTATCGCAAGGGCATTACATAATGGCCGCCGAATGCAGGCCCTGCAAGCAGTCCTAGGGGGGTCTGTGGGCATGTTCCCAGGGAAATTTTTATTTTTCCGTGCGATTTTGTGCATTCTAGTGCATTCTAATGCTGAAATTGATAGAAATTAAACAGCACAGTGCTCCACTTTAATGAGCAATTTTAGGTTACATTTTTCGATTCAGGATTGCACTAGTTTGCAATTGTCTGCTTGTCACCTTAGACCTTAAGTTTCTACCTGTTATTTTTACCTCGCCCAGGACTTGAGTCAGCGGGGCAAAGTATTGTACTCGGTGCGGTTTGTTTGTTTGTCTGTTTGTGTGTGTGTGTTAACAATCTACCTTCTACATAGTAGCACTGATTGACTTCAAACTTTCACAGTAGGTGAACAATGGTCCGTAAATTACCTGATTAAATTTTGGGGGTGATCGGGTCAAGATCAAGGTCTCAGTCATCGGAAATGTCAAAATGTTTTTTGGAATATTTTCCTTCAAATTTATCACATTTTACTTCATCTCAAAACCAAAATGTGAATATTTCAATTCTGCTTACAACCATATGCTGCATGGTGGGGTAGCTTTGGTGGTCTCCATAGCAGTTGGGGGTTAAATGTCAGGGGGGGTCAAGGTCATCAGTGAAAATAATACATTTTCCATTATAATTCAAAAACGCTTGCAGATAGACAGATGTTTACTATTATGACCATACAGGAACTCCTATATGAGCTTTTATTTCACACCATGACCTTTGACCTTGAGTCACCTTGACAGGACTATACGTTGAAAACGGTTGAGGTCATGCTTGTAAAGCTGAGTCAGTATGAAAAGCACTAAAATAAATTCTGGCAGGCAAGATTTGTCTTGCTCGGCAACACTGTAAGAGTTTGTTTCCAAAATGCAATATATCCATTTTACTCACCTTGAGTAAATCAGATTTTTCTATGTTGGTCCCATATGGAAAAGGCTTGGTAAAAACATACAGGATTCTTATCTGTTTCGATAGAAAATTGTATGTAACACCCTAAATTTACAAATAGCATAGCATCACTGTATGTTTTGCCATATATGGTCCACATACAAGTCAACGCTTACAGGTTTCAATGAAAAGTGTTATATGAAGTGTTCCATAAATTGTCACCTATGTTTGGTAAGATTAAAAATTGTAGTGCAGTTTACAAAATTCACATAAGGCTAAAATGCACTCATTTGCTCTTAGGCTACTTTGGGAGGAGCACTCAACCTCATATAATCACATTCCCAGACTTTCCACCTCACAGGCTATGGAAAACTGCACACAGAAGACATTTGAAAAGTATTTATATAGAGAGAGTAATGTTCACATTTCACACACATTTACAATTCGGTTACAGTTCACCTTTCACACGTTCCCATTTCAGTTACAGGTGCAGTTCACATTTCACACATATTCACATTTCACAATTATTAATTCTATATCACTTTTTACAATCATATGGCTCAATCCAAAAAAAAGTTTATGAGTAATATGCCTTTATATGCTCGCAAACAACATGCATGGAAGGTTCACATTTCATATAAATGCATGGTCTTAAAATGTCATTACAATCTACTGAACGGTCGAAGCCCGTGGGAAAATGAACAGTGCGCATAGACATAAGCCATAATTTTACAGTGCTTCCCCGAACCAACTTCTGTACAGTACAATATGCATACTTGCCAATGGTATATAGGTGATGTAGATCATCACTGACACAGACAAAGTGTGACACTTAAAAATACTGCCATCTTTCAATATCACAACAGAGTTGTCCCTTTTCTTTGTCTTTCTGTATGTTTGACTGTGAATGACTTCTCCATTTACAACTATCCGGCTATAGTATTGGCCATAACTGTTGTCACATATATCCACCACTCCATACAATGCATGCTTGTCATTTTCAGACACTGCCTTTGTCTTCGGCAATCCAAGTGCATTTACTCGGTCACATACAGCCGAGCTCCTTACACAACGTTTCTTGGAGGTCATTTCTGCATAGAATGATTTAATTTCTGGTGAGACCTCAGTCGATAAGCAGGCCTTTGCCATGCTGGGCAATGCACGAGACCATGTCACTCTTTTACAAATCTGCTGAGGCACAGCATTACTGCGTTTGACTACCTTGAGCAAGGAGCCATTATAGTTCTCAAACATGAAGGCCGACTGGGCCCGGAGTGGACCCAAATTCTCAACACTCTTAGTCAAATGCAGGAGTGAATGGACATTATAGGTCATGTGTGGTTTCCCATACATAGACTGTATGGATTTAACATAAAGCTCAAAAGCCTCATGAGCATGACTAATATCGTCCTAGCTAATTACTGAACCTAGCAAAATGCTCATTCCCTCCACAAGTAAGGCCCAGTGGCAAAGATACTTGTTTGGAAGTATACCCTTCAGAACAGGCAAACTGTAATATAAAAGCCAGCTCTGCCATTCGGGAGCTTTCCAAAATTTTTGTTCATTAATAGAACGTGGGACCCTGGAACAAGTGCTTGGAGGCTTGATTGCTAGAAGTTTTTTATCCACTCTTGCCGTGTTTAACCAATGTACCATGGGTGACTGTAGTATTTGCAATCAAACCATAAAGTAGCCATTTGCCGGCCAACCCCCAGCAGCACACAATGCATGTAATCAGGTACCATACCATTTATCAGATCAAATTTGGGCAGGTCCACAATTGGAAAGGGCCCTTTTATGCCTAATATGCTCTGCCCTTTGCTTTCTGTGATGTGTCCTATTGCCACAGTTGTGTCCTGCTCTCTCAGCTCAGGCATGTCTGCTAGATAAGGATATACTCGCACAGACCCTTTGCCTTTTTTGGCTTGAACACCTGGATGCATACAGTGGCCGCATCCAAAATGTCCATTGAACTGTGTGAAATTTTGCAGCAAAGGTCTAGCAACTGCATCACAAATGGCACATAGTGCATATACCTTCATAGTTCTCCTTGACTGATCTACAGGATTTCTCCACTGGAGACTAGAGATTACAAAGGTTTTGCATTCCTCCACAAAAGGCCTGAGGAAACAATTCATCGTTGGTTTAGATGACCCAAACCACAAGCCATACAGTATAACATTTTTTTATAACATTAACACAGCATAGTAATGGCCAAATGCTAAATTTAGATGACTTCAACATAGGAACTCCATCACAATTGAAATTTAATACCCCTGTCACACCAGAGTTGCGTTCTCACGGAGTTCATGCGGCGTTCACAAAAATTGTAGAACGCCGGGGTGAGCACAGTGGGATCACCTAGAGTGCAGCGGCATCTCTGTGGCATCTCCACTAAACGCCGTGGGGTCTTCTAGAACGCTGAGCCACGGCGTTTGTTTTGTGCAGGATCTGTGTTCTGATTTGAACTCCGTAGGATTGTTGTAGTAGCTCAGTGAGGTCTCCTACAGCGCCATGGGAGCGCCATGGGCATGCCCCAAGGTCGCATATGAACGCCACACGAACGCAGCTAAAACTCTTTACACACCGGACGTGAAACTAATTTTTCACACGACAGATTACATTCAGAGTCAATGCAAAGACGCGGATACACGCGAAACTGTCGTGCGAAAAATTAGTTTCGCATCCGGTGTGAAAGCGGCTTAATAGTTGAAAAGAAAAGGAAAGGAGTGTGTATGAGGGGGTATCAAAAAGTTCTAATTATCGCCTAGACATATTCAGGGTAGAAATTTATTTTGCTTTCTTGTCCTTAAGACTTCTCTACATAGTCACCATCCAGAGTTGCACATTTCTTCCACCGTTTCTTGACTTTGCGCAGACCGCCTGAATAGAAGTCCCGTGATTTCATGGAAAACCAACCCTCCACCTCTTGAGTGACCTCATGGAAATTCCTTTTCCATCTCAAAACAGTGTCATAAGATGGGCTATCATCAGCATAAACAGATTGCATCTCATTGTGAATCTGTCGGGCAGTGCAACCCTTCAAGTGCAAAAACTTGATTACACTGCGCGCCTCAATCTTCTCCATACTTGGGGTTATTTGTGCTTAGGATCAACTAGCACAAGATTGAATAAAGTGAAGTAGATAGTTCTTGGTCCATTAACTAGATAAGGAACGCTGATTTACAATCAAAATTTCATCCTGATTGCTCAATAACTTCTTGGGGATAATTAGAACTTTTTGATGCCCCCTCGTATGTCACGGCTTTCATACCATCTGGGAAAACACAGTATGGACGCTTTGGGGACGCAGTGAACTCAGCATGCACGCAGCGGGTGTGCAGTGAAAATGCCTAGCTCGCAGTGGACACGTAACGAGAACTCTGAGACAACGCCATCGATCCCAAACAAGAACGCTGTGGGAATGCATCAGCACGCCATGGGAACTCCGTACGAACATCTCACTCGCCATGAGAACGCCCTGAGATCTCAGGGCTTGTGAAAATTTCAAATAATTTGCACTACGATTTCCAAATTTCTCTGCAATCCCACGGAGTTCTGATAAGTTTCAGATCGTGGTGACAACTCCGTGGGAACTCTGTCTGGTGTGACAGGGGTATTAGGAGCAGAAAAAATCACTACGTGATTTCAGGTATTCATACAGCTTTCCATCAGTAATATTGGTGATCATATCATTGTCACGATTGCACACATTTATAGTGGGTTCCTTTTCAAAAGGCACTTCAATTGATTCCTTAAAGGTATAGAAATGAAAACGTGGGATCTGGGGGATCTGTAGAGGCATGGTGTGATTGGTGGATGTTCTGTAACAAATTGGATACAAAAAGACACAGAAATCCAAGTATACAGTTATGTTAGATTGTTATTGCTGACACAGAAGAAAGGTTCTCAGTCATGAAGCTTAGGGAGCTTGTCAATATTCTGAGCGCATTCAAATTTGAACAGGCATTCAAAAATGAACAAGTCTCCGTTCGTGTTCAGCTAAAAAACGAACGGCAGAGTGTTCAAAAATGAACGAGCATGTGTTCATTTTGCTTTCAAAAATGAACAAGCATGCGTTCATTTCTGACCGGACAGCATCCAAAAACTAGAGAATTGCAATTTCTGAAGAAATTGCAAGTGTGAATGCTGAAAGCTGAAGCCACACTGCGATGCTGTCTTGAACACAATAAAGTTTGAATGATTTGAATGTTTGCTGACGCCACACTGAATAGCTGCCATGAAAATATATTTGAATAATGTAGAATACTTGAATGTTTATTAAAAAACTGAAATCTGAAAAAAGAATGAAAGAACTATGCTAACCATGCTAACCAGGTTACTCAGCTAACTTAGCTAATGTTGTTGGCCGTTATGCTAACAATGCTAACCACGTTACTCAGCTAACGTAGCTAATGTTGTTAGCCGTGATGCTAACTAGGCTAACAATGCTAACCATGCTAACCACGTTACTCAGCTAACTTAGCAAATGTTGTTAGCAATTATGCTAACTATGCTAACAAAGCTAACCATGCTAACCACATTGCTCAGCTAACTTAGCTAATGTGAGAAGTCGAATGAAGTCTCTGGGAGAAAGTATGCTGAAGTTATAGAGGTTCAAAGTAGCACAAGAGTTTAAGAGTTTGAAGACTGTTTCAATGCATTTCTATGGGACAAAAACATCAGAAAAAGTTAAATATTTTAAAAAGTATAAATAGTACGAAAGAGAAGAGTAATAGCAATAATGTCCAGAAAAAGCTGCACGTTTTGGTATATGAATTGTTGAAATGGCACAAAGTATGTAGGACTAGTTAAATAGCGAGGAACGGCGGAAGAAGTAAGAATAATAATAATAATAATAATAATAAGTATAAAGAAAATGGCCGACATGAAAAACAATAGTATGAATGCTGTCAGCATTCACACTAAATAATGAATGCTGTCGGCATTCACACTAAAGAGAACAATTTCACTTCATATGAAAAAAAAAAACGAACAATGACAATGAGAACTATTTCACTTTAAGGAACTGAGAATTTAAAACAGGCCTGTACAAGCGTTTATAAAATCCATCATCCATATTCAGTCGTCGTTCACAAAAGAATATCCGCGCCCATAATCTAAAAGCTCACTTCACACATAGATGAACGCATCAGGCCCTGGGCAGGCATCGGAGAATGAACAAATCGGGAAATGAACGCATCAGAAAATGAACAGAAGGGTGTTTATCATCGAACGCAGTGACCAGGTTTGCAGCCTTGAACGCATCCAAAAATGAACGGGCGTCCATTCAAAAATGAATGCGTTCACTGTTCAGAATATTGGCAAGCTCCCTTAAAGGACGAGTCCGGGGTTGTTTCACCCACATCCCTGTTGTTTGAGGTTACTGCATAGTGGCAAAAGAATGAGAAAATTTGGTGCAACACATACTAAGTTATGGACAGCAAGATAAAGCGTAAAACTAATTTGGGCATACATGTAGAGCGGTTGCACTTTTTCTCAATCGCTTTGGTGCATTTCTCACAGCAGTATTAATGTTTGCACAACAATTAATGCATCTCTCAGAACATTTAGTGCAAACAGCAAAATATACTACAACGTAAATGATCTGCAGAAGCAAGTAACTCACTCAAAATGCTTGGTCTATGTCTCAAAAGCAAGTATTTACATCAATCAACTTGTCTGTTTCATCAAAATATAAAGTTCATATGCCAATGAGTATAAACACGAGAGTCAAATGCTTTAGTCATTTTCTCAAAACAAGCTCTTACTTTGGATGGTTTTTCAGGAAAAACATACAGAGCAGCAGTAATTTTGCTTCGTATCAATTTCAATATTATGGAAGTTACACAATACTCCAAGTGAAAAAATTCAGTTGATCATATATGATCGTTCTGCATATTTTTGCAGTGTTGTTTCTACTCTATTTTATTGCCAGATTGCATAATCCATTGTCATACAAAGGAAAAGATCTAAATTTGTAACAATACATGTATTCTTTTTGAAAAATCTGCACTCAAAATGACAAAACTATGTGACAAATTGTATATGACAATTTGCATGCAATGACAGAAGCAATGAAATAATGCCAAACTGTTTTGGGGATCATGACTATTCAACAGATAACATGTATTGCTGATTTTGACTGCCATGACAGAAGCAACTGATAATGTAGGAAAAACTAAGAGAATTGCATGAAAGCAATTGCTTGCTGTTCAAATGCATTGGATATTTGTTTTTTGGAATGACACTGCTGCTCTTGTGTACATGAGACAAAATGATGTGGAGTCTGAACTATTAGTTTTGATAAGTTTCATTCTGGGCAGAGATATGGACCAAAGCAACTGAGAAAAACTGTCATACTTTTAATATATTTTTGATTTCTATGAATTTGTATTCTTTGAATTCATGAATTCTATGATCTTTGAAAAGAAGGTATAGGACAAGCTCACCTGTATTTCTTCAGATACTGATGGCTGTGTCCTCAGTATACAGCTCTGTATTGAGGGAGAACATGTGAAAGACAATAGGTTTAAGGTATTAGTTTTTTGCAGTATATTCTCCATTTCAAAGGAAGACGACTCACCATTGTGGTTGATGATGGCAACTGATCTGGCCCATCAGACAAGGGCAACAGGTCCTAGAAAAGTAATAAATAAATTCACTACCACAACATAAAAGAATGCAGTTCAAGTACTGGGTATTTTAAACAAATCTTCCACCTCTTGCTTAGTGTCCAAATCTCTTGTGGTCTCTAGACTGTGGTCACTGTGGTCTTCTGGGTCTCTTTCCATGGCAGTGTTCCCACGGTCAAGGTAATCCTGGAAAAGTCATAGAATTTGAAATTGTCATTTTCCTGGCTGGGAAAGGTCATGGAATTTTCTAAATTCATTCAAGTTTATACTTTTTTTCTCGACTTACTGGAGTGGTTGGTGGCGGGGTGTTCCCTTCCATGTCCCGAAGACTTTCTTGGATTTTCCTGTACAATATCAGGCCAAATATAAAGAGTCAGAATGTGTCATCATTTGATTCTCCGTTTGATCTTACAGACTATAGTATACTGATAGTGTACCACACCAGGCCAAGCCTTCACTGACAAAAAAAAGTTGGGCTAATGAAATAGGTTAGCACAACATGCAACATGTTAATGGGATACTCCAGAGTTATTAAACCCAGGGTCTAACCCACTGTGAGACCGAGTAGAACACCTCCGCAATCAAAACAGCCACTCTTAGGCACAAATAATGTCCAGAACAGCACCATACTTTTCCAGTAATAGAAATATATCCATGGAAGATAATTTCTATGCCTACCAAAAAATCAGATTTTTCTAAAAAATGGACCAAGTTGATGGCTTCGCAAATGGACTCCTCATGTATTGTCTGCTTTGATTGCTTCTGTGTCAGGTGTTGTGGACTAGTGTTTCCCCACTCCCATGTGTCTTTGTGCCATATATAAACTTTACTTCAAGAATGCCAAGTTGCTGGATTGTCCCATGCTACTTGCAATTGAATAATCAATCAGTATCTTCCTAGTCTAAGAGTATATTGTCATTAGGAATTACTGGGGTCTTTAATGATGAGATATACAGAAGTACTCTTCTTTGTCTTATTAAAAGGATAAAGCTCCCAAGCCTATCTCCCGGTCTCCACTGGGACAGCGTTCCTGTTAACCTGCGTTTACATATGTTTTTCTGTCCAGTTTATTAGGAACACTTCTCTAGCCTTCAGCAATCATTAGGGTGGGACTGCGTTTGTGCTAAACTCTCCAAACCTGCCACCTGACAGCTATCCACTGGCGAGAGTGATCTCCATCAGGCTTCAGCCCTGGGACCTCTGGCCAAGTGCAGACACGCCCCTTACCCAAACTCGTTACCATTTGAACTGAACTGTTTCCATTCTACTCTGGGCTCCATCCCCATCTGAATAGAGAAAAAGAAGATACCCGCACACTGTAGCTGTTGCTCCTGCAGTGATTTATTTACACAACGTTTTGACCAGAATGGTCTTCATCAGGTGTTAACAGAACACATCATTACCGTATTCCTTTTAATAAATCCTACTCTTGATTTGTGCTCTGCTCCTGCATCAGGTTCCTTGTCTGGATCATAACTTTTCTCATTCTACACAGTTTGTCTCTGCACCCACAGATACAAGATAAATCTTCTCTGTGTGAAGCCAATGCCAGACATTAAATCCTCAAAAGCACTGCCAACTTTTCTGGGCTTGGTGTCATCTTAGATGGACGGTGGCACAATGAAAGTTTGCTTTGTGGTCTGACAAGTCAACATTTCAAGTGGTTATTGGAAAAGACAGCCACCCAGGTTCTCTAGACCAAAGAGGAGAAGCACAACCCAAGCTATTATCAGTGCCAGGTCCAAATGCCAGCATCTGCTATGGCATTTGATGCGTCATTGTACACAGAATGGGTGCTGAGCACATTTCTTAAGGGCACCATTAATGCAGAAAGATATGCACAAACTTTGGAGCAACATATTCTGCCTTCAAAATGTGTCTATTCCAGGAATGTCTCTGCATTTTCCAACAAAAAATGCCAAACTACATTCTTCATGGATTGCAAATGCATGGCTGTGAAAGATACAGCATGTGGGTACTAGACTGGCCTGCCTGTAATTCTGATCGCTCTCTGACTGAGAATGTATGGTGCATTAATGAACAAAATATACAGCTACAAAGGCCCCATACCATTATGCTGCCGATGAACTGCATAATGGAGGAGTGGGGGAAAAATTCTACTTGCTGGACTCAACCAAGTGGTGCATCCAGTGGCCAATTGCTGAATGAGTGTGATTAAAAGACATTGTGATGTTAAACTGTGGTAAAAGTCAACTCAGCCAACTTGTTTGAACTCTGATGCAGTTATTGCATTTTATATATTCGATAAGCACCGTAGAACATAAAATGAAGTGTTGTTTCAAATGATTCAGGCCAGGAATAAAGTGTGGAGGCAGAGTACATTCCAGTAGTAAGGTTTATTGATAGTTATGCTGTCACAGCAAGACAGAGCCCTGAAGATGAAGGCACAGTTCAGATCAGGTGTTGCAGCCCAAGCAGGGCATGGACAATTTACGGCCAGTGGCTTTCCGAGGGTGATAGCTAGACTGAGTACACACTACAACGAGTTTAACTGTCTGACCGCAGGATGGAGTGGCTTGAAAGGAACTTGGTTTAATCCTGACGACTGCAGAAGGACAGGGAGTTTGTTTCCTTACAAAGTCGACAGAGGAACGGACTTAGACAGAGTTAACAAGAATGCAGTCCCAATCCTGGACCCTGAATAGGCTTGGGAGCTTGTTCAAATTAACTAGGTAAAGAAGAAGGCTTCCGCAATTTGCCATCATTAAAGGTTACGTTTAACTGTCTAAAGATGAAGATTTTCTATAAGGAAATACTGACTGTTTCTAAGCGCAGATGGCAAATTAGAATCCAGTGACTTGCAACTCAAAGCAGGGGGGTTTTTAAAACCCCTGTATTTTAAAAATACACCTCACCTGTATTTGAAAAATATACCTCACTGGTACATCAGAAAGTAACAATGAAACGAGACACGGCTGGGGATACAGGTACATGCGAGATGTAAAAAAAATCAAAGGAGGTATACTTCTAATAGACACACAGGTTTCTGAATGGGAGGAGACACAGAAGCCATTCACATGAGGGTTGTGACATTATTTTACTGTTTTCAATAAGGTAGAGGGTGAATGGATTTTTCAAATCAGTCCATTTGTTTTTTTTTTTTTTTGCACTATCCATGATGTTCCAACTTTTTGACGTCTGGGTGGGGGTTGTGCTTATCACATACATACCTATGCATACAGTATCTAGTGAAAACACACAGAGCTTAGTGTTCGGTATCTTAGCCTGTTGCTCTTTCCATCAGAGACTGTTGGCAGTATTTTACATCAGAGCCTTTCAATATATCCTGTATCCATGACTGAATTGCTGGAATCACCACTAAATCAACAAATGAGCTGGAAAATCAAAACAGTGAGGGGATTTCCTATAAGAAACCTGCCAAGTTTGTCCTCAGAAACGTCAGACTCTATATATACTAGATTATCAACTCTGGAGAGGTACAAATTTGATTTTTCTGAGCCAGGAGTGGTTTTTCAATTAATAGAAAATCAATTATTCTCACGAGAATAATCCACACTGATTTTTTGTTCCTTGTTGTTCTATTCCATATTCTTTATGTATGCGATGATTGCCTACCATTGACTTATTTAGGAACACAGTGTCAAGTGATGAGAAAGAATGTTCTGTGGAATGCTCTTTTTTTCCAAACAATGTATCTGTTCCCTGCAGCTGCATGATGACCACTAAGTTGCTTGTCTGTTTTCATCTGCTGCTAATTGGCTCCCATTACAAATCCTTCCAGGCTTAATCCAGTATTGCACCAATCATGGCATCAGATACTGCAGTTAGATCCTGACTTGGAAATAACTGCAGTTCACGTCAAATGGAATTAGATTGTTTGCGCCTACCCTATTCTGTTCCGAATAGTACGCCTATCAAGTATGTTGAGTCTAAAGGAAGGGACAGCATTTTCTCTGCAGATACAAAAAACTGTGTAACCTCTTTATTTGCTTGTTTAGGTAACACATGTCAGAATGCCATCCTGCCAGCATTGGTGCGCCCACCGCTGCCCACAGTGCAGCCATCACTGGACATGAAGCAGTTCTTCCCATTTCCACTGGACAGCACTACCACTCTCAGTCTGTTCCCTAACTTCAGTACGGTGAGTCACAGCTGAAAGGGTAAAACTGCCACATACTATAAATGTAATGCATACCACAGATCCTCCTAATTGATTTTTTCAGTGATTTTCTTCAGTTTAATCTCAGAATGCACAAATGCTTGGAATTACTATGTATTGTAAGAAGGCATGCGAGTGGAACATTACAATGAGGTAAAATGTATCAGAGGATGGCAAATGTAGGGCTATTATATACTTTTTACATATCAGCCAGGTCGTCAAATGCAATTTGCTGTACATACAAAATATTGGAAGCACTCTGAATAATGGCTTTATCTTTAAAGTATTTAATCCTTATTTAAACTTCTTAGCACCAGCAGAGCATATTATTCTGGATGGTAGTTAGCTGCACGTCTGCTTAAGAGAGATCGATCAAGCAACTCTTTGCTTGGTATGTCTTCAAAGCAAGATGGATACTAAGAGTGTTCCATATGGATCAAATAGTTAAGAATTGATTAAATCCATATCTGTATCAGGCTATAAAAAAGACAGTATGGAGTGCACTTTGCAACGCTGGCATTTATGGAAGGATTGCCATTTCGAAACAACTAGCATCAAAAGCTAAAGTACAAAGTACAAGAAAGAATAACGTGGTGTAATAAATACAAAATCTGGACAGCTGAGCAATGGAGAAAAGTACCATAACCCAATGAATCATTTTTTACTCTTTGAAATAGATCTGGACAAGTTACTGTATGTTTGGAAAACCTAAAGGAGGCAGCTGATCCACAATGTCTCTTGCCATTTAGTAACTATGGTGCTGGTTCTACAACCCCAATTCCGAAATTGTTGGGACAAAGTGTAAATTGTGAATAAAATGAAAATGCAATGACTTTCAGATCACATGAACCAAAATGTTATTTACAATAGAACAAAAATAACATTTCAAATGTTGAAACTGAGACATTTTACATTTTTATCCACAAAATTAGCTTATTTGAAATTTTCTGGCTGCAACAGGTCTCAAAAAAGTTGGGACACAGGCAAAAAAGGGCTGAAAAAGCTATTAATATGTAAGAGAATCAGCTGAAAGGACATTTAGCAAGTAATTAAGTTAACTGGCATCAGGTGCATAAAATTATTGGCTATAAAAGGGATGTCTTAGAGAGACTGAGTCTCTCAGAAGTAAAGATGGCCAGAGCCTCTCCAACCTGTGAAGGCTTGCGTAAAAAATTTGTGGAATACTTTCAAAACAATGTTCCTCAACGTCAAATTGCAAAGGCTTTGAAGGTCTCATCATCAACAGTGCATAACATCATCAAAAGATTCAGAGAAATTGGAAGAATCTCTATGCGTAAGGGGCAAGATTGACATTCTTGTTGGAAATCATGGGCGTTGTGTCCTCTGGGCCAAAGCGGAGAAAGACCCTCCCTCCTGTTATCAGCATTCAGTTCAAAAGCCAGCATCTCTGATGGTATGGGAATGCAATAGTGCATATGGTGTGGGACACTTGCATGTTTTAAAAAGCACCATGAATGCTGAAAGGTATACAATGGTTTTAGAGTAACATATGCTCCCCTCCAGACGACATCTATTCAGGGAAGGCCTTGTGTATTTCAGCAGGACAATGCAAAACGACATACTGCAGCTATTACAAGAGCATGGCTTGGTAGTAGAAGAGTCCGTGCGCTGAACTGGCCTGCCTGCAGTCCTTATCTTTCACCGATTGAGAACATTTGGCGGATAATTAAACGAAAAGTCTGTCAAAGGAGACCCAAAACTCTCCAGCAGCTGGAAGCCTGTATTAAACAAGAGTGGGATCAAATTCCAATGGCTAAAGTCAAGAAACTTGTCCCCTCAATGCCCAGACACCTCCACTCTGTGTTAAAAAGAAGAGGGGATGCTACACCATGGTAAACAGGCCCCTGTCCCAACTTTTTTGAGACCTGTAGCAGCCATCAAATTTGAAAATAGCTCATTTTGGGGATAAAATTGTAAAATTTCTCAGTTTCAACATTTGCTGTTATCTCTGTTCTATTGTGAACAAAATACTGGCTGGTGTGATTTGAAAGTCACTGCGTTTTGATTTTATTCACAATTTACACTTTGTCCCAACTATTTCGGAATTGGGGTGTATAAGAGTATGAGCAGCCATTTCATCCTTGTGTGTGTAATGGGCAAACATTTTGATATCAGTTTTTAAGACTGGGTGCACCCTATAGCGAAAACTTAGTTCCCTCATGCCCCCATGCGCTCTGCTAATAACATTAAAGATAGGTTCCAAGAACACAAAAATTAAGTCAAATGCCCTCCATGGCCAACACAATCACCTGAACCTTAATTTGAAACTCTGTAGATTTCCGCCTCCTTCGTCCCTCATAAAACTCGTGTCTGTTCTTCTTGAAGATTGGGCCAGTAGCTCATCACAAAACTTTTATGACAGTGTTCCTTGAAGGAGCGAAACTGCTCTGAAGGCAAGTGGCTGCCTCCTTGTTATCAGCTACTAGTTGCTCTGGTTTTGTTGCTGTTGCCGATATTTCGTCCAGCTTTAGGTTCCCAAACCATTTTTCTAGGCCAATCAGGCTTATTCTGTGGTTAGATGCTTTCGTGGTGGTATGTCGTGTGTCCATGCGTCCATAAACTTTTTGCCTTGTCAGCGCTCTAGCGTCTTCAGTTTTTCATGGATCCTTTTCATATTTTATATGCGTGTATATGGGATGAATATCTAGGCCAAGTTCGATTTTGGCCATGTTTGGCCAAGCAGACGCAGCAGCTTTGCCACTATTTTATTGAGAATCATGCCTTTGTTGGAAGTTTGAATACTCGTTTTTGATTATATATCCATACTCTGTAGGACATACTCTGTCTGCAACAAATAGTGGTATAAATTTCCCTTCGTAAAATGAATGAGTTGGAACTAAATGTATGCTTGATGTAGACCGTTATAAAGGACCTTTTTGGGTAAGTGCTCATACTAATGACGTGAGCCATGAAGCAGTCCCGTCATACAGCGGTAAACCATGAGAACGTTGCAGTCGGCTTTGCCTTTTCAAACGTCATTTTATCGGAGTTATTCATGTAAGGCTATTGACATATGAATGGTAAATCATGTTTTTCTTTAAAGCGAGCATATATGGGAGTTTGAATGAGGCATTATGAAGAGATCCGGGTTCCTTTATTTATTTCATTTATTTATTTTATTATTATTTAACTTTTTTCCAGCTCTGATTGGACAACTTTGTTTTGCGCTTGTTATGCAGAAATTATTTTGATTGATGGAAGAACGGAGGTCGATTGTGTTCTTGAAAGACATGGTGTTGAACTGGGACAGAACAATAGATTTGATTGTTTTGTGTAAATTCTCCTTGATTCACTCACCTGATAGCAACGAGAACTCTTTTCTGATGCAAGCCTGAATTCAGGGATATTGCATTTCATTTTATCTCATACATTGAGCTTTTAATTCAAATCTTTGATGAAATCTTATCTATTTAACACTTAAAATACCATGGAAATAATATGCTCTGATTAGATATGTAAAACAAAATTATGGAATTATTGGACATGGTACAAAATAATTGTCAACACTCCTGAAAGAAAATATAATAATAATAATAGTAATAATACCTGCATGCTGCATTAAGGAGGCTGAGCACCCCCTGTGCAAAACAGGATTGTGGAATTGGTGGGGTTTGGGCATTGTTTGACAAAGCTTTATCAATCTAAGGATTACAGAGATGAAAGATTTTAGATAATAAAATAAAAGGGTGTAGAAGTTTGCCATCAAAACTTGGTGGCAACAACACAAAACTTCTTGGTTTGTGTGAGTGCATGACCAGGGTACTACACATCAAGCTTCATGGCAAAGTACAGTTGAAATACTGCGTGTCTTTCTGTTAGGCACTGTTGCCATGGCCATCAGATACAATACACTATTGCACTTTGACCCTTTGGTGACCTTTTAAAGGGAGGTCACAAAATTTGATGTCAGGAATGTTTGGACCCTCCCCCACAGGTCTGGGAAATTTCCTTGTTTTGCAAATACAGCTCTAGCTGCAGCTGACTTCAGTGAAAGGAAAATAATATAATAATACTAATCATCATCATCAGTCTGCAACACCCAAAAAGCACAAAGTTTCACTACCTCAGTCACCTCTGCTATAATTTTGAATGTGTTTCAATTTTATTGTGAAGATGGCTTACTAATGCTTCCTGGAAATAAAGAAATAAATAAATAGATAGATTGATCATAACAGTGGAAAATTAAAACATAGGTAAGGTATTAAAAAAGTTTGAGATTTCAGAGTTGAGATTTTACTTGAGAACATAGTCTGCTATGATGACAAAATACATTGTAAGTTATAACCAGTAATGTTAATTCAACAATCAAATTAGTTGGTCTCCCTCCTATGGTGAAATTAAAGTAATGTTCTGACAATCTTTTATTTTGCTGCTGAGATATAATGTCTCTTCCTTTTACATGAAAGGTAGGTGGTGATGTCAGAAAACTTGTGTAGTTCCAGGGGTTGCCTGAAGGTCAGTGACGAAGTGTCGTGCCAATAGCCCTCAGGATTTTTAGAATAAGGCTTCACTTTTGGCCTCAATATTGCAACTTTGAACTTTTTATGACCTTTGATCTTGCCTTGTGGCAAAAAAATCATGGGTTTTAATCCGGCCTGGGGCCTGCCTGTGTGGAGTTTGCACGGTGTCCTGTGTTTGCATAGGTTTCTTTTTTCTTATCCTCCCACAGTCCAAAGACATGGATGTCTAATGGCTCATTGGAGACTCTAAATTGCCCATAAGTATGAGTGGTTTTGCGTGTGTGTGTGTGTGTACGCGTGTGTGTGTGAGTGGGGTGTGCGTCTTGCAATGGATTGGCGAGCTGTCCAGGATGTGTCTCTGCCTCTTGCCAATAGTCAGCTAGGATAGGCTCTTGCTCACCCGCAACCCTAGCGAGTTAGAAGCAGTATAGATAACGGATGGATGGATGGATGGTGTTGATGTGACAAGCAAATACTAGATGGTACCGTCACAAAAGTACTTGGGTTGAGTGAGGGCATGGCCAAGGTGTGAGGCATGAAGCTAAGCCTCCGGATAGCTAAGTGAGTATATAACATGACTGTATAACAGTATAGCTACAACCACATGCATGCAAGGTGAGACAGTACGAGCAAAACACTAAAATTTCAACTTGCCACTCATTGAAATCCTGCAGTAAACATTGCTGCAATACTTCAATTGCTTCCTCCTCCCATTCGGCATCGAATTTGGGATCAAACAAGTACGGTCTCACAACAATACATGCCGCGGAGAGCTGTCCTGAAATATCTGCCATCTTGGTTTTCTGTTTTTTGTGAAAAGACACATTTACATCACCAAAGCAAGTAAAGAAAAAAAAAAGAAAGAAAAATGGGGGGAAGGCATTTACATTTACACACACAATAGGGAAACAATACATCCAGCAAGATAAAAAAAAATTACAAATCACAAAAACAAGGGGGTAACTTGCAATCTGGAATTTCCTTCAAATAAAGTAATAATTAAGAGCTCAGCTATCTCTTATATTGGGTAGGCAGATGTACATTGGATGAATAGGTAGGCCAGTAAACCTGCAAACATCTGCTATGTAAAGGCCCATTCACACCAAACGCGGATTTGCATGCGGATTATTCGCGCGGATATTTTTGGAAGCTGATTACATGGTTTCTAATGTAAGCTTGCACACCAAGGCGGAATTTTCGCGCGGCAGAAAAAACATCCGCATGGATTTAAGCTTCTGCGAAAATCCGCCTGCGAAATTGTACTTTTAGCCAATGAAATTTTTTTTTTTTATTGATGTCTCAAAATTCGAACCTCAGACTGCAAAGCCATATGAACTACATACGAACTGCTCAAACTGTGACAAAGCAGTGCGACTCATCAATATTGCTCTCAAGGGGCTGTTTCAATATACACGACAGACCGTCCGAACCAGCGACGGACCAGCTCCAATTTAATCGGACGGTCCGTCTTTTTCTGAGTGTTTCAATAAACGGTCCGTCGTCCTCCAACCCCCTCGGACTGTCTGACTTTCTGGGACCACTCGAGCGTTGTCCTCAAACCCGGTCTTTAAAAATATATGGCGTTTTGCTTGAACTTGTCTGAAGGCAAAGACAGCCCAAAATATTTCGAGAGCGGAAAGACAATATAATCAATGCTCGTGAAACTGATATACACCCGGAGACGGGGCTTTGATAAATCCGTGAATGAATTTTTCTAACAACCACACATACATGAATATTTAATTTCAAAATCATCGGTGGGATATTGCCTTCAGAGCGGTCTCGGCATGGTTATCAGAGGTTGCTATCAATAAGCATATTCGTGATGCTTCCGTGAGACCAAGAATGGAGCTCCGTTTACCGCCCGTCTGAAGTCTAAAATGAGCTGTCGCCACGAAATGGATGCTTTAATGTCTTCTGTGTAATGTACAGCTTTATAATGTTGCAACTTGATAGCTACTCGTAGCTTATGGTACAGAATGCACAGCGAAGGCTGCTTTTGCTTTTGATTAGCTAGATGGCCTGTATTCAGTTAACACAGAAATTTAACGTGACATCTTATAGCTATGTGCGCAGTATTACTTTTTCATAGTAGTTAGAGATCTAGCTAATCATATATGAACATATATGAACAACAGGTCCGGACATCAATAAGGAAAACGTTCGTTGTGGCTACACTGCACAAAAGTAGACCGTGAGGCTAACGTTACCGTTCAGATACATACAATGTCATCGTCGCTGCTGCTGCTATCATGGTTCATTTTGGTTGAATTATAACTTGCGAATTTGTTTTTCTGCTATGCGGAATTGGAACACAAGAACGCGAAATTTTGCACCGAGTTCGGTGTGAATGGTTTAACGCTGAATTTTCATGCTGCGATTATTCCGCAAATCTGTGCCGCTTTTCCGCTCCGCCCCGGTGTGAATGGGCCTTAACAAAGTTTGAAACACCAGTCAATTATGTAAGTCGAGGCTTTAATTGTTTGGGGTTTGGCTTTGTTCATTCATCCTGTTGAGAGTTCAAATAAAGCTATATTTTTAAACTATATTTTTAGCCCATATTTTCTCAGAGGAATAGGTTGGTACACAGTACATTTTAAGTATGGACTTTTTGGCTGCTGTTAATGCTGTATAGAGTATCCTACGTTGATTTACGCGAAGGTTTAAGTTGTGATCGTTATTCAAAAGGCAGAGAGCAGGGTGCTGACTGAGCAATGGTTTTGTTGCTTAAATACCACCTGTAGAACCATATCCCACATTTTGTTAAATTTCACAACTGCAGTATAAAACAATGGATATAGGTACCCACTTCTTTAGCTGCACAGTTAGAGCTGAATGGATCAGGTAAGCATTTCATTTTGTATAAAATATATGGGGTCGCATACGCTTTAGGTATAATTTTGTAATGTATCAGTTGGTGTGCCAAGTCTGTGGAAATGGCTGGTACTCTTTCATAGATCCTATTACAATTTGGTGAAAGAGAGTGTAACTCCTTGATCCATTCTGCCTTGATTGGCAGACTAGAGGAGCTGTGTGAAAGTATTTTGTTCAAAGTGTAAGTGACCGCTCCACATGACTTTGTAAAATTCAAATAGTTGATTAGTGGGTGAGTGTGGATCTCAGAGCGCCAAGGAACATCACAAGCTTATCAGCTTATGCACATCTTAACCCTAAATAGAGAAAATATGAATGACCAGGAAGATTACACCGTTGAGCCAAAACTTTAAAACTACTAACAGATGCAGCGAATAATGTTTATTAACTAATAATGACGCACATTTCCAGGTCTGCAGACAGATCTAAGATGATAAACCAGCAGTTGGTTCTTGTATTCAAAGTGTTGGATGTGGGAGAAATGGGAACTGAATGACTTTGTCAAGGGCAAAATTGTTATGGCTGACAAGGGGGTTAGAGGGTATTTGAAGTGGCAAGATTTCTGGGGTGCGCCCTGTCAGCTAACGTGAGTAACTACTGTCAGTGGTCTAAGGAGGGACAAATCGTGAACCGGCTACAGGGTTGTGGGTGCCCAAGGCTCACTGCACGAGAGCTATGAAGACTGTCACGTCTGGTCAAATCCAACCAAAAAGCTGTGGCACAAGTCGCTGAAAATTTTAATTATATTTACATAAGGAATGTGTCATAACATACAGTGCATCATATTGTGCTGTGTATTGCACTTTTTAACTTGCAGACCAAAGTGCCCACTCTAAACCCAGTACGCCTCTAAAAGTGCCTCCCAAAGGGCACCTGAGCTTCTGAACTGAACCTTGAAGCAGTTGAAGAAGGTTGCCTGGTCCAGTGAGCCTGCAGTACTTGAATCCTTAGTAATAGTAATAGCAAGAAAACTATAACAAAAACTTGCCTTCATACCTACAGAGCTTAGGTCCCCAACAATAATAATAAGCAGAGAAACATTAGACGCCTTTGAACCTACGGAGCCTGATCCCCTTGTAATAATTACAATTTCATATTTTGCTCTTCAATTTCAGTCTTGGAACTAGCAAAAGAGCTAATTTTTTGCATCAGTGAACTGCTGTCAGGATGAATGATGTTGTATTGCCAAATTGTAGTCACAATGTCCTATTGATTGCAAATGCAGTAATATACGTTGATAACCATTCATGAAGAAATTGATTGCTTGGTGCACAAAAGTGTTAAGTACATTTTTTGCTGTGACTTGTAAATTGGATGCAAATCATATTTTTCTCATTGTTTTACATTTTACATTGCTTTTTCTCAAAACTTAAAAAATGCACTTAACCTTTTTTGTGCTCCTAGCAGTTGAAATGTCACTGCATCAGGGCACTATCCTGCAGGGTTCTGGGATTGCAATTGTTAACAAGGAATTGCTCTAGGCCAGTGATTCCCAAACTCAGTCCTAGGAATCAAACCTGTTGTAAGTAGGATGCTCAGAAATGTCATGGATTTGCTTTAGCTGCCTTTGCTGCTGCTGTAACATATCCTTTGTGTTAGCTTGATAACTCAAACAGTTTGCATGGGAACAGTTTTTATGTTCATTCCTGGTGCATAGTGGACAAAACCTATTGCTTTTTTTGTGACACTATAACCTTTCTTTTGGCGCCAACGCCAGGCCAAATTTCAATAAGTCTAAGTTGAGAATCAAGTAACACCTCTTGTGATTATTTCTGGCTCATAGAATAGAGCTGTTTTTGTTGTTGGACATCATAACACATTTTCTGTAGCACCACCAGGCGGCCAATTTTTTTTTTTTTTTTTTTTTAATTTGGCATCTCCAATCCCACCCGAATCTGGAATGCCCAATTGGTGAACTATGTACAAGGCTTGCTCGTATCGACCCCCTTGCTGCCAATTCAGGAGAGTGTAGACAGTTCGCGGCTCTCCTCCGAAGCACGCACCTGTCAACCACCGCTTCTTATACACTCATTGGTTGAATCTTCGCAAGTTCAGAACGAGGGCGGAGGACACCCGGACATGACCAGGCTTAGAATCTTCCTGACGAGCGCCCGTCTGGCCAACAGGAGGCGCTTGAGCAACGAACAAGGCAACTATTGTAATCCCTTCCGGCAGTCCCTTCCCAATTTGCAACCCTGTAGCGCTATAGCCAATTGTGCGCTACTCTGAAAAAGCTGCCGACCACTGCCGGCTGGTACGAAGCGGGGCTCGAATCCGCGACCTGATATTCACTTCTGCTTCGCAACGTGATGCTTTACCGAGTGAGCTATCCGGCAGCCTGAAGGCCAAATTTTTGACTCAGTGATTTGAAAGTTTGTTTGAAAATCGCTTAACTGTTTTTCAGTCAGGAAAACTTTGTCTACATAGAAAATTTTAGAATTGGCATTAATACAATTGGGCGGTATGGTTCCGTTCTGGAGCATGTGCACACATGGAATGCCCCAAGGCAGGAAGAGCAGCAAATTAAACCCCCCCCAGAACAGAGCAGGCATGGATAAAAACAAGGTGGAGATGGGGAGGGGGTGGGTTGCAAAAGTGCTGGCAGAGAAAGGCAAAGGAGTGGAAGGCAGCAGGTAGCTTAAATAAAGCGCTGTACTTGATCTCATCCAATCGGGAAGCTTGGGTAGTTAGCTGACCAGCACAATCAGCTGTGGCAATCAGCTGAGCCAGAGGCGCTTACCTCAACCAATGAGCGAGCTAGGCAAGACAGCTTGGGCCGTGCAATCAAGCGAGGCAGTCAGCTGAGCCCCGAGCTGGGTGAGAGGCGCTTGCCTCAACCAATGGCTAGTTATGCTGAACAGCTTGGGCTGAGCGATCAGCTGCGCCAGATGGGCCATTGGCCAGGGGATTTAAGTTTAAGGCGTGACTCCGTTGCCTGTCTGAACTAGCGCAATGCTCAATTTGTGTTAATTCCTGGTGCATATAAGATGAGTCCTATTGGTTTGTGTGACCCTTCAACCTTTTCTGTAGTGCTATCACCAGATCAAACTTAACCATCTCAAATGCAGTAACTCAGTCAACTTTGCCGGGAAACAAGTAACACTTCTGGTGATCATTTCTGATTCATTGAGAAGGGCTGTTATGGATGTTAGTTGCCCCATGGCCTTTGCTGGTGCGAGATTACCAGGCCAAACCTTTAATTTTTAAAAATTGAAATAATTCAAACGGTTTTCATGGGAATCTTGTCAAATCTACTTTCAACATTTCTGGCGCATGGAGGAGGAAGTTGTTGATAGTGGTGGCTTTGTAATGTTTTTTGTTGCTCCGATCACCACTCGGCCAAATTTGACATTTCCAAATACAATTACTTTGACAGTTTTGATGAGAATCATGATAAAACCTTCTGTGATTGTTCCTGGCATATAGAAGTGATGTTGATGAACCTAGTACTTCAACAGTAGCACCACCATCAAGCCACACTTTTCATTTTTTAAATTCCAATTACTCAAGCAAATTTTATGGAAATCCTATCAAATTTGCCATCATCATTCCTGTTGCATTGAGGAGGAACCTTATTGATTCTGATGGCTCTGATACAACCCCATTTCCAAAAAAGTTGAGATGCTGTGTAAAATCTAAATAAAAACAGAATACAATGTTTTCTAAATCATTTGAACTTTATATTAATTTGAAAAAAGTACAAAGCCAATATATCAGATTTTGAAACTGAGATATTTTATAATTTTTTTGAAAATATGTACTTATTTTGAATTTGCCAGCAACACATTTCAAAGAAGTTGGCACAGGGGCATGTTTACCACTGTGCTGCATCAAATCTTCTTCAGTTTACACTCTGTTAGTGTTTGGGAACTTAGGAGACCAACTGCTACTGTTTTGAAAGCAAAATGTTTTGCCATCCTTGCTTTATGCAGGATTTCAGCTGCTAAATACTTTTCAGCCTCCTTTGTCATATTTTTCGCTTCATAATGCGCCGAATATTATCAGTGGGTGACAGGTCTGGACTGTAAGCAGACCACTTTAGCACCCTACGGAGCCATGTTGTTGTAATATGTGCAGAGTATGGCGTTTGGCATGGTGCTGCTGAAATGAGCGAGGCCTTCTCTTAAAAAAGGCACCTGAATGGCAGTATATGTTGCACCAAAACCTGTATGTATCATTCACCATTAATGGTGTCTTCACGGATGCGCAAGTTATCCATGCCATGTGTACCAATGCACCCCCATGCTATCATGGATGCTGGCTTTTGAATTGTTCGCCGATAACAAGCCAGATGGTCCCTCACCTATTTAGCCTAGAGCAGGAGTAGGGAACCTTCTCCAGAAAGAGCCACTGTAGGTGCAGGCTTTCATACCAACCAAGCTGCTACACACCTGATTCTACTAATCAAGGCCCTTAACAAACATTCCAGAGGTTGATTAGTAGAATCAGGTGTGTAGCAGCTTGTTTGGTATGAAAACCCGCACCTACAGTGGCTCTTTCTGGAGAAAGTTCCCTACTCCTGGCCTAGAGGATGTGGCATCCATGATTTCCAAAAAAAATTTCATATTTTGATTATTCAAACCGCAGGGCATTTTTCTACTTTGCCTCAGTACATTTTAAATGAGCTTGAGCTCAGAGAAGAAGGCAGTGTTGCAGGATCTTGTTTATATATGGTTTAATCTCTACATGGAAGAGTTTTAACTTGCATTTGGGGATGCAGTGACAAACTGTGTTTACTGACAGTGGTTTCCAGAAGTGTTCCTGAGTCCATGCAGTGATTTCCACTACAGAATCCTGTCATGTTTTTAATGGAGTGCCGCCTGAGGACATAAAAATCATATCATAGTTACTCAAATTTGGATTTTGGTCTTGTCCCATGCGTACAAAGATTTTACTTAAATTATTGAACTATTTCCCCATACAGTCTTTCATAGAGTGGTTAAGCCCTCATATTTATTTATGAAAGACTTTTTATACCCAATCGTGTCACTGACCTGTTGCTAAATAATATAATTAGCTGTGAGATGTTCTGCCAGAGATGTTCTGCCATGTTCTGCCATCATGCAACTTTTCCAGTCTTTTATTGTCCAATCACAACTTTTTTAAAAACATGCTGCTATCATCAAATTCAAAATGAGAAGAAATTTTTCAAAAAAAAACAATACAATTTATCAGTTTCAACATCTGTACACTGTCTTTGTACTATTTCCAAATTAATATAAAGTTAAAATGATTTGAAAATCATTGCATTCTGTTTTTATTTGCATTTTACACAGTGTCCCAACTTTTATGGCAATTGGGTTGTTCTCTTACAGTAGTGCCACCATTAGGTGAAAATACCCTTCATAATGCAATGAGGCAAATAGTTTTAGTAGGAATCAGATCAACTTTGCGTGAAAAACTTTGTGCAAAAAAGCAGTCTGATTGTACTGGTGACACTGCGACTGTTCCTGTGGCATCACCATTAGGCCAAACTTACTTTTTCAAAAATGTAATAAGTCAAACGGTGCTTATAGGAATTGGGTAAATATGCTGTTTACATTCGTAGAGCCCAGAGTAGTTCCCCTGTAAATTTTTAGGACCATATATCCTCTCCTGTAGCACCCCCACTAGGCTTAACTATGAATTTAACCAGTTGGGGGAATGTTACCATTTTGGAGATCTACCCTGCTGTCATCTGACAGTATTTATCTAGTTTTGCATTTGATTTTCACAAAAATTGTTGGGAAGAGCTTAGACACCTGTCTTTAGAAGATGAATGAGCTGCTTATTGATTGACCTCTGAATCTGAAGGATCTGGAGGATTCTGTATGGAGGAATGGTCTCAGATCTTGCGCCATGTGCTCAACAACTTCTTTATGCATTATTGAAGACTCAGAGCTGTTATCTTGGCAAAGTGAGGCTCTAAAAAATATTAAAACAAGGGGTGCCAATAATTTTGGTAGACTTACAGTACTGTGCAAAAGTCTCAGGCACATTTCTCCCCTAATCTGGTAAAACCTAGTAACTCACTTTTTGGTGGAAATTGCATTAGACCCATTTTTGCAGTTACTAGGTTACTAAACACCAAATAAAGTACCTACAGTCATCACTGAGAATACCCATTCTCTCTCTTTTTTTTTTTTTTTTTTTTTACAGCGAGTTTATCCTGAAGGACTTAAGTTTTCAGTTTCATGAAAAAGTGAGTTACTAGGTTTTACCAGATTAGGGGAGATTTAAAGCAATTTCGTTAGGCAAATGTGCTTTCAAAAGTAATGGAATTAAAAGTTTCTAATAATTTAGTGCAGTGAACTGCTAAGAACTAAATCCAATTAAAATTTGGTGTGACTACCCTTTGCCTAAAAATTTGGGACACTGTCTTGTTGTGCTATAGTTTTAAATGATGATTGGCTTTTTGCTTTTTCCCAGTAGAGTGGAAAACCTGCCACCGTTCTTCTGCAGACTGAGTGTCTCACTTGAGTCTGTCCCTCCAAGTAATTACAGACAGCCATGATGATGTTGACATCCCTACTGTTTCAAGGCTATATTATCTGTATCATCTGGTTTTAATTGAATACCAACATTTATTTATAAAACTATTTTTTAAATTAGAATCTGGAATTTCAAAAATATTTTTTGATCTTCAGCAACACTAATGTGGAAAACAAAAAGTAAATATCTGAAACCACATTAAAAATATAAAAAATGCTGAGTGCCTTAGACTTTTGTGCAGTACAGTATTTTTGGAGAAAAATATTTGTTTCATGATAATTTAATGGTTCTTTCAATTATGTTACTTCACTTAAAGATAAGTGTTTTGTGAATATTTTGAATGAACGACCATAAGGATAAATGAGGACATTTTTTGCAGCTCATTTTGCCCTTTTTTAATGAAGGGTGCCAGTAACTCTTTGGATACCATTTTTGCCCATGCTCTCTCTAATGGTGGACTCAAGAATGCGCACCGTTTCTGAGGTGAGCGAGTCCTGCAGTTTCTTAAATGTTCATCTGGGTTGTTTTGCGACTTCCTGGATGAGTCATTGATGCACTGATGGAGATTTTGGTTGGCTGGCCGCTCCTGGAAAGATACACCACTGTTTTCTCTCTTTGGAGATAAAAAGCTCTCTTGCTGAGATTCACTGAAGACCCAGAGTGCAAGAATCAGCTTTGACACCCTTTCCTGACTGATATATTCCACTAACTTCATTCGTCTGCCTGAGTAACCAATAACAAGTTCACACAGCCAGTTTGTGTTTCCCTCAATAAATTAAATGAGCATTTGAAAGCTGTATGCATCTATTAAGGCAGCCTTTGTCTTGCATTTATTTATTTATTTAAGATCTGAAAAAAATCAAGGTTGGCAAATGAGCAAAAATTTAATTAATCAGGAAGGGACAAATACTTGGTCACAGTACTGTAATAGACATGGCTTTGATCTTTGGAACATTATGCTAGTCTTTTTAATAACTGTGGTTTACTGTATTTGTAACTGTCAGAGATCACTGCTTTCATTAGTTTGGATGTGTTGTTGAATTATAACACAAATAGAATAATGTGCGTCCCTCTGGTTACAACACACTGCTTACACTTTTTGGAATCCTGGCAATGTTAAGAATAATCACAAACCCATTACAAATGCATCCCGTATGAAAACTCATGCTTTCAATGTTGCCTTTTATATAACAGCACACTGGGGAAAAACATTGCGGAATATGAAGGATGTATCCTGTGTGGGGTATGACTAATCACCCACAAGCCACCCATTTTCTTTTCAAATGGCAAAGACATTCTGGGTACCCTTGGTCAATGTAATCATGTAATGACAGAAATGCTTATTTCCTTTTGATTATTAGAGAAATCATGGCTATCACAGTTAAACACTGAACCACAGTGTGAATATTGCTGCTGTACTCATATATCATGCTCCTACTCAGCAGAATGGAGATATCAAACTCCTAAGCACCACCGATTAGACACTGTATTTTTGTTAACGTCCTTCATTTACATAAAGATTATAGCTCATTTTCCAGTTGAGGGCAGTGAAATATTTCTTCTCTGCTGTATTTGGATTCTCTTTTTTCTATACCTCTGTCTAGCTTTCACTCTGTCTATGTTGACCTGTGACAAAGATATCCTTGCAATTGCCAGCATGCCCTTTGGTTAGACATAATTGACATATTTGCTTGAGAACTAGAAACTGGGCTGGGCAGTACAATAAGAGTGTACTGATGTATGCAGAGATGGTTTTATGGAGAATGTGAACATGCAATGGAAATCTGAGATATTTCTGGGATGCATCCTGGCCTTATATCAGTGGATGTTTTTGAAGTTACTGTTGGAGGGTTGCATAGAAAGTCCTTCTTGTTAGTTCAATAGAATGAAAATTTCCAGAATGGACAGAAATAGGAGCAATACATTTGTCACATTTTGGATATACTGGACAGTATAGCATAGCTTGTAAGAAGTGAAGGTGTTATGGCCCCAGGGCCTTTGTCAGGGTTCATTGTTGTTGCTGTGTGATGCTGTGTGGCGTCTTCTCTGTGTTTCA
Source organism: Gymnothorax javanicus (assembly GCA_029692085.1). NCBI lineage: Eukaryota > Metazoa > Chordata > Actinopteri > Anguilliformes > Muraenidae > Gymnothorax > Gymnothorax javanicus. Next base: position 144,917,523 of record CM056193.1, read on the forward strand.
GTGTGAACTCCTTGATTGGCATGCAGCTCATCAGGAGATTGGATGCAGCTGGCCACTGCTTCCAACCTCCCTTTAAAAACCCGCCCTTCCTGCAGTCTGAGTTCCCTCTTCCCGTGGCACCATGACATCCTGATTTACAGTTTCTTGATTTTGCATATAGTTTCTTTAATCCTTGTTTAGCTGAATTAACCTTATCCTCAGTTTATCTGGTAATATGCTTATTCTTGTTACATTCCTTTGTTAGCTTGAATCAGGGTTGGGTTCAATTACTTTTTTCAATTACAATTGATTGTAATTGTATTAGAATTATAGTTACTTTCTGGACAGAATGTTCAATTACAATTACAATTACTTTTCAATAAAAACTTCAATTAAAATCAAATTACAATCACGAAAGTAATTGATTACAATTACTGTAATTGTAATTGAAAAAAGTAATTGAACCCAACCCTGGCTTGAATATTTCGTTGCATTTGTTAACTTAAAATTATCATTTGTTAAATAAATTCCTTTGCTTTGATTAATCCCTGTAGTGTGCTTCCTCTTTTGCTGTGGCCTCAGAGCCGGGCCATAATAAAGGTTATTGCTAGAAAGCGGGAGTGCTGCTGTACTCCCAGGCAGGATAGAAGAAATGATCCATAAGACATCCCCCTATATGAGTGTATAATTTGTAGACGTATAAATGGATCTGCAAATAAATGACTGGAATCATAAAGTTGGCAGGCTCCAGCAGCAAATGTGTCTACTGCACTAAGGTCCAAATGCTCAAATTTGTTGTTAATTATGGTGTATGGATTAGGGGTGGTACTTGTAAATGTGTACACTTGTACACGGTTAGTCAATCATAAACTTTTCTAAAAAAATACTAACCGTGTACACGCACTCATCGGCTGTGTCTGAAAAGTTTAAAAAATTACATCCTATCGTCTAATTCCTAACCACTTTTCTTTAACGTGTGTAAAATGTCATGAGGTAAAGGAAAGGTGAAAAGGGGACTCTTTCACAGCTTAGGAAGAGAACCGCGCTAATAAGAGAATCCGAATGCACTGACACTAGGCACAGTGATCACCCGCCTCCCGCCCGTTATGTTTGTATGTTTTCGGGATTGGCCGGATGGACGGTCATCGCGGAATTGCAGGATAGCATTTCCGCCTTTCTTTTCGAAAAGGATGCTTCAGTGTACCCTGTGCTAAAGGTGATAAATTAGGAAGCATTGTAGCACCTTTCCTTTACATATAAAGTATCCGAACACTCTTATCATGACTGCCACGTAAATACTTCCGGATCGTTTTCTAGGACTTAGGAACTTTCCTAAGCAAAAAAGACTATTCGGACGCAGCCATCGTCTCCATGTTCAATTCCTCTTTATGTTGCTTTAAAACACGATTGGTTAATAGCTCATTATTTTTATCTCATATATTGTTCACTGTGTGTTTTTTACATTCTTGGTGGACGTTCTGTCGGCCGCCTATATTTGCATGCACAATGTCATCCTCGCGTCTGCTTGTTAAAAGAAAAACATATTCATTACTTCACCCCACGGAGTGGGCGTGAAGTACTGTTTTTAGCAGCTCTGTTTGTTTGTTTGTTTGTTTGTCTGTCTGTTTGTGTTTCCGCACTTGCCAATATTTGCGTGAATGGGTGAAGTCTGCCATCTAGTGGCTCTGCATGTCTGTTTGTGTTTCCGCACTTGCCGATATTTGCGTGAATGGGGTGAAGTCTGCCATCTCTGATTGCCTTGTTTTTTTTTATTTGAATGAGAACACTTAAAACGCAGTTTACATTTCTTTTTGTTTTAGCTTTGTGGATGTAAAAAGTGTTTCTCAATTTAGTTTTTCTTTATCAGCTGCTTTTCCTCCTCAATTACAATTCACTTTAATTACGCTATGAAACGTAATGATAGTGAGACGCAGCTCCCGCTGTGAGTGAGGGATTCAGGTCGCTGTTTAAGTTTACAAATCAAATTGTACAAAAACAAGGTACAATAATAAGGACAATGACAAAAAAGCAGAGCTAAACTGTTAGAATTCATTCATGTCCATGTTCTTGCTTGTCAAAATGATGATTTTCGTTTATGGTTTATTAATTTACAATGGTGAAAGGGCCTAACATTATTCATTTAGTTGTGATTTTATGCCTATCTGATGTAGGCCGTAATTTTATATTGGAGTAACCTACAAATTCACTGTTACCGTTTATTGATTTAATAAACCTATCTGGCTGATAACTGCTTTAATGGATGTGGACTGTGTTATTGGAATGGTGACAGTGCCCTCTAACGGTTGTATAGAGGTCAAAATCCACAAACTCTGAAGACACGCGTGCACGTGTACACGCAATTATACGGCGCGTGTACACGTTTAGAATTTTTTGTACACGTTTCCACCCCTAGTATGGATCATACTGAAGCTTTTTGAGCATTTAGATATGGTCTGGGCTGCATCTAGCAAAATAAGAAGAAAATTTTAAATTTTCTACTCTGTGTAGAAATCCTACGTCCTTTACATTGTCACGCTATCGGCAGAATGCACAATTCTGAAAACCAACTCTCCATGTCACTATGTAGTTATGAATGCCAGTATGGGCTTTATTGATGCTGTTAATTAGTTTATGAATAAGGAGGAGGATCAGATTTTATTGTAAAGCCTTTATAAGTAGGCCCTCTTATTTGGAATTTTACTTTATCAAGAGGAGCTGCTGTATGAAGACTAGAGCACTTCATGGTCTGAAGTTCATTCAAAATATTGTATTTAATGGCAACTTGTCATTTTCTGGTTCATTTTTAAAATTATAATATTGCATGCTTTAATGAATCATTCTGTGTACACTGGAGCATTTCACTGCCGCATTTGTTTAAGCAAAAGCCATATGTTGTGTGATATTCAATTCCAAACAGTTTTGTTAAAATATTTTTCACTACAAATGTTTTCAATTGCTTTAATCTTTCAAATACCACATGAAAGAGATCATTATTGACTTACGTGAGGCATTTTTCACACAGCATTTGGTTGAGCAATGATATCAGTCCTTTTTGCGCTGATTTGTTTTCTTTTTGTGTTACCATGTGTTTTTGGATGCTGGTCTGTCAGAGAGTGCTTTTAAACTTCCCCAGATGGGAGAGATAATTTGGAGTGAAGTATTTTTTGAGTAGAAACCGTGTCCTGAGTGTTCAAACTCACTAAGGTGAATGTGAGATACACTTGTCAATATTTTTATGTAAAAAGGTTACATGTAAAAAATCAAGCTACTGAGCAGTACAAGACTTGCAGGTCTCTAACATTCCTTTTAAGTACTTTTGTATTTTCTGTGCTATTAAAGCTCTCTCTTCGTGGGCTATGCCATCTCCTGGGGGCATCCACAAGCTTCAGGCTTAGATACTGCCGATAAAATCATAGCACTCTATTTTGATAGAAAGTAATAACCGATATTTCCAGCAAACTCATTATTTCTTTTATAAGATATTGTAAACATGAGCACCTTACTGCCTGCAAGCATGCTTGCCACTCACCCATATTGATTTTACAGTTGTAGGTAGGCAGGCCCTATGAGAATTAGAAGTACTCTACTCTATTCAGTCAGCTAACACTTATTTTATTTTCATGGAGTGAGTAGTAATGATGCGATTGGCCCTGCTGCTTCACAGCTCTTGGGTTGAAGTATCTTCTGTCAGTGTATTAGCATGTTCTTCTCCATGTACATAATTCAGCCTTGCTAATTTGATCAGTTTAATGTTTGTGTGTGGGTGGGTGTGTGTGTGAGCATGCATTTATGTCTGTGTGTTTGTATACCTGCCAGCATGTGAGGTTTCTCCAAAGACTTCTCCATTTTCTGCTTTTCCTTAATGTGGGCTCCCACCTGTCAAGATCGGAACAGACTGCATGCAGTTGATGCTCCAAAAACCATGTTGATGGTTATAATTTCAGCCTCATTGGCCTTCACCAGAGCTCTGCGACGCATTCTCAAGAAATCGCTTTATGCATGCTAAGAATATTTTGTAATGTCAATGCATTTTGAAAAACCTTACTCAATACCTCGCTTGTTGCATATGCTTCATGTTACTTATTGTTTTAAAGAACTTCTCCTGCTCTTTTTCAAGTGATAACAATGTGTTTGGTTGAAATTACAAAAATATGCTGCATCCTCTTCACAGTGACTTAAACTATGCTTTATAACCCCGCCCCACCCAAAGGGTGAGGGAAGGGGTATTGTTTTCGGTTTGGTTTGTTTGTGTGTTTGATTGTTAGCACTCTAGCGGCAAAACTAATAGCCAGATTCACCCCAAATTCGGTATAGGGATTGCCACTGACCCAGAATAGATCACTATTGAATGTCGTACAAGTAGGTGAAAGTATGTGCGAGGGGCGGGGTTTGTTGTGCCTGGCACCACTTGTTTATGCTATTTTTCAAGGCGTTGAAATGAAAATCAAATTAATTGAAGAATTGACCATCAATACATGCAATGCTTTGATATACAAGTTTGATAGATATAATATGTCACTGGCTCAGATTTACGAAACCATAGCGCTATCCAATCCATGAGTTTTCCTTAGTGTGATTTGGCCTCTTGAAAATATGATCACTGCTGAATTAACAGAAAATAACATGTAAAGATTTGCTACATTAAGGTTTCTTTGTATGAAATGAAATATCTGATGATTGAGTCAATGCTTTGGCTGACAATAATTATAGGCACAGCAAAATGAAAGCATAAACTTACTTGCAGTAGCTTGGATTTTGCCAGAGAAAGAGAGAGTGAGAGTTACGGGCGGTATTCAATTTATTACTTCCTGAAGTATTTATTGTTGAAATTTTGAAGTAAGCAGCATGCTGATACTGTGGGCTTCACTGATCCTGCCCAGTTTTGCCCACCTGTCTGTTTGGATAAAGTGAGGAACAGTTTGAAGACTTAGCCCTTCTTTGGTCACAGAAAATGGCCTGAATTGCTGTTCGGCATGCCTGGAAATTCAATAGGGATCTATTCTGGGTCAGTGGCAATCCCGATACCGAATTTGGGGTGAATCTGATCATTAGTTTTGCCGCTAGAGTGTCAACAAAACAAACAAACACACAAACAAACCAAACCGAAAACAATACCCCTTCCCTCACCCTTTGGGTGGGGCAGGGTAAAAATCATTCCCACGAGTATATTGAGGCATATGGGTAATAAACAAAAACACTGAAAACATGAATTATTTATAACAATTGAAAGGCATTGCGCATTTTATTTTTTGACTTTCATTTTCACTTTATTTGATTTTTTTTTAAGTTACGTGCCTCTGATGTTCGTTATCTGTGTAAAATACTTCTTCTTCTACTTCTACTACTACTACTACTAATAATAATAATAATAAACTTGTTTATATAGCAAATTTCACACAAGAAGTGCCATTCAATGTGCTACACAGAAAGATAAGGGAAAAAGGACAGTAAAACAGATTAAAAAGTAAAATAAAAATACATAAAATAGCGATAAAATGCAAAAAAATCATGAAAATGAATATATATGTAAATAACAAGGAAAGAAAATGATGATAATAATAATAATAAGTAAAAGCAGTTTCAAAGAGAAAGCCTTTTGTAAAAAACATGCATTTTTACTAGGTTTGCCAAGTGAAGAAAAAATTTGGTGGTCGACAGCGCAGCAACTCCATGATGATATTAATAGCGCCAGAAGTGAAGAGATGAAAGTATCAAGATTTACTATAACCGGACGCCTGTGTGGTTTGATTGGTCATGTTGCTGCCAAGAGCTGGAAACATCAAAAAAAGACTTGAGTTTGCTTAGAAATTCAAAGACTGGACACCAGTGGACTGGGAACAAGTCCTTCGGATCTATGAATCAAAATCTGAAATTTTCTCATCCAAACGTTGAACTTGTGTGTAGTGTAGAGTTGGAGAACATTTCAAAAATGACTGTTTAACCCCTTCAGTAAAACATGGAGGTGGTAATATTATGGTTTGGGGTTCAGTCTGCTCAAAAGGAGTTGATGATCTCATGAAAACTGATGGAATCATGGGTCAAAAGCAGTATCACAGCATCCTTGTGAGGCACTCATTGCCATCTGCAGAGACTGATTTGTCGGAGATTTTATTTTCAACAAGATAATGACCCTAAACACACTTCTAAGTTGTGCTAGAAATATTTCAGTTGGAAGAAAACATCTGGTGCCATAAAAGTTATGACTTAGCCTGTTAAGGGTTATTTCTCTCAAACCGCTTGGGTTAGGAACTTGATTTTGCATATGTGGACTTGCCTTGGTGGGTAGGCATGCCTCATCCAGGTTTTGTACCCCAATGACCTTTGACCTTGGCTCAGTGACCTTCGCCTTTAAAACTTTGTTCGGGCTATTTCTCTCAAACCGTTTAGGTTAAGAACTTGATTTTGCATATGTGGCCTTGCCTTGGTGGGTAGGCAAGCCTCGTCCAGGTTTTGTACCACAATGACCTTTCACTCTGGCTCAAACACCATCACCTTTGATTCAGTGTGTCGGGGCTGAGGGGTATTGCCTTTGCTCCCGCGAAGCACATTTTTTTCCTCATTTAGGAAACACGAGAAAGAAAATGCGTAATTTCAACGTGAAATTGCATTTAAGTCTATGTTATTCATTTGCAGATATCTGTGGCTAATTTTTGCTCTCTTCGTTTTTCTTATACAATCATGAAGCTAAGATATATCTTATAATGTAGAGCAGGATGTGCTAAAGGCAAACATGGAAGTGGAGCCCCCCGCAGGACTGTTTTCTTAATCCCACTCCTGCTGGATTTCTGACCATTACCACCCGCTCCAGCAATGTATGTTGTCTACTCCCACCCACACTCGCAATAATTCTGACAATTCCCGCCCGCACAATAGAGTTACATTGATCTTGTGTCTTCTCCCATCCTACGGGGTGCACATACCTTTTAAAGGTTTTTTTCTTCTTCTTTGCTGAGATACCAGACACATGTAGTGCGCATTCCTGCGTATTCGCACGGAAGATAGTGTTCTGTTGAGCATATGTGACAGACATGAATGAGTCTGGAGATGTCGTGCTGAACGTTATGCTGCCTGTAACATCATCCTGCATAATCGATTTCGGGGAGGGTCAGTGATGGTCTGGGGAGGCATATCCTTGGAGGGTCACATAGACCTCCATGCCATAGCCAACGGTACCCTGTCTGCTGTTAGGTATCGGGATGAAATCCTTACAGGGACTGTCAGACCTTATGCTGATGCAGTGGGTTCTGGGTTCCTCCCAGTGCTGGACAATGCCTGGCCTCATGTGGCCAGAGTGTGTAGGCAGTTCCTGGATGACGAAGGCATTGATGTCATTGACTGGCCCTCTTGTTCCCCTGACCTAAATCTAATTTAGCACCTATAGGACGTTATGTATTGGTGCATCTGACTGCTTAGTACTGCCGCAAACTGTGCAGGAGCTCACTGATGCCCTGATCCAGGTCTGGGTGATCCCCAGGACACCATCCACCTATCCATCAGGAGCATGCCTAAATGTTTTCGGGAGTGCATACAGGGACAAGGAGGCCATGCACACTACTGAGTCGCATTATGAGTTGCAGTGATAAAATCTACGCAAGTCGGATAAGCCTGTGATTTAGATTTTTTATTTTACAACCCCAATTCCGAAATAGTTGGGACAAAGTGTAAATTTTGAATAAAATCAAAACGCAATGACTTTCAAATCACACCAGCCAGTATTTTATTCACAATAGAACAGAGATAACATAGCAAATGTTGAAACTGAGAAATTTTACAATTTTGTTCACAAAATGAGCTCATTTCAAATTTGATGGCTGCTAAAGCTCTCAAAAAAGTTGAGACAGGGGCCTGTTTACCATGGTGTAGCATCCCCTCTTCTTTTTAACACAGAGTAGAGGCGTCTGGGCATTGAGGAGACAAGTTTCTGGAGTTTAGCCATTGGAATTTGATCCCACTCTTGTTTAATACAGGCTTCCCGCTGCTGGAGAGTTTTGGGTCTCCTTTGACGGACTTTTCATTTAATTATGTGCCAAATGTTCTCAATCGGTGAAAGATCAGGACTGCAGGCAGGCCAGTTCAGCACACGGACTCTTCTACTACGAAGCCATGCTGTTGTAATTGCTGCAGTATGTGGTTTTGCATTGTCCTGCTGAAATACACAAGACCTTCCCTGGAATAGCTGTCGTCTGGAGGGGAGCATATGTTGCTCTAAAACCTTGATATACCTTTCAGCATTCATGGTGTTTTTTTTTTTTTTTTAAAACATGCAAGTGTCCCACACCATATGCACTAATGCATCCCCATACCATCAGAGAATGCTGGCTTTTGAACCGAACGCTGATAACAGGAGGGGTGGTCTTTCTCCTCTTTAGCCCGGAGAACACGACGCCCATAATTTCCAACAAGAATGTCAAATTTGGACTCATCTGACCACAGGACACTTTGCCACTTTGTTATAGTCCATTTTAAATGAGCCTTGGCCCACAGAACACGGCGGCGCTTCTGGATCATGCTCAACAATGGCTTCCTTTTTGCATGATCGAATTTTAGGTGGCATCTGTGGATGGTACGGTGGACTGTGTTTACAGACAGTAATTTCTTGAAGTATTCCTGGGCCCATTTAGTAATGTCAATGACAGAATCATGCCGGTGAGTGATGTAGTGGCGTCTGAGGGCCTGAAGATCACGGGCATCCAGTAAAGGTCTTTGGCCTTGTCCCTTATGCGCAGAGATTTTTCCAGTTTCTCTGAATCTTTTGATGATGTTATGCTCTGTCGATAATGAGACCTTCAAAGCCTTTGCAATTTGACTTTGAGGACCATTGTTTTTAAAGTATTCCACAATTTTTTTATGCAAACCTTCACAGGTTGGAGAGCCTCTGGCCATCTTTACTTCTGAGAGACTCAGCCTCTCTAAGACATTCCTTTTGTAGCCAATCATGTTAAACACCTGATGCCTGTTAACTTAATTACTTGCTAAATGTTCTTTCAGCTGATTCTCTTATATATTAATAGCTTTTTCAGCCCTTTTTTGCCTGTGTCCCAACTTTTTTGAGACTGTTGCAGACAGAAGATTTGATATAAGCTCATTTTGTGGATAAAAATGTAAAATGTTCAGTTTCAACATTTGAAATGTTATTTATGTTCTATTGTAAATAACATATTGGCTCATGTGATCTGAAAGTCATTGCATTTTGATTTTATTCACAATATACACTTCGTCCCAACTATTTCAGAATTGGGGTTGTAATTTTCAGAGTGATTTTGAATCCAGCTCTCAGCAGGTTGATGATTTTAATTTCCATTGAAAGTCATGTTGTTTTTTTCTTAACAAATTATACTATGTACATCAGTAAAGATTTTCAACTTGAATAATTTGTTCATCAAGATCTGATATGTGATTTCAGTGTTCCCTTAATTTTTTTGAGCAGTTTATTTATTATAATCTGCTCACTCTATCTCGCGGTAAATTCCATCACTACGCAACTCACTGTATAAATAGTACATATTTACAATCTCAGAAATGGTTATGGATAGAAAAAAAAACATCTTGTTTGGCAATGTTTGTTCCACCAAAATCCAAATGATGACATTTACCAGCAAAAGCAGAACTCCTTCCATCTAAATTAGGCCTAAACTACAGAGAAAATTATCATTAACCATAAGCCAACAAGAGTGCATTTTACATTGTATATAACTACTTGGTGGGGAAGTATTGTCTGTAGGCCTACATATACCAAGGTGTAAAGGTAGTTTTATCACATTTAATAAACAAATTGAATTGGAACCAGGAAAAAGTTATCAAGTAATCAACTAATGTCATGTCGACATTACGAGACCACCCCTCAGTGGAGCCCAGTCTCATCTCGATGTGTCATATAGTGTGCTACCTGACCAAACGCCAATATACTCAGGAGTAAAGGAGGCTTTTGGCGTCCGTATTTGACGCCAGTTTAAAACAAACCCTACCTTCTAACCCTTAACCAAAAACCTAACCGTAAGTGTCAAATAAGGACAAAACTTTTGCATTGTATATCGATAGTTGGTCAGGTTGTGTCACTATATGACAAGTTGGAATAAAAAAAAGTATTGCTCAGTGAACGGACATACATGTATGCATATGCACATTGTCCTGCATAAGTGCATAACGTGTAACAGTTAATGCAGGTGATTCGTATGAGGTGCCGTTTAGGCCATAATTCTTTATCTCTCACGTTCACTGTTTTTACCTCTCATGTTCACCACTTTTACCTCTCACATTCACTGTTTTCACTGTGCACATTCACTGTTTTTACCTCTCACGTTCACTATTTTTACCTCGCACATTCACTGTTTTTACCTCTCACGTTCACTATTTTTTGCCTTGCACATTCACAGTTTTTACCTCTCACGTTCACTATTTTTACCTCGCACATTCCCTTTTTTTACCTCTCACATTCACTGTTTTTACCTCTCATGTTCACCATTTTTACCTTGCACATTCACTGTTTTTACCTCTCACGTACACTACTTTTACCTCGCACATTCACTGTTTTTACCTCTCACGTTCACCGTTTTTTTACCTTGCACATTCACTGTTTTTACCTCTCACGTTCACTGCCTTTACCTCGCACATTCACTTCACCTTGTACATTCACTGTTTCTACCTTGCACATTCACTGTTTTTACCTCTCACATTCACTACTTTTACCTCTCACATACAGTGGAAACGGAAGGTGATCTGATATGAAGGGAATGTGATTTGTTGGAAACGGAAGGTGGTTTGATAGAAACAGAAGGTCGTTGAATGGGACGAAAGAGCACCGTAATAACGAACTCGCAAGCTATGGTTCAGCAAACGCCATTTATCTGGCCTGAATGTGAAATTTTATATGGGCAGTGCTCATCTCCACTGAGAATCACCAAATACCATCAAACCACAATGTCAATGACAGCTGGGTATACGAACTATGTCTGTTGCTAATTTAGTTAGCAGCTACGCTTATGGGAAACGCACCCCTGCCTGGGCACGAGTCGAAAGAGAGCGTCTCGGCCAAGCTGCAGCTTTAAGCTGCTTTCACACCGGACGCAAAACGAATTTTTCGCACGACAGATTACATTCAAAGTCAATGCAAAGACGTGAATATTTTCGCGTGTATTCGCGTCTTTCCATTGACTTTGAATGTAATTTGTCGTGCGAAAATTCGTTTCGTGTCTGGTGTGAAAACTGCTTTATTGAGTAGCTTACTTTTATCCCTAATCGCTATTTGCCGTCAAACCACAGCCACATCATTTTAGCAACCGGCTGACGCATAACATGTCTCCGTTGAAGGAGAATTTAAATCTCTATTCCCGTCAGACAGTAGCTACTACCACCAGTGCCACCATTGACGTCTCTCGTAAGGAGAGAAGGAGCCCGGTTTCAGGCACAGTGCTGTTTTGGAAAATGAACAACCGGGAGAAGAAGGAGGTCAAAGCGCTAGCCAACTTTTGCTAGCTAGCTAGCTTGCCGAAATTAGAAACCATTTACCAGGGCTCTGAACTTGGCCACGTTTTCGCCAGTTACACACTCGATGCTTAGGCCACCTTAAATGGGTGAAAATACTAAAGACAGCCAGCTAGCAATATAGTGAGGGTTAGCTCACATTTTGTCGAATCATGTCGATATGAAGTTACTGAGGTTAAGGTGGTTCTGTAATGACAGAAGGTCTCGTGCAGGCGATCGAGTATATATATATTTTTATGATTTTGCTAACTCTACTCTGCTATGATTCATTTGCAATTGCAAAATTAAGCAATGATTGCAATCAATGTTATTTATTGCCAAGTTGGTCCAAAAACTATTTAGCTCTTCAACCCTTTAGAGCCGGCTGTCGTGGACAAATTACGCTAACATAACTATGAATATATAAGAGGCTCCTGCCGGCTAATTTTTAAAGCTACGTGTATCAGTTAACTTATCATGTGAAATTCGATTCAGTTGCTTAGTGAGTAAACTTTGATGGCAAATTTGCCATGTTAAAACTCAAAGAGGTTAGAGAATTTCGCTCACCTAAGGTAGCCTAAACATCGAACCCGGAACTAGCGAATTAAGTGGCCAAGTACAGATCCTGGTAAATAGTTTCTAATTTCGGCAAACTAGCAAGCTATCGCTTTGACCCCTCTTCACCCTGCATTCCTAAACGCCGCAGTGTCTGATAGCGGCTCTATTCTCTGTACGGGAACCGTCATTGATAACACTGACGGTGGACGTGCTGTAACGTTACAGCTCATCGGGGGCAAAATTTCATATTCTCCTTCCACAGAGACGTTGTGCTGCAGCAGGTTGCTGAAGTGATGTGGTTGTGGTGAGACGGCAATTATAAAACGGGTGCTTCCCATCCTTAAATGAGATTGGCTGAGCCGCATTCCATGCCGGTATAAAGTCAGTGTAACCCACTGCATTCTAAGGCAGACCGCAGCACAAAATATCCCTGCCCGGCTGGCCTAGCAACCAACCACTCTGCGCTCAACTGACTCGTTAGGTTACGTTTTTTCCAAGACTTCTAGCTCACTATTTCAGTGTTAGTGAAGTTTAGCCTTTTAACCCGCTAACCAGTTGGCTATCTACCTAGCTAGCTATAGCATTATAGAGTTCGATATCACGTTATCTTGCTAGCTATGTTGCTAACTAGCTCGCTATTTCAGTATTAGCGATACATTGTTGATTTTTTTCTTGTGTGTTTATTTTTTGGGCTATGTGTAGGGTAACCACATCCATTGTAGTGAACGCTAGCTAGTTGACAAGCTGGCTAGCAAACAAGTGCACAATTCAACATATTTTCCTGGACACCGGCAAGCGTGGAGGACAAAAGTCAACCTTGTTCCCTACTCTCCTGCTGGTTGTAATGATATGGCCGATTGGCGTGAGTTGAGAACAAGGAAACTCGAAAACCGAAACCGAAACGAACGTAAAATTATTTAACAGGGCCTCAGGAGACCGAAGGAGATATTCCAAATAGCCTGCTTTCATTGTATATCTACATTAACAAGCCCAAATAGCCTGATGTGACATGATAATGGTGCTAGATGAAAAAGCAATCTTAGCTTCAGTGTTGCTTGCCAATCTTGCTTGGTGGAAGAACGAATAGTTCTCAATTTTATTGTTGCATTATTACCAATAAATTGTTGATTTTTTTTCTTGTGTGTTTATTTAATGGACTATATGTCAGGTAACCGTTTTTTAAAAGCAATAAGCCCCTTGAAGCAGTGCATTACAGTGATTTTATAACGGCGGAGGGGCACTAAGACACTCCGCTGCACGTCGTGCCTTAGAACGCCCCTCCGCCGTTATAAAATCACTGTAACCCACTGCTTCTCGGGGCTTATTCCTTTAATAGCTAGCAGGGATAAGCTACTTAGTAAAGCGGCAGCTTGGCCAAGACGCTTTCTTTCGACTCGTCCAGGCAGGGCTGCATTTGTTTCCCATAAGCGTAGCTGCTAACTAAGTTAGCAACAGACACAGTTCGTATACTGTCCATGGTTTGTCCATTCACAGTGAGAGGCTCCAACCATGTAATTTAGCGTCAGTGTTCGGGAGACGCACCCCAGCTGCCATTGACATTGTGGTTTGATGGTATTTGGTGAATCTCAGTGGAGATGAGCACTGCCCACATAAAATTTCACATTCAGGCCAGATAAAAGGCGTTTGCTGAACCATTGCTTGAGAGTACGTTATTACAGTGCTCTTTCGTCCCATTCAACGACCTTCTGTTTCTATCAAACCACCTTCCGTTTCTTACAAATCACCTTCCATTTCTAACAGATCACCTTCCATTTCCACTGTATGTGAGAGGTAGAAACAGTGAATGTGAGAGGTAAAAGTAGTGAAGGCGAGAGGTAAAAACAGTGTATGTGAGCGGTAAAAATAGTGAACGTGAGAGGTAAAAATAGTGAATGTGCGAGGAAAAAACAGTGAACGTGAGAGGTAAAAACAGTGAATGTGCAAGGTAAAAACAGTGAACGTGAAAGGTAAAAACAGTGAATGTGCGAGGTAAAAACAGTGAACGTGAGAGGTAAAAACAGTGAATGTGCGAGGTAAAAACAGTGAACGTGCGAGGTAAAAACAGTGACCGTGCGAGGTAACAACAGTGAATGTGAGAGGTAAAAACAGTGTACGTGAGAGGTAAAAACAGTGTACAAGAGAGGTAAAAACAGCGTACGTGAGAGGTAAAAGTAGCGAACGTGAGAGGGAAAGTTTGAATTATGGCCTAACGGCCCCTCATAGATTCGCTACTAGCTGAACTACGCCCCTACCACACGAGAGAATGAAACAAATCTCGCTGTTTATGTGACTGCAAAAGTCTAAAATGTTCTGATTAAAATTGATAAATTGCTTTTTGAATACTGTGAAGTGTAGAAACAAGACACAGCGGCCACGCTTCTCCTAAAACCAGAAAAATCATGCTCTTTTGCGCCAGTCAGATCATATAATTTCATACCACCCATGCTATGAAACGGCGAAAACAGCAATGAAAAATCCATTTGTCTGATTGTTTGATATTAGCTTTTTCGCAGTAAAAAAAACCCTTTAAGTCCTAAAATGGCAGTTTTAGTGACTTGTTTGTGAAAATATGGTCTGCTACAGACTAAGTGATCTGCTACTCCTCAGTTTCCCTGTACTGTATTGCAAATTTCCTGTGTATCACTGTCCTGAGTTACATAACATAACATAACATGAGTAGTGAGAACAGGCCATTCAGCCCAACTAGGCTCGCCAGTTTTTTTTTTTTTTTTTTTCTATTGTGAATCACTTCAGATACTCAAGGACTCAATGGTATCTAGCTTTAAGTCAAGCCTGCCCTTGAAAATTCCCAAGGTTTCTGCCTCAACAATATGGTCAGGAAAGCTATTCAACATCGAAATTACTCTTTGGGTGAAAAAATATTTCCTAATATCAGTGCTAAATTTTGGTCAACTTCCATTTGTGACCCCGAGTTCTACTAACAGAACTTAGCCGAAGGAATCCAACATAATTCACTTTGTTAATCCCTTTAACATATTTAAAGACCTCAATCAGATCACCCCTAAGTCTCCTTTTCCTAAGACTAAAAAGATTTAGGATCTTCAGCCTCTTCTCATAGCTTTCATCTTTTATACCTGGAATTAGCTTAGTGGCTCTTCTCTGAACTTTTTCTAGAGCCTCTATATCTTAAAGTATGGACCCCAGAACTGCACACAACACTCCAGATGTGGTCTGACAAATTTGTTGTACAAGAGAAGTATGACCTCCCTGGATTTGTACTCAATACTTTTGGCAATGTATCCCAGCATCTGATTGGCTTTTTTAACTACTTCTGCACAATGGCTAGGGCCTGTGAGGGTTTGGTCAACAATCACTCCCAGATCCTTTTCATGTGGAGCACATTCCAGTTTTAAACCTCCCATGAAGTAATCTTGTCTAATGTTTTTATTACCTGCATGTACAACTTCACATTTCGCTACATTAAATTTCATTTGCCACATTTCTGCCCAATTCTGGATTCTATCCAAATCATCCTGAATCACTTTAGTAGACTCTAAACTATTTGCCAAACCTCCCAATTTAGTATCATCTGCAAATTTAACCAATTTGCTCTCAATATTCCTATCAAGGTCATTAATGTAGATGAGGAACAGCAGGGGTCCCAACACCGATCCCTGGGGGATGCCACTCCCCACCATACCTAGCTCAGATGAGGTTCCACTGACCACCACTCTTTGTGTTCTGTCCTGTAACCAGTTTTGAATCCACTCCAGAATACCTCCTGCAACTCCAATGGAGCTCATTTTAAAAATGAGTCTCTTATGCGGTACTGTGTCAAATGCTTTCTGAAAATCCAGGTATATGATGTCATAAGCCCTGCTCTGATCTTAAGTCTTAGTGGCCTCTTCAAAAAATTCCAGAAGGTTTGTCAGTTGGCGTGTAGTTTTATTTTCCATTTACCTGGCTTGACTAACATTTGATTGCCGCTGCTGAACTGGGTAAGAGAGCAAAAAATACATGTCATTTGGATTATTTCTTTCTTCTCTTACTTGCTAGTGCGTAACATAACCATTCAGGACAATTTGAGTTGATCACAGTGAGGGAGGAGAGACGCAGAGGTGAAAAATCTAGGGGAACAGTAGCCTAAATACAAATCTTCCCCTAAATTTTATCCAGTCACCAGATTGTTTATTTTTTTAAATCAGTGCAGTGCTTGGATTTTTCCGCTGAACTTTATGAGGACCTCAGAAAAATCCACTTGTAAATTGTACAGAAAGCGTTTGATATGGCTGCCGTAGTTCTAATTGCTCTGATGATAAGGTAAACCGACCGAAATGCTAGAGCTCCGAAATATTCCCCATTAATATGTCGTCTGGGAAAGAAAAAAATTACAAATGGGCGGACGGTTCTTGTGACTACTGTGAAATATAATCCTGCTGGTGCCACTATTTGGCAACGCCAGAGCTCTGGTTTTGTAGGTCAGTTAAGCAGGCAAAGAGGACTTGTGAACAATCTGTTCACCTGGTATTTATTTTTTACAAACAGGGTTATTTCAAGACAGTGTAATTATTGACATAAATAAAGGTACTTATATCTACTTTTTTTATCCCGAAAAAATCCTGCAGGTCATTTTTTGACCGCCTGCTCCTGCCCACAGCAAAGTTCAAACCGCCCCGCCAGGTCTCAATCCCAATGCAGTCCACTCCATTGAAGTTAACATAAGGCACGTTTACTCTTGGTTTTAACATGCATTTTAGGTGATCAGATCACAAGTGGTCAGGCGATTAAGCTGACCACTTGTGAGTGGATTTCGTTGCTTACTACGTAGCTACGTAGACCCGGTGCGCAGTTAATGCGTCATATAACAATAATAGCAGCAATTTCCGCTGGACAAAGCCGAGATTTTGACCCTGTTTTATGTTATTTTTTTGGGCAAGCTAACATGTTTCTGCCTATAGTTTACATGTTTGGATAATTCCATTCATTGAAATCCTTGATTTTTTATGATAAGATTTCAATGAGCATTTCGATCTCCGAAAGGATCAGTGACGATTTTTCTCCAGCCCATTTCTTCCGCAAAGTTGACAGTTCCGGACTACCCTTCCAGACTTTAATAAATTGTTGGACAGTTCATGACCCAATTATAGTGATTTCAGCAATCTCCTCAGCTGTTTTCTTTGCTTGATGCTGGGTAATAATTTGCCCCTCTTAAAACAGTAATATCTTTTCAACGCCCGTGAGACATGTCCTTCGACATGGTTGTTTAAGAAATGAGAAGCTAGTCACTGCATCAGTTAGGGTTAAGTAACTTGCAGCCCGCAGAAGATCTATATGGTTAGATATGGTGGCAAATTATAATTATGCAAAAGTGGACTCAACATTCTGTGTGAGCCTTTTCTGGTCCAAATGCTGCAGTAAGAACAGATTGTATCATGACATCCCTCAGTGTGAACAGCAGGTTTGATGATATAGCATTGTACTGATCTGTTGAAGTATGTTGACATTGATGTGCTTACTTCTGGTTGAGGTCCAGCAATCAAACTCTATTATAGTTTTTAATCTGCAAAATGAGCATAGTTTGATGTTTTGCAGAAGCCATACTTTGAATTTTATCCGATAAGCCCTCATTCAAACCCTAGTCACACTAGAGGCAGAATGAGCCAGAATGCCGTTGGAATGAAAATTCTTTGTATATTCCTGGATATTCGAAGTGCGTTCTAAAAATTCTGACTGCATTCTGAGTGCATTCCAAATATTCGGGTCCATTCTTGTGGACGGCCCGAATGTTTTACTCATGTTCAAAACTTTCCAGGTGCATTCGAAGTGGAGAAATATCGAACAGCATTCGAAGTGTATTCTAACTGCGCTCTGACTGCATAAATATACAGTATAAATATTCTTACAGCATTCCAACAGCATTCAAAACATTCTGATTGCATTCGAGGGAGAATCGAAACGGCAAGCCACATCAAATCCTGCCAGAATGTCCTGAATGCGCCCCGAATGAGCCAGAATGCACCTCAAATACATCTCAATTGCTGCAGGAATCTATTTCGATATTAAAACAATTCAGTTGGAATGCACTTCGAATGCTGTTGGAATCTTTCGATTGCCGCTGGAATCAGTGGTGGCTGGTGAACTGGCGATAGGGGAGGCTGAAACCCATCCCTTAAAAATAATAATTGGTCATGACCTGTTTAAAATCATTCATTTAAATTACCATTACAGAAACTCTGAAAACTCTCAATATTATCAGGTGTGGCCAGTTTTCATTAATAACGCATACCTGTTAACTCTCACACATTCGGCGTCAGTTTTAGTGGCATATTTACATACGTTCCCCTGCTGTAGTCAGCAATTACTCAATCAAAGCATATGCGACACTCGTGTTACATTCTAAGTACATTCTGAGTATTCAAGCTGCATTCTGTTTGAATTCTTGGACGTTCCAACCATATTCAGCGGCCATTCTGGGAGCGTTCTGACTGCATTCGAGGTGAATTCATACAGCATTCGAGGCACCTTCCGACCAGACTTCGGGTGGTGTTCGGGCAGCAATTGAACCGCACTTTTACGGCATTTGAAGTGTATTCTAAATATTCTGACTGCATTCTAACAGCATTCTGAATATTCCTACTGTGTTCCAACGACATTCAAGCTGCATTCGAGAGCTAATACACCCAGAATGTGCAAGAATCATTTGAGGCTGGTTTGAAGCGCATTCTAAGTATTCGAACGGCATTCTTTCAAAGCTGTAAGAATTTTGGTCAATTTGAAATTCCCGCCCAAATTCCTCATTAGTGCCGACCGCCATGTTCACATTGAATAATGGAATTCTTCATTTTGGCTGGTTCTGCTTGATTCCTGCTGATTTTGAATAAGTGTGACGGGGGCATTAAATATTTCAGCCACCTTTGGCCCGCCTTAAGACTCATGTATGATTACAATATGGAGGACAAGAAGCTGGAGATGAAATTAGAAGTTTTCCTGAACGCTCTAATCAAACAGTTGGCAATTTTTCATACATTGCACTGATGCATACACACTGTACCTTCTAAATACATGGTTCAGTAGTTGGTATCAAGCCAAATTCACTACATCAACTTAAACGGGCAGCCAATGGCCTGGAACTTCCTGCAGATGGATGGGCAGAAAAGTCAGTTGAGTTGTTGGGGAAGCAAGGATTAATCAACTTGGTTTTAATGTCTGAATCCAGCATAAAATATTCAACACTCTGAATATTGAACATGAGAGGTATTGCTTGTCTTAACCGCTCTCTGAACCAACATTTAACATATATTTTATGTGATTTAATTTAATAATTATTCCTTAGAATAATCACAGATTAAATGACCCAATTCTTTATGCTAAAACGGGCCTTTGTCAGTTGATCACTCATTAAATATGCATGGGAGAAACACTGCAGCAAGTTTTAATGATTTATTATCACAAAGGGAATATCAAATACACAAGCTACCGTGTTTTGTAAGTTAAACATTCATGTACCAAATTGCATCAGCAGTCATGTGAACTGATTATGCAAAAGAAAATAAAACTATCATGACCATGGCAATAACTAGCATTTACGCAAAAGGCTAATCAGAAAAAAAAAAATGGTCCACTAAAAGCAGGCGCACTAAACCAGTTAGAAGTTATAATATGGGTGTTATCTTATCACTCACGTAACCGGGGAAAAGGATGAGGGAGGAAGAAAAGAAAGAACCCCGTGAAGAAAGAGGAAAAGGGTGGCCAGGAGCCTCTGAGCGCCAAATTCAAAATCTAATTGAGTAGGTCCCAGTTCGGACTTAGCTGGACTGGACTCAGTAATAAATCGCACCGGAGTGAATCCGAGTAAAATGTATGCTGGAGTACCAAGAGTTGAACTGGCTCTGAGGTCTCTTGAAGAAACGACCAAATAACGCTAGAAGACAAAAAAAGGCTGAGATAGTCACCAGGGAACAAAAACGTAGAGATAAATGATGAAAAGTAGAGTAGAACAAAAAAAGGTGTAGATAAAAGGTAACCAGCTAGTCTAGATTCCCTTTGCTATTCCATCAATTCAGGGGTGTGTTCCAGACTCCTTTTGGTTGGGGGGAATTCCCTTCCCTTTGCAGGGGTGTAAAACTGGTCCATAAAAGGGCTGAGAGGCTGCAGGTTTTCATTACAACCAATCAGAAGCACACCGTATTAAACTAATCAACTGAGCAGGCTGAGATCAGTTGATTAAATTGGTTGTATCTGGTGTGCTTTGGCTTGGATGGATTGAAAACCTGCAGTCTCTTGACCCTTTTGTGGACAGTTTGACACCCCTGCTTTGGGGCATTATAGTTACATCCCCAGGGGATGACTTTCGGTTAAAGTCAACATGTTTAATTTGAAAATGGAAAAGATAAATAAATAGGCCTCGGTCTGACCAACGCGGACATAGCAATAAAGGCAACTTTGAGTTAAAATACTTGAACTTGAAATGGTTATCAAAAGTAGATTTAACAATCACCTAAATTTGATACTCATTGTACCGGGAGGAGCCATCAGGTTGTCCACATCTCGCAAAGTTGTGTTTATTAAATATTGGGTAATAAGATTTCTTATATTCTTTTGTGCTAAATGGTAGGCTGTAGTTCCTTCACAGTGATCCAGGTCGCAGAGACCAATTAGAAGAATTTATGGACTAATTATTTAAGAACTGCAGCCTGGGGAGAAATTTAACAGGGGAATGTGAGTGTGGATTAGTTTATTTGCATTGCGTCTTGAAGGAAATGCTCATAGAAAACAGACACCTTTCACCAGGGAATGATAGCAGGGGGTAAAGCCATTCGGACACCCGAAGAGGGGGGAGACTGGGTATGCTGGTAAAATTGGAGTATTCCAGTCTGGATAATTGCTGCTTCAATAAGCAGTAGAAACGACCAGGGAAACAGAATGAAAAGTGAAAAAAGATAAATCAAGACTCCACATACCTGAACATTTGAGACCTAAGAACTTATATAGGTCATATATGAAGGTACTCTTAAACAAAATCATGAACTGCCCGACAGAGTAATGCTTACAACCATGTTTATGCCTGCGTTAAAATAATTTTTGGTAGGTCTTTGCACAAAAATGAGTTTACAGGGGTGCTGGTGACGAGGTTAACTTTAGGAGATATGCAAAATGTTTCCTTGATTTCTTGAGGTTTTTGTCAGTCGAATGTAATTAAAAAGAGGATATTAGTTTTCTAATGTTGTATTGATTACAGCTACATTTTATGCTTGCTCTCGGACTCTGATGAAATCAATATAACAATTATTATAGGAGTGATTAATTTCCCCTTTTATGTGTCATTTTTTAATTTATACTGGCAATTTTTGAGATAGATGCAACTTTTCACCATAGACAGATCATGAGACGTCGGGCCTCTGGGCACAGACATGTGAAGGCCCCCCCCACCTGGCTGCCCGCGCAGCCAAAGTTCACTGCCTTGCAGCCAAAAGCTCAACTAAATTCACTTGTATCTCAACAGGATTTACACTACATAGACATGCTGTGCATAGACATGCTATAAATGACCACAGCATGTCAGATATACATCACCTGCAACAGGATTTACAGCACAGGAGCAGCACATGAACAAATTACACCGCTCTCAACTACAAATAAGATTAGTTTAGCCAGCTCTGGTATTAACAAAAACAAAGCCTAAAAACAATTAACAGCAAGCTACAGTGTCACATATAGCATACACAGCAAAACTTTATAAATTTAAATTAATCATGAAATCATCTTACCTTATGCAAGGCATTTTTTCCTGGCTTTGTGTCATGCAAAATCATCTACACTTTTATCAAAGTCCAGTGCATTAGTCAGTTTGCTCTGAATTGCCATGAGATAGAGTGATTTGAAATAGATCAGGGGTAAATAACAACATTATGGGCTTTTATGAACCACAACTTTCTGGAAATGCCACATAAACAGCTCATTTGTGTGGGTGTGTGTCTGTGTGTGGCGGGGGGGTCCATGTCTATGACCATATGAGAGGCCCCTTAGACAGAACTTGATTGTACTTGATTTGCACTTGGCCTTTGGATATTGCATGGAATACATCTAAAGTCCGGTAGATCAGCCAAGGGGATAAACAGTCACAAAATGCACCATTATGGTTTATTTCTTGTTAAGTCTTCTTAGTGAATTTTTAGGCTATTCCTTCAGTTTTCCAGCAGAACTTTTGCTATTGACAAGAATGATTAGGGCCTTTGAATATCCGATAAGAAATGCAAGGTAAATAACAGGGACTTTGCATGGAAGCTCAGCTTTGCACGGACAGAGTCTGATTGAATGTTTAACTTAGGTTTGAGCTCTTTTATGAAGAACATTTCAAACATTAAACAGTCAAAAATTTGATTTCTTCAGTACTGAAAACAAATGTTCAATGTTTCTAGACAGGTAATCTGTGCTCTTGAAACAGGTGCCTTCCAATGGTGCTGTTTTGGTGTTCAGTGATGCTTAGTGTTCAGTGATGTTTAATCTTTGAAATGTTCTTCATGAAATAGCTCAAACCTAAGTTAAACATTCAATTGGATTCTGTCCGTGCAAAGCTATTTACATAAATATGCATGTGACAGTTTTCCCCATTGACTTTTTTCCCTCCTTCCTTTTCTTCTTTTCTATTTATACTCCTTGTCATTCAATACTTCACTCACTTGAGAATGATGCAAAGTTGCGTCGAAACATTGTGTTTTTACAATAAAATTTTATAAGTTCTTACTTTTTAAAACTTTTTTTTTTTTTACTTTTTAAAACTTTTAAAATGCTTTTTTAAAAATAATAATTTATTGTCTCAAGGTTTTAATATTAAATTTGTGGCTGTAACGGAAATTTCGCGGGACTCTGCTGCTGCTGCTTTAGCAGCCATTGCCCCTCTGCAGCAAGCTCTTCCTCAGATGCAAGCTCGTTAGGAGCCCAACCTGGTGGTTTCGGACTCCTACGGCAGCGGTCTTACCACCTGTCACAGATTCCTGGCTCAGTGTGCCATGGTGTTCGAGCATCAGTTGTCCTTCTTTCCCACTAAGCATTCCAGAGTGGCATTTGTCTTCACACACCTTTGTGGATGTGCCACGGACTGGGCTGCCGCCCGCTAGGAGACCGGTCATCCTGCAGTGACATTGTTCATTGCTTTTTCTGCAGAAATGAAGAAGGTGTTCGACTGGTCCCATTCCAGTCATGAAACTGCCTGCCAATTGGTCCAGCTGCATCAATGCAGCCGTCAGTGCCGGATTATTCTATCGATTTCTGCATCTTTGCTGTCTCCATGCGCTGGGATGATCTGGTCCTGTATGATTTCTACCTGTTCAACCTTGAGGAGCAGGGTCAAAATGAGTTGACAACCTGTGTGCTTCTCACAGATTTGAACCAACTGATTGACCTGGCGCTGAAGATAGACGTCCGGCTGCAAGAGAGATGCTCAACATGGAGTTTCATCCCATCTGACTCCTCTGATACCCATGGCTGTTGACCGGGCTCGGCTTCACAAGCTGCCCCAAGAGGAACAGCTGCTCTTGCCTGTACTGTGGAAGTACCACACATGCCATAGCTGAGTGCTCTGTTCGATAGACGAGATTAACTCGAGATGGAGAGGTGCTGTTGGGTGCTGCAGTCTTAATCAGTCCATTCACTCCTCCCTCTTCGCCTGACCTAAGTTGGCAACCTTGATCACGGAGTCGCTGCATACCCAGGTGGTGATGTTGAGACCCAAGCTTGAACATCACAAGCCTTGAGTATACTGGTCATCCGGTTTAATTCTGGAGTGGAGTTCATCCTCTTCACTGTCCTGTCTTTGTGCAACCATTAGCCAGGTTGCACCTCCTTCCTTGGTCTATTAGGCCTTTTGTCCACATGCAAACTGTATTTTCAGCTACTGAAAATGGACCTTTTAGAAACTGCTTTCCAGGGTGAAGATTTCTGGAAAGTGAGTTTTTGGTTTGCAACATCAAAGTGTGGGTATACTATTGTGAGTTTTTAGGGCTTGTGATTGCCCTAAATGGTCTTACATGAAATTATATTGTCGTTGCCTGTTGGTATGGCATGCTCTTGATAGTGTTCGAATTGCATTTTTGCATCTTCATGTGGACAGAATTTTTTTTTTGAAAAAGGAGGAAAATCCATTAAAAAAAAAACGAGTATGTGTTAACTAAGTCTGAATCTTCTGCTTTTTTTTTTTTAATCTGCTGTTAATTAATCAGTAAGGGCAGATGAGTCACCTCACGTCAGCTGGAAACTTAGGTTTGAATCAGGTGAACTCAAAACCAGCAAGGAGTGCAGCTCTCCAAGGCAAAGGTTGCAGACCCCCATTCCAGAATTAATTCATTCCCTATGGAATACTTTTTATATAAAATTGTTGTGTTTATATGGAATACTTTTCCATTAAAAGAATGTATGGAATACTTTTCCACAATATAAACACACGTTTAGTTAAACGTCTGTATTTTCAAAATAAAGGTTTTTAGCAGGTTCAAATGCAAATGTCAAACTAACAGTGTCATCTTGGGTATTTGTAACATCATTCTAATTGTCATTTTGGTTGCCTGCTATGTGACGCTAAGCAGCTCCTCAACTAGGTGCTCAACTACGTGCTCCTCGACCACGACCTGTCCTGGCTCAGCCACGGCCCCTCCCCTCCTGTGGTTGAAGTACAGGTGGCCCATCACCTCGATCGTCAACTGATTTCGTGTTTTCATCGGACTGCGAATGGTCGAGGTCGCTTTTGCTGCTGTCAGATTGGTCAGATTGACGCGATACTCATGTATTATGCATGTTTTCAACGGACGTCATCCACGCTGCTGGCACCGGCTTACCGTAGGGAATGGTAGAATTTGCCGCGCCATTGGCAGCGGCTTGCCATAGGGAATGAGTTAAGTCTACTTATAAAATATGCTCAATATTTTCTCAGAGTGTTATCAAAATTAATGTTATGGCCTGCTTGACCTTCATTGAGAGTTATTTAGTCTGTTGGGTAAAAAAAAAAAACAACTTTCAATTGCCCTCATACTTTTCACAAACAAATTTTATGAGACAAATTTTGTGAGAAAACTATGATAAAAGGCTGTCGTGAGACAAGCTCTAATGTCTTGGACAACATACTGCATCTTAATTGCTCAAATTAAAATTCATGTATAAACAGAAAGTGTTAACGATTAGCTTTATAAACAATGACAAATGTTGGCATAATTGTTCTATTCAAAGAGAAATGACACTTGGATGTGCTATACACAAAGCAATTTTTGCACAAAGGGCAGGTCTACTTTTCATTAACTGGCAATGAAAGCAAAAGAAATCCATCTTTCTTTGGATGAAAATGGTTGAGCTTTTCAGAATAAGTTGGAGAGAATGTCCCCATTTGCCTCACTACTTGTAAAACGTTTTTCTCACCCTGGAAACGGCAGCATGGTAGGGGAGGGAGAACAGTATTCACACCTGAACATGACAGGCATTGCTAATTGACTAATGAGAGCACAGGTAAATGGGATACAAATTTTGCATGTAGGCAGGTATTTTTCAGACATGTGGTCAATGTCATAACGTCACTTTTACTGAAACCTTTTGGCATCCGCACTCAGGACAGAAATTTTCTGTCAAAGGACGTATGATATACTTAACCCACAGCAAGGTTTATTTATTTTAATGCTTTGTTTGTTTTACGCCAGATGTAATGGGACACACACCTTCCAAAAAGTTCAACTTTTGTCTTGTCAGTCCACAGAATATTTCCCCAATAGTAATGGGGATCATCAAGATGTTTTTTTTGCAATGTGAGATGAGCCTTTGTGTTCTTTTTGTTCAGCAGTGGTTTTCGCCTTGGAACCCTCCCATGGATGCCATTTTTGCCCAGTCTCTTTCTTATTGTTGAATCATGAACACTAACTTTAACTGAGGCAAGTGAGGCCAGCAGTTCTTTAAATGTTCTTCTGGGTTCTTTTGTGACCTCCTGGATGAGTTGTCCATGCGCTCTTGGAGTAATTTTAGTAGGCCGGCCACTCCTGGAAGGTTCACCACTGTTCCAAGTTTTCTCCATTTGTGGATAATGACTCTCACCGTGGTTCGCTGGAGTCCCAAAGGCTTAGAAATGGCTTTGTAACCCTTTCCAGACTGATAGATGTCAATGACTTTGTTTCTCGTCTGTTCTTGAATTTCTTCAGTTTGCAGCATGTGTTGCTTTTTGAGATCTTTTAGCCTACTTCACTTTGTCAGACAGGTTTTATTTAAGTGATTTCTTGATTCGACACGTCTGGAGGCAATCAGGCCTAGGTGTGGCTAGTGAAATTGAACTCAAAAAATGTGGTTAATCACAGTTAATTCACAGTTAATAAATTGATTTAACAAGAGGGGAAAATTACTTTTTCACATAGGGCCAGGTAGGTTTGGATAGCTTTTTTCCCTCAATAAATGAAATCATCATTTTAAAAAACTGCATTTTTTGTTTACTCGGGTTATCTTTGTCTCTCATTAAAATTTGTTTGATGATCTGAAACATTTTAGTGTGACAAATATGCAAAAAAAAAATATGAAATCAGAAAGGGGGCAAATACTTTTTCACAGCGCTGTAGCTATCAGAACAGACTAACACCTAAATTAATGTTTAAACAGCAGGGCAGGCAAGCTCTTGCACAACAGTAACAAAAGACGTTAATTTAATGCACCCAAATGACTGGTTTGATTGCCATATGTTATTCCAAACACCTGAAAAAATGAAATATTCCATTTTTCCTGCTAATTTTCAGGATGCATAACAATTTAATCTAATCAGATTTCTTTAAATTTACCTGTAGAAGACTGCTCTTTCTTCCAAAAAAAAAAAAAAAAAAAAAAAAATCTTGTGCAACTTAAAATTATGGGTGTCCACTGGAGTACTTTTTTGCCTATAAAATGCTCTGCACATGCACACATCAAGTTGGTTGGTCATTCTTAGGGATAGCTCAGTTTGTCAGGAGACAGGTCCTCGTGATTTAGTCTTGAAAATTCGAGAGTCTGGGCGTAGCTGTTGGTGCAAGGAAATGCAATGAGCTAAAAGCTTTCTGGGTAATTTGGCCTATGTCATCTATGCGGACAAAATAAGTAAAAACTGCTAAACAGTGGCAGCGGTCCGATAGATTTCCAGTAGTTAAATAGAGCTGATTTGGGTAGAATTCTACATTCCAATGCTAAGTGGACAATTAGAGAAGGTACATTTTTATACAGGAATATTTTTATGAGAATGTTTTTGATGAGAATGATGAGGCTAAAAAATGCCCAAAATTAGGAACATTTTGAGGCCAAGAACAAATATTGAAGTAAGGAACTTGTACTGAGATAATAGAATGAAAGTATTTATCATTTCACTGTATACAAATTTTGATATTATTCTCAGTACATAAAAGTCTGGCGAAAATTTAATTGTCTGAAAGCGCGGGAAAAAATTCACTCCGTGTTCTGTCACGGGTTAGTATTTATCCCAGTTGAATACCACAAGTGTAACGTTAGTTAAATCGGTATGGCTTAGCACAGTAGTGAGCTAGCTAAGTGCCACTCTCATAACTAAGTTAATGTTACTTAGCTAGCCTGCACGCAATACCTTTCCATAATCATTATGTAACATTAGTTTAACATTAACTACCTACTCAGTTGACTGTGAATTTAGAAACTGTGCTAGTTCAAACACAAATGTTTGTGACTCACAGACTGACTGAGTAGTAGAGAGACAGAGTTAGCTCAATGCAAATGGGAATTAACTTTAAGGTGTTAATGGAAATCACCTTTGTTTTCCATGAAATTAAGCAATTTAGTCATATGATAAACAGAATCTTACACTCTTGGTCCCCTCATGAAAGTTAGAAAACTTGTTGAGTAAAATTTGGGTTAACTTGTTTCATAACTTTCATATGAGATGATCACCCTTGTAAGATCCTCTAACGTCTGTTAATATTTTAGGAAGCTTTGTGTAATTCTTTATCATTAACGTGCTGCAAAGTGTTGTGCTAGACCTGTTGTGAAATGAACTGCGGGCTGCAAGTACTGTATACTTCACAGTTAAGCATGTGGTGATGTGGGCATTTGTGTGTTTTGTGCAGAGTAACCTAAAATGATTGAGATAATATTTATATAATGCAGATTATTTTAAATCGTGAACTGTAAGCCCCACATCTTAGTAAGTGGGCATTTCAGTACATAGCTTGTTGTTTTCAGCACCGTGCTCTGTTCGCATTCTGGAAGCTGCGCCCATCTCCACACCCCTCTGCTCTCAGATGCACTGTGTGTTCCGACACCTTCTGATTGACAAATTAAGCAGTGGTTTTTGCAAAACACCCATGATGACTTGTTTGATTGTCATAAGGTATTCCAAACACCAGAAAATGATAAATATTTCTTGCCAATTTTAGAGATGACATTTTAATCTGATATAATTGCATTTAATTTACTTGTAGAAGACTGCTCTCTCCTCCAAAAAAAAAAAAAAAAAACCCCAGGTAGCCTAAAATTATGGGCATCTCCTGTGCAATACTTTTTTACACCTCTAAAATGCATTGCACTTGTGCACACCATGTTGATAGGTTGTTCTGAGCAGTAGCTCAGCTTGTCAGGTCACTGGCATCCTCCATGCTCAAAGATCCCAAACCCAGTTTTGCCTTTCTCAATCTCAGAATGTTTTTGCAAACTGACCAATATTAACCACATTGACGTCTTGCAAATAAGCATCGACATTACTGTGGTGTCTCCGCTTTACAGCCACTGGATAGTACCAGAATTTGTTTCATATAGGCCTGGGTAGGGTACTCATCAGAACCAATTTTGTGAAAGCTATTTGGTTAGTGGGGAAATTTGCCAGAACTGCTGGTTGCTTTTGCATCGAGCCAATTAAATTTTTTGGAATCAATCAACATTTGAAAGTATTGTATCATCAGAAATCACATCTCAGTACCATAATTAACCAATATTCATGGCATAGTTGGCATGAAGAGAAATAAAGCAATTGTATCATCCTAATGTAATTGTGTTATCCTTAATATCAAGTGCTTGTAATGAGTGACACATTGCGTGATTTATCCATATGAAAGAGATACTTACTGTACATAGTGTATCACTATACTATCGAATTGCATCCTCTTTATTGAGTATAAACATTGTGTCAAACAAATGTACTGTATTACACTGAAACAACATCTGAGGTAGGTCATGTTTAATGGCACAGTGCTATAATTAAGAAATCATTTTGTATAATACTTCATATCGAATATTCAAATTGTGTCGAGGATGATGCGTCATGTCATGATTAGTCTAGTCAACATCAAAGGTATTGTGCACCGAGAACTTATGATGTATCACTGTAAGAGCAATTGTATTGAGCTATATCATGCTTCATGTTGAGTATTCAAATTGCATTGTGTGATGCCTATTTTCATGATTAATCAATATTAAGGGTATAATGTCAACTTTAATGGTACATTACAATAACTGCAAGCAATCATATCAATTTAACAACCCTTTATGTCAGCTTACCATATTGCATTAAATGATTTGTTGTATCAAGGATAATCTTCATTAAAGGTATAATATCGAAACCAAAATGATACAGCATATCATAACAAAAAAATATATAGAGGCAGTAATCTTATAACTTTTTAAAAGGAACCTACTGGTTATGGGGTTTTTTATGCAGTCTGTGGCGAATATACACTCTGAAAAATTCAGAGAATGGCTAATTAAATCTTTTGGTGCTGTGGTAAAATTTCCAACACATTTTGATTAATTTAAGGAACGTTTGAACCTAATGCATGTATAACAATGACAGTGATACTTGTACAGGCCCAGTATTTTTCTTGGTCTTACTTGTGACAGATTTCAAAGCTGCAGTCTGACAGGATTTGCTGTGAGACGCTGAACTTTGCTTGGCGTGACATTCGTACCACAAGGAGAGAACCAGCTGGACTGTCATGCAGGCAGTTTGCACCTACAATGGTTTTTCAAAACAATAGTGAATAGCATGTTTGATGTCTTGGCTCCCCCTGGGAAATTTGGCTGTTTTATAAATTGGCTGGTTGGACGGGGTAGTTTACTGAGTGGCTTTCTTGCACGCATCATCCTTCTATGTGACAGCCTCATGCCAGATTTGCCTCTCAGCTATATTTTAATACCATGCTGCCTCACTCCATTTCTTGAACTCCTTCACTCTACCACTTTCTCTGTCAGAT
Organism: Gymnothorax javanicus; assembly: GCA_029692085.1. Taxonomy (NCBI): domain Eukaryota; kingdom Metazoa; phylum Chordata; class Actinopteri; order Anguilliformes; family Muraenidae; genus Gymnothorax; species Gymnothorax javanicus. Next base: position 144,947,678 of record CM056193.1, read on the forward strand.
TTGCCCCCTTCATAATTCATTAATAAATACAGCACACTACTACTGATGTTTTACTGATGCAGCTCAGAATAAGTGAAGATTGTGAAGATTATTGGGTTCTGTTTCACTGGAGACTCAAACCCAGTACGCCATGCCATTGGGCACGTGCTGCCTTTACACACCTACAGCATACTTGCCATCTCTTCACTTTTATTATAAGAGCAATGTACTGCGTAAACAGATACTGGAACAGGACTGGGTTGAAGTTATAAGTCAGATTTGGCTGCTGCATGCAAGAAGGCATTGTACTTATGTTGGATCAAACACAAAAAAAGAATCTAAGATGGTGTTCCTGACAATTGAATGCAACACCAACCATCCAGTTGCGCCACATAAACAATAAAGGAACAGCTCCCACACATGCATGAATTACCATTACATTATCACACTGTCTTACTCACTCCATTACTGATATGTGTTTGCAATAGGGCTGCCAAAAAGGGAAAATTTATAATACATTCCTTTCTGAACTGATTCCATTTTTAATTGTTTTTATTTGATATCAACAGTCTGTCCATTCTAAAGGTATGATGTTCTTTCCATGATCATGATCATGTTTCTGTCCTACCGTCTATCTCCAAAAAATAAATTATGACTGTGCCAAAGGACAATAGAAATAACTGCTCAGGTCCATTTATGAGGAATATGTGTTTGATTGAAGCATTAAATTTTCTGCTTATTTTTTCTTATCGGTTTTATGAGTATGATTTATAGTATATGAATATTTCCAAGGTTTTTCCTTATCATACACAGAGATGCACACAGGCTGAATTCATTCACACCACAACAGTGACATTATATGTACTGTGTGTTGCAATTGACAATAACATTTGATTTATTTACATGGTGTTCAAGCACCTATTATTGACCACCCACAGGGGAACGTGTGGGCTACCTTAGATGTGCAGACAAATTTTATATTCGGACTTTCCGATAGAACTGAGCACCAGTACCCTGTGCATTGTCATGCAAAAGTATAAATACAAACTCTGTATATTTTTTATGGATTCAGTTTTCAACCTAACTTTTAAAACAGCAGTCTTGTTTACACTACTTAAATGTCAGGTTTTTGTTTTTTTTTCTAAGTAACATTTTCCATTAAATGAAGACAGGCATTATGTGTAATTTTTAAAATTGATTGTCCGGACAGTGAGAATTGCAAAGACACCATTTTCTGTCGCTACATGTCTCTTATGAAGTAACTAAAGTAACAACCAAGGCAAGTTATTTTTATCCCTTTCAAGATTAGGACTGAATACGCTATGTGTTTAATTAAGGAAGATTAGAACAAACAATGGGCTTAGTGTTATAGATAGGTTTTTGTAGTCTGGGATATAACCTGCTAAATACTAGAGCATTATTACATAATAAAATATTTTTTTTAATAAATAGCTACTGAATGTTACCAGTATTTTACCCATTTATATGTTGGCCTAAAGTTGTAGATATGTTTTAGTTTTGCCTTGCATCTTTTGAAGCTTGTCAATAGGCAACTGAACTCAACCGCCAGTTGACCAGATGCGCGCTCTCATCTGAGGAAGAAGCAAATATGCAAAGCAGCGCCAAACACAATGCAAGTGTCTTTGCTAGTTTAAGACTGACGCAGTTGTCATTTCCCCTTCTAGTGCCCGTGTTGTTTAAATAGCTGATGTGCTTGCGACAATCTGAGCCTATGGGTGTATTGCTCTTAAAATGAGGTGTGGTCAGGCACCTTGTTTGCTCATTGCTATCTTGAGGCAGCGGAAAGAGATTGCAGGATAGGTAAGCCAAATCTTGGTCTAAAGTCAATGGTTAGCATTTTACTGCCATTTTGAGTGCCCATTATTAAAATACAATCATGGGCCTATATGGGTAGGTGCATGATGCGCGTACTCTGTTCTTCATGAACATTTTTTGAGATCACAGTAATCAGGGTCCCATAGCCTACTTTCAGCAATGAAAACTTTGCTGTTTTTACCTGTAATTCCATGACTGAACAAAACAATTTTAAGAGAACCAAAGGTGTAGTTGAGAAAAAAATGTCCATGTTGCCCATACTCCATCCAAAGCTTCAACTTGCTTGATGTGCAAACAAATGTACAAAACATTATTTTGTTTTGCCATTTTTTGTTTTAATTGAAAAAAAAGAAAAAAATTTAAATCCACGTTTCCCCATTTTTTTCTTCAAATAGGCAATTGGAATGGACAGTAGACTAAAACCAGAAAACAACTTGTTTTTTGCCTTTACTGTTATGTCTGCATCTCAAAGCATTGTCATGCTTGTCATGCTATGCTTGCTATAGATAGTTATATAGATAGCTAGACAGATAGATAGATGCAGCAGGGGCTAGATACAGCAATTTAAGTGAAAAACAAGTTGTTTTCTGGTTTTGGTTTCTGTATATATAAAGTGAAGGGAATAACACTGGCATAACAGGTGAAGTGAATAACACTGGTTATATTGTTACAATGGCACCTGTCAGTGGGTGGGAAGTTGATGTGTTGGAAGCAGGAAAATTGGGCACGCATTCAGATGTGAGTGACTTTGAAAAGGGCCAAATTATGATGGCATGACGAATGGGTCTGAGCATCTCCAAAACTGCAGCTTTTGTGGGGTGCTCCCAGTCTGCTGTGGTCTGTAGCTACCAAAAGTGGCCCAAGGAAAGAAACCCGGTGAGCGGGTGACAGGATCACGGGCGACCAAGGCTCATTGAGGCACGTGAGGTCCGATCCAACTGAAGAGCTACTGTAGCTCAAATTGCTGAAAAAAGTTAGTGCTGGCTATGATAGAAAGGTGTTAAAACACACGATGCTCTGCAGTTTGTTGCGTATGGGGCTGTTTAGCAGCAGACAGGTCAGGGTGCCCATGCTTACCCCTGTCCACCATTGAAAGCCCATGCATTGGGCGAGCAGGCAAGCCGGCGAAGGCAGTGTGATGTTTTGGACAATGTTTTACTGGGAAACCTCGGGCTTTATCATTCATGTGGACGTTACTTTGAAACATACCACCACCCTAAATATAGTGGCAGACCAAGTGCGTGCCTTCATAGAAACTGTATTCCCCCAACGAAGTAGCCTCTTTCAGCAGCATAATGCACCTTGCTACACCGCACAAATGGTTCAGAAATGGTATGAGGAACACAACAATTTCAAGATGTTGACTTGGCCTCCAAATTCCCCAGATCTCGATGCAATTGAGCGTCAGTGGGATGTGCTGGACAAACAAATCTGATCCATGGAGGCCCCACCTCAGAACGTACAGGACTTAAAGGATCTGCTGCTAATGTTTTTGTGCCAGATATCACAGCACACCTTCAAGAGGTCTGGTGGAGTCCATGCCTCGACAGGTCAGAGCTGTTTTGGTGGCATAAGGGGTACCTGCACAATATTAGGCAGGTGGTCATAATGTTATGGCTGATCAGTACCCCTGGCATACAGCGACATTTCTAAATGATTCTGTGCTGCATATCTCATTGCAACACCTTGTATAGGTACCTGTTCTTTTTCAATGTGACAAAGCCACCTTTTACAAAGCAAGGTCCAAGCAGAAATGGTTTATTGTGGTTGATCAGTGCAGAAGACAGGCCAGCAGAGAACCCTCCTCTCTCCAGATGGAGCACCATTTGGAGTAATTGGGCTGGCTACTGTGAGCATGATAAAACTGGCCAACATCAGTACAATAATGCTTTTATAGCAGAACAGAAGCAAGTCCCAGCAGCAGTGACTTTACACCTGATGAAGAATGGAGGCTGTTGCTGTAGCAGCAACAAGGAACACTCTCCTTAATACCTTTGAATTTGCGGTGAAATGTACAGTTGTAGGAAAAGCAGGTGTCCATACATGCTTTTGCCATATGGAGTATCTGTATAAAGCAAATGGACATAATGGTTGAGGAACATGGAAAGACAGCTTGCATTTTAGGAAATAAAAAATTTATTTTAAACACTTGTTTAATCCTTGATCCCTCACTCCATGAGAGAGTGCATCCTTCGTGCAGATGAATATTCCCAGTTTCTGAGACCACTATGATGACATGAGTCATGTCTCAATCTCTCTTAGTCTCATCCTCTCTTTCTGCCTGTCTCTCAGCTGTCAGAATCAACTGAGAGAGGGCTTACAATCAAGTTTGTGGCCTCAGTATTTGATAAGCCTCAGCCTAAAATTGGTCACGGATTTGGAGTTATCAGCTCCTGCTTTTTATCCTGGTCCTAGGTGTGATTTTGACAGTTGATGAAATATACCGTAAGTCAATCAAGGGTTCCCATGCATTTTCACTGCCAGTAATCTCACAGTACCTAATAATACCTAGTACTTTTGTTATCTTCGAAAGAGTATTAATCAATAAATGACCTTCCCTACTTTCATGCTTTAAAACATTTCCCCCCTGTCGCCTGGCTTCAAAAATCCTGTCGGACTGTGCTGCTGTATGTCTCTTTCTACACAATAATGGGCTCACATTATTACATGTCTGTGGTTGAAAAGTTGGGCACTTTAAAGTTTTTCAAAATGATTCATTGTTTTAATGTCATTTCTGACCACCTATTCCTGCTTTAGAGTTGCCTGTGTGTGTGGGACCGTTTGGCATGTGTGCACTGTTAGCAGTTGGGATCTTTTTCACTATGAAAGAAGACCGATTGGACAGGGTATGCTGGGGGAACCTTGCTTTGGTGTTCAGGACAGGTCATTAATCATGATGAGTTATGCTCTAATGTGGAGAGCCCCTGATCACTGCCATAGAAAAACAGCTGGGATTGTTCTTGCTTTCTCCTTGACTCATGAAAACTCATTGTAATTGCAATGAGTCATGAGTGGACAGGTTCAGCTCCCAGGTGTATTCTACAACCCCGTTTCTAAAAACATTGGAATTCTGTGTAAAATGTAAATAAAAATTGAGAACAATAATTTGCAAATCGTTTTTCCCTGTGTTTGCATTGTTTCCTCCAGGTACTCCGGTTTCCTCCCCCAGTCCAAGGACATGCATGTCAGGCTAATTAGAAACTCTAAATTGCCCATAGGTATGAGTGTGTGAGTGAATGGTGTGCAAATGATGTTTGCGCCCTGCGATGGATTGGCGAACTGTCCAGGGTGTGCTCCTGCTTATCGCCCATAGTCAGTTGGGATAGACTCCAGCTCCCCCGCGATCCTAGTGAGGAAGAAGCAGTATAGATAATGGGTGGATGGATGGATTTGCAAATCTTTTAAACTCTATATTTTATTTAAAATAGTACAAAGACAACAAATCAGATGTTGAAACTGATGAATTTTACTGTTTTTTGAAAAATATCTGCTCATTTTGAATTTGATGCCAACATCACTTTTCAAAAAAGTTGGGATGGGGGCAAAAAAAGACTGAAAAAGTTGTATGATGCTAAAAATTACACTTGGTGGAACATTTACCAGCTAATTAGGTTAACTGGCAACAGATCGCTAACATGATTGGGCATATCCCATAGAGGATGTCTTTCAGTAGTAAAGATGGCGAGGGCATCAACACTCTGTGAAAGACTGTAAATTACAATTTAAGAATAACATTTCTCAATTTAAAATTCAAAAGAATTTGGGGATTTCATCAACTGTGGTACTTAAGAGCCGTACCATGAGAGATTGACATTCGGTGCGCAATTCCCCCTGGAATTGAATGAAACTTGGCACATAGCTAGATATGGGTGTCTCACAGAAAAAGCCGAATTTTTAGGTCCACATTTCACTGTGCCTGCTGATAGCGCCATCCACTTAATCCACTTAAGTGGCTCAGTTTTGCTGTTGACACCACATTTTACATCAACTATCATGACTTAAGGGTACATAGTACCAAATATGTTATACTTTTATCATGGCCTGTGACACTTCAGTTAGACTTTAGACTTTAGACTTAGTCCAGTTAGACTTTAGCTCCACATCAGCGCCAAGCTGGGTTACTACGTTATCGAGCCAAAATTATTTGAGAAATAACAATAAAAATTGAAAATGAGAATGGGAATAAAATAAGACCCCAGACATATACCAAACTAGAATGCTTTATTATGTGTTTACACACAACAAGACTATCATTTTCAGTGAATAGTACCTTGGTATCTTGCTGTGTTTGTGCAATAGACGGCCAGAAAGATGGTTGAAATTCATTTTTGGTGCATGTTTGCGGTATGTTTTCTCTGTAACCCAGATTTGTACTGTGAGGGTAAATGCTGTTTGCTGTGCTTTTGGAACTCTGTTTTCAGGAATACCAAGCATTTCTTTGGTAGTATCTATGCTTTCAAGCTAGACGGAGCCAAAGTTGGAGGAAAACTCAAAATGGACCATTTCATGGCAGATTGTGACTATGTTTAGGTGGCATTATTTTGTTTACCCAGCAAGATCGAGATCTGAAATTCTCTGGATACATAGTCCTTTTGGGGTACATTACAGCATTAGTAAAATCTCAATGGTAGTATTGTCACTGTAGATGATTTTAAACATGAAAAGTCAGAAAAATTCGCCTCCAGGGGGCACTGTATGCTGGATGCAAGTACTGCCCATCCCCAGCAAAGTACCAAAGAAATTGTTTTTGAATTGTGATGCACACAGCTAGTTTTCTCTGAAAATGAAGAGTTTAGCTTGGTACTATTCTGGGGTGCGTTTCCCAAAAGCGTCGTTGCTAATTAAGTTATCAACTTACACAGTTCATCCATTCACCAACAATGGGCCCAACTATGTAAGTTAGCATTTGTGATTTTGGGAAACGCACCCTTCGGTGGACAGCTATCTGACCAAAGGTGGTGCTCTAAAGACCTAATATTCTACTGACCTAATATTCCATATTCCCAGAGATATACCAAAGTTCTGTCTTTTCACATATATAAAGTACTTGCACAGTTAAACATAAAATTTGTAATCTCTTTGGTATAAAGCTGGGTTAGTTGTAAATTGGAAAAGAATATTGGTGGTGATTGTAGCATTGTGTCAACATGCAAGACTTTTAGTAGTCAGTACAGTGTAGAGTTTTGTAGTGTTGGAGAGTTTCAGAAAATAACAAATTCTCTGCATTTTCCCTAGGGCATGGTGCTTGGGTATGAAAAAGGGCACAGCAGTCGCGTCTAGCGAGTGGTTATCCCGATAAAGGGCACAGAGGTCCTAGCAAGCAAGCAGCACCCTGCCAAGAAAAGGGCAGTTCATTTGTAGTGGTAACTTGCATGCCTTCATTCCTAACACCTGCCCAAGATGTCTAGCCTATGGGATGCCCGCTAAGTGGGAGGGTGGGGTTTCTTTTACAGACTTCCCATTTCCGTGTGTACCAAGCCATTGGTGTTGACGCAACTAGTGTGCCATATAGGCTGCAGCCCGCTATTTAATTCAGAGACAGACATGCTCACTATCAACGGCCTGTAAGCAGCCCTGTAGAGATCCAGGATGCAGTGTAGTAGGGCTTGCCTTGGGCTCGACTGGCTCCGTGGGTAACATCGACCCGGATCCAATGAAGAAGGCCATGGATGGCTGCTCAAGGCCAAGGCCAAGGAGCACCTCTGGTGCGCACCACCAGGTGCTGGCAACCCACAATCCAATTCCAAAAACAGACTGACAGATAGAGCTAGTCACATGCTGTGTTAACATAATTTTGCTTTGGATAACATGAAAAGTAAAAAAAACGGTTTTAACTTTTGTACTATACATTCTGTCTTCATGTACACGGTTGTGTGGCGAAGATTTTTTTTTCAGAGTTCAAATTATGAACTGTTATTTTATGTAAGTGTACGTATACTGTTGATGCGTGTCTGCTTGCGTACTTACAGTGGTATACCTTTTACATTAGTTCTTTTTTGGCATTTAAAAATTTTGGACTGGTCATGTTTTATAACGTGCTGTATGTTTCTGACTGCGCTGTACCCGTACTTGGTAATAACCCATGTATTGTGCGTTTGTAATGCTCACAGTCACCACCAGTTTACAACCAAACAAGCTTTATACCAAAGGGATTACAAATTTTATGTAAAACTGTGTATGTGCTTCATGTATTTCAAAAGACAGAACTTTGGTATATGTCTGGGAATATGGAATGTTAGGTCAGCTGAACATTAGCTCTTTAGAGCGCCACCTTTAGTCAGAAAGCTATTTACCCAGCATAGTACCAAACCAAGTTCTTCACTTTCTGAGAAAACTAGCTGTGTGTATCGCAATTCAAAAAAATATCTTTGGTATATTGCTGGGGATGGCCAGCACTTGCATCCAGCCTACAGTGCCCCCTGGAGGCGAATTTTTCCGAGTTTTGATATTTAAAATCATCTACACTGAAAATACTACCATTGAGATTTTACTAATGCTGTAATGTACCCCAAAGGACTATGTATCCAGAGAATTTCAGATCTCCATCTTGCTGGGTAAACAAAATAAAGCCACCTAAACATAGGCACAATCTGCTATGAAATGGTCCATTTTGAGTTTTCCTCCAACTTTGGCTCTGTCTAGCTTGAAAGTGTAGATACTACCAAAGAAATTCTTAATATTCCTGAAAACAGAGTTCCAAAAGCACAACAAATGGCATTTATCCCCATGGAACATATCTGGGTTACTGAGAAAATATAACGCAAACATGCACCAAAATCAATTTTGACCATCTTTCCAGCCATCCAGTGCACGAACCCAGCAAGATACCAATCTTAAATTTTTACTGTGATTTCTCAAATAATTCCGGCTCAATAACATAGTTACCCAGCTTGGTGCTGATGTGGTGCTAATGTCTATCCAGACTTGAAGTGTAACAGGTCATGATAAAAGTATAACACATCCGGTACTGTGTACCCTTAAGTCATAATAATTGTTGTAAAATGTGGCGTCAAAAGCAAAACTGAGCCACTTTCGTGGCTTTCCGGGGGCACCACCAGCAGATTTCCTGAGATATGAACCTAAAAATTTGGCTTTTTCTGTGAGACTACCATATCTACCTATCTGCCAAGTTTCATTCAATTCCCGGGGGCGGTCAACTCCTCAACTTCTTCAAAAAGTGCCATTTTCTCACGGAATGGCTCTTAATATCATTAAAGGATTTAGAGAGTCTGGAGAAATCTCTGTACGCAAGAGACAAGGCCAAAAACCAATATTAAATGGCCGTGATCTTCAGGCTCTCAGGTCGCACTCCATTAAAACCTCTTCAAGCCGAATGGCCCCAGTACTGGGGACAAGCTAGGTATATCTTGAGTAACATGCTTTTTTATGGTATTTCTAAATGGCAACATAGTCATGTGGCATATCCACGTAGCGGGAAGAAACTCGGCTAAAAGTTCATTGTGACCATTTTTACCTAAACAAAATACAATTCAAGCACCAAGCAACTAAATTAGCATTTTTTAAAAATGTAAAATAAAATATCCGTGCATGATCGCATATAAACTGCAAAAAAAATGCTAAATTTGTATAATATCCACAAGTCATTCATCAAATGAAAGAGGAGTCCACAGAATCCAAAGATATATGCCTTGTCACTTTAAACCAACACGACACTCAAACAATAACCAAATAACAGCATGCATGTACATGGCATTCGACAGCAATAAGCAAATTTTTATCTTAGCTTTGCTGTTTTGTAACAAAAAAAACCTGTGTTCAAGGGTAAATCTGCACAGGTTATAGTTAGTCCAATGTGTCTGTGCGATACTGAAACTAGATCTGCCAGTCCCCATGCATGTCTGTTTCAGGTGCACTGTCTCCAATGTGGTCTTGCCCTGAGCCTTTTGCTTGCATGCAATTTATTTTCTTCCCTGTGATTGGCTTGTAATGCAGTCACTTTTAATTTTGGGGTGGATTTTTAATTCTATCAGCTTTGACGTTTCAAACGAGCCCTCAATCACCGTAACACGACAATCCTAGCCTGAGATAAAGCTTTGCATTCAAACTTTGTCCAATTTAAAGTCCATGCATTTTTACGCATGAGGGTCCAAAGAGTGCAGCAATATACAACCCCAATTCCGAAATAGTTGGGACGAAGTGTAAATTGTGAATTAAATCAAAATGCAATGACTTTCAGATCACATGAGCCAATATGTTATTTACAATAGAACATAGATAACATTTCAAATGTTGAAACTGAGACATATTACATTTTTATCTACAAAATGAGCTCATTTCAAATTTTCTGGCTGCAAAAGGTCTCAAAAAAGTTGGGACACAGGAAAAAAAGGGCTGAAAAAGCAATTAATATATAAGAGAATCAGCTGAAAGAACATTTAGCAAGTAATTACATTAACCGGCATCAGGTGTGTAACATCAATGGCTATAAAAGGGATGTCTTAAAGAGGCTGAGTCTCTCAGAAGTAAAGATGGCCAGAGGCTCTCCAACCCGTGAAAGCTTGTGTAAAAAAAATTGCGGAATACTTTAAAAACAATGTTCCTCAACATCAAATTGCCAAGGCTTTGAAGGTCTCATCATCGACAGTGTATAACATCATCAAAAGATTCAGAGAAACTGGAAAAATCTCTGTGCGTAAGGGACAAGGCCAAAGACCTTTTCTGGATGCCCGTGATCATCGGGCCCTCAGACGCCACTGCATCACTCACCGGCATGATTCTGTCATTGACATTACTAAATGGGCCCAGGAATACTTCAAGAAACCACTGTCTACGAACACAATCCGCAGTGCCATCCACAGATGCCACCTAAAACTCTATCATGCATAAAGGAAGCCATTGTTGAGCATGATCCAGAAGCGCCGCCGTGTTCTGTGGGCCAAGGCTCATTTAAAATGGACTGTAGCAAAGTGGTAAAGTGTCCTGTGGTCAGACGAGTCCAAATTTGACATTCTTGTTGGAAATCATGTGCGTTGTGTCCTCCGGACTAAAGAGGAGAAAGACCACCCCTCCTGTTATCAGCGTTCAGTTCAAAAGCCGGCATCTCTGATGGTATGGGGATGCATTAGTGCATATGGTGTGGGACACTTGCATGTTTTAAAAAGCACCATGAATGCTGAAAGATATATAAAGGTTTTAGAGCAACATATGCTCCGCTCCAGACGACATCTATTCCTGGGAAGGCCTTGTGTATTTCAGCAGGACAATGCAAAAACACATACTGTAGCTATTACAACAGCATGGCTTTGTAGTAGAAGAGTCCGTGTGCTGAACTGGCCTGCCTGCAGTCCTGATCTTTCACCGATAGAGAACATTTGGCGCATAATTAAACGAAAAGTCCGTCAAAGGAGACCCAAAACTCTCCAGCAGCTGGAAGCCTGTATTAAACAAGAGTGGGATCAAATTCCAATGGCTAAACTCAAGAAACTTGTCTCCTCAATGCCCAGACGGCTCCACTCCGTGTTAAAAAGAATAGGGGATGCTATACCATGGTAAACAGGCCCCTGTCCCAACTTTTTTGAGACCTGTAGCAGCCATCAAATTTGAAATGAGCTCATTTTATGGATAAACATGTAAAATTTCTCAGTTTCAACATTTGCTATGTTATCTCTGTTCTATTGTGAATAAAATACTGGCTGGTGTGATTTGAAAGTCATTGCATTTTGATTTTATACACAATTATACAGCTGTCTTTTCAATTGGCGATGAGGCAATAGTAATTCAGTTTGCTTGGATAGCTTAGTGCAGGGGTCCTCAATCTCTCCAGAAAGGGCCGGTGTGGGTGCAGACTTTCATTGCAACCAAGCAGCTACAGACCATATTCTATGAATCAAGCTTATTAGCAAAGAATCCAGTGGATGATTAGTAGTATCAGTTGTTTAATTGCTTGGCTGCAATGAAAGCCTGCACCCACACTGGCCTTTTCTGGGAAAGATCGGGGACCCCTGGCTTAGCGGATAAAGTGCTGTGTTGTGATGCAGCAGACCTGGGTTCGATCCATGCCCCCATCCCAACTTTTTTTAAATGTATTGATGGCATCAAATTAAAAATGAGTGGATATGTTTCAAAAAGCAATCAAATTTTTAGTTTCAATATCTCATATGTTGTACAGTTTTCAATTAAATGTAGAGCTTAAATGATGTGCAAATTATTGCATTCTTTAATTACATTTTGCACAGCATCCAACCTTTTGTGGAAAAAAGGTTGTATTTCTTTTAGTCTCAGAAATCTCATTATTGTCTGAAATTGTTGTGGGACAGGAAGCATGCTGTGTACACATTATGGTGGCATGTAACTTACGTGGCAGCAGAATATGGTGTTTTCAAGTTCTATGAATAGTGGGAAGCTTGAGCATTAATCAAACACGGTGTCTCTGACAACAGGAGAACAGCTTCAAACAAAGTCGCCATATGTTTGGCTTGCCGGTAGGGAGTGGGGGTGGGGTGTGGGAAGGGTGGTTGGATGTCTATAATGGCTGTGAATTGTGACGGTTGTTTCCTGGATCTTGGGTGGTTGGATGGTTTTAGGGGCCCAGATGGGAGTGTGGTTTGCACTTTATGGAACAAGGAGTCTGAACTGGGGCTGAGCAGTGGGCCAAGAGTGAAGTATTACTTTTATGTCCCCTTATTGGATGATAAGTGAATGACTCTGCAGGTGCAGTTGTCCAGGTGAAATTCATCATCATGATGAAATACTGATAATGTAAGAGGGTCAGGCTAAAGCTTCTGAAGCGCTCCTGTCCTCTGGGAACATTGAATGCGGAGATTTCGTCTGAAGTCAAACGTGGGAAGAAAAAAGGGGTTCTACAACTAGAATCAGTTAAGGGACAGCAGAGGGACTGAGCAAGAGAAAGAATCAAAGTGATATGATCATGGTGGTATTTTTACTGTGAAAGAGTCAGAGTGGTAGCATCACAGTGGGCCTTATGCAGTGAGAGACTTGAGTCCCAGTGAATTTTGGTGAATCACTGTGAGAGTCACAATGAAAAAGTGAGAGCAAATGGGCAAGTCTTAGGGGTCTATGCTGATGACTAAGTAAATAGTTAATATGAACATGCCTGGAGCTGAAGGCAAGTAGAAATGTTGCTTCATATGACATAGAAAATAGTATAGTGCAGTGAGGTCAGGGCTATTATTCTTACAGTTAACTCCATGCGGATACACAGTACATTCCCAAATTAAAGCGCAGACTGTCTGTCCTTGACTACATCCATATCAATTGAACCTTTACATTGTGTCACAATCCTAATACTAATGGGCCTCTGAATATTGAGATTGAATATGGTGCGGCTGCAGTTCAACCAACTTGATCCTGGTTTCAACTGGTTTAATTTAGATGTGTTATAAATGAACACATGAAAGATAAAGAGGTGCAAAATCCAGGTTTAGAAAGTAAAAGTCCTCCCCTAAATTTTCTCTCTATTGCCTGATTTTCCAATCACTACACTTCTATCCTCAGGAGATGGAACTAATCAATCAAATCTTCTGAATGACTTCATGGATGGAAAAAAAAATATAGCTGGATTTTTACTCTCTGACCCATGGATTTTCCACCTCTGCACAGATGTGAGAAGTGTCTTGTTCACTTCAGTGTGATTATTTGCAGTGCAAGTTATGTCATGCAGTCAGCTTTTAAGGTACTGCAATTGTGTGGAGTTAATAGCATACATAACTTAATGAATTGGCTGGCTTTTACTGACTGTAATCAATAGTCAAAGACAGTGCATGCCTTGTGGCACATTGTGTTTTACTCGAGATTTACTTTGGATTGTCCCTGACATGACATTGAACTCGCTGAGAACATGCTCCATGACTTTCATTCAGGGAGAAGTAGAGCTGTATTTGAAGATTGCCATGGAGATCACAGAGGCACGGAAAACATGAGACAGCAGGGAAGAGCAGGAAGAAGAGTGTTCCCCTCATTTGAAGCACGAAGGATTTTCTTTTATTTATTTTGAATCGCAGAATTAAACTAAAATTGACAGCAGAGAAAAATAAACTTCCCTGTGATCTGGTTAACAAGTGCGATGTCTAACATGTGGACACAGTAGTGGCTGCGGCAAAATGCACTGCAAAAAGTCTTTAAAAAGACAATTAATCTTACTATAGAGAAGAAATGTTGTTAGTTCAGCATCAAAACTGATCTATTTACTTGCCAAGAGCTGTGTCCAGTGGTGGAAAGTGATGCCAATGTTATCTCTTGTCTTCCTTCAACTTGATTGACAAGCTCTCAAAAAAGAGATACTTCCTCCTTTCATTTGTACTGAGGACAGACCATAGACTGTATAAAAAGATGGACGCAGCACTCAGGGCTGAAAACTGAGGCCAATGCGAAAATCTCTAAAATTTGCATTCTATTAAATGGCCAACAGATGGCAACATCAGTGGTTGCATAAAGAAGTTCAATGCTATAGAAGTCTATGGGAAAATGGCCCTGCTTTCCCACCTGATATATCATTTCAATAATGATTTTTCATATTATTTTATGGTATCTATCACAAGCTTCAAGTCTCATTTTATATATGTCATGATGTTCATTTTTAGCTTACCGGCCCTATGGGCCGAGAAGACATTGTCGTGGTGTGGCGTCCGTCGTCTGTCGTCCGGAACATTTTTTATCTTTTTTTTGGCCCAATGAATTTTCATTTAAATTTGCAATAACATACTACTAGACCATATCTCCAGACTTTTCTCTCGGATTTTTGATTGAATAATTTTTGTCTGTTTTATGGGCCCTTAAAATTTTGGCCCCAATGTTAAAGATAGGACTGAGAAATTTTTTTTTAAAACAAGTTTTATTGAATTTTCATAAAAACAAGAGAGACCACACACTCTCATATACTGTCATCAAATCTTATCACACAGCTCCAGAGAGAGTAAAACAGAGAGAGTGGGTACATTGTTACTCAACAATTATCTAAGACGAGAGTGTCTTCACAAACAAGTGGAAAATAAAATGAGTAAGGAAACAATAGTCAAAAATAGAATAAATAATAAATGGAAAGAAAAAAAAGAAGAAACAAAAAACTGCCATCAATACAACAAATTAATTGCATAAAAGATTCTTTTCAGTTGAGGACTGAGAAATTTTAAAAAAATTATTTCTCAAAAACTGAGTTATAAATTTTTTTCTAAATCAGGCAATCAACTTACCTCGGTACCGTCAATGTACAGTGCGAGCGCCATTTTGATTGAATCGACAGAAGTGGGGCTATTGGGGGTGCTGCACTTTATGAATATGCAAGATGGTCTGTGGAGGCCAAATGGTTGCAGATAGAGACTAAGTTTCTATTATCGACATATAGGAAGTCATATATGACCTATATTTTGGCAATATTAAAGGAGGACTAGACTGACCTACACATTTTAACTTAATCTTATAGTAATTAACTCCAACATAATATCCACGGTCGATTTTTTTGTCCATATATACCCCCGTTCTTTTAAATGACCATTAATTAGCCGGAATTGCTGTTTCCAGGAGGCCGCCATTAACGCCACAAGTGGCATGAGAAGTTGCGAGATCATGTCACTCCGGCTGCCACATGCATTCATGTGCATGATGCATGCGATGTCAAAATGTCTGAATGCATGGATATCTTAATAAATTAGACTACCAACCAATTTAAAATTGTTCATTGAACGAATCAACTGTTTGATTGCAAATTGATCCAAGTAAATGAGAAGGGGGTGAAAGCAATTGTTGAGTAGAGGAGGATGATTTTGAAGACCTTAACTTTGCATAGTTCAGCACGCAGTTTGCCTGAATGTGTTTGCTTGATTATTACATTTGGCTGTTGTGTGCGAATCTCGTTCAATTATTAAATTAAAAATATTTAAAATTTGCGGCACAGGTTTGCCTGAACGAACGTGCTTGCCCCGTCTTCGGTGCATTTGTCCATTGCTTGCAATGCGAAAATAATTTCTGTCTCACATTCACGTTTGATGCGCTTCACACAATGTTTTCTACTTTGCGTATATTTTTAGACGCTTAAAAACCAGGGCCATCTTAACATGATTTTATTTTTAAGAAATCTTTTTTAATAATACGTGAAAGTTTTCCGACGAGAGGTGGAATTCAGAGGTCTGCTATTTATTCAGATTACTGACATTATTTCAATCAAGCACGGTAGCCTGGTTCGGTTTGTCTGCTTCTCATTATCTCTTCTAAATCATTATTGGCTTGATTTTGGTTTTGATTGGTCAGTTGGCTGAATAAATGGCTTGATTACAAGTTAGGCAAAGTACACGGCAATTGATTTAAGGTGAGCTAAGTATGCCAAGGTGACGGCAGCTGTCCAGCCTTGCTGGTAATTGGCAGACTTCAAATCGCACTTTCCTTTCCGGAAGCATTTCAAACGGCCTCTGATGTTAGTTCACCTCTAAATTAAAGTTGTGTCGGATAGAAAAAGGTAATAATCAAGCTTGTCTATCTGCCCCATAGAGGAAGCGGGAATATCTCGGTCATTTAACAATCACAATGCAGGACCGCAGGACAATGGAAATTCATGACGCTGACAGCCGCACTGACGTCACGATTAGGGGCGCCCCAAGCGGATCGAGGGTGAATTTTCGTCTGCTGTGGTAAAAATGGCGCGGTCCACTAGTTTTGTAAAATCGCTCATAAAAATTGAAGAAATCGCAAAATAAAAAAAACAAAGTCATAGGAGCTTTTTTCATGATACATTGAAATAATAACACCCACCTTTCTCAGCCATGATAGTCCTCCATTAAATCTGACTGCAGATGACTTTGAAAGGTCAAACTTGAGGTCAGGGAATATACACTTAACAAAAATATAAACGCCCCATGTAAATTATTTATATAACATGAAATGTGTTACCTCAAATGAGGTGATAATGTCTTAATTGTGCAAAATGGTTATTTGTCTTGATTTGTATACAACATTTGAGTTCATCTCTGCCAGTGAATACTTGCTCAGTGATGCATTGATTCCACCCACAACACAGGTGTGGCATGTGCAGACGCTGATCAAACAGCATGAACAGAACTCAGACACTCCCTAAAACTGGGGACAATAAAAGGCCACCCCAAAATGTCAAATTTAATCAAAAGTAACCATGCCACAATTGTCGCAAATCATGCGGGAACGCGCCATAGGAATGCTGGATGCAGGAACGTCCACCAGAGCGGTTGCTGCACAGACGAATGTTCACTATCGGACAATTGGGTGTTTAAGAGTGCGTTTTAGACAGACTGGCAGTACAGAAAATCGACCTCACCCTCGTCGTCCACGTGTGACCACATGAGCACAAGATCGTCACATCTTGCTTCTCCACTTGTGTGATCGCCTCAGACCTGCAACACGCACAGCAGATGAAACAGTTGGTCTGCGCAACAGACGTATCACACCTCAAACTGTCTGGAACCGCCCGGGAGAAGCGAACCTACACGCTCGTCGTCCTCATCGTGATCCCTCCGTGTCTACGAGTATCCCTGATTGCCATACGCCACTATCTTGCTTTGATGCACAGTAATCTGTTGCATATTGAACAATAAAATGAATTGTGTATGTCTTAATGTATTGTAAAACCCTTAATGCTAATTAAAGTTTAAAAGTGTCAAATGGGGCGTTTATATTTTTAAGTGTATTAACAATGTTAAAAGATATGACTTGAAATTTCAAAAAGTTATTTCTCAAAAACTGTCTGATAACTTTTTTTTCTAAATCTGGCAATCAACTCACCTTGATACACTTTATGTACAGTGCGAGTGCCATTTTGATTGAATCGACGGAAGTGGGGTGCTGCACTTTAACATTGGGTCTTAAGGACAATGGGCCAAATTGCCTCTGGAAGCTAAATGGTTGCAGATAGAGATTATGTTTGTACTACAGACATATAGGAAGTTATATATGACCTATATTTTGGCTGTGCTAAAGTTGACCTCAGATGGCCTTGAAAGGTCAAACTTGAGGTCAAGCAAAATGTTACAATTTTGAAAGGCTTCTAGGCTTGAAAATATTGAAGATTGGGAAGATATGTGCATTGAACACTTCTATGAAGTCATGTATGAACATTCATTTGGTGGTCTTGAACTTGACCCTCAGCGATCTTTGAAGGTCAAACTTCTCATAGTGAAATTTCAATGACTTCTATCACCAAAACTATTACAGATAGAGCTTAGGTTTGTATTGTGGGCATATAGGAAGTCATGTGTGAAGTTTCATATGGTGACATTGAACTTGACCTTCAGTGACCTTGAATGCCAAACTTCACAATGAAATTTCAATGACTTATATCAGCAAAATGGTTACAGATAGTTTCGGTTTGTATTGGAGATGTATAGGAAGTCATACATGAACTTTCATTTGGTGGCCTTGAACTTGACCTTTGGTGACCTTCGAAGGTCAAAACTTCACATAGTGAAATTTCAATGACTTCTATCACCAAAACTATTAGAGATAGAGGTTAGGTTTGTATTGTGGGCATACAGGAAGTCATATATGAAGTTTCATTGGGTGGCCTTGAACTTGACCTTCAGTGACCTTCAATGGCCAAACTATACAGTGAAATTTCAATGACAAATATCAGCAAAATCGTTACAGATTGAGTGTAGGTTTGTATTGGAGACATATAGGAAGTTATGCATGAACTTTCATTTGGTGACCTTCATATTGACCTTCAAAGGTCAAACTTGACCAAGAGAAAATTCAATGACTTCTGTCACTGAAAAGGTCACAGATGGAGCCTAGGTTTGTGTTACTGACATAGGATGTCACATATGAACTTTCATTTGGTGACATTCAACTTGACTGTTAGTGACATTTGAAGGTCAAACTTGACATAATACAATTACAATGACTTGTATTATGAGGGGTGGAAGTAACAAAAATTAAGTGATAAAAATGCAGGTGATGAAAATTGAAAAATAGTCATAAATTATCAAGTGAATTGAAAAATAGTGATATATTGTCAATTGATTTGATAAAATTCATTCTATTATTCATCATTTACCACACCTAACTGACATTTATCGTTTACAGCAAGCAATTTTTGTTACTTCCGCCCAAGTGACAAACCAAAAACCACGCCCACTGACTAGCTGATGTTTTTGGCTCTCAACTTGCAGGCCTTAATGCACATCAATTTGCGTCATGATTATGCCGACAAAATAAGGCTATAGTTTGCGTACAGTCTTACTCGCTAGCGAGCTAGTTGGCTACCTAGCTAGCAATAGTACAGCTAGCGCGCCAATGTATTTAGCTACATAGCCAACTGGCTAGCGAGCTAAAAAGGCTGCAGTTTGCTTTCAATGCGTACACTATCATACTCGTTAGCGAGCTAGTTGGCTTCCTAGCTAGCAAGCCAAAGTGATATCGAACTGTGTGTCATAGCTAGCACGCCAGTGTATTTAGCTACATGGCCAACTGGCTAGAGAGCTAAAAAGGCTACAGTTCGCTTACAATGGAATACTCGCGAGCAAGCTATTTGGCTACCTAGCTAGCAAGATAAAGAGACATTGATATCTATAATGTTATAGCTAGCATGCCAATGTATTTAACATCCTAAAGTTGCTTTCACACCGACGCAAAACGAATTTTTCGCATGACAGATTACATTCAAAGTCAATGCAAAGACGTGAATACTGTACAAACATGCTGAGGCCGGGATTTGAACCGTGGCAGTCTAGGTTGCAGAGCTTTACCCTAACCACAAGGCCAATATAAAGAATGAGTCAAGAAAGCACGTACTGTATTGTTGTACTCTTTGTATTCATGTCGAATTGCAAAAAGATTCTGTCAGAAAATGACTTTTAAAACGACTGTTGAATATTTAGCTGATAATTATACGGAAAATACCACAAACCAATCGGTTAAGCGTTTATATTGTCGCGCTATTCAAGTACATGCGAATGGCCCATGAACTCAGTTTGACGCAGTGGGAACGTAACAGAGGCGGATCCAGAGATCGCCTATCCACCTCAGATTAAAAAGTCTCTGACAGAAGCTCCAATCGACTGTCAACTATGTTTCTGGAAGCAACTGTCATCATAAAATTTCCCATGACGTTCCACTTGAGAGATCATTACAGTTTGACAGTATCGATCGATGACCATATCATGTGAAACGAGGGTCTCTACTCGCTCTACTTGACCTCATTTACCATGTTGCCGGCGAGGAGACAACATGTCGCGGCAGTTGTTGTCGCCTTCATTATAATAAAAAGGAGGAAACCTCTGTAAGGGAGACAGGGTCGAGTTGTTACACTTTTTCTTTTAACGGCTTTAGAATTGACATTATCAGGTTTTTGTTATCAATATGCGCTGTAAAGATAGGAAGTTTATTAGACTACATGACTGATCTGCAGCAACTCCTATATTCTGCACATGCGTAATGCTGGTGAGGAAAAAATAGACCCCCCCATCACCTGTAACAAACTACCCCATGTTTGTTACAGGATGTGGGGCATTTTGTTATACTAAGAATTTGCTTAAGTGAGACGTGTTTCCCACTTAAGTAGGCAAGTTAAGGGGATGCCTCGCTACTATTATCCCACAAAGCTACAGTAAGGAACCTCTTGAGTCATTCTCTAATGGCATTTGCCACGTTCCGTTATTCGTTTGTAATTTCGAGGCATCTTTCTGAAATAAAAAAAGGTAGAAAGTCATTCAGTAAGGTCATTTTATCTTGTCCAAGTTGTTACAGGTTTTGGGGCAAGTTGTTACTGTAACAACTTGGGTGTACTAACTAGTCCATCAGCAACCCTTCGCCATTGTCCCGACATTTTGAAATGTTCCAGTGCAATCTTTACATGGGTGTGTCATGACACAGTGGCTAATGTCTTCCTCTCTCATAATCCAGAAAATCTCGGGTATGTATCAGTTACACTATATGTTAATGAAATCTCCCAAACACAAAGTTACTTTTTCGAGCATGTTTTCTGGAACACTAACTGCGACTTTCGATGTACGTCCTTCTGTCACGTAAAGACGCGGGTCACCTTCGCAGAGCAACAGGAAAATTAGAGCGCCGTCTGTGTTTTATTATCGGAACTATTTAGAATGTGACAACATGGACGTGTAACAACTGGACCCGGTCTCCCCTAACCTGTCCTGATTTGGTTTAAATTTTACATAGCTCGCCACTGAACTGGTTCCGTAAATTATGCATCTTCCGCTGTACCTCAGTGACGTCCCTGGAACATGCTTCTGCAACATCAGCCCAAGCAGCAATTTTTTTCATCCTGTCTTTATATTCTGATGAGCTAGCATCCCATAAACTGGGTTGGTTTTGGTAGCTGTTTATCAGCTGAAATGTCTCCGATTTCGTCCATTCTTGGCCACTAGTGCTTGCCATTTTGTCAAATAGGAAGAAATCCACACAACACGCCCTTTTATACACCACACCATTCACGGACTATTGCGCTTCCTGAAAGTAGCTTCCCCAAAATAGAACCAGTTCTTCTCTGAGAGCGCTGTCGCGAGTCATTATGACATTCTTTTTAATAGTCCTTCCACTTGACACCAATAACTTCTGCGACAAACTTCCGAAAGTTTTTCTGCACTCTCGGAAGTAACTGTCGTTTCGTTATCCAATGGAGATTTTCTCTCCGACAGCAACTTCTAATAGTAAAAACTGTCTAGTGGAGTAGCGCCTTAAGAGCAAGGGCTCCTCGTCAAGGTCCAGAAGCACCTTTAATTATACGACGCAATAGAAAAGTTCCGCATTGCAGTGGTATTGTTTGCTAATATAAAGGTCATAGATAAGCTGGGCAGCTGATGAAAGAACTATGGTTTAGCGTGGGACAATACGCCAAGCTGCGTTAGCATTGATAAGCGTATGCTGGCCACAGTAACCAATTAATTCAGCATTCACCGAAGTCAAAATGTAGGGTGATAATGCTTCTCATCAAAATGTGCAAGTATGAGATAGGAAAATACGGGTCAACCAGGTTTGTTAAAGAGTTTATGTAATGCAATGTTACTGTTTGACTGACCATAGTACCGTTAATGGGACCTGGCTAAGGTGCATCAATGAGTTAAGCTGAGCACTCGCTCGCACTCCCAGGGGGATTATGATACACAACTTCCCAGCGGTGTACAGCATTTGTCTCGCAACTGCTTCGCGGATATAAACAGCGTTCGACCCGCCACCGCAAGCAAGTAGTCAGCTCCATTCCTTTACTAGGACAGATATGACCCAGCATCTCGGTCCACCTTTTTGCCCATTTTTGGATTAGCCGGGAGGTAGGCGGAGTGAACAGCGACCAAATGAGCTTCAGAGTGGATATTCAGTAATCTATGGGTGACGTCATGGAGGCTACGTCCATGTTTTATACAGTCTATGTGGAAAACGTGGTCACAGCATTTTCAGTGGGCAACTACCAGAAGTCCATTTTGGGCCCGAACGGGGGGGGCGTATGCCCCCCCGATCCGCCATTGTGTAAGGCTGTAGCTCAGGCTAGGTTTCTGCGATTAAGGTGGTTTAGAGCTCGTTGGAAACATCAGAACCCATTGAATCAAATGGCTACTGGCAAAGTCTTACTGACAGCATCTTAAGCTGATCAGAGAGGAAAATACATTGCAAGCAAGCTGAATGTTAAGGAGCTGAGATCTTTGAAGCAATGCCCCGAAAAAAAACATGCTTGGAGACTGGAAGATCTAGTTTCGTTGTAACATGGACACATTGGGCTAACAATAGCAAGCACAGATTTACCCTCCAACAGCTTTTTATTACAAAATATCAAAGGTAAGAAATATTTTTTGCTCATCTCTGTAGACTGTTAAGTGTATGCCTGCTGTTCTTTGAGTGTGGTGTCAGTTTAAAATGACAAGGCTTATATCGTTGGATTCTGTGGACTTTCGTCTTTCATTTGAGGTATCGTTTGTATGCATTGCACAAATTCAGTAGAAATGCTGGCGACTCAGCACTGATATGATTTTATCCTATGTTATGCTACATGGTTATTTACCTGCTTGGTGCTTGAATTGTGTTCGGTAAAAGGTAAAAATGGTCAACATGAGCTCTTTGCCGAGTTTCTTCGCATAAAGTGGATAAGCTACATGACGATGTTGCGATTAGGAAACATGCTGTATTTATTGTGGGTCACAACACACATTCTGTATTGAATTCAGGCTCACTGCTTCTAATTTACAAAACAAAAGACAAAATACGACATCAAATTGGTACTACCAGAAAACAGTGAGACAGATTGACAGCCCAGACCTTGTTGGATTTTCACCCACTTGCAGTGCAACAGGGAAAAGCTAAAAAATACTCAACTAAGGAATGGGGGTGGGGGGGAAATTCTGTGGTGACATGGACCAGATAATTCAAGTTGACAACAATTATCCTTTGGTCGTTAAAAGCAGGGCTAAGCACCATGATTTTATTATCAACAGAATCACAGTTTTGGCCTGTTTCTGACTGGGCCAAATGTGAATGTGTTCAGAGCAAAGGAATTTTTTCTCTTGCAATTTACAGCATACAGTATATGATGGAAACATATATCGTACATCTCAAACAACTTGTTAAAATTAGAAGTAGATTTCAGCAGAATGTTATTTGTCAACATTCAACTTAAAATCACCATACATCACTGTGTATGGTGTGGAGGTTTCTGGGATGGCCTGGCAGCAACTCTTCATAGCTATTTTTGTGTTCTGGCTTGTCCAGAGAGACAAGCTCTGTAGGAGTTGGGACCCACGAAGAAAGAGGCCTTGATTAGGGTATCAACATTACTTTGACGGGTGGGAAAAAGAGCATGCAACATTATAGAGTACAGTGTAACATCGTCTGCGCCTTGAAGAGGTCTTCCCAATCCAAATGCATGGCTTCCCCCTCTAAGGCAATAATCAAAAATAGCGCCATGGGCACTGTAGCTCTATTGGTTTATTTCAGGCTTTAGTGGTATTCAAGCTCACAAGTGGTGGTATTTTTTATGCTAGGGTCTAACATTGTGACAATGAAGACACCTTTGGTAACTTGTATCGCAAAAAAAAAAAGAGAACAATTATACCCGCGAGCAGTAACTGTGGCGTCCTAGCAAAATAAAGTCATCAATGTTACGTTTGCAGAAGGACACCAGAAGCGAGTCTTGAATCCAATGAATAAGATTTATTAAATAGAAGAACAAACAAACACAGCACGTGGGCCAACAAAAATACCACAACTGAACAGAACAATACTGGGGAAAAGGAGGTCATAAAGGCCAACAAAAAACTACACTTAAAAAGCTGAAAAATAATAACTGAAAAAACTGCAGGTTTAAGGGGGCTCAAGGCCAACAAAAAACTGCACTCAAAGAGCTGAACTATAGGGTAGCATGAACATGATGCAATGACAGAGCATGAAATACGTGGCATGAATACAGGCAAGGAATTAACAAGGACATGCACAAGAAACAACCAGCATGAAAACACAACAGACCGACTGCCAACTGGAATGCCTCCATGGAATATAAAGGGACAAGGCTAGATCAGGGAATGAGGAACACCTGGGCAGAACAGGGAGGAAACAAAGCATGAGTATGAGACATTAGACAAAGGCTTAATGACATAACAAGCCCATTAAGAAAATGGGGGTGCTCAGCTAAGTACCAATGAAGTATGCAGATTGAAGGAAGAGTGAAAAAGTTACGGAGCAAAGTTCAAATTTCTTTATTTGGAATGACCCCTCGAGATGCATCATCTCGTTTTCGAGGGGGTCCCACACAATAAACAGATGAATAGACATAGAGCAAAACAGTTAACTGTATCACTAACACAATAAAACTAAGACAGAATACTTACACACACACACACACACACACACACACACACACAAAAAACATTAGTTGCATCAATCAGCACCACACTTTGAAAAATAAATAAATAACTAATATAAAAATATATATATATATATATGTATGAATATATGAATATTTGCCCAGCAAAACAGAATATATGACACATATACAATACACAGGTATGCACACAATGATGTAATAAAGGATAACATTAACTGTAACATGTAGAATTAAGCTCAAAATGTGAACACAACTATTTTTTAAACAAATTAATTGATGTTATGGACCGAATTTTGGTGATAGATTGTTCCAGTCAGACAGGGCTTTAAACATAAATGATTTTTTTCCAAATGATTTTCTGACTGTTGGAATGAAGATAAAATTTTGTTCTGTGTGTCTTAAGGTATAGATTGATGAATAATGTACTAAAAATTGCTGTAGGTAAGAAGGATAATTGTAGTGAAAGCATTTATAAATGAAAATAAGCCAGTGAATGTGTCTTCTTGTACTAAGTGTGGTCCATTTAAGTGAGTTATACATTCTACAGTGATGAGTATTGTAGGAGCAGCCAAGAATGAATCTACAAAGATTATTGTAAGCAGTATTGAGTGGTTGAAGGTTTGTTTTAGAAGCATTCTGATAGACAACATCTGCATAATCGAATAAAGGTAGGATGAGTTGTGAGGCAAGTCTCTTTCTGATTGTAAAACAATAGCAATTTCTTGAACAAAATAAAACAGTGGTTCCAAACTTAATTTTATGGTGAATATAATTAATGTTATCTTTGAATGAAAGTGCAGAATCAAGCCATAATCCTAAGTATTTAAATTTATCCACTGTCTGCAGTGGTGTACAATCATTACATGTTATATTTAGGTTTATAGATTTATTTTTTAATATATGTTTTGTGCCAAAAGTAAAGCAAGATCTGAAATAATATCAAAGTAGGAAATTATAACAATTAATGCCCTACCTACATGAGTAATATTAGTAAAGTGCCTGTCTAAGAAAAACACCTCCAGTGAATGTTAGTAGCTGTTAGTAACTAAAAACAGTTACTTGACACTAAGCTTAGAAAGACCCGAAGCCAGGACAGCGCTGAAGGAAAGTGGAAATACCGCTGCCAGCCAATTGCATGCTCTAGAGAAAACAAGACATGGACTGGAACACAGACATGAGGAGGATTCTATTTGGCAGTGCGGGACAAGACCTGGAACAAACACAAGGCTGACAGAACATAACACAATCATCAGTCTTGAAGCAGTGAGGACACAAATTGTATAGGTTTTTAAAAAATTTACAGTTCATGGCACGTAATTATGCATGGTATACTTTGCCCAGCAAATTTCAGGATGATTAGTCATTGCCATGTCTGAAAAAAAGCAGCTGTTACCTGATTGACAGATAGGAGCCTGATATTTAAAGATTTATTTTGCTCATTGGAAAGACTATATTATCCTTATACAGCGATGCAATATGCTAAATTAGAACCCATTGACAGACGGATCGGTGCAGCGGCAGCAGTAATGCGGTCATTGTACCGATCTGTTGTGGTGAAGAAGGAGCTGAGCCGAAAGGCGAAGCTCTCAATTTACCAGTCAATCTACGTTCCTACCCTCACCTATGGTCAGGAACTTTGGGTCATGACCGAAAGAACGAGATCTCGGATACAAGCAGCTGAATGGGTTTCCTCCGCAGGGTGGCGGGGCGCTCCCTTAGAGATAGGGTGAGAAGCTCTGTCACCCGGGAGGAGCTCAGAGTAGAGCCGCTGCTCCACCACGTCGAGAGGAGCCAGCTGGGGTGGCTTTGGCATCTATATCGGATGCCCCCTGGCGCCTTCCTGGGAGGGTGTTCGGGCATGCCCCACCGGAGGAGGCCCTGGGAAGACCCAGGACACGCTGGAGGGACTATGTCGCTCGGCTGGCCTGGGAACACCTCGATACCCCGGAAGAACTGGAGGAAGTGTCCAGGGAGAGGGAAGTCTGGGCATCCTGCTTAGACTGCTGCCCCCGCGACCCGGCCCCGGATAAGCGGAAGAAGATGGAATGGAATGGAAAAGAACCCATTGAGTCAATGTTTTTTTTCTTTACTACAGTGGCGCATATTAGCCAACTGGAATCATATTTGTTATACCTCCCTATAGTGCCACCATCTGGCCAATCAAAGTAATTTGTATTAAAACTGCCCTTTTACACATCCTTAACAGTAGTATAAAGTTTCATGATTAATGACAGTTAAAGTGAGTATAAGGGCTAATGCAATTTAATTGGTCGATGTCGGCCATCTTGTTTGAACCATCACTTTGTTCTCATTAGTTTTCATGGCAACCTTCACCATTATGAATCATGCAAAATTTAAACTTGCTTGCACAATTGGTTTAAGAGTTATGACCATTTGTTTGCTATTGCGCCACCTATGAACGAGTTTAAACCAAATTCGGTGTGATGAAGTTGCATGGCCTGTCGATGTGTGATTTCAAGTTTGGTGATGACTGAACATTGCATTAAGGAGGTAAACCTCTTTATATCAATACAGGCTACGTCCTTAAATTTTGTGTGAATTGATCTTACTGTCTTGGAGGAGATAAAAATGAAAGGTTTCACAAACAATTCAAAATGGCACGAAGTTTGCAAATACAATAATGGATGTGGCTTACATGGATTGATTCATCTTGACCCACAGAATCTAACAAAAAAGAATTTTGTTTCCACAGCCTATGGTTTAGAAGTTATTGCCCAAGTCTTATTGTACCTCTCTTTAGGGCTGTCATATGGCCAACCAAAGTAATTTTAATAAAAATGACTCTTCACATCTTTAACAAGAATATAAAGTTTCATGATGACAGGTGATAGCTAAAGTGAGTGTAAGGGCCACTGAAATTTGATTGGCTGATGTTGGCCATGTTGCTTCATTTATCTCTTTGTTCTTATAGATTTTCATAACAACCCTGACTAACACGAAGCATGAAAAATTTCGAGTTGATCAGACAAATGGTTTAAAAGTTATGACCATTTGTTTGCTATAGCACCACCTATGGACAGATTTACACCAATCTGTACCTCCATATGTACATCCCCACCAAATTTCACATTGATCCCTTCGGTGGTTTGGCAGAAGAAGATCAAAGTTAATGCAGACGCCGCGCTGTCGCGTGATAGCGTAAGCTCCCTTTGGTCAGTTGTACCAAGTGAGCTGAAAAGCTAGATACCTGAGGGATAAAACCTGAATAAAGCCAAGGACATTGTCATTGTTGATGGAGGAAAAATATTTATAGTAACCAAGATTTCTGTTGACATTTTTACTGAGTCTTTCATGCGGAAACAATACAGTTTGATCCTCTCATCTGTGATGTTTTGACTGGATCTATGCATTGATTGTCTGACTCTTAAAACACAGATTGCAGACTGTGAGGTGACCAGCTTTCCTCTGCCAAGAGAGTAATATGTCTCCTCTTAACAGTATCATGCTTAATATAAATCACACACCATGACAGCGAGGAAAACAAAGTCAATGGAAGTTGCATCAATTTCACATCAGCTGTATTGAGTAATCTGTTCTGGATTGGCCTATCCTTTATTACACATGTTCCAATCTGCTGTGTTGAAAACTCTAACAGATGCTTTCCTAAAGAGATGGCAAAAAAATTATTTTGCCAATCAAAGCTAAAAACAAAATGTTACACCTGTGTCAAAAATGATGAATAATATCAGTATCCATGTTTACTTCCTTTTTTTTGCAGAATGTATAGGTTAAAGTTTTAAATATGTGATCCAAAAAATGAGCCTTTATTAAACTAACTGTGAAGGAGAGCCTATTTGCCTTTTTTATGTTTTCATTTCACGTGAGTAAATAAACTGAAAACCAGCAAGTCTCATAACATGGTGTTGTGGTACTTTCACTGTTCACCCATATGCTAGCATGCTATCCCAGATAAGTTCTAAAACAGACTGTGCTAATTAACTTGCACTGTTCATTTTAATTGCTTGTCATAGAATGAGCTACTTATTCCTGTTTACAATGCAGGGCATGGATAGGTGATGAAACTTTTGGTTGCGCTCATTTTTTTCTCCCTAGAACGTGGTTGGAATTTCCAGAACAGAGCAGAGCTCACCCATTGGCAGCTGGAAGACTGGACTGTCGAGCAGGCGGCTATGTAATAGTGTAAGTGAAAAACAGTAAGATGCTGCAGTTATTGCCCATTTACAAGGATTCTGTTATGTGTGTGTGTGTGTGTGTGTGTATGTGTCACAGTTCATTGTCATGGCCCAAGAGTTACAATATGCTGGAATTGCAAATCACTGTGTGTCTTCGATCAATAGCACCAACAAAAATTCCAAACTGACTCTCCCAGATAGACTGTGTAATTGGAAAAAAAAAAAAAAAAAGCATGGGTCTGAATATTATTTTCGACAGGCCATTTATATCACTTTAGTTAATGGTGAATGAGCTGGACGGGTGTTAATGGGGAATTCAGACCTCATAGCGAAGGAGTCTGTTTGCATCTCCCTACTCTGTGTCTCGCAAACCATCACGTCATACCACAGGGCATACCTACCAGTCAGAATTAACTGGATCATTATGCGGGGAAAACACTTTTCAAATCAGAGTACATTCCTGATCCTGAAATAAGCAGAGTTTTGACTAGTAACCTTTAACTGAAGGCCAGAAGAACAATTTGATTTCAGTGTTCAGTGTTGGATTATTTTGGAAAAATAGAAACATTCGGACAATTGTTATTTTAATGGAGCTTTTCTGGCAAACTTTACTGATTTAGTGTCGATGTCAGATCAGGCAGACACTGTTTGAGGGCAGTAAACATACAAGAATAAATGCATGAAAGGAAATTTGAGTTTCTCTTTCTAGTCATGTGTGCGACTATCTATCTCATGGTTCATACTTTTGGCTATTTCTGAACCTTTATATGTCATAAATGTAATTACACTATGATGCATTAAATGAGTAGGTGTTCCGAATTGTGCAAATAAAACCTATGAACACAAAAGTGAAGTGGGGACAAAGGGGTACCCTACTTGGGTGTAGAGAGCCTCTGTACAATGCCTACTCAGAAAAAGTTGGTTCAGTATGAAAATGCAAATAAAAACAGAAAGTGGTGATTTACAAATTTACTTTGACTTTCATTTCATTGCATGTATGATAAAAAGATATTTATTTTTTGTCTGGTCAGCTTAACTTTATTTGTAAATATACACCCATTGCTGCCATTCAGGCCTGCACCACATTCCAAAAAAATGTTGAGATGGTTGCAATTTTGGACTTGTAAGGAGGTAAAAAAAAAAAAAAAGAAAGAAAAGAATGATGATGTTATGTGAAACGGCTGATGTCAGCAAGTGATTGCCATGAGTTGGTTCAAAAGCAGCATCCAGGAAGGCCTGGTGCTTCAGGAACAATGATGTCATGGATCAAGAATTTGCCTGCAAATGCACTGAGAAAATAATGGAAAGGTTTTAAAGCAATATTCCTCAAAGAAAGATAGGAAGGGATTTGGATATTTCACCCTCTACAATGCATAATATAAGTAAAAGATTCAAGGAATCTGGAAGAATTTCTCAATGTCAAGGGCAAGGACTAAGCTGTATTCCCATGATCTAAGATCACTCAGATGGCGCTGCCTTGAGAATCATCATTTATCTGTAAGTGATATGACCACATGGGCTCAAGATTAATTTGGCAAACCATCGTCAGGCTCTATATTACGTAGTTTTATACCATGGTCTGGGTAAATTCTCTATTCTTATTGGCTGCAGGGTGTACATTATTTTATGATATATGGAGAACTACTAAGCGGTTCCAGTGAAATTGTTTGTTCACTGTTCTAAATTAATAATTAATTAATTAAAATTATTCATTAATTTAAAATTAATTAATTACTTAATTAATTTAAAATTAACTGGCAACAGGGATGCAGTCAAAACCACTATTTGATCTGCACCAGCCGTGTGGCTGAAGCTAAGCAGGTGTGGGCTTGGTTTGTGCTTGAATGGGAGACCACCGTGGAAAACCAAGTTGCTGCTGGAAGTGGTGTTGGTGAGCTAGTAGGTTGTGATCTTCCCTCTGGTGGAATAATCCCCAATACCTTAGTACAGTGATGGGAACACTGAACTGAAGGAGCCGCCGTCTTTCGGATGAGACGTTAAATCAAGCAATCTATAACAGAAAATCAATCATTTATAATATAAGACTTGATCTCTGCGAAGAATTGTTAGAAGTGATTGCAGCTGAGTTGAAAATACCGATTGTAAAACCAGTTGTTGTTGTGGTGTGGCATCGACCACCGAATACAAATGCTCAAATGTTTGAAACTGTGCTTCGTAACTTAGATGACCAGCAGCAAGACTATTTTATATTAGGTGATCTTAATTGTAACATGCTGACTGGTCACCAGTCCTGGCAAAGTAAGCATCTGAATAAATTGATTGAAGCTTTTGGGTCAACTCAGGTAATTTCTTCACCCACACGGGTTACTGTTGATAAATCTTGATACGTATTGGTTAATAAGTGGCCACTACATGGTATCTTGTACTTGGGGGAAACTAAAAGAGTGTAAAGAACATTCACATTGATATAAAATCAATAGAAACATTCAGAAGGTAGACATAATGAAATACAACGAAGATATTAGTAAAATGCGATGGGATTGTGTTTCCAATGCCACTCATGTTAGTACTGTGTACTCTGCTTTTGAAAGGACACTTAAAAGTTATAGACGATCATAAAATATATAAACGTAAACACATTAAGAAAAAAGAATCTCCATGGGTTAATGATGTACTACAGCTTATTTGTGATCGAAACAGATTAAAAGAAAATGCTAGAGTGACTCAGAAAAATGATGATTGGAATGAATATAAAAAGGCGAGAAATCTTGTAACAGCTGAAATACGAAAAGCTAAAAGGGAATATATTACCAACACAATAAAAACAAGTAATGATCAATCTGGTGATATATGGCAATTAGTGTTGCACCGATACCGATACCAGTATCGGGTATCTGCCCGATACCGCGTTAATATGCTCGTACTCGTACTCGTCCACATTTGCCGATACCACGCACCGATACCACTTAATGTAAGATGCAAGGTAACTGCCTGCTCACTGTCGCATAGGCTACAGTATTTTGTACTATCTGACTTCTATGTCTAGGGGGGAGACAGCGAGTAAGAAAAAATACGAGAAAGAGAGCTTTATAGTCATCACATCACATGCAGGCATATGTGCATACACACAAGAGGTGTATAGTAAAGAAGTACATATAGGCAACTTCGTTACAGTACTTAAGTAGTTTTTTTGAGGATTTGTACTTTACTTGAGTTTTTTTTTTTTTTTTTTTTACCGGGACTTCTACTCTACTACATTTAAAAGATTCGTTACTTTGACACTGGCCACTTCACGACACGTTACAAATTAAAATATGTATATAATTCATCATTTAAGGATTATCTGGATGCGGCGTGTTCAAGAAGAACAACGGTGTTCGGCAGGGTATCTTAAGCGTTTTGTGCAGATGTTTCTGCCAGCGGACATGGAGCTGCAAATTTATGCACGCAATTACAATATTCTATCACTAGATGGCACACCCGGATCAGTTTTGAATATTTACAACAAGCCGAGCTCGCACAAGCACACACCCACAATCTCACACACAGAGACCTAGAATTGTGAATCTTCTTATTTTACTACAAATATATTAGTAACATATGGTTACCTTAAACATTTTAGTTGTGGTTAAGTTAAATCTTTTTCATTTGTCATTTGTGTAATTGAAATACGGCAATACCACACACTTTAAGTGATGCCTTGTTTGCTTGGAAAGCCATTATTGACATTAGTTGGATTGAGAATGCCTATGAATGTGTATAGAAACTATCTGTGCCAATTAATAGTTCTACTGACTTTTTATGAAGTTGGGTGTGTTAGCTTGCCTAAGCAGCGAGTTTACTTTTCATTTGTCAAGCTTCAGTAATGTTTTGCCTCATTTGATGGCAGTGCTAGTTCAAAGGCTTTTTGTCAGGCCTAAATACAGAAAGATTTTTAGCAGTTAGGCCTACTCTTTTTTTTTTTTTTTTTTTTTTTTTGGAAATAGCCATGTGTGAATCATTTGATATTGGCCTCTTTTAGGCTTGTTATAAAAAGAAAATAAAACCTGTACTCCGAAATTGTCATTGTATTTTCCTGAAAAACATTTCAGAAATATCGGTATCGGTACTCGGTATCGGCAAGTACACAAAATAAAATACTCGTACTCGTATCGGTTTTTAAAAAAGTGGTATCGGTGCATCCCTAATGGCAATCATTAAGTTATGTGATGCCTAAGAAAAAAAGTTCTGAAAGAATATTGGAAATTGAAGGTAATGATAAGCGATACAAGAAAAAAGCTATTTCTGAAAACTTAAATAATTATTTTGCAGATAATTTGGAAACTGGTAATAACCTAGATCAGTGTTTCCCAAACCTCTCCCGGCGTACCCCTTGTCCTGCATGCTTTAGATCTCTCCCTGCCCCAGCACAGGTGATTCAAAAGATCAGGTCATAATTAACTCCAGAAGCTGCTTGATAATAAGCGAATCATTTGAATCACCTGTGCTGGAGCAGGGAGAGATCTAAAGCATGCAGGACAAGGGGTACGCCAGGAGAGGTTTGGGAAACACCGACCTAGATGATCATCGTAATGAGTCAAGTTTATCTACAGTCAAATAAAAAGAAGAGCATGAAACTCTTGAAATAATCAGTAAGATGTCAGGGAAAAAAGCTTGTGGAGATGATGATATCCCCATGTCGTTTATCAAACCGATTGCTCATTTAATCGTCAAACCTCTTACATATTGAACATATAAATTAAGCAGCCTTTTGTCCTAGATGAATTGAAAGTGTCTAGAATTACTCCTGTATTCATAGGGGGGGACAATATAGTAATTAGAAATTATAGTCCAATTAGCATTTAACCCACCTTTGAAAAAATTTTTCAAAAGATAATATTCAGCCAGTTGTATGATTATTTAATTACTTATCATCTTCTCTCTGATCAACATTCAGGTTTCTGACCAAATCACTCAACTAAAACTGCCTAGTTAAAAGGAAAAGAAGATTGGCTTGATAGGTTTGACCGGGGTGAAGGCTTTTGACACTGTTGATCATAAAGTACTTCCGTTTAAATTGAAAAAAATTGGGCATTATTGGGAATGCTCTGAAGTGGATAGTACACTATGGGCTCTATCTTTCACACTGCCGTACCCGTTGCCACTACCCGCTACCCGTGAATTACGCATTTAGCAGCTTCCACTATCCCTAAACGGTATCTTGCAGCCACACTACCCGCGATAAATTATGCCGAATCCTTTATTTGCGCCTGGAGGTGTGCCCGTGGGCGTGTTTATGCGCTTTTCCTACAATTGCTATCTTGACCACACACGTTAGGGAAAGCATATAGCGGGTCCTCAAACCACCTGCTACCCATTTGGGCTTTTACAAGAGCGCGCCCAGGCGGCTTCGATGCGTGTCCTCTTGGACACGTAGATGTGCACTTGCGGCTCCACTTCCCGAATTAACTCGCCTATAAAAAGCTACCTTGCTTTAGCCTCAGTTGAACCCCTGAGAAAAAGGCAGAGATAGTACTAAATCGCCTTGATCGCCAGTTAAATAATAGAAGCCGCCCAGAACGCGTGTACTGCCAGCACACCAGCTACCTGGGCCTTTCAGGTAAGTCTGTATTGTTTGTATTTAGTATCAATCATTTTTTCTACTTTTATAATAATATATAATTATTATATATAATATATATTAGTGATATATATTAGGCCTATAAATAATATTCTGAAATTATAATAATACAATACCAGTATTATTTCCCACAGAACGAGAATGCGTGACAAAACTGCGTCTCTCCCGTCAGGCAGTGACGGAATTATGTCACCTGGTTGCAGATGATGTATACACCGCTGCCAGCTGTCCGTATGCCTTGCCCGTTGCTGCTAGGGTTACTGTAGCACTATTTTTCTATGCTAGTGGGTCATTCCAACACCCACTCAGCTCAATTGGAGGCATGACCCAATCATGGCGAAACGCATTTTTTTCTTTTTCTTTTGAAGTTTCCATCACAAAAGGGGTAGGCTTGATGTTTTTTTTTATTACATACCAAACATTAAACAATATGTCAATGTCAAATAATAATAATAATAATAGAATTCATGATTAACTTAACAACAACAGATCCTCCCCTGTCTGGATTTGACCTCATGCACGAGCAATTTAACTTCGTCTTCGGAGAAACGTGGCGACCTTCCTCTCTCCATCACGGGTTTTGGTTTGAGGATTTGGGATAGCGCAGCCTGCTCCAAAAGGCAATGGCACCTGGCACACTGATTGGTTTAACAGGCGTACGCCCAAACCACGCCTATGCATAATATAACGGGTAGCGCAGGTGTTTTAGGGATATAGGCAGGTGTGCAAGATAGCAACTTTTGCGGGGGAACGCCTCTTACGCAATGCTAAATCCCCAAATAACGGATTTAGGGACTCTGGCGTAAGATAGGGCCCTATGTGTTAAATTGTGTTCAGTATACTGTTTTAAATGGTGTAAAATCATCCAAGCGAGTAACAGAGTGTGGCGTTCCACAAGGGAGTACTCTAGGGCCCCGTTTTTTGTCACATACATAAATGATCTAGCTGAATGCCTTGGTCAGTGCAACGTATCATTGTATGTGGATGATACGTGTATATACACTGCACATAAACATGTTGAGTCTGTGGTTGAAACGCTTAACAAAGAGTTAGCAGCAACAAGCCATTGGCTAAAGGTGAATAAACTGGTACTCAATGTAAATAAATGTGAGTTTTTATTACTTAGCACCAGAAAACGACTCAAAAATGTGAAAGATTTAGATGTGCTTATTGAATCATGTAAAATCAAACGTGTAACACATCTTAGATATCGGGGTGTCGTTGTTGATGAATTCTTAAATTGGGTTAAGCACATTGAAAAGATATTTAAGGAGGTAATTAGCAGAATATATTTGTTGAAACCACATGACTCTAAATAACACAACGGACTGCCTTAATTTATGATAAAAGTATTATACAAGGAAGACTTGATTATTGTGGGGTAATTGTGGTAAAACACAAATTGATAAATTGCCAAAATTACAAAATCGAGCATTACATGCAGTCCTAAATGTTAATTGGAGGTATCTTACACAATTGCTCTATAATCAATTAGGTATTCATAAAATTTAGGTAAGACAAAGGCATAGAACATTATATGCAATGCATAAGATAGCTCACGGAATTCATCCCCAAGGTCTCTGTCAATTATTTCCATTTAAACATACAAAGTACATCCAATAATCTTAGATGTACCATGTTGACATTTGAGTCATGTAAGTTATTAACTAGTTTTAAACGAAGAAGCTTACAATACAGAGGTAGTAAAGAATGGATTCAAATACCAGATGAGATTAAAATCAAGAGTTTCAGTGCTTTCAGATTTCAATTAACAACACGGTAGAGTAATTTACCATTCACATTGATATATCTTGGACTATTAACACTATTATGTGAACCGTTTTTTGTTAGT
Organism: Gymnothorax javanicus; assembly: GCA_029692085.1. NCBI lineage: Eukaryota > Metazoa > Chordata > Actinopteri > Anguilliformes > Muraenidae > Gymnothorax > Gymnothorax javanicus. The sequence goes on from CM056193.1 coordinate 144,983,845, forward strand.
CTTTATGATTACATTTACAGCAGTCTAATTCTGTATTTGTCCTTACATTGTTTTTGTATTTTGTATTTTATCTTGTTTTTCTTGTATACATTGTATGCAATGCACGGACTTGAAGAATAACAGCCACTGGCTGAAGCAAGTTCTTCTTACTACCGTGTTGAAAGAAAATGAGTATGAATGAAATATTTATGCACTGAAATAATATACAGTAGGCTGATTTACCATTTTTAAGCGGTAGGTCATGTTCGTTGTGGAACCGAACTGGGGAAAGCGAAACATTGCTCGCCGAGTCATTCCAGTTTTTTCGATAAATAGCGACTAAAATGAAATGATGCTATACCCCAGATCTTTTCTTTAACATTATTTTCTCAGGTTTATCAGAATGAGAAAGCATGCCTACATTATCTTAACTAAAGCTTAGGGTAAATATCAGGCTGCAATTAAAATGTGCATTTGCATACTTAGAAAAAGGAGAAAATTTAGGCATGAAAGGGGGTGTTACACATGTTAGTTTTACATATATAAAAACAATTCATATAAATGATTGCTTTCATTACTTTTGCCAAATTATTCACAACATATTATTTCTGTAATTGCCTAATATAATTTATTTAACAAGGACATAGGCCTATTTGAGAGTGAAGTACTCTGCTATATGCTGCAGCATACAAAATAGATGATGGATTTGGATTATCAATGATCGCTCGACTAAAAAAAATCCAAGTCAACCATCAGCCCATCAACCAAATAGTCAACCAGCCAACTAAATGGGGTCAGCCCTGCTTCACACGTTGTTGTTTTTGAAAGAAAGGGTATGTTTTCAACATATTTAAAGCTGTTTAAGGTATGGGTCTATACTGTTCTTTAAAGATGGCAAAGAGACCTGTGTTTACCGAAAAACTATCCCCTAAAGTCTGAACTTAATTGGAAGAAAGAGAATCAATATCTGACTAATACCGGAATCAGACCACACAATGTTTATGTCCGTTCTAGAGATCGCTATGACAGATTAAGTGATAATGGAGTCCTAAATTCTTTCCATGAAGTGGCTGAGAGACCTGGCATACCACATGAAGCTCCTCGACCAAACGTCATTTCCACTCAGTCACGACATGCGCCGTATTTTTCAAGGAATGACGGGTGACCTTTCCCATAATACTTTTGTACATTTACAGCTAAGCATTTTCAGAGCGTGTATAGACAGTTGTAACCGGGTGTAAACATGCTGAAATACTGCAGTCATTAGTGGCGTAACTCAGCTATCTTATTAGGGTTTCTCATAGCCGGAATAAGGGCTTAATCGGGTAATGTTGCTTACATGAGTCACTGCTTTACCAGAGTACTTCGATACCCCGGTCAGTAACTGCAATATTGTGGGCACGTACCTAAACGTTATCACTGATTTGCTAGCTTAATGCAACTGGCAATACTCGCTGGGTTGCTGAAGCGTCTCAGCTATTACTCGCCAGAAATCATCTTTATTCCCTCTGCAATGATAGTCCTTTGAGGAAAAATCAAGAAGGAAAGGGTGTTGTCGCCATAGAACAACAAACTTTTCCGGAGTTTCACTGCTCTGCCTTGCTTTAACAGCATCACTCCTCTCTCTCTAGGCTATGTTTGCAAATGTACGCGCTGTGGTTTCATCCCTTCCTGCAGAGCGCTGTCAGCTATGCTCTTATTGGTCAACATCACAGAAGTGACGCAACCCATCGTGGGAAACGAAGAAAAAAAATTAAACATGCTAGACTTTCTGTCGGGGCGTCGTGAGGCATCCCAGATGCCACATCGGTTGTCGTCCGCTATGGCACACCACGCGGCATAAAATGATCAATCTTTTGCCCCCGATGACCATTTATCCTTTCCGATCCCACCCGATGCCCTATGACGTCCAGATCGGGCTAAAATCGGGCTTAAATTGGGTAGTCTGATTCCGGCATAAGATGAAGCCTCTAAGTTTTCTGAAGTGTCAAGCAACTGCTAACTTTTAGCATGGGCAATTAAGCACAGTTCATGATAAAGCCTTCTGAACATTAAATGCAAGTGTTATGCATGCTTAAACCTTCATGCAAATGTATGGAGTTCAGGACTTGCCAATTTTTTGAAAATTTCATTTTTGAGTTTCTGGTGGTTAGCTTTTGGCCATGAAAAATGCAACCATTTCACTTAAAACATGTTTTCTTTGTGTAATATTTTATTTTTGTGGGGAATCAAGGACGGGTATGATGAAAAGAAATATTAATAGCATGAAGGTGGCAAACAAAAAAAAAAGGAATCAATAAAGGAATGTCTGTAACATTACTGCATCCTTTTTGCAGCTGTATCACAGAGAACAGGGGGTGTATAGTCTGGGTTCAGAAAGTGAAAATCCTCCCCAGAACTTTATTCCAACCACCTGGATTTACTTCGGACAGGAGATAGATCCAGTATGAGCGATCAGCTCATTCTGTGGGAGGGAGAAAAACTTGGCAGGACTTTTACTTTCTGACCCCTGGATTTTACACCTCTGCCAGAAAATGCACATGAATCAGAGTTGTTCTTTTATGTTACTTTGGTACTGGTTCTATAGCAATGCCTCCGTTAGAAGGAAACTCTTAAGTTTTTTTGTTTTGTAAAAATTGTATTAGAGATGCCCAGAGACACTAATCTGTATGTCAATGTTTTTTTTTCTGTGTGCACTTTCTTATCTCAATGTGGACCTAGGAGCTGTGCATAATAGAAATGGCACTGTAATTAGACAAGGCTCTTAAATAATGCCAATTTGATACATACAATCGTAAAAATCCGTAAGTAAATGGACTCAGTTTTCAAGTAACCTTGAAATTTATTTGATAACACCTTAATCTTATTTATCTTAGTAATGGAGTGTACAACAATTTTGAATTTTCTAAATAGTGTAGAACAATTGCAGGAAAGATTGGTCCATTGGTAGGAAAAGGATATGATTTGTGTTGGAGGTTTTGCTCATTGATTTACAGAGAGCGTTCTGCTCATTAGTTTTATGTTCCACTCTTTTATGAGGGTAATTTTCAGCTATTTGCATAATAATTAGCCTGAATCAGAGGAACATGCAGCCTCTATCACAGCCCCTCATTGCTCTGCATGACTTTGCCCTATATGCAGCAAAATATTTTTATCTCGATTTGATTTTTTGGTCTGTTACATGTGACCGATGTGACTGACCTTCTATTGCCTTATAAAGCACTATGGAGGCTTTGAAGGTTTCCTGAGGTGTCAGATGTAAGTATATTGCAGATAATAGTTTTGGCATTGTAGAAGAGGACTTAATGCATGCATACTAGGAATATTAGTACTTACGAAATGTACTTTAGTGTGATCTTCTGCTTTGACCTCCACATAATTGTCATAAAATGTCAGCTACTTCTGCATCTTATACATCTACACAATGGCTACAGATCCATCGCCAATTATTGCTACGTTGGGTAAAGATGAATAAAAAATTCACCTTGTGGTGAATTTGCTTAATATTCCATTTAAAAAATGAGAAAATTCTAACATTTATTTTCAGAGACATCGTTTTGAGGGAAAAAAGCCTCATCAATGTATATATTTTTTTACAAAATCATGTTTCCATGGTGTTCACGGGGGCGGGATGGGGGTTGGGGTAAGGGAGGCTACAGTTGCTAGACAGAGAGAGTTATGACATGAGGGTTCCAGAAGATCTGGTCATGGAGCCATTGTGTTTCCATTGCTATATTGATTTATCCATCGCTCAAAGTGAATGAGTTCTTACGTGAACGAGTTCATAATTTTGAAGATATACAGTATATTCAAAATTCGTTGAAATTATGCGTTGTAATAGGTTTGAGAAAAGCCGCAAAATGTAAGAGTTTCCTCCTGATCCAGAAAGAATTAAAATGTGAGTTATTAAAGTCCGTCCTGAAGGATGGAAACTGACCTCGTCATTGTTTATTAGTGCGGCAAGTCCCTCCTCTTGTTATTAATTTTGATTGGAGGCAGGTATATGTCTTATCTGTATTTCTGACAAAACTGAATAAAATAAGTGAATTTCCTGTCTTTGACAGTGGCTTGTACGATATACACTACCGGTCAAAAGTTTTAGGACACCCCAATTTTTCCAGTTTTTTATTGAAAATTATGCAGTTCCAGTCCGATGAATAGCTTGAAATGGTACAAGGGTAAGTAGTGAACTGTCAGAAGTTTTAAACAAAAGGTAAGGTTTCCCAGGATTTTTGTACGCCGTCGAGTAGGTGAAAGGATGGTTCCTCAGTGTGCGACATCAACTGTCAAACATGGAGGAGGAAGCGTGATGGTCTGGGGCTGTGTTGCCGGATCCAGGGTCAGTGACTTACAGAGTGAAAGGCACCCTGAACTAAAACGGCTAACACAGCATTCTGCAGCACCATGCAGTACCCTCTGGTATGTGCCTATTTGGTTAGGGGTTCATCCTACACCAAGATAATGACCCAAAACATAAGTCCAAGCTCTGCCACAACTACCTTAGGAAAAAAGAACAAGATGGTAAGCTTGAAAACATGGAGTGGCCCGCACAGTCTCCAGACTTAAACCCCATCGAGGTGGTTTGGGATGAACTGGACAGAAGAGTGAAAGCAAAGCAACCTACAAGTGCCACACACTTCTGCAACAGAGTTGGGAAGAACTTTCTGAAGAATATTTGATTTCCATTGTAGAAAGAATGCCACGAGTGCGTTCAGCTGTTATATCTGGCAAAGGTGGTTACTTTGAGTCAGAAGTTTAAAATACATTTTGGTTTATAAATTGATTCCATGATTTCTTTTTTAACTTCGATTGTTAATTTGTTCTATCATGTCTATGCTTTCATTCCAGAGTACAATGAGACATTAAACTGCATTATTTTTGATTAAAAAACTGGAAAAATTGGGGTGTCCTAAAGCTTTTGACTGGTAGTGTACCTGGCCAAGATTGGCAGCATCAGAATGATGTTACGGGTCATCTCAAGAAGAGCCAATCACGAAATGCATTTAACCGTCCATCTAACTGTCACTTAGGCTCAGTGACAGCTGGATGACACTGTCTCACATTCACTGTGATAAGCTGCGATTAAACCACTTCCATGGTTTGTTCCCAGACATGGTACAACTGTCGGACCATCGATCAGCGACTAACAATAAGCGTGAAGGTCCAACAGTGTTCTAGGTATTGCCAGTCTGCCTGACCAGCAATAATTTCTGCAAAAATGAATATTTTGCTGCGCCATCACAATTTTTTCTCCCCTACTTGTTGCCTTTTTTAGTTTGCATATCACCACCAGGTGTCTGCACGACAGCCAGAAAATTGTTTAGTAATGTAGGATCTCATTGTTCAGTCTAATACACCTCTACAAATCGCCAGAGACGCACTGTTAGGAGAGGCAAACTAGGCAAATATTTTGACTCCCCCCCAAAAAAAAAAGATTGGAAAAGGGGCCCTCGATGGCCACTCAACTTGGGATATTTTGCAATGACTAATATAAACTCCAGTACGCCTCCCATGAAGGCATTATAGCACACCCCAGATGCTGCCTCAAAAGCCCCCTAAGTGGGGCCCATCTAGGAGTTGTGGCGAATCACGAGAAAGCGCGGTTCACCAACCTAGCTAGCTCATAGACAGTCAATTCTAATTAAATATGTCAGCTACAGAAAGTGATTGAGCTTATCCTGTCCCCTTTTCTTCAAGTTCAAATTGTTGGAATTCTAAAGTAAACAAGCCCATTGATTATATTCCTTGTACTAATACATGAATATTCTAATTACTGGGTATGCATTAGTTGAGACGAGCCGATCAGGAACGATATAGATCGACGCTTGCAAAGGCAAGCAATTTTTTTCACTGTGGCTGAAGTCAGTTGGCTACATAGCCAGCCAGCATACTATAGCTAGGTATGAGTGGTTGGGGCTGCTAGTTTTCTCTGTCAGATACAGTGCTTAACAAATTTATTAAGCTACCTGTCATTAAAAAAAAAATGAGAAAACACAAATATTTAAGAAATTTGACAAAAACTTCTTAAAAACTAAAAATTATTTTGTTATTTCTTTGGCAAATAACGAACTGAAACCACTAAATAGTCCTTGTTCACACATAAAAAAAAAACAAAACTATTAGCCTTGATAACAGCTTGCATTCTTGCATTCAACCACTAAAACAAATTTTTATGTTCAGGAATGCAAGAAAATAACTGTTATTTGGCATCTTAATAAAAAAATAATAATGTGCTTTACTATTTTTTCTGCTTTTTTGTAAAACAGTAAATTTGAAAATTCATGGACTACAACAATAATTATACCTTAGCATTAAAAATATCATTTCAGTTAAAGAGCTTGCGCATACTGATGGATTAACCATTACAGAAACAGAAAAATTATTTTGGTAATTACCAACACTGTTAATTTAGGGCAGCTGTGGTATACACCTTACATTGGTTGATGGTCTAATAAATTTGTTTAGCACTGTATATTAGTTGCCTGCTGACTGAGCTAGCTAAGAGGTGTATTAGTTATTTATCATCTACAAAGGATGGTAGCTGAATAGCTCTCCTGTAATCTGGAAAAACCTAGTGAGTTTATCAGTGGTAAGGGTCTCGCAATTGAACTAAAACTTTTAGGTTCTGGACTTCTCCTAACAGAAAAAAAAAAAAATAATAGAAGCTTGATTTTGACAGTTCAAATAACACTGATAACTAGTGCTTTAAGATTATCACCACTCTTAATTGCACATGAGGGTCAAACTCAGTTTCTACCTGAAGCGAAATACATGCTAGGTTTTTCCAGATCACAGGAGAGCTGATACTCGCGGAATTTCGGAAATATAGAAGTCACTTTAGCCAATGTTGCTAGCGCCTTAGATTTATCAGTGCTCAACTTTGCACATTGAGGCGCGTTTTAACATTACATTAGCTAAATCTACCTTGGGCGAAAAACCATACCTGTCTTTCACATGTGAGCACCCTCGAAAAAGTATTGATAGTTTTGTATTCATCATCAAACTCATAGCTGTAGCAAAAACTGCCTCATTTACTGACAAAGTGGAGGGATATTGCATCACCAAGTGTGGTGTAATGTTTATAGCTGCAATGCAAGTTTGAATTTAGTTTTGGCGATATGAGAAATCTAGTTCTGCTTAACCTAGTCCACACAAGCGACATTAAATTATAGTGGTGGGATGTTGAATTTTTAATTACATCCAAATTTTACTGTATCATTGTAGCCCCTGGACGAAGTCAGGCAGCTACTATGGATTCACGTGTGCCGTCTCCACGGCCGCCGCCGAATAATATGCAGTATTAACGGAATAATATGCAAATTAGTGGCAAAACATAGAGATTTCTTTGTGGATTCAGTACAGGCAGCAATTTTTGACCGATTGCTTTCATATTTCGTACGGACATGTGTTACACTTCGAATATGACACCTATCGATTTTAGTTGCCATGGCAACAGTATTGGCCGTATAATATGCAAATTAGTGGCAAAACGGAGATTTTCTTGTGGACGCAGTGCAGGCTGCAATTTTTGACCGATTACTTTCATATTTGGTATGGACATGTGTTACACTTTCCTTATGACACCTATTAATTTCAGTCGTCATGGCAATAGTATTGGCTGCATAATATGCAAATTACTGGCAAAACAGAAATTTCCTTGTGGATGCAGCAGGGGAAGAACGGGCATGGTCACAAAATCACATTTTTGTAGTTACCCCCCCTGCCCAATGGCACTAACCTTCCCTTTTTTCAGATAAAATCATCCTAGCAAATAATGAGCATAGTCATGCATAGCGGGCCTCGAAAAGATCGAAGAACGAAAGAATGAGCATAGTCCAATCGCACAGTGGAAAATAGGGCATATTCCCAGTCATCTGACTCCAATAGCGTGACAAAATGGCGGACGCTGTCGAAAATGGATCGTTGAACTCCGCTGTGTTTGTACCCCGCACTATGAAAGCACAAAGGGCACTCATCAACTCAGTCGAAGAGCGGCCTGAGCGGTCTCACACAGGCAGATTGAACATCTCGGCTGCCAAATTCAAGGACTTGCAAGTCTTCACAGAAATAACAGAAATTCAGTACAGCAAAATAATTTACTTATTAATAGGCCAATGCTTCGCATTGATTGAACTGGTCCGTGTTCCAATAAAACGCAGACTTTCACTCTCGGTATTGTGTGGGTTGATTAAAAAAAAAAAGTGGCACTCGGCAGTTCAATAGGCTATAAAAAGCGTGCGGCTCCAGCTATTTGCGTGAGAGTCGACAGGTATGCAATTTTGAATAACTTTGATTTAAATACAGTAAATACACGACCAGATGAATTATTGTTGTCTTGCCTAATCGGGGAGAACAAGCAGCACCTGTTAAGTGTGGAGTGCTCTCGGAGTGAGCCTTCTGTTATGAAAATGACTGAGAACAGGTCAGGACTAATAATTGTTTTAAACGGATGTTTTGTGCAACCCAATTCTCTGTTCTTGTTCCGCAACTGCTGAATTTTGCCCATGATTTAATCGCTGTTAGATCGCATATGAAGAGAGACCGTGTCTTCAGTTGCAAATTATGATAATTGGAAAACGCGTCAATAAAGGAAAATGATTGAGAACTAGCCAGGACTAATTGCTGTCATAAAGGGACATGTCTTGGCACACCCGCTGGCTATGCCACTGCATTACACAACACGAGGTGATGCAGTATCCCTCTGCTTTGTTGAAGGATGAGGCTGCCTTTACCATAACCATGAAGATGTATACAATACCATTAATACGTTTTCAGCGTGTTCACTGTTTTAATATTTTCATTCAGTTGCGATGTCAAGTGAATTAAGTAAGGAGCATGGTTTTTTTGCGCAAAGTACTTTTAGCTAACGTTATATTAAAACGCGGCACAGTGTGTAACGTTAATGTTATGTAGCTACTGATGACAGACAGGCGAAAATCGAACAGGTCCGCACCGGTAATTTTCTGCCCGATTTCCATTTCTGTGCGGAGATGCCTGAACTCCAGCTAGTCCCAGAAAACTCTCCTCCCGTTGGCTTTGGTTGGGTTATGTCCAGAAACTCTTTGTTTATAGAGTAGCCAAAAGTTACCATATAGGCTAGTTGTAACTTCTAATTTTAGAAATCTGCGCACGTTATCCGTTTCGATGAAAGGTTGGAAGCATACGTTCGTTTCCAAGGTACCTAATTTCAAAATGTCAAATACTGATCAGACTCCAATAAAAGCAAAGCAGACAAGTTCTTTAATATTGCAACTTAAATTTTGCGAATTATCATTGCATTTTACCGATCAGAGACTATTTTGACTGGGCCGGTTCTGGAGGCCACCGGGCCGTGACCTGGCCCGAATCCAGAAATTTCCATGATATTCATGGATAATTTAATGCGTAAAAACGCATAAAATTGCTAGATAATGCTTTAAAAGGTACACACCAAAGCTCACCGTTATGTAAAATACTAAATAGGCCTACCCCCGGAATGCAGCAAGCAAATTACTTTTTTTATTTGTTCACATGCCAACTGATAAGTCCGAGGCGCTAGCAACATTGGCTAAGGTGACAGATGTATTTCCGAAATTACCGGAGTATCAGCTACCATTGCTCTTTTGCTGCCATCATTTGTAGACGATGAATAATTACTACACTTCTTAGCCAGCTCAGTGTCCATGCAACTACCATAATCTGACGGAGAAAACCAGTAACTCCGACCACGGAGAGCCCTGTATTCTGCGCATTCGCTACAACTCAGAGAAGGGGCCCCGTTTAGGGGGCTTTCAAGGCACCGGCCGGGGATGTGCTATAATGCCTTCATAGAAGGCTCAATCAGGTTTTTATAAGTCATTGCAAAATGTGCCAATTTGAGTGGCCGTCGGGGATCCCGAACATTTGCCTTTTTGGGTGGACTCAAATATTTGCCCGGTTTGTCTTTCCTGGCGGTGTGCCTCTGCATGTTTTCATACAGTCAACGTTTAGGATGTTAATTCTTGCCTGGCAGTTGGGGGCCCCCTGGAGGGCGGGGCCCGTTTCAACTGAAACCATTGAAACATAGGTAAGGCCGCCTATGGAAAAGGGTGATCTTTTTTAAAAACACACCCTACAGTCAGATAAATCACACAAAAGTATTCAATTTTTTGAAGCACATTCAGAATTGGATCTAGTTTTCATGTAGTAAATGACTTAACCCTCGTCCAACCAAGGGGGGGGGGGGGTTGTGGTTACCATCCCCCCCCAACAGATTTTTTCCTGTCGCATAAAAATGTTAACAAATATGATCTAATGCTTCTAGGTAATTGTTTATTCATCCTTTGCGCTCATTTTCATGAAAAAACGATGAGGGTACCTCACCCCCCGGGGGTAGGGTAGGCCGTCAAATTCAAAGGGTGGGGGGGGTGGTTGCCACCAGCATCAATTATTGCCTGTTTTTGATACAAAATATGCCTACAAATTAGTTGCAAATAGTATGCTAAATGTTTCATGCTCAATGAACTTTGTAGATCACACTGATTGTCATCCTTGATTTATTGATGTAGCTTGTCCTTGTATTAGAAAATCTTTGGAATTACAATGACCAGCAGTGACCAGTAACCTTGAAGTGATCTTTACGTAATAATATTAGAAGTGCATGACCGACATACTTTTACTTGTGTGTTTGACTGGTTACTGTGCTGTATACTATTTTTAAGAAAACATGGATTTTTGTCATTTTGATGTTTTTTCCTAATATGGTGTTAGTTATGACGTCACTATTACATCATAATGTTGGAATGTGTTTTACTTGTACTTGATTTGAAGAGAGGACATCTGTAGCTGTACACTGATACCAAACACGATGATGTTTATCGCTTAATGGTCGGGGTTGTAGTAGAAAAACCCTTGGTTGGACGAGGGTTAACTGTGTATAAGACCCAGTTTGAACTACAAGTCTTCAAACTTTGTAAATTGGTTTCCCATTTTGTGACCATGCCTGTTCTTCCCCTGGACTCCTCATGTTGGTGAAGGAAGTTTCAAAATTGAGATGCACGGATGGAGACTTTGAAAAAAAGTGAAAAACTAAAATGAACTTTTTGCAGGCAGATACTTTGGGCTGTAAGCTGGGAAGAAAAGACAGATTTACACATTAAAGCCTACTCTACTAAAAACCTACTCCGGATTCAGGAACACGTGAAACTGTGTTCGGGAAACTCAGATCTGATCGTAAACTTGTGTGTAGATCATGAATGCCAAACGATCGTAAATTGACAGCGCGCTCCCGGTGATCAGCTATTAGCATAAATCCCCGCCCATGAATTGCCAATGATCGCCATATAAAGAGGTGTAGATGCATCCAGTCGACCTGTCAGTCAAGGCGCAAAGAAAGAAAGACAGAGAAAGAAAAAGGAATTTTTCCAAAGCGGAGATAGAAATTATTTTGGGTGAAGTGGAGTTTGGAAAAAACATTTTATTTTCATCTATTAGCAGTGGTGTGACAGGGACAGGCAAAACGAAGGCCTGGAGGGAGGTGACAGATGCCGTTAATGTTGTCTCTGTAGTCCAAAGAACTATGTCCGAGGTGAAGCGTAAATGGTTTGACATGAAACTAGAGGCAAAGAAACGCATAAGCGCACATCAGCCACAGGTTGAGGAGGCTCACAGTCACAACTATCAACTGCAGACGAGCGCATCGCTGGCATAATTGGGGAGACCTCTCTGTCAGGAATTACACCTGACGGAGACAGCAAAATGCCACCACTTTTATTTTTGGAAGTGGCTATTTGCCCCAGCGCGCTGAATTGGGGGAAAGAGATCGGCTATCTGCCCCACAAAGGGGCTGACAAGAGAAGCAGTTCTGCTATTCGCACCACCGTGGGACGGATCAGAGAAGCACTTCTGCTATTTTCCCCACAGTTGGGCAATAAGAGATTTCATTTTATAATCCGCCCCGCTCTCTGATCTTTTGCGCTGAACCGCCGCGGGGCGAATAGCCTCTTCGTTTAGTTTTTTTTTTTTTTTATCATCATTCAACATGTAGAAAGAACGTGTAATCTATTGAGTCGATTCACATAGATCATTCACAAACATGAACCTAATCTGGATCTTAAACCTACCCATTGCCAATTAATTTAACTAACTAACTAAATGTTTTATATTTCTAATCATTTGTCATGTTTAGGATATGCCTATATCACGTTTTTCAAAGGCATCTGCGTATTATTTACATAACAGAGCGCAATATGAATTAAAATTGTAATTTACAATAGTGACAAGCATTATTTATGTGTTCAGAATTTACACAAAGCGCTACACACACGGTCGAAAAGCATGTGTAGATTTTGTTTGTAGCTACGAACAGATCTGAGCTACTAAAATGTTGATGAATGCGAGATTCACGTAAATTAACGTCTACGAACAGTTTACACACAAATTCGCTATGCTCACGTTTCATGAATGAGACCCAATGTGTCCTATAACACTTAAATGTCTACAAAGATTTCTGCTGCCAAAGGAAATAGCAACAACGTCAAAATAACAATGACAATGTCATAAAATTACGTCATAGATATACGGCAAAATAGCTTGAACTTCTCATAACATGATTGTCAACTGTAACTCTTAAATGACATGGCATATGACCACCAAATTGCAGGGGATGATGTACACGTAAAACTAAATCACTACAATCAGTTTGGTATTATGATGACCTATTATGAAGTCATTATGACATCATGTTTTTATTTTTATTACCCAGAATGCTTTGCTTATTTTATCCCCTAGTGCACCAGCTCTGAGAGGCCATAAAATACACGAAATTCTATTTATGTTCCGTGAAAAATAGTTTTTTATTCACTCAGAATGTTTTTCTTGAAAGTTCAGGTCAGAAAGAAATGAAAGCAAACTTATAAAGGATTACAGGCTTGCATAAGGCAGGGCTACCAACTCTCATGCATTTGGCATAAGAAATGCGTGAGATTCAGTGGCATATTCACATTCCTGTTCTGTAGTCAGCAATTCCTCAATCAACGCAATGCATGTGTTTCTCGATCGTTCAAATTGTTTCAATGAAATACGACCAATTGAAACGTTTTTACGTAATTCCATTGCTTCCAACCCCCGAGTAAAGAAAATCGTGAGAAGTCAGGAGTCATAATTGATTTCCATGTTACTAGTGGTGAAATCCACCGTTACGCATGTGAAACTGATAAACCTCCATGCACAAGGACTTCAATTCCACCTGAGAATCTCTTTCAAACGCGCTGATTGAATAACTGCTGACTGCAGCCCAAGAATGTGAATATGCCACTGAATCTCACTCATTTCTCACGCCAAATGCGTGAGAGTTGGCAGCCCTGGTAAGGGTCACTCCATACTAAACTGTACAATTCACTGTGTTATATAAGAATGGTCAATAAGATTTTTTCTAAGGGAATTAAATGATTTGCCTTGTTCATATTTATTCACTCCCAGATTGAAGATGTACATAAGAAAAAATCAGAGTCATCGGTCCAACAACACAGCAGAAAAAGTGGTTTCCTGATGTCAGCCAAGGCATTGTGACGAACATATTTTGTTGCAAAATTTGGCAGCCAACTTCATGAAATGCTTATGACCTGTCTGTTGATACTTTGAAAGTAAGCGAAATGAAATATTGCAGAGAAATACCCATAATAACGGTTTCAATTGTCTGCACTACATTATTGGGATTCATGTGATCAGAAATGCAATTTGAAATGACCGTCGTGGGCATAACCAGTCACGTCCTCATGTGTTACGTCCATCCCCATTGGTTAATTTGCATAATGTACGCAAATGGCGTAAAGATGAACCCGGCAAAATAAGGTACTCACTTCCTGCATCAAAATTTCACAAGGCGTCAGACAATCATATATACCAGGGATCCTCAAATCTGGACCTCGAATCCAAATTCAGTCCAGGTTTTCTTTTACCCCGATTTAGTGTCCCTGATTGGCCAGACTGTCATCTCACCGGACTCCCAGGTGAAGGGAGGGTGGAAAACCAGCAGTACTCGGACCTTGAGGCCCGTGATTTGAGGACCAGGGATATATACCATGCTTTTAAAAATAATGATTGAAAAAAGAAAATTTTTCGGTGTCCTAATATTGTGTTATGACCATAAAAACATACAATCTGTGCGCTATCACCATAGACTGCATAAAAAGATGGTGGGTCTGAAAAGTGAGGCCAATGCGGAAATTGCATTCCATTTAATGGCCAGCAGATGGCGACATTGGTGGTTGCAGAATTGGAAAAGGTGTATTTGAATTTTCATCACCATTGATACACATTTGCACAGTTTAGTACGGAGTGAGCTGTGAGCAAAACTTGCTCTGTTCTTATCGTCAACTTCTTTGTGTTGAGTATATTGATTTCAATATAGAGCCTAAAGACCACCTTAATCATGGAAAAAAAAAATGTAGATTTGTTGGTAGTAGAAGCTTTCATCATAGGAAAATAAAATGAATCGATTAAATTTGAGGGAAAATGTACCCGAGTCAAAGGTATAGTCCGCCATCTTGGATTTTGACCCTTTAAATTCAATGATGTCATCAAATTAGCATAAATTAATTCTGCTTAACAAAGCTGACATTAAACAGCGAAGATGGTGGACTTGACTTGTTGGTATAAAATTGTTCCCAGACAAGTTTTAGGAAAAGTCACCAAGTTTGGTGGTCCTAGCTCAAGCTGTTCAGAAATTATACGACGTGAAAATTGGCGCAGGCATAAAAAAGCCTCCCCCGGTCTAGATAGGGTTAACTGATCAGGGAGTTCAATCAAGACCTTGATGAGCCAGTTCCTAAATAAAAAGCTTGGACTGGCAATTGTTTGGTAGGACTAACAATATTCCACTATTGTCAGTCCTTCAGCCTGATGGTGCCTGCAAAGTTTTCGTGATGTCTGTATTCCTATCATTGTCTACAATGATTTATAAAAAAATAGATATAGAGATACTCATACGTGTTTGTTTTGGCTTTTTAGAACCTTAAAAGGTCAGTTTGGATTATTTAAAGTGAGCTTATATGCATTACTTATCCATAGTCAGTGTATTATCTATGATTTGCAATCAGAATGTCCCCAATTCGCAGAAGCAGGGGGGGATGACAGCACGGAAGCCAAGCAATGGACTGCTTTTGATGGGCCCGCAACAAAATCATACGTTGTATTTTAACCTACTTAAAAAGTCTGTATCAGTTAAAGTGCATGATATATTTAGAATATTTTCACTGCTTTCCCTTGCCATCAGACAGTCCTTTCATTTGGAACAAATTTTTCATTTTCTCAACCATGGAACTTAGTAGGCTACTCCTGTTTCTTATTTGTTGCCTGTTGTAAAAGTTATCTGCCGAATGATAGTGTAATATACATAAAATTACCATAAAACAAACTACAGAGTTGTTAACAAAGGCAGAGAAAACCTCATATGATGGGATCCTAGGTTGTGTTTGATTCAATCCAAGAACACGGCAGTAGCATTGTGTTTGCATATCAAACGCTGAGAACAGTGCTCTTGGGCCACCACTTCGTGTCAATAACATACTCCCCAATTTACTAGAAGAGCCTGTTCTCCTACAAAATACGCCCGCAAAGTTCGGTTGTCAAGCAGCTTATTACGACTAAAAGTTACGTTTAGGAGTTAAGTGACCTCGAGCGTTTATTTAAATAACTGCAATCTGGTTTCCATCGTCAGCATCGCCGTCAGTAAATCCCTAACCTAAACCTAATCCTAGCCCTAATCCTAATACTAACCCTAACCCTAACCCCAACCCTAATCCTTACCCAAACCGTTATTTTAAGTGTAAATATGACTGAAACAGTGTCTGGAACTGAAACTGTAACTCTAACAGTACCTTCCTGCTGCCAGTAGGAGCGCGATTTTAGGAAATCAGAGTAAATGAGAATAATCAACCTATTTGAGCGTATGGTCGGAGGACAGGTTGTACTAGAAACAACTAGGAATGTCGCGTCGTGACATGGCAGCTAAAAGCGGCATTGACAGTCATTCAGACTAAGTTTTAAACAATTAGTAAGTGAAATGCAGTATGATATCAGTGTTTTCTGTGACCAACAATGATTTTCACTGGAAAGCCATCTTTTTGTGCACCCTACTTCCTTTTCTGTGTGTGGTGATATGCATTTCTCAAATTCACAATCACGTATGAAGCACACACAACCAGACAAACCACAAACCTCTATTAGTGTTGTGGGTCACACTTTAGATGAAGTGTTGCTCATAAATGCTTTATATAGCATGTATATTGCCTTCATAAATGAGCTATAATGTCTTCATAAACCATACGTAAGCAAATGTCATTCTATTTAAAGAGTGAAATAACAGCCTTATTCAGCATGTGATGCCAGATGTGACAATGACAATGTCACTTAGCTGACAATGTCACCCTTTATAGTATTTAGCCACTAGCTAAGTGACATTGTCAGTTACATGACATCTGGCATCACATGCTGAATAAGGATGTGTTATTTCACCCTTTACAAAGCATGACATTTGCTTATGTATGATTAATGAAGACATTATGTCTCATTTATGAAGGCATTATGCTGTATAAAGCGTTTATGAGCAAGTTACTTCATCTAAAGTGTGACCGTGTTGTGCTCCACATGTTTGATTGGGAGCAGCAATGCGTGTGCTCACAAGGACCTCAGCCCCACTCGCATGTTACTGAATCAAACACGACCCTAATTTCACCGGGAGAGACAGCGTAAAATACAACAGAATGCTTTGAAAGAAGAGAGAGAAATGTATCCTAATGTTCATTGCTCATTTTTTCCATTTTCTCTTTTCTCATGTCCTAATATTGTCCCATCTTATGCTTGTGGATGCCATTGCTGGCTGGTTTATTGTTTTTTTTCCGCCAAAATGAATGTGTTTCCCTTCTGAGAAAAGAGGGAAAAAATCCAGTGATCTCCATTGAGCAAAACGGCTTGTTTACACGCAGTGGGTACAAAATAGCTCCTATTCTTGAGTTGTATTGAGTCTCTATACTTAGGAACTCTTGGGGAGGCAGACATCCCTGCCCATGTTGTTCAGAGCATCAAAGTGCTTTTTTCATAATCTCTATTTAACTAGTGTATTTAACCTGTGGCCAGCGGGACACTGCCACACTTCACTTCTGTCCAGGGGTCATACCAGAAGGGCATTTCTGCAACGTATGTGCCCCCCTGCTTTGACCTATGGCAAAACTTAAGCTCTTTTTTCGACCATAAGGGCAGCCTAGTAGACATTTCCATTTTTTTTTAATTTTTGCCCTAAGGTCACATTAGATGAGCACTTGAGCCTCCCTTTGTTTTTCACCATTCAAGTTGGAAAATGTGGGAAAATACACCCATTTATGTTTGAGTGACTATGTTCATGCTTGTGAGCTCATAAAGTTTCAAAAACTTTGCAGTTATGTGTGCTATGTGCAAGTTTCAGAAATTCCTTGTCTTGTCTACTGATCTGGATTGCAATAGTAAACTTTGTTGGGAAGTTGAAGCAAGCAGAAGTAGCAAGTGGCCATATTGGTTTGCCAGATAGTGATCAACTTTACATTGAATCCTATGACAATGCCGGTTCCTGGTGGAGGATACATGCAACACAGAGCATCCCTGGCTATTTTCAAGCTCAAGGGAAAAAAATGGAAACCATAGGCCATACATGAATCACATTTTTCCTAAATAGCTAGCTACCCGTTAATACCAATACAATATGTTGCAAAGTCTCATATTCCATTATGCTTAATGTGTTATGCAGTGATGACAATAACAACCCCATTTTCTGGAAAAAGTTGGGACAATATGGAAAATGCAAATAAAGAACAATGATTTGTAAAGCACCCTTGACCAGTACTAATTTGAAAACAGAGTAAAAACAAGATATTTTAGTTTTCTCCTTTTGTTTTTTTGGAGAAAAAAATAACAACCCAATAAACTACACAGCAAAAATCCCAGTGTTCATTCAACTCCAGTAGAGTTTATTTGTGACCAACCCATCCATCTTGGACTCAAATGCACTCTATATGAGTTGAATTAACACTGGGATTTTTGCTGTGTATGTCCCAATGAAAAGGTTATTCATAACATCCGTACATGGTTTGTAGAGATTGGGTTTCTGGTCGGAGTAGAAGGAAATCCCAACATTCTAGTGGAAAGCCTTCTATGGGAGGCTTGGGAGTGTTATAATAATAAAGGGGGGCCAAATCCAAACTGGAACTCTTCATTAATTATTTTGAAGGGGGATGTTGGATGAGCAGCTTTCCACATACTTCTTACGATTTCAGGCACAAGATATGATTAATTGCTATGTTTATTACAACGTTGTAGATTAAAGTCTTGGAGCATTCGTTTTACTTGCTTTTCTTATTATAAGTATCTCCTCAATTTACTATTACCTTGGACTTGAACATCGACTTGACTACTTATTTTTGTACTTGATTTCAGACTTTGCCTCCTTTTAAGCACGTTCATCTGCAACTTTGCAGTGGACTATTTCTCATTTGCAGGGAACCTGCTTTATCAAGAAGTGCACGGTCTGCCACTTTTCCTCACTGCACAGTTCTTCTCAGCAGAAAAAAATGGCCTCAGCCAGTGGCTTAGTTAAAGTTCTGAACAACCTTTGGACACTGGATGGCCATCATGCTTGGTCTTACATCTGTCATGGCACTTTTCTCTGCAGCATACTATTCTCAAAATTTCAATTAACATCCAATCAGATGTTCTCATTCGCTCAAGTGACGGAAAAAAAAGTCAAGCACATTACAAAAAATAAGAGGAGCTTCAGGAACAAAACAAAATGATTGATAGTGTTGTGGGACATACCACAAAGTGTAGTGCCCGTAACACGGTTTGAAAATTCTGATCGACTACACCGAAGGCAAAGTCACATTTTCTTATTAAGTTACTTTAAACAATGTAAAATTCATTGTTTTTCTCAGAAGCATTTATGCAATTAAGTGTTGTTGCTTGAAAACCTTTTTTATCCTCCCGGCATATAATGCGGGGGGATATAGTCATGGGTGCGGTTGTCTGTCCGTCCGTCCGTCCGTCCGCCCACCCACCTGTGAACATTTCATTTCTGGAACATAACTTGAAAACCGTTCAATATTTTTAACAAAACTTGGTGTGCACATTAATCATGACCTGAAGTGGTGCCTTTTGCGAATCCAAAGTTGATGAATTTTGTATTTTTTCTGGTTTCCATGGAAACATTTTGAACTTAGAATTTTAGGGGGTATGGTTTCTCTGGAGCAGGTGGCATTTTCATTCTTTCAATATGTGCGGCTGTGGGGATATAACATCTCCTGATGGCTCTTGTTTTTGTTGCATTTTGGTGACAAAGCTACACGGCTCCAGTGTGCTTTAAGGGCTGCAATCCCCAAGCCCTGGTCACCTGGGGACCCCCCGCCGCGAGCCTGACAGTGAATGGATTGACAACTAGACAGCACTCAGAAGCATATACCTCCACCAATGCGTTTGGTTTTTAAGATATTAGGTCCTTATTCCAATCTTGTGTTCCCACAATGGAAAAGAATTCTTTAAAAAAAAAAAAAAAAAAAAACTAGTGCACAGAAATGGTGATCCCAATCACTTTCAAAATCTTATCAATTGCTCCTTGGGCCATGTCCCACATTTCCACAAAGTATCATTGAAATTGATTGGGAAATTGAGAAATATCATGTGAGCAAACATATAAAATGGAGGAATACATAATCTCCACCCAACTAAATTGGTTGGCGGCGGTAGTAACGCCAGTCAATCAATGTTATTGGGCCTACAGTGTTCAGGAAGGTTTGTCCTCCTGCATTATCCATACTTTTATCCTGAGAAATCAAAGGGTCAGACCATATCACTGGCTAATCCAATGGGCTACTTTGCTAGCTTTGAGACATGTCAAGTTTGATTTATTTGGTTGTTAAATATTTTTGACCAGGCAGACCACACTGTGCCATTCGTTCCACACACAAAGACTTGGTTGACAGGATGCCCATTTTATAAATGTAAAAAACAAATTCTTTCTAGCTTCATGTAAATTATATAATTTCGTCTTCATTTTAAGCTGCATTACTTGATGCCCACTTAAATTTTAAATATAAAAAAGTTAATGCAATTTATGTCTATCAACATGTAAATTATATTGCTGTATCATCTTTTTAGCCCTTATTACTCAACACCCATTTTTCAAAATATAAAAACAGATTTATATGTAGCTTATTTAAATCTAGCTACATGTAAATTATATTCCTGGATCATTGTTTAAGGCCGAATTACTCAACACCCTCGAAGCCCATTTTCTAGATATATATAAAAAAAAAAAACATTTTTGTATCTCATTTAAATATAGCTTATTGTTGTAAGAGCCATAAGACTTAATACTACTCTTGCAAAATAATAAGTTGGAGTGTTTGAGTGGAATAAACCTATGATTCATGTGCAGAAGACTTGGGTTTGTGTCCCAAGAGCACAGGCAAGTCTGTGCAAACTTTTCAGCTTCAGAATTAGTCATTATTTCAGTGTTAACAATGTGTAAAGCTACTGAATGCGTATTGTGTGCAAAATTTAGCACAATAGCTGAATAAGCCCATTTGCAGTAATGCCATATTTAGATATTGCTATAACGCCCCGAAAGGACATCTAGCTGATGACCAGGGAACGTTTCTGATGGCGGCACAATTTTTATTAAGGGACTGTTTTTTTTAAACATAATGAGACATCTTGATTTGATGTTTAAACAACAGTCATTCAACGCCTTGAGGCAGTTAGAGGCCTAGGGTCTAGCTGAGGGGCAGTCCTACAACTGAAGAATGATTTTATGGAACAGAAAGTGTTTGGAAACTCTGGATTTATTTATCTCATGCAATGGCTAGTTTGCCTTGTGCTTGGTTCTGCTGTAGCCCATTGTGTGGATATGAATGGTTTCTAAATGCTTTGACGGTTTGTAATCTTACGTAAGTACAGTATCAAATGGTGTTAATTTTACTTCAAGATTAGTGTGTCAGTGCATTGACATAGTTCTGAAGGGGGCCTCGAGGATAGAGCCCCAGGCCCCAAAAAATCTTAATGCAGCCCAGTTTGAGGGTTGTTTGTGTTTGTGTGTTGATATTTACTCCATGTTCAGTCCCTGGTAAAAATGAGTAAAAGAGTAAGATTTTAAGTGTAAGTAAGTAGTAAGATTTAAGTAAGATGCATGCCTTGAAACAATTGCACAATTCACAGTAGCAGTTATCTATTGGACATTTGTTCATAAGTGCTTACATTAATTGGTGGTCACACGGCTTTGTCACCCAAAAATGTAAAAAGCTATTTTTAACCTCATATCTGTGTGTGCTTAAAGATCATATAATATAGCCTATTGTTATATTAACTGAATTGGGCCTCTCTCTGTTTAGCAACAAAATGATGGTATGCTTTAATGGCATGGGCAAACACGACCGCAGTGCAGATGGCCCTTTTTCTTCTGAGCCCCTGCCCCTGGCCCTGCATGGGTCTCTGCTCATCCCTGAAAAGAACTGCCTCTTTGTGATGCAAATTCAAATAAATGTATTACTTGCATGGTTGCCTGACTCAGAACTATATCTGCTGGTGTTTTGTCAATATAAATGATATTCATTGAATAATGTTAGTATTGCTTTTTTGGGTTGCATTTCATTTTTAAATTGTTATTTTTTTATTATATTATTGAAAACATACCAATATTGATGGATTTTGGGCAACTACACCGGGAGAGGTTCAGGCCCCAAATGCCACCAAAAAATGGTATGACAAACTAAAACAAAGTATGAATTTGTGCTCATAAACAATTTCTAATTTGCTTGGCTTATCTTTGAAAGTGCTGTAAATAGAAACTGGGGGAATGACATGCTTGATTTTCACTTCCTATGAATTCTTAGTAGCTCAGGGCAAGTATCTTTCCATATTTGGATTGAAACGGGTGTTGCATAACCCAGCTCTTGCCATTATCTACCAAAGCTATGCAGATTGCAGATTTCATGTATTTACTATGCATAAAACAAATAATGCCAATTTTTTCCTGTTGTGCATGAGCCTATTTAAAGTGAATCTGCCAACCTATTTCCAACTGTTAGAAAAATGATAGTTTATACATTTTTGACTGTTAAATGGCAAGAATGACAGAAAACGCAACATTAAAGCACTGATGACAATTTTAAAGCCTGATATTCCCCTGGCCATAGGAGGAAGCTGAAGTGACGTATGAGCAAGAGTTTCCCTGTAGGGCTCCCTTTCCCTCTCACTTGTGTGGATGTAAACAAAAGAATTTTTAGCCTGTACAAAATACCTCAGAGGTGTGTGATTTTAATCCGTGAAGAAAAAATCAGGGCAGTACATCTATTAATCATTTAGCTGAGTTGAAGTTCTGTGGTTCAGTGTTTTCCCTGGAGCCCATAGCCTTAGATACGCAAATCCTAGCTACACCTGTATCCCGTGGGGAAGGGGGGTACAAAACTCAAAAGGAAATCTTTTCCATCGCAGCTTTCATGGCCGTGTTGCACAGTCAACCACAAAATATTTAGTTAGTTCTAAAGCAAGAGGACTGAGCTGCCACTTCTTAACATACCGTTCAATATTGTTCAGTCGCGTCAAGTCGACGACTATGCCAGAAGGCTGGCTAGGTCCAGCGGTACCCTAGTCACTGTCACTATTGGTGTTTTTATCGTCAGCTGCTGACACATACGGATTGTACAAATACAGTAAGTTTCCCACCATTTCCTCCATGCTTTCATTTCCTTAGGTGTCTGAATCATCTTTTTCCAATGAACTTTCTGACACTGACAAAACCAAACTTTCTTTACCGCTCAAGCTAACTGTCATCGTCACCAATGGTTCCTGTTGCCTATGAGTTCTGGTTGCCACATCGCTGCAAATAGTCGCGGTGAGCTGGATTACGTGATTGAAGCTCGGCTACTTAATTTTGAAATTAAAATTCTACTGTTCTGTTTAATCTTTTTGATATTCTTTTGTTGTCTTCACAATATCTTTAGCATAACCATTTGAAATATTCAGTAATTCGACCACTTAGAAATGCGTGACGGATTCACTTTAAGGATTTAGAACTCAGTACTAATGTCACAGAGGCTGGTAAAATTATTCTACTGAAGCAAGTCATTTGAGAATTCAATTACAGAATTATTTAGTAATTAAATTCCAGAATTTACAGGCGTTGGTGTCTATATTGGCGCAATCTGGTTAAAATATCAAGGAGTGAAACTTCTTCAGCAAACTATTTCTGTCAGCTGTTAGGCTGTCAACATTTGTGGACAGATGAGACCACAGGTAGAGAATAAGAATATGGAGGAAGGTGATGTCATTCCAGGGAAAGAATTTATAAAACTGTATAGATATGGCTTTGGAGTGCACACACAACTTTTTTTTGAAGACTTTTGGATTTCTGAGGACATCTACAACCAGTAGTTCTGTAGCAGGATGTGGCATGTGGAGAATCTGGCATATGGTTGATGATTTCACAAAGTGACGTATCTCATTTATTTTAGGGTTTCGAGTTATGGGCATCTCGTTGGTCCTGGGGGCGAGGTCTTTTGATTGGTCTATGTCTCCATTCCATATCTAATCTCGTTCCCATTTTATTAAGCAACAAAATTTGACATATGTCGTCAATACAAATTCCTTGATTTCACAAAGTGACGAATCTCACTTTTACCCCAGTTTAATGAGTTCAACCAGTCATTGATATCTAATGCACAGCTGCAATATTCTAGATAGGTACCTCAGTGACCCAGTGACTGGGTGAACTTTAGCCTGCTACATGTAGGTTTTATGACTTGAGTCTGCCTTCAGAATCTACATTCCTGTTGTACATGCATCAGCGCCTCGCCCAAAGATTTTACAAAACCATGAGTCTAGACAATCGACAAAGTTCACGGTGTGTTGAATTTGTTAGAAATAAAGATGAACTCCCTATCCGATTTAAAAGAAAAGCAGGTAAGAGCATGTTTTATTTTAAAAAGTCCATTTGATCTACATGTAGGCTAAATCATGATCAGTCATCACATTATACCACGGGATCTCTTTCTCATTTATGTTTCCCGTCATGACTTTATCCTTATTCCCATGCAAAAGTTTATGTATAAAATGGGACCGTCTAGTGTCGAAAGTTCTAAGGACCATATGAGGCACGAGGCTGCCAGAAACTGTCCGTATTTACTGTCAATTTTTGTTGCATATTTGTCTGAAGGGAAGTACAATGATCTCCAGAGTTTCTGCAATGGTCTGACTGCTTTGATGAAGAACTCTGACCACATCGCATTCTATCGTGGACTGCCTCATGGGAAACATTACGTTGGATAAGACTACCATGACTAGTCGTTTGATTCATAAAATTCATGATTCATGATTTCGAAAGCGTGATTAGCTCTCATCTACCCAGATATGAGAAAGAATACTTCAGAAAGTGAACCAATTTCCTTGGAGGTTTCAGAACACCCCTCTGGCCAATCGCATTTGGAAATTTCAGATCGTTTAACAAAGTACTTGATTACTGGAAAAGGTTTTTGTTGTTTGAAGCGAAAAGGGTAAATGAATAGCCCTGGGAGTGTTTTAGTAACAAAACCAACTCGATCTAAGGTTGATAATATTTATAGTACACTTTATGAACCATCCTTGAGGGTTATATGGTTTTCACGAACCTGATTTTGTCAATTAAGTAATATTGTATGGGTACAAGATACTTTTCACATTTATTAGTCATAAGTTACTCAACTATCAAAAGTAGAAGCCTTTAGATCCTCTTATTACACAAAAATCTATTGATGTTTGTCTTGGTGTTGACAGTTCTTTGCATTTTTCAATTTCAAGAACTGGCGTATCACTGGCGTATCTCACGATCACTAACTATCCACTATTCCATGAAGTGGCATATTGCCTTCTAATTAGCTTTACCAGCTAATTAGGTCAAAGAACCAGATACTTTTACTTGTGCCACTGTCTTCATAACTTTAGCAACATTGATGCAAATAACCATGGAGTTTGCATGGATAGGGTATCTAGGAGAGGATTGCACATCCTGCAGAATTTTCAAATTCAATTTCTGACAATTTGTAAAAACAGAGATACGTCAGCTCGTGAAATCACCGACGATATATTGAAAGATAAAAATTATGTGGATAATACCAGACATACAAGGAATTCATTTGAAGATACGGAAATCAGGGCTGCTGCCATTTTTTTCTCTATGGACACTGTAAATCTGTAGGACTTTTTGAATATTATTACAGTTTTTGGTAGCGCATTTACCTAGGTTAAAAATAATTCCACTACCACCTGGGAAATATATAGTATATGTTAATGTTCTGTTTCTTTGTATGGTATATTAACCCTTCATGCAGAATAGAAATAATGGCAATTTTTCCTGTTGTGCATGAGACTATTTAGGCTTTTTCACTCAGCATTTGTGTCACAGAGACTGTGGTATGGTGTGAGTGAAGGAAGACATTTGGAAATTTAATTACAGAATTATTGCTGAGTTAAATTTCAGAATTTATGGACGCTGGCGTCCATATCTGCATAAAGGGATTAAGTCCGCATCGTACCTGCTTCCCAAATTGGATATTATAACTTCAACTGTATATACAGTTGGGACCATAATAGTGCTATGTGCAACCTTTTCACATGTACCAGTGGCTTTCTATTGCCAGTTTGAGAATGGCCTGCAAGGTAACTTTAAAAAATGATACCTTTCCGACTTCCTCAGTTGCTTGTAATAGCCTGTGGACCGATTCAAAAGTAGAGGTATTGGGTCAGATTTTTTTCGCGAAAATCCAAAGGTGCCTTACCTGCCTCTCTACAGTTCCCCTATGGTTGCTACTAAGCAACGCTAGCTATGATTCACAAATGACTGGTGATTGTAACAATGAAATAAACAATGGGAAGCTGTAATGATACAACAAGATAAAACTACAAGGATATATGAAAGAAAGAAAACATGACTATGTTTTCACGATTAAGCCAAAACACCTGTTTTTAGAACCTGTTTCATTCCTCTGTGCATTTTTTTTACATTACAGTGTTGTGAAAAAGTATTTGTCCCCTTCCTGATTTCTTCTATTTTTGCTTATTTGTTATATTTAAATCCAACCATCCAACTAAATTTAATATCAGAAAACGACAATGTGAGTAAATGCAAAATTCAGCTTTTAAATGATCATTTCATTTATTGAAGGGGAAGTTAACTATATTACTCATCTGAGAAAAAAAAATACAATTGTTGCCCTAAACCTAATAACTGGTTGTGGCAACCTTTGGTGGCAACAGCTGTAATCAAACATTTGTGATGCTTGGCAATGAGTTCATCACATTGCTGTGAAGGAATTTTTGCCCACTCTTCTTTGCAGAATTGTTTTAATTTAGCCACAGTGAATGGTTTTTGAGTGTGCACTGCCTGTATAAGGTCATGCCACAGCAGCACAGCCAGATTCAAGTCAGGACTTTGACTAGGCCTCTGCAAAACAATCATTTTGTTAGATTTTGGCCATTCAGATTAACTTGCTTGTCTGCTTTGGATCATTGTCCTGCTGCACAATCCAAATGCACTTGAGCTTTAGGGGCAAATTATATATATATATATATATATATATATATATATATATATATATATATATATGCAGTACTGTGCAAAAGTCTTAGGCACCCTGCACTTTTTAAAATTCCAATCTGTATTAGATGTGTACTTTTTGTTTCCATATTAGAGTTCCTGGAGATAAAAAGTAAATTAGAAATTCCAAATGCCAATTTAAAGAAAAGTTTCAAAAATAAATATTAGTATTCCATTAAAAACAGTCACTACAAATATTATAGTCTTGACAGAACCTTGATGTCAACATCATCATTGTGACGAGCGCCAGCTGTAGCTCATCATCTCTGCCTGCCATCTCAGTTTAACCCCAACCCTCTAACCAATTATTCAATCGCTAGTTCAGTCTTTTCATTGGCTTCGTTTTCAGTCACTCCCCTATTTAGTTCCTGCTTGTTCAGCTGGCTTTGACGTCCAGACCATTCACTTCCCTATCTCGAAGCTGGTTCGGCTTTCTCCCTTTCGGGAGACTAAATTCTCTTTATTCAGAGAGTTTTCGCGCTTCTCAATTGCCTCTTCTAAATTTAACTTGGATTCAGAGCTTGCGTATCCACGTCTCTGCGAGTTTTTACTTCTTATTTGGGCTTTTCTAAATTCTCCCTTCTAGAGTTTTGTGAGCCTGTTTCTCTTTTGTATTTTGCCTTTCTATTGCCATTGTTTCTGAGTGCTTGTGTGCATGTTCAACTTTGTGCGATGAATAATAATAATAAACCAGTCGTTTTGCCTGCCACTCTGCGCTTGGAGTCTGCCTCTCTATCAACACGTAACAATCACAGCGGTTTGTAATTTCCTGGAGGGATAGATGCAAGTGAGACAGTCTGTGGAGTAGCAGTACATTTGAGCCGAGCCACTAATTCAAGACCTAAAGTCAGCACACTGTTTAAATAGCTCCCCAGGTGAGTTTTTTGATCCACAACGTTTCGGGCGACGTGGTCTTCGTCAGGTGCACTTCCAAACATGTGACAGGGGTGGGAGTGGGGGTATATATACGCTGAAAATGGGGCAAACCAAAACAGGGTCAAATAAAAATTTGTATAGCCAACAACTCAGGAAAAAAAAAATAGTAATAAAAAAACAATAATAATGACTGATCCAGCCCCATAATGCCCACAATTCCAAACACCACAAGTCTATTTATATAATATACATCAGCGAAAAGATGTCAGTACTACATAGTATATTAAACAATAGTCGTCATTTCATATTGGCATTGCCTGAAGCAAAGGATCCAGTGGTATTGTCTGGAATTTTTACATCCACATATCAAGTACGAGATAAAACAGTAGGTACATATGCTGGGAAATATGCATAAATTCAGATTCAAACTAGAACAGAAACACAAATACAAAATCTAAAACTGACATGAATAGTAATTTATAAAAAGGTTTAATATCAAACTCCTCATTCAAATGGAACAGAGCCATAATATTCAGTACATAGATATAGTAGGTATCTCGTTGTAAAAGTAATTTTTTGTATTCTCCACCCCGAGGTAGTAATATTGTGCCCTGCCCGTTTAAAATGTGCGGCTACGGGATTGCGCTCGTCACCACTCCGAATACTGCTCCAGTGCTCACAAATGCGTGTGCGCAATTGTCTGCTGGTTTTACCTACATAGCTCAGGCCGCAAGGACATTTAATGAGGTAAACAACATGTGCGCTGTTACAAGTGATCACGCCACGAACTCTGAGAGATTTGCCACTATGGGGATGCGTGTATGTCTTACTTCGGACGGTATAACCACATTGTGCACAATTGCCACATTTATAATTGCCATCGGGTAAAACGTTCTGAAAGGTGTCTCTCCTTTCCGGAGTATGTATATTATATATGTATATCTGATGTCACACATAAACACACAGTGGTGTGCAGTGATGTTTATACACTTAACAAAATGGAGATAAATCAGAAACAAAGTACTATTGAAGTTTTTACTGTATTTCATTTAATACTGGATCATATAGATGAAAATAGATAAACCGAGAACAGTAAGTAAAAACAAAAATAACAAGTGAAAATGTGAGCACAGCTTTCTAATACCCCTACCCTTGTGCACTGAAGAGATTACAGCATATTCTCGTATAAATTAGCACTGCGCCTCTGCATGAAGTATAGAATGCATTACTGAAATTTGAAAACAATCTGATCAGCAGTTTTCAAGAAATCAGTCGGACAACATTTGCAGTGGGAAATTTTCTAAATTCAAAATATGGAAAACGAGTAATTTTTGAAGAAATCATCACATTTTTATGAAACTTGGCACTGCACCTCTCCACGAAGTGTAGAATGCATGACTGCAATTTGAGAACAATCTGACAAGCGGTTTTTGAGAAATCGGTCGGACAAATTGGTGTGAACGGACGGACGGAATTCCTTGGTATACACTATGTACCCCCACGCCTTATGGGTCATGGATGTAATAATAATGTCTCCTTGAGAGAAAAAAGTACGAATCTAGTGTGGCCACCCTTTACTTTGATTACAGCATAGTTTTCACTATTTCCTCACTCGCTAAACCATTCCATATGGTTTGAAGGTCATTCTAAAGAGATTGTTTCGATGTTACAACAGATTTGCTCAATCAGATTAAGGTCTGGATTTTGAGCAGGCCAAATCATAACTTTTATGTCACCAGATGTTTCTTTCCAAATGAGATAATTCTTGCACAATTTAGAGGCGCGTTTAGGGTCAATATCTTGTTGAAAATAAAATCCTCGACCAATCAGTCTCTTTCCAGTTGGCAATGTGTGCCTCACAAGGCTGCAGTGATACTTCTTTTGATCAACGATTAGCCGATGTTATGGGATCACCAGCTCCTTACGAGCGGACTGAATACCAAACCATAGTATCACCACCTCCATGTCTTGCTGAATGGGATTAAGAGTGATTTTTGAAACATTCTTTAACTCTATGGCGCACACAAGTTCTGCTTTTGGGTGAGAAAATGTTGATTCATTGGTCCAAAGGACTTGTTCCCAGTGTATTGGTGCCCAATCCTTGAATTTCTTGGCAAACTCAAGTCTTTTTTTGACGTGGCCAGCTCTTGGCAGCAACATGACCAATCAGACTGTATTCACACTCGCGTCTGGAAATATTCAATCTTGATATTTTCATCTCTTCACTTCTGGTGCTATTAATATCATCACGGAGTTATATGATCCAATAATATATGAAATTAATATTTGAATAGTACTTGGTGTCTGATTATTTTCATTTTGTTAAGTGTATAATCATCACTGCACACTACTGTAGTTTTTTCATCTGCATAAATCCTTAGTGTATTTCGTCAGTTTTGGGTTGATGTCAAAAGTTTCAGAACAGATCTTCTTTTTTCCGCTGTCTCATTTTTCCTGCTTGCAATATGTTTTTCTGTTCCTGAGCTGGTGTCAAAATGAAAAATGGCCTCTGCATGTGTTTCTGGCACAAGTCATTTCTTGTCCCTGTGCCGATATTCCTCCTTTTTGGCCTGTTCGCGGTTTGCGCTACAGTATACAGGGTTCGACCTTAACTTTTTCAGGCTGGCTGACAGACCCCAAAATCTGTCAGCCCGGCTGAGTTTTTATCAGCCCTGATATTTTGAAATGCAAAATCCAAAAAAAGGACACCTTTTTATGAACAAAACATTTATTTCTCAGAATATAGCAACAACGAGGTCTTGTGTATCATATACATGAGACAGGATTTTTAAAATTCAAGTGCTGTGGCAGCTAGCAGGCTGTCTTCTGAACAGACAACTAGTTCATCACAACTGTCCAGTGGTGGAGGAAGTACGGAAGTTCAGTACTTAAGTAAAAGTACAGATAACCAGCAAAACATATACTCAAGTAAAAGTAGAAGCACTGCATTATCAATCCTACTTAAGTAAAAGTAGGAAAGTACATGCTTTCAAATGTACTTAAAGTACTAAAAGTAAAAGTACTCGCACGATAGGTTGTCTCTTGATTTCTAGGCTTATTTCAACAAAAGAATTGTATGGGGCTGTGCCTTTTTAATTCTTTACATCATCCCTGTCAGGTAACACATAATCTGCAGAATAAAAGTGTGAACTGTATCACAGGGGGTAAGCCTAATAAGTATGCTAACCTTTACAATAAACAAAAGTTGTTGCTGGTAAAATTACTAATAATGGCATCTGTAGAGGCATAAGTATCACTAGTAGCAACATCTGCATTATTTTAAATCATTAAGCAAAACCAATAAAGAAGACTGGTTACAGTATATTCAAATAATTTACTTTATTGTTGATCTAATCAATGTAAACCATTAGACTCTGTTGGCTTCATTATAGGGGGAAAAAAAATACAATGTATCCAGAGTTTGCACTCCAGGCAAAAACTAGTTCAGTTAAAATAAGGCAGGTCTTGAGAAACAGAGAAGGAAGAAGTTTGAAATAAGAATCTAGCCATTTGCCAAGCAGCCAAACCTTTGCGGGGGGGATGAAAATATGTCTTAAATGGCTAACAGTCCTTTAAAATTAGGGCTGCAATGAATAACAGAATGATGATCCGTGTTTTATATGGGGTACGATTTTAAAAGGAGACGCCAATATATTTTGGGGTGTTTTCTTATTGATAAGGGGGTTTAGAATATTAAAATCGAATATTAATATCGGGCATGCATATGCTGGCATGCCCTAGCAACCCAGTGTATCATCAGTAACATGGATTACCACATATAGCAGCACGAGAAATTAAACTCGAAATTTTCTTGACTGAATGCTTGATGTTTTTACATATCCAAATTTTTCTCTGGGTACCCAAACATCAAGGTAAGATGAAAATGTACTGATTACATTCGATATAGGTGGATACGGGATTCTATTGCCCTTGCGTTTTTGGCCTATTATGCTGTCCACTGCCTCATACCACGAAAATGTATCTATCTCATAACTTGAGCTGCCAGACTTTCGCACCGCATCCAGCACTTTGAAATATTGCAGCCGCATTTTTAGTTTATCACGGCACTGATCTAGTATTCTGTGATAACCACGCGAAATCTAACTACTCCCGAATTATTCCATAAATCTCAGAGTTTTTGCATGTAGTATCCAGTTGTGGTTGTGTGTTTTCGTCCGCCTACATTTCGAGCAAGCATTGAATTTCTTCGTTTGAATGGAGATATATTTTCGCCGCTGCATTTATTAGAACAAGGGAGGCGTAACACATAACAGTAATTTTCCCTTTTTGTCAGTTCTGTCCGTTTTATGGCGCTAGCAGACTGAAAACGCGTCCAATGAAAGGGTGATTGAAATAATTCTACACATTGATGATTTTTTTTTTTTTTGGCAGTTGCTACGGGTACGGCAGTTTTTCAATGCATTTCAATGTGGAGAGGTACGGCAGTCCCCATTTCAAGCCCTGCCCTAACCTAACCCTAACCCTAACCCCTAACCCTTCCCCTAACCCCAACCCCCAACCCTTCCCCTGACCATAATCCCGAATCCTTATCCTAATCCCTTGAAATCGACTGCCGTACCAATAAAAACTGCCGTGTCTGTAGACACTACCCGCCAAATTCATAAAGGGTGTTTTTCCCTTGATCACGGTTAACTTGGCTAAACAGTGTATAAACAGGGGATGATCGAGTGGACAAATTTAGGCCCGAATTCAGAGATCAGATCAGCTGCTGTTTACCCAATGTACAAGGTTAGTCACACCTGTCTAAGTAACAAAAGAAATTCTAATCGTCCCAAGGGGCTTGTTTATCTCGTGTACAAGCTACCAGTTCTCTGTTGGCTTGCTTGTGTGGCTGGACGTATGACCATGGATCTCTTGTGCATAATTGAAATAGCACAGGAAGAGATGGCTGACCAAAGGTAAGGTGCCGTATTGAGGGTTTTCAAAGACAGGACAAATCCTTTAGAAGAGTATAGCGACACGAAATTTGTCAAGCGATACAGAATTTCCAAAGGATCATACTGTTATATTCTAGACCTAATCGAAGCAGACATTGACCATCCCACAAGACGAAACCATGCCCTTCTTCCAGTACACCAACTATGTATTGCCCTGCGCTTTTATGCATGTGGTGCATTCCAAATGGTTGTTGGTGACACGTGTGGTGTATCACAGGCTACCTGCTGTTGAGTAGTTTGTCGTGTTACCGAGGCAATATGTGCCAGGAAAAACCACTCATACTATGCAGAGTGTCACATGACACCACTACACATCGGCTAAGCGGGGACTTGTACACGGATGGGTAAACACCCGATTATGTTCTACCTGAATTGCGCTAGTCACAGGAGTTTATCCACACGCGTACTTCTCTGTTTTAGCCACCTTACAGTAGTTGTACGTCACTAAAATAATCAGGTGATCATCACCCTTTATGAATTCGGGCATACGGTTTTTTTTTTTTTTTTTTTTAGGCTTGCTGTAAATCGGCCATAAAAAATGGGAGTGTCACCCAGTACACTAATGA
Source organism: Gymnothorax javanicus (assembly GCA_029692085.1). Taxonomy (NCBI): domain Eukaryota; kingdom Metazoa; phylum Chordata; class Actinopteri; order Anguilliformes; family Muraenidae; genus Gymnothorax; species Gymnothorax javanicus. The sequence goes on from CM056193.1 coordinate 145,016,829, forward strand.
CATTAGTGGGTGATACAAGAACTCATTGAATTTTATTTGATATCTTATGCTTTATTCTACCCCGATAAAATATGAGTCAGGGAAAAAAACATTGAAAAGAAATACCAACAGTTGAGCATTTTCTCTAATTATCGCTCAAATGTATGTCCGAAGCACAATTTAAATGAGCAAAATATCTGACTCTGTGTACACACAGAAAGCAGAATATCACCGTGTTCAATCCTGAGATATCATAGTTGTTTCTTGCACTCCTGGTCTGATAATATTTGATGGGTAAAGTCCAGTATTTTAACCCAAAAACTTGATTTTTTCCATGTGTTCTCACTGTTTCCCGCTATAGGTGTGGACCCACGCTATTGAATATTTGGCAGAGGTACCGAGGTTGTCAGAAGCAACGCGGTTCTCGCAAATACCCTATTCAGGGGGCTCAGTCTCTGAATCCATGTTTGGTGAATCTGGTTTTGTTCGAATGCGACTGCCGCTTCCAAAGGTGCGCTCTGCTGTCTTTTGAGGCCGGGATGGCACTACCTGATTGTTTTAAACTTCTGAGGCAGCAACGCAACCAATTTGTTTTGTGAAGGGAACATTTTGGCGAGTGATCTTAAAATGTAACGAGGTTCATTTTAGAAATGTAGTGGAGTAGAAAGTACAGATAATACCTGCAAAATGTAATGGAGTAAAAGTCAAAAGTATGCTCTATAATTTTTACTTAAGTAAAGTACAGATACATGAAAAACGTACTTAAGTACAGTAACGAAGTATTTGTACTTTGTTACATTCCACCACTGCAACTGTCAAGCTGTCGAGTTGCATGTTATAATATTTGATAAAAACACACCTCACAAACATTAACTCCTGCTCAAGGATAGCAGCATTAGTCGCTCCATCACAAAGAATGCTGATGAATGGCACTTCCCTCAACTTTGCCTCAAGGTGTTGATGTTCAACCTGTGAAAATAGAAGTTCATTATAAATCCCTACCATTAACTGATTATTTCAAAGAAGCAGTTCCAGGTTTATTTGCCTTTTAATAATGAGGCATAGTCTTTTGTGTTGAAAAGGACCCATTTCAAAATTTAGCCAAAAAATTTGCAAACTTAAAAAAAAAATGAATGTTGATCTTAGGGAGGGTGCACTCACCTCTGCAATGGAGTGGCAATACATTCTTGCACTCTTTCTGTTCTGTATGCCTCTCCGCCATCCAAAATGCCTTTCGTTTCATGGAGGTTGCCGATCCAAGGGTAGTCTATGAACGGTATATTGTGCTTCACAAGTGCATGCACAGATCTAAACATTATGGACACTTTACGCACAGTTGCCTGATCAAGCATTTGGATAGCTTGATCTGCCTCAGTCGTCCCTGATTTTGAAGTCTTTGCAAGATGTGTTCTTTCTGCCATCTTGTGACCATCCAGACTCTCGTGGTGCTTTATTTTGCACAATTTTAGTTGCTTGCACCCACGAATAAATGCACAGCTACGACCTATGTGCTCTGGGTACGTTCTGCAGTATGTACAGGTGATCTTCTCTTCTTCACCATCTTTCTCAAGTTTGACCCAGGGCCTCCCCTCTTTCCAAACCTCTTGAAATTTCCTTTTTCTCCTCTCCTTCTCATAAATCTGAGATCCTTCACCATCTTTCTTTTTTGCCAATTCTTCTTTGCCCATCCACGACATTAACCCTCCCACTCGCTTCGCCATGCTAAAATCAACTGTACACAATTATGGAATGTTCTTGGCTAAGACTAAGACAGAGCTAGGTAACATTGCAAAAATATCTCCGTATCCGAAAAGACAAACTCGAACCTTCAGTCAACAAAGTAAAGTGCATTTTCGCTGACTAATATTTAGCAAATTTATTTGTGGCAAGCTGAAGGAGGGCCCAGGCGGGGAATTGAACCCCAGACTCCCGGGTAAGAGTCAAACGCACTGACCATATCGCCGAAGAGCCAGGCTCATTGGCAAAGTGGCCAGGGCGCGTACTTATTAGGAGACATTTCTAGAGACAGGACCCTTCAACTTTCACATCTCTCCCCCTCTTCCAGGAGCATGTCCTCATGCTCTATGCTTTATGCATGCTGCCATCCATTAGGATCCCCCAGATCCTGCCGATTACGCCAGAATATGGCAAGCTGCATAAAGCATGAAGCATGAGGACACGTTCCTGGAAGAGGGGGAGAGATGTGACAGTTGAAGGGTCCTGTCACTAGAAATGCCTCCTAATAAGTACTCACCCTGGCTGCGAGTTTTTTTTCCCAAACGGCATATCTATTGCATGTTTTATACATCCTCTGATTGGTCAATCATTTCCAAGGAGACATTGAAACTTCTGAATGTGCACGGTCATGTGGTAGAGTCCCCGACTTACAGAAGCATATTGCTGCCATTCCTGAAAAAAAAAAACAGGTCTGTACATCACGTTATGAGCGAAAAGTTTCTTATTAGGTTGCGGCCGTAGGCCAGTAACCTATTGTCGTCACTTTGCGTCCGGCGGCGTCGTCGGCGTCGGCATGGGTGTCGGCGTCGTCGTCGTCCATTTAAAGCCGTATCTCAAAAACGGTCTGATGAATTTTTTTTTGAATTTGGGGATGTGATCAAATCGGTCATCAAAAAATTAATGCCCCAGCAAAAATTTTTTTGATTGAATGGCCATTTTTGGCACTTAGACTTTTCTAAAAAAAAATCATTTTTATTTTAATCGAAAATGGCCATTTTTCAACGTTGTAAGGTGCAATTTCGCTTCATAGCTTAAAAAGTCTGATGAATTTTTTTTTTGTGCTATAATCTCTTAATATAGCATTTAGAACTTAGGTATGTATGAGGCACTTCCAAGTAATCAGGTATGCGCGTTTTGATTGAATCGTCCTTCATTTGACCTTGGGCCGTGTCTGGACTTCATCATTTTTTGTGCTATAACTGTTTTTGCATTTAACTCTCTTAATATAGCATTTAGAACTTAATTTTTGGTTTGTATGAGGCACTTCAAATTTATTAATCAGGTATGCCGAACATTGTGAGTCAGTCACTTTTTTCGACCTTGGGCCTCATTTCAAAAAAATGGCAAAAAATTTTTATAACTCTCTTAATATAGCATTTAAAGCTTTATTCAGGATTACAGTCATGTCCAAATTATTCATACCCCTATCAATTTTGTGTTTTCAAGATATTTTTGACAAATCAAATTTATTCTTGCACAAATGACAGATTCCTGCTGGATTGAGGTTAAGGCTGGCTTGGCCACTACAAAAAACAATTTTTGTCCACTTACCATTTCATGGATTTAGCTTTTTAGGATCATTTTCCTTTGGAAGATCCAAAAATGCCATGTCAAGACCAAGTTTTTCTCCAGTAATTGCTTAATGTTTTAACTGAAGATCTGAATATACTGGTACCTGTTTGATAGTTTCATTAACTTTTACAAGGTTTCCAGGCCCATTCTTCTTTTGCAAACTTCTCCAGCATGATAAAAGTTTAAGGTTTTGATATTGGGACCTTGGTCTTTTTCCCTCCAAGATTTCACTTTTTTACGCCACTGACACTTCTCCAACCCAGACATACAAGCACTCATCTAGCCTTCATAAAAGCTTTCTTGGATGAAGATATAAGTTTGGCTGTCAATGTTATGGACAGATGAAACAAAGATCAGCTGTTTGGGCACAGAGATGTTTCTTTTGTTTGGCGAAGAAAGGTTTAGGCCAACCTGAAAAACACGGGTCCCAACAGGTTTCATGGTGGCGGAGTATCATGCTTAACAAGGTGCATTTTCAGCCCATGGGCCTGGAAACCTTGTTAAAGCAATGGCACTATGAAACGGGACCAGTATATCCAGATCCTCAGTGAAACACATCAAGTTTTCCGCAAATAACTTGATCTTCCAATAGGATAATGATCCTAAACATACGCCAAATCAGTCAAGAAATGGTTAGTGGACAACAAAGTGAACGCTTAGGAGTGGCTAAGCCAGAGCTCCATCCTCAATGCTATCCGGAATCTGTGGAGGAACTGAAGACCAAGGTCATGGCAAGGAAACCCAAACCTTAAGGACCTGGAAAAGTTTGCAAAAGAGGAGGGCCAAAATCCCCGGAAACGTGAAAACCTTGTGATCAACTTCAGGAAGCGCTTTGGAGGCTGTAATCGTGAATAAAGGCTTTGCCATCAATTACTGAGAAAAGGGTATGAATAATTCTGACATGGCATTTTTGTAAATCTGTCAAATAAAATACCAGAAAGTAATGTATTTCTTGAAAAATTGTTTACTGTACTTCTTACAGCCTGATGTCAACTTACTGTGTCATTTGTGCAAGAATAAATTTGATTTGTCAAAAAATATCTCAAAAAAACTCAAAAATTGGAAGGGGTATGAATAATTTTGGGCACGACTGTATGTATGAGGCACCTACAGGGAATCAGATATGCCGAACATTGTGAGTCAGTCACATTTGACCTTGTGCCTCCAGGTCAAGGTCAAATGGCAAAAATGTGCTATTACTCTCTTAATATAGCATTTAGAGCTTAGGTATGTATGAGGCACCTATAGGGAATCAGGTACGCCAGACATTGTGAGTCAGTCAAATTTGACCTTGGGCCTCAAGGTCAAGGCCAAATGGCAAAAATGTGCTATAACTTACTTAATATGACATTTAGAGCTTAGATATGTATGAGGCACCTTAAAGGGAATCATGTATGCCAAACATTCTCGGTTGTTCGAATTTCACCTTGAGCCTCAAGTTGAAGGTCAAATGGCAAAAATGTGTTATAACAGCTTAATGTGGCATTTAAAGCTTAGGTATGTGTGAGGCACCTATAGGGAATCATGTAAGCCAAACATTCTTGGCAAGTTGAATGTGACATTGGGCGTCAAGATCAAATGGCAAAAATTGCTGTAACTTGCTGAATATGGCAATTTGAGCTCAGGTATGTTTGGGGCATCTATAGGAAACCATATATGCTGAACATTCTTAGGCAGTCAGTCAAATTTGATGTTGGGCCTCAAGGTGAAGGTTATATGACAAAAATGGCCCATATTTGTTTAATATTGTTTGTAGAGCTTAGGTATGTACTGGGCGCTAATAACAAATCATGTATGCTGGTTGTTTTCGATATATTGGATTCGACCTTGGGCAACAAGGTCCAGGTAATGACAAAACGGCCTAAAAGTCCTTCAATGTTGGCTTTAGATCTTCGGTATGTATTGGATACTAATGACAAACCATGTATGCTGATCAAACACACCATATTGGATTTGACTTTGGTCTTCAAGGTCAAGGTCATGTGACAAAATCAATCTATTTATTTCCTCGTTTAATAATGTCTTTAGAAATTAGTGTGTATTAGGCACTAACCTATATATAATTAAAAATTTTTATGGGCATTGTAACCGCATGGTCGACCTTTTTTCACGATCAATTGCGGCAATAAAAACTGGTCAAAACCCATTTTTGGATGTTTGTTCCTATTAGCATCATGGAATAGACAGAATAATACTAATTAGGCCCACTGTCCCACTCGGTGGCAGTGTTGTGTAAAAAAAATCATTGTCTGAAAGCAGAGCAAGAACTAGAAGTGAATTGAAAAGATGGCGCACTTCACAAATTGACAGCAGACGACAGTGAAAGTTCATGTTAGAAAAAAATCTAATTGGATTTCATGATGTAGACTTCTTAAAGATTATATTTTTGCTAAATGGCAGAAATGTTGCTGTCTGTCACTCATGAAAAAGTGTGACTGCTCAGTCGAGTTGCCCGATGATGGTAACTAAAACCCCTTTCTCACTGAGCTGCGTTGGCCCGCGGAAGTGTGCGGATGAAACAGTTCTCTTCTTTCGCAGAGAAGAATTGATTCGAAGAACCGTGAATTGATTCGCAGTGGTACGGGACCATTCGCCATCATCGCCAAAATTGTCCGAGCTGGAGCTTTTTAACGCCAATATCGTGTAGACAATGTGTTGCTTTCGCAAGAATTCGTGTTGGCTTGCTGTTGAATCCGCAAACTGATGCTAGTTACTTTTCTCCTGTTGGAGCTGTAACTGCCGGCAACCCTCAGGGCCCTTGGCACTCTAGTTATTATTATCTTATTATTTCTTATTGTTTTTCATGTTATTACAACATATTTTCACATTTTAACAAGATATCTTCATGTTATTTTAACGTGTAAACATCACATTATAACAAGAAACTTTTGGCTCATTAACATAATTTGATTAAGTTTTACTTCATGGCGAGATTCTGCTATTATTGAACACAGTGGATGATATTGTGATTAGTATGTGTACACTGTGAGGGATTTTAAAATGCTTGAGGTTGTACAGAAGACTGAATGAGCCTGACGCCTTGGAGGTAGTGATGTTTCTGAACACCGGTCAAGCTATGACTAGCTCAGAAAATGACGGTGGCACAATCACAGATAAAAATATGAATGCGCAAATACAGCAGAAATCACGGTAGTAACGTCACGTGATGTAATTGCTGTCAAATAACCATCTTGTGGAAAGAAATAACGAGGCTTGTTCAACAAAAGTAAATGTGTACTTTGTTCAGAAAAATACGCAAACAAACTTGCAAAATTTGTTTTTCGATTGATTATTATTTATTTCTTTTTTCACTAAACAAGATACCAAGTTGGTAGTTTGGCGAATGTGATGGGTGCGATTTTGGTGATAGCTTGACCGGTGTTCAAACGACATATCTATTACAACCCCAATTCCAAAATAGTTGGAACGAAGAGTAAACTGTGAATAAAATCAAAATGCAATGACTGTCAGATGACATGAGCCAATATGTTATTTACAATAGAACATAGATAACATTTCAAATGTTGAAACTGAGACACTTTACATTTTTATCCACAAAATGAGCTTATTTCAAATTTTCTGGCTGCAACAGATCTCAAAAAAGTTGGGGCACAGGCAAAAAAAGGGCTGAAAAAGCAATTAATATATAAGAGAATCAGCTGAAAGAACATTTAGCAAGTAATTCAGTTATCTGGCATCAAGTGTGTAATATGATTGGCTATAAAAGGGATGTCTTAGAGAGGCTGAGTCTCTCAGAAGTAAAGATGGCCAGAGGCTCTCCAACCTGTGAAGGCTTGCGTAAAAAAATTGTGGAATACTTTAAAAACAATGTTCCTCAACGTCAAATTGCAAAGGCTTTGAAGGTCTCATCATCGACAGTGCATAACATCATCAAAAGACTCAGAGAAACTGGAAAAATCTCTGTACATAAGGGACAAGGCCGAAGACCTTTACTGGATGCCCGTGATCTTCAGGCCCTCAGACACCACTGCATCACTCACTGGCATGATTCTGTCATTGACATTACTAAATGGGCCCAGGAATACTTCAAGAAACCACTGTCTGTAAACACAGTCTACCGTGCCATCCACAGATGCCACCTAAAACTCTATCATGCAAAAAGGAAGCCATTGTTGAGCATGATCCAGAAGCACCAAGGCTCTGTGGGCCAAGGCTCATTTAAAATGGACTGTAGCAAAGTGGCAAAGTGTCCTGTAGTCAGACGAGTCCAAATTTGACATTCTTGTCGGAAATCATGGGCATCGTGTCCTCCGGGCTAAAGAGGAGAAAGACCACCCCTCCTGTTATCAGCGTTCAGTTTACCAGCCAGAATCTCTGATGGTATGGGGATGCATTAGTGCATATGGTGTGGGACACTTGCATGTTTTAAAAAGCACCATGAATGCTGAAAGGTATATAAAGGTTATAGAGCAACATATGCTTCCCTCCAGATGACATCTATTCCAGGGAAGGCCTTGTGTATTTCAGCAGGACAATGCATAACCACATACTGCAGTTATTACAACAGCATGGCTTCGTAGTAGAAGAGTCCGTGTGCTGAATTGGTGTGCCTGCAGTCCTGATCTTTCACCGATTGAGAACATTTGGCACATTATTAAACAAAAAGTCCGTCAAAGGAGACCCAAAACTCTCCAGCAGCTGAAAGCCTGTATTAAACAAGAGTGGGATCAAATTTCAATGGCTAAACTCAAGAAACTTGTCTCCTCAATGCCCAGACGCCTCCACTCGGCGTTAAAAAGGAAAGGGGATGCTACACCATGGTAAACAGGCCCCTGTCCCAACTTTTTTGAGACCTGTGGCAGCCATCAAATTTGAAATGAGCTCATTTTGTGGGTAAAATTGAAAAATTTCTCAGTTTCAATATTTGCTATGTTATCTCTGTTCTATTGTGAATAAAATACTGGCTGGTGTGATTTGAAAGTCATTGCATTTTGATTTTATTCACAATTTGCACTTTGTCCTAACTATTTCGGAACTGGGGTTGTAAAAGGTGCAATAGCTATGACGTTTGGGAAAAAAAAACTCGTGCCCTGGCTACCTTGCCAACGAGCCTGGCTCTTTGGTGATATGGTCAGCGCGTTTGACTCTCACCTGGGAGTCTGGGGTGCAATTCCCCGCCTGGGCCCTCCTTCAGCTTGCCACATTCTGGCGTAATCGGCAGGATGTGGGGGATCCTAGTGGATGACAGCATGCGTAAAGCATGTAGAGTGGGAGAGATGTGACAGTTGAAGGGTCCTGTCACAAGACCTCGCCTCGGTGCCTGAGAAAGAAAATTGAACTCACCTGCTCCATAGGAGGGGGTAGCGCACTCACCTCCTATAAAGCCTTGGTGCTGCCAATGCTCGTCTCCTTTTGAATTCAGCATCTCACGCTCGGGGCCAGCTGGGCAGGTTGTTAGAGGGCTATGCACGTACTCATAGAACTGGAGTTACATCCAGGTAACCGGTAGTTCTATTTCGTACATGCTCCGCCCTCTAACGGGCTTCACTATTGGTTTACACCTAAGGCGAAGGTCGTTAGGGATGGATGTACTCCCAGGTGGCCCCATACCACAGAGTTCCATTCAGACAGCAAGAGAAACCTGTCCGCACACTGGGGCGAGCACCGCCAAACTGCGTACCCCGCCCCAGATCGTGACACAAAAAAAGTAACACCGAACCCAAGTTGGTGTCAGAAGGGGCCCCCCCGATAGGGTCCCTCCTTAGAATGAATGGGAGGGCTTGTAGCTGTCAACCCCCAATGAGAAACCCCCACACCCACAGGCGAGCACCGCCAGAGTGCATCGCCTCAGTCCATGGCATGACACAACAATAGAAGACAAGTTGATGTTGGGAGGGGACTCCCCTCCGATTGGGTCCCACCCCAGACTGAATGGGAGGTCTTGTTAGCTGCTGTCTCCCAACGACGAGCCCCCACACCTGCAGGCGGGGCGCTACCCAAGCGCATCGCCTCAGGTTGTGGTACTAATCAAAACACTAGTCAGTGTTGGAAGGGAACCCTGCAGGGTTCCCAGGACTGAATGTGTGACCGTGCTGGCTGTCATATCCATGAGATATGACTGCGCAAAGGTCGATGCAGAAGAACAAGAGGCCGCCCTTCAAATCTCCTCTACGGTTACGCCCTTAAATAGCGCTGTAGAGGACGCAATGCCCCAGGTAGAATGTGTGGTCAATCCTGCTGGGGCAATGAGACCCACCGCCAAATAGGCTCTGTACATAGCATCACAGATCCAGTGGGCGAGGCGCTGTGCTGACAGAGGAGCCCCCTGAGCCCGTCTGTCATAACAAACAAACAGCTGATTTACTCTCCTAAGATTTGCAGTGCATTCTAAGTAAAGACTGAGCGCGCGCACTGGGCACAGCTTGTGCATCCGTTCCTGCTCGCTGGTGGCATGAGAAGGTGGACAGAAGGCCTGCAGTCGAATTACAGTTGACTTAAAAGCTGTGGTGATGACCTTCGGCCGGAAGGATGGATTAGGACGGAGCTCCACTAATTCTTTGTCCTCTCTTAGGGTCAAACATGACGGGTGCAATGAGAGAACGACCAGCTCGCTCACCCTCCTAGCTGATGCCAAGGCCAGAAGGAGGGCAGTCTTGATAGATAAAATATGCAGGTCCGCCTGGTCCAGGTGTTCAAACGGTGGTCCTGCCAGGCCGTCCAACACTGTCTGCAGATCCTATTGCGGGATGACGCGCTGCATAGGGGGTCTTAGCCTGCGGACTCCCCTCAAAAAGCGCTTTACCAGGGGGTGACTTCTGGCTGTGAAGCGGTCGAACCCGTCATGTCCAGTCGCGATCGCTGCAGCAAACACCCCCAGAGTGGATGCTGCGGGGCCTCCTTTGAAGAGTCCCTGAAGGAAATCCAGCACCCCTTGAAGGGGGCATAAGCGCAGGTTCAGGCCTCTCGCTTAACACCAGCCAACAAAAATCCGCCAACGGGTCGCATAAGCCTTGGATGTGGCCGGGGCACGTGCACACTGAATTGTGGACACCACCACCTCAGGCAGGCCCAACTCACTCAACTTCACCCTTTCAATTTCCAGGCCATGAGGGGGCGGGCGTGAATGGTACCTGGCGCCCGAATCCTGGTTGAGGGGAGGTCCGGAATCTCCCACGGGCCTTCCACCGCCAGCTGGATGAGATCCGGAAACCATCTGGCGCTCGGGCTCATTGGTTCCACAATAATTATAGATAGGCGCTGTTCCCATACCCTGTGGAGCAGTGGCATTAGTAGCCGACGGGGTGGGAATGCATACAGCAGGCCGGCTGGCCAAACTGGATGGGCCAACATCCACCCCCAGGGGAGGATTGTTGGTAGGCCTCAGGGAGAACCAAAGAGGGCACAGAGTGCTTTCCTTGCTTGCAAACGGATCCACCACCGGACAACCGAACAGCTTCCAAATCTGCTCGGCCGTCACTGGGGGGGAGGCTCCAATCCTCCTCGGACAGGGTCCCCCTGGACAGCCCATCTGCTCAAGTGTTGAGGATGCCAGGAACATGCCGGGCTCTCAGGGAGCAGAGATGGCGATCCGCCCAAGTTAGGATAGAGGTGGGGCCACTTGTGTAGGGCCACTGACCTGACCCCCGCCCCCGCCTGTTGAAATAGGCCACCGCTGTTGTGTTGTCCGATCTCACTAGGATGTGCCTCCTTTCCAACTGTGGGGCAAAGTGGTGCAACACCCTTTGAACTGCCATGAGTTCCAGTAGGTTGATATGACGCTGGGGCCCCTGCCATGTACCTGCGACAGAGGCAGGGTCGCAAGTCCCGCCCCATCCTGTGAGGGAGGCATCTACAAATATGTGGATATAGTGAGACACGCACCCCATCCAAACCCCCTCACGGAGCTGGCTGGGTGAGGCCCAAAACGCCAACGCCCGTCGTGCTAGCATTGGTATGCGGAGCATGCGCTGTTGGTCCCACCTTGGGTCCAGACGAAGGCATATGAAGCAGCGCTGAAAATCCCTCATGTGCAGCAGCCCCAAGCGGACTATTGAATGGGCAGCAGCCATCATCCCCAGTAGTGACATGACTGCTATTGCCGGCACTGAGACTGCGTCCAGTATTCCTTGGGCCCGAGACAGGATCGCCTCTGTTCAGTCCACTGAGAGACGTGCGGTCATAGCTCGAGAGTCCAACAGCATCCCTAAGTACCGCGCTGTCTGGCTAGGCTGCAGGGTACTCTTGTCGTTGTTGATGGCTAAGCCCAGCTGAGCAATATGTTGCATTACCAGCCTTGTATGGGCGGCTGCCATCTGCTTGGAAGGGGCCAGGATCAGCCAATCGTCCAGATAGGTCAGGATCCATATCCCTCTCTGCCGGAGCGGTGCTAGCACTGTCTCCACACATTTGGAGAATGTCTGAGGTGCTAGGGAATATCCAAATGACAGGCAGCAAAACTGGAAACTCCGGTCTTCCAATGCAAAACGAAGGAACTTCTGTTGGCGCGGCAGAATTGGGACATGGAAATAAGCGTCCGTCAGATCTATTGACGTCATCCAGTCGCCTGGTCTGACGCATTCCAGCAGAGACCTCACCGTCAGCATCCGGAATGGTCTGCTCGCAATGTACATATTTAGTTCCCGAAGATTCAGAATGGGCCTCAGGCCTCCTGATTTTTTGGGAATCAAAAAATAAGGGGAATGAAACCCCACTCAAGCTTCAGATTGGGGAATCGGCACTACGGCCCCTTTTCGTCGAAGCGAGTTCACCTCTTCCCTCAAAACCGCCCTCTCGGCGGCATTGGGGATCCTTATCCGCACAGTGCCTTTGAATGGGGGAGGACGGCAGCGAAACTGCAATGCGTATCCCTTCCGCAATGTTTTGTCCAGCCAGACTGGGAGGCGGGCGCACAAACTCACCCAAGACTGATAATAGTTTGAGAGTGGCGAAGCAGTTGATTCTATGGTCTTCGGTAGCTTGGGCCCTCCCGCGATGCCCCTCCCCCTGTGGGAGGGGTCGACCGGGGGGCCCTGCCTGAAAGGGCTGAGAGGACAATGATAGCAATGCTTCCGCTGCATCCCCAAGCATGTCACCTGTTGACTCACTCACCATGGACGGTAGGGGCACAGCTATTTCTGAGTTAAGCGAGAGCTCTTCCTGACGTTTAACCTCAGAAACATTAATGTCCAGAAACACCTCGGCCTGTGGAGCAGAACGAGTGAAGGCTTTCTCCACAGGTTCGTAGGCACCAGCACCAGAATTACACTCGTGTAAACATCCCGCCCCTTGCCTCCG